>CM038147.1:476730598-477415615 GCA_021437245.1 Aegilops speltoides
ACAATGTTGATGTTGTTCGAAACTGGCCTATGTACGGAGACGCAAGGGAAGCGAGTCATCGTGTGTGTGATAGGGACTTCCTGAGAGATCTAGAATACATGGTGTAGAGAACAATGTGCGAGATCAAGAACCATGATACATTAGGGAGCTATGAAAAGAGTCGCGACATATATGTATACAGGGTAGGAGCTGGGAGGGTCCGCATGTGGGAGAGATAGAAAGAGCAGAGTGGTGCACAAGGAGACAAAGTGTGCTTGTTTGCAGTGGGAGTATTGTGTGAGGTGAGTGCGCGAGAACCGCATAACTAGGGAGATAGACATTTGGGGGCGACGTTTTGTGCGTATGGGAAAGATACACTCTACATAGTGCGTGTGCTTGGGAAAGAGCTGTGGCACCCCGGCTCAGAGCAACCGGTTTACCATGCATTGCCAGCCCAGAGACTTTTGTCTTCTGGCAACACACAACATCTTGGTACAGAAAACAACAACTTTATTGAAGCTAGCGGATCAAAGTTTATATTACAACAGGTGGCGAGGCCAAGCGGCACACACGGTGCGGCTGAACAATATGTACATTATTTAGTGAACATAAATGGGCCTTGATCATAACAACTACGCGGCAGCGGAACAACGTCGTAGCGGAACTCCATAGCACAGGGACACCGACGTGGACACGATCTAGACTCGGACGGCACTCCTTTCCAACGAGATTTTCCTAAAATCTGGCATGACACGCCAGGTCAGTACATTGAATGTAATTGCAAGCTCACAACAAGTATAAACATAATGACAAACAATATCATGATAATTAACCAATTAATAACAATGCAACAACATATCCAACATGTTGTGATCATACTCTTGTGATAAAAGTCCCTCGAACTGGCTTACCAACGGCGATTGCTCTTGGATCAGAAACGTACAAACCTCAAGGTATTAACTAGGGATATCTCGTGATCTTTCCGGTGATCACAACCACGACCAATATTTGGTCTTAAACGGTGATCCTTCCCGCGATCACAACCACGACCAACACTTGGTCTAAAACAACAAGATGACCTTTCCGCCATCATCAACAGTGCAAAGTTCATAACTTAGTGTGCAAATTTTATTAAACGTTGACCCATGGTGTAACCTACTTTTGAGCGTGTCCGTAACTGTGGACTCGGCTATCGATAGATTAATACACTCTGCAGAGTTAGCGCATTGTACCCACACCACGGAACCCATGGCCTCGCACTCCCATTCGGGTGGACCGACGACATTCTGATGAAACCCCTCCATAGCCATGACACTCTCTCGGCCACTCCGACTCACTCCCCACTGGGCTAGTCCTGGGCGGCCCCGTGTCTACCAAAGACACAGCAACTACCGTCGTTGCCAAAACATAAACGATCCCACTTAGGGACCCGGTACCATAAAGTCAACAATGGGCACACAAGGTTATGTCTGCTTACCGGGCCAGGGTATCGCACGCCCATAACCTTCCCACGTTGGAGGCACCGACCAGAGACATGACAACGGACCTAATAAAGGCCTTCCCATAAAGGCAAATGTGGTTGCACTGGGAAAAACTCGATTCAGTGGCACCATGACTCGGTCAACAATATATTCAAGTTGAGTTATTAGCAGGTTCAACTTAACGTGAAAATAACCGGTGTCATAGCATGCCATGAAATGCAACACTAACATATGCATCACATATTAACGGAAATGACAGAGTCAATTATATCCACACTAAGCATCAACAACTCATGACACTTCTCTGGTTAAGATCAAACTTCACTTTAAACAGAATCTTTCCTAGCAAATTTTACCATTTTTACTCATGACCATATTATTCTTTCCTAGCAAACTTAACTTTAAAAATAAAACAACTCCACTAATTATTTATAACCATAACCATATTATTCTTTCATCACCCAAAAATATATCCTAGTTTCTTTACTAACTTCAAACTTTCTGTGAATCAAGCATATTAACTAAAACAAGCAATTAACAGAATATAAATAACATGATAACGATTTCAATGCATGGATTAAATCATTTGTTCAAGTAAGAAAATCACAAATATTGTAATGGCAACATGAAAATGTTGCTGAGGCTTGCCTTAGTCCAGATGAGGTTCACAAGCCTCCTAGTGATCCTCAAGACAAGCCTCACCCTCTGAAAATATTTAAAAACACAAAAAGAAAATATCAAGAAACATTCTGAAATTCACCAGAAAATCTAGACAGCAGGGAAAGATCCCATCTTTGGTGAGCTGCTAGATTTATATACAAAGAACACAATGCAAAAAGAGTCAATTCATTTGGACTTATTGTTAAAAAGTTTTGGCTGTTTGAAGCTCTCTAGATAAATTCAAATTTGAATTTTAAATAAAAACAGACTGGGGGTGACGTCAAAGGCGTAAAGCCTCGGGGCGCCACCACTCGTACCGCTTTGCGCGTGTACTGAGTGGCTGACTAGCGGGCCCCGCTAGTCAGGTGAGGGGGAGAGAGAGGGAAACAGAGGACGGCGCAGTGTCGCCGGAGCACACATCGGCGGCGAGGGCTTCTAGGCCAAAACGAGAGGGAGGGTTCAAGAGAGGAGACAGAGGCGCACTTGCCCGTACCCGTAGAGTAGTTAGGGGTGGTCGGACGGCGTCGGAATCGTCCTCTCTAGCGGAGGCAGAGAGCAGAGGTCGCCGGAGACGAAGACAACGGCGAACGGAGGTGACTCCAGGGGCTCCAACCAGGCGGAACAGCACCACCGAACAGTGGCGGAGGCCCTGGAAGGGTTTCCTAGGCCTGGGAGGGGCTGGAGCTGCGGAGACGTCCTGAGGGGATCACTGGTGAGCTCGAGCTCGGGGACAGTGGCCCGCAGATTGCCCGGCCGGGCTATGGCTATCTACGCGATTGTGCAGTGTGTGCGAGGGGTGGATGGTGCTCGAGGAGGCTGGGGAGGGCTCTATTTATAGCCGAGCGTCGAGGTGGGTTCGGGATCTGCTGGTGGACACCTGGACACGGCGCCCGGCGACGAACGACGTCGGTGAGAGGGGGAGAAGAAGACACAGCTCACGCGGGGACTGTGGGCGAACGGGGATGAGCACAGGGGCACTGGGGTGACGACGAACATAGTGCGCACTGCACTGTTACGTTGGCTGGACCGCGCCCATGCTCGCTGCGGCGAGCTCCAGCGTCGGCGAGCGCCAGGAGGGAGTTAAGAAGGTCGAGACGATGATTGTGGCGCAGTTTGGCAAGCTTAGTAAGACGAGTAAGCGAGTACGTGCGCAACAGAGCGCTCGGCGGCACGCACAGCGCGTCGGCTACATGCCAGCACGCCTGGACAAATGCGGTCACCACGTGAACTTTGCCCTCAGGCTGAACTAAGTCCAAAGTTCATGTGTGGCTTGTTGTTCTTGGTAGTTTTGAAGGTTACCACGCTTGGGTTTGGTCTCAGGTGCAGTAGAAAAGATTTCACACGCCAGGTAAGTTTCTGGACAGTAGCTTTGAGAGCTTACTGTGGTCAAACTACTAGGAGTTGGGGGCTGAGCTTTGGATGTTAGCAATCATCTACTAAGGTGATGAAGCACAAGAAAAATCAGCCACAATGGAGCAAGTAAAATGGTAGTTGCTGTAGAAACTGCCATTTCTGTCCATAACACAAATTATTTTCTGTAGCAAAAATATTCCAAAAAGTGATGAATATTTTTGCTCAGAAAGGTGCCCTAGGGTTGAAAGAATAATTGTGAATTTTCTCAAATTTTTATGGGAAATAAAAATTGGGGTTGCTTTGGAGCACATTGGGCTAGCTAGGGTTTAAGGGAGGGAAAATGAATATTTTTCATTAAAGAAAAATATTCCAAATATTATTTTGGGGTGAACCAGAGAGGGAATGATAGTTAGAGAGGGAAATGAGGCACTTGGGTGAAATCCAAGGGGTACCCAAGTGGTTAAGTCCATATGAAAAGATTCAAAACACCAAATTTCAAATTCAAACCAACTGAAAGTCAGGCAAAGAAGCGAGGGCAAAAACCAGGTTGTCACAAGAGAGATGCCCGGAGACCTAGAGAGTGGGGGAAGAGATGTGTGCATGCCCGAGAGACAAAGTGATAGAGACCTATATTGGGGTCCGGACTTTAGAAGAGAGAGGGGTGTTAATGTGCTCTTGTGTTGGTGTTTGTGGGAGAGAACGACTTCTCTATGTGTGTGGGGGCAACGAGGGGGGGGGGTGGCTTCAGATAAAGAGTGAGGTGTCTGTATTTGAGGGACTTTAGCGTAATTGAGATATACATGGTCAATAGTGTGTGTACTCATGGTTGATCAATTTATTTCACAGTTTGGACTATGAGATAACGATACTTTTGAACATGCGTGATATACCTTGATGTACCATAATGACAAACCTAGGATTGGAATTTTGGAGTTGGACTCCATCATTAGCTTTTGTAATTCATTTAAACGAAGGTACATTTTTTAAGCCGGGCTTTCGTGATTTCAAATTCATATATCAAACCTAGAGATATACACATACGGGCATGTTCAAACTCTATAATCATCCACTTTTTCATACACATACACATTTTTTCTTTTCTCATCATATTTAGGATAAACACATTTGGAATTTCATTTGAATTGGACCGTATGATGGTATTTGCTTGTAGTAGCTCAATGATCCATATTTGAATTGAATGGACAATCTAAGTTTTGAGTTGGAGACATTGATTTTCAAAACTTGCACTTTTTTGCATGCAAAACAAACAAATTATTGGCCATGATATCATAGTCGGTCGTACAAGAGCAGAATATAATTTCAGGCGCCAAAAGCTTTCAAACTTCCCGCTCACATCGAAATATCTCGCGCCCGAAAGTTTAGTCCTGTGATATTCCTGTTTTACCCCTACCACATGAACGGAAAAGGGTTGTTTTGGTAACTCCATTGTTTTACCCTCTTTGCCCCCAACATTGTTCCCAGAGCCCCTCCCCTTCCCCTACCCGACCCCCGTCCCAACCACGGCAAGCCGCCGAATCTAGTCCTCTGCCGCAGGGGTGGACCTCACAACCCGCCGGATCTACCTAATGCACCTTGGAACCCCCAACTTCCAACTCACCACTTAACCGGAGCCGCTTCAGCGACTAGCTTGTCCACCGCTCCAGATCTCCTTGACCGCCTTCATGGTCCACCTCACCGAATCTGCTTAACCGGCTCCCTCGTCCACCACAGTGTAGGCCCTTCACTGACTCCCTCGTCCGCCCCTTCTCTGGCCCTTCATACAAGCCCTCGTCCACCGCAACAGATCCGCCTCACCGAAAGCACTGTCCAACGCGCCCGCCGAAGCCTTCGTCCACTGCATTGGATCCACTCCATGGATGCCATATTCAACTCCACCGGCCCTACTTTACCGATGCTGTAGCCTCATCAGGTTATTTCGATTCGTACTCCTTCGGTTTTTCTCTTTATCGTGCAACTGTTCACTTACCACAGATGAGCTTTCTTGTATGTCGACAGGCGCCGCAGCCGTAGCACCGAAGCCGCTTCAATGAAGGTGACAGCCGACCCAAACTCAACCGCAACACGAGCACCATCGACGATCCTTTTCTGATGAAACACCGGAGGCGCTATCAAGTATGACAACGATACCCATACTCCACCGAGAATCAGGTACTATTATCCAACGGCCGGCGCCTACGTTCACTTTCCTAGCATAAGCAGCGCACATTTGAATTTCTTCAGGGCATCATTCAGTTTTTCATGACACGCGTTATTCTACTTGAACCTGTAGGGCCATACTTCTGGCAGTGAACATGTTACATGTGCTAAATTACATACCAGTGCACATATAGTTAGTATGCTTTAGTTTTGTCCTAAGTATTACTGTACTTCCTAGATATCGCTGCCTACTATTTTACTTCTTGAATGCTATATTTATGATAATGTTGTTGTTCTGATGCCACCTGTTGGTTCCATCAAACTGCTTAATGTTCTCTATGCTTAATTACACATCAGCAAACTAGCATATGGTTCCGTTGCTTTTTGTTCATTTTACCCTACATTTTCTGATGCTAGCTATTACATCACTGCTCCGAGCCTCTGTTCATTACTTGTTTGTGTGTTCTTGATCTTCCCAAGTTGCATGACTAATTTGATGCTTCTATTAGTTATGGAGCTGCCAACCCCATCAAGCAAAATATTTGTTCTTTTGGGGCTGGCACCTCGAACAAGCATAAAAATAGAGGGAAGCAGATATATTGTCGTGTATGCACACACCCTTCTTTCATTAGTTTAGATGAACCATTGATGATCAATTCGACCAAAGGCATGCGATTAAAATTAATTTTACCTAAATAGAGGTGCAGAATAAACTACAACAACTAGATTTGCAACCACGGGATGCTGACGATATCTTCAAAGAACATTGCAACAACAGCGAGGCTTCACAGCAACATATGGTAAACCAGTGTGTTTTAGTACATGCGAAATGTAATGCGAGTGGGATGCTTTCTTGGCTTGGGCCCTCAACCTGTAATCCTACCGAATTACAAATAGTTCAGTTGTCTGCTTTGCTATATTGCTTGATTCGAATGCTTGTTTGTTGTTACGCTATAGCTGAGTTGGCCAATATGTCAGCAGTGCTTGCTATAATATCGTAAAGAAATGCATGCCTAGTTCATTCGAGTCCTTAACTTTTCCTCTCAACTTCATCACAAGACTGTCTTCGTAGTTTATATGAGGCCACACTATTAAGTGCTTTCTCAGATTATTTCAACTGCTTAGATGCCTTGGCAACTTAAACATAGCGGTGGTACACTCCGTTTCAACTAGGGATGTCAACTGGGTCCCGTTTAATCCTGATTAAAGTCCACTAGTGGTATGATAGTTCAAAAGAGTTTTTGTTTTTTGAGGAAAATGAACTAGGGACCTAGCAAAAAAAAATAACTAGATGGGACTGGCGGATGTCGTTTATTTGCCACTTACATCCCTAGTTTCATCTTACCATTTTAATTTCTTTTCGGCTGATGCTGCTTCAAACCATTTAAATATAGCTTTCCATTCTCGGCAATAATTCGTATGTCATTTACCATGTAATCTTACTGCCTAGATCATACGATAACTATCTCTTACTTATGTCCAGCGGAAACCTTTCAGGATGCCGTTCACACTAGGACACAATGTACAACCCCAGAATCTATTTGTGGAAGCAGTGTGCCATCCATGTTACCAGATGGTACCAGTTTAGAGGCAACACTGTCAGAGAGCAGTCTGAGCATAGATATTATAGTGCTTGAGGCCCTACTAGAGGAAGAAAGAGATGGTGTGGCTGCCATGAATGAGGTAATCTTTATCTTGAGCCTGGAAATTATGGAATTAGCAGCATGCGTTATGCAAGCAACCCAAGAATTGGAGGAAGTAAGAATGTTGCATTTGAAGACGGAGGAGGTCCCATCTTTTACGCTATCCAAGCCTGTGGTAATCCGGTTCTTCTTTAGATACAAGTTGAAATTGTCATTAGATTATAGTACTTGCATGTTGTGTCATATCTCTGAATGGATTATGTTGCAAGACCCCCTATGTTGTCCATGTGTTGTAATGATCCGAATTTTTTAGGTAAGGTAATCCTTAGTACTTGTATGATTGACATAAGGTGAACTGTTTTTCATGTGAGCATATTGTATTGGATGAAATAACTGTTTGACTCAGAGTGTATCGAACCTACTGAATTCGAAGATCATGAAATTTCTAAATCATAATCATATATAAAGGTGGAATAAAACTTTGTTGTGGTTTTGAAGGAATAAATAACAAAATGTAGAATTATCTGTGGATATTCGTAGTTGAGTACAAATTGGATTTGAATTTAGTTTGCCAGGACCCAGGGCAAACGTGAATGCTAATTCTCCCAAGTCTTAAAACACCCACTATAATTTGTGGGCTGCCCGAAACAAGTGTTTCTGAGATGGAAATTACTGTCTACCCCTGACACTTGACATCCTTATCGACGGGAATTACAGTGCTGTCGATAGGGGTAGACTAGTAACTTCAATTAGACGTGAAACGACGGCCTCTAAGCCCATTTAGACACGGTGGGCGCCAAACATGGACGGCAAAACACATTTGATTCAAGCTCTTCCGAAATACATGTGCCTCTTCCTCCATTTCCCCATTCATACACGGTGGGCAGCAAAACGAACTCTCCTCGTCCGAAATCGATGTAGGCTAATATTTTAAATTGGGGCAGATGTGTAACTTCCCTCAGAATGACACAACTGCCCTACCTGTCAGCCTCATTCATACACCGTGGGAGCCAACTATGGACAGCAAAATACCCTCTCCTCGCCCGAAATAGTTACCGGCAAATATTTGGGAGATGTGAGATTACCGTCCTATCCCCAACTGACGCGATGTCCAAAATTTTAAATGGGGGATAAGTTCGTAACTTTCCCACATTTCAGAGAAGCGCGTCCCAAAGTTTGAGATCCCCCCTCTCCTCCATTTCCCATTCATACACCGTCGGTGCCACGACAACCTCCCCACTACGGCCAGCCTCCACCGTCCGCCACCCAAGCCTCCACCTTGCTGGAGCCACTACCCCTACCCCATCGTCCACTGCAAGAGATGGACGTCTCTCATCCACGGCGCTAGACCAGGATCCTTTCATCGCGTCCTCTCGCTTCATCTGCGCTGTCGTCCACCTTGTCATTGCTGCTTCTACGACCGCCTCGTCCACGGCAACAGGATTTATCCCCCGACCCCGCCGTCTACCGTCTAAAGTCTTCTTCCCCGCCGCCGACAGTCGTCACACCCACAGCACCCTCAACGTATCAGCAGAGGCCTACACGTCGTCGCAAGAGAGGTGGTACTCTTCCATATGTGCTTAAGTTATTGATCTCACCCAAAAAATAGATCGTAATTTGTTTACTGTATTTTTCTTGTCTGCACCAAATCATAGTGGCTAGTTGAAAGCAAACATTGGTTGCGAAGTAGCTTTGTCCAGTTTGCACATTCAAATCCGCCATGGCAAGGGCACTATACTTGTAAAGCTTATGGTTTCCCCCCTTTATATTCACTACCATCATCGTAGGCGCTTCTTGTCGTGCTAGCACTGCTCCTCAAGACCTCAACCCTAAGCTTACGTGTTGAAATACAAATCTGATATGATGCTCATATCACTAAAAAAGAGAACGTTTAATTGGTCACCTAATGTTCATATATTCGTTTCGAAAAGCATGTGCGCCACCCACTGGTCCAGCTAGTTCCACTTTCCTCAATTTTCTCTTGATTCTTAGGGTTTTCCCCTTTTATCTACTCTACTATGATCTGCGTAGGTGCTTTCTGTCGTACTAGCATTACTCCACCCTTCAAGCTAAACAACACAACACTCAGAATTCGAAAGCTTAGTTGTTCAAATATGATTGTGATATGATCTGATATTAGTTAATAGACACATTTAATTGGTTAGCTAAAGGTCCCACTTGAGTTTCCAAATGCATGTCGCGACATATAGAGAGACAGCAGAATTGCATTTCTTTGTCACTTGTTGACTGTACTTTCTTGTCCATACCAAATCTTAGTTGTTATTTCAAAGAAACATCGGTTGCTAACTACCCTTTGTGCGGTTTGCAGCTTTAGATCTGCCATCCCACTGCCACGGTCAAGACTGTACTCATCATGCTTATGGTTTCCCCATTTTATGATGACCACGATCAGCCTACGTGGTTCATGTCGTAATAGCACTGCTCCGCCCATCGAGCTAAACAAGCTTAGTTGCACAAATTCATAGGTGATATTATGTTGATATTAGTAAAATTGAGGGATGATTAATTGGTCAGCTAAATGTTCCTACTTTAGTTTCGAAATTCATGTGAGCCACATATGGAGAGATCAAAATTCTCTGTGCGCTCTGGTTCATCATGGGTGGCCAACCGACATTGTATGCTCTTCTGCTCTTCTTTAAGATGATCCTCTTCTCTTGCGGTCGACTGGTTAGGTCGAGTTGTTCTCCCCTAGTATATTTTGAATTTGTCAGGTCAGGTCGACTTGTTCTTCTTTACTATATGTTGAAGCTTTCATCTGCGAAGTGTCATCACTTCTGGAGCTCTCATATTTTGAGTAGTAGGCCACATTATATTAATGCACACACCAAATTACAGCATGCATGGCATCTCTTAAAATAATTGCAGAGATAGCACAAAGGGGTTTACAGGGAGGCAGTATTGGATTAGAATCACTTCTGCATTACAAAGATAATCTCACTTGTTTTTATGTTTTCATGCATGTCAGATATTAAACATTATCAAAATGATTATGAGAATGGGCGCACGAGAGGAATATTGCGGAACAATCCACTGGCTAACAAACTTGGCATGGTGGAGGATGGCCTATCGTACTCACCCATCAAGGTGCTTGCTCTAACTTGGCAAGGTTGTATTGGTCGCACATATTTTGCATCTGACTTCTTGCATTACTTCTACTTTGTTACACTATTTGCTTAGTTTAAGCATCATATATGAGTATATGCCATACCTATCCATTTTCTGTACCTATTCCATGTGTTGTCACACTATGTTTTTCCAGTCAAATGTTGTTCTTTTGTTATAGATGTCCAAAAGGAAGAGGGTGAGTGCAGATCCTCAAGGAGTACAAACTAGGTATTTGGAAAAGGTAGTGATACCTGTTAAATCAGATAGATCAGTAGACATAGAAAACACAGGCCCAACTGTACCACACTTTACCCCTACTCTAGTGGCCAAACCCCTATTAGAACTGTTGAAAGCCCAGCGTCAGGTACTGTCTATGATATCAATAAAAATTTGAACTCCTAAATTTCTGCATCTGCCTTACCTTCTCTCTTGTATGAAAACTAATTTCAAATGAATCTCCTTGCTCAAAGGATCATACGATCTCACAACAATATTGGGCTCTGCATTGCTATTATCAGTACCTCTCTCCCTTTTTCCATGTAACATTGTACTTAATTAATTGCTATTTGATTATGTATCATCAGTCTGCACCTGAGCTTCATTATCCTTGGTTTCTTCCAATATTATTTGATCTATATTTACTATTTGCAAAATGTAGAATAATGGCAACGCTTATAAAGAATTTTCTTTTTGGAATTTATTGAATTATCCTTCCATCAACATGGAGAAGGGCTTTGTCCAGCCCGTGTTAACATGTAATGTAAGTTCATCCTTCTCAAGCCTTCAAACTTAGTTCTAGTATAAATTTGGATAGGCATAATTTCATCCGCTGCTGTTTGCTTTGCTGTTTACATCTGATTGCATGTTTGCAACAACTACCAGTTTCAGATTGTAGTTGTAAAAACATGTTCCTTATACAGAACAGATCCATTTATTTGCTTCTATAATTGTGAAACCTGTTACATGTCTCCCTGTTTCTCTTTCAGAGTCGTATCTCTTATGCTAGGCAGAACTTTAGGGAAGATAGTGAGCCAAACCATCTTGAGGACAGCGAGATGACCCCAAGGTCCTATCTTGATGAAGACAGTGAGTTAAAGCTACTCACCAGCAGGTGTGAGGCAACCTCTGTGCAGTCGCTGCGTCAATCAGTTCGGCTTCTTCAGTCTCAACTTAAAGCGGAAAGGCTTGCTTCATCTCAGCTCTGACTTGAAGTCAAAGATGTAATGAAGATGTCAGGGGATTGCCTTGCGCAACATCATGCCATCCAGCTATGGGTGATTCATCTATCATTGACACAACTGAGGTCTATTCAGCTTCTTCGGCTGTTTGGGGGGTGATACATCTCCAACGTATCTATAAGTTTTGATTGTTCCATGCTATTATATTACCCCTTTTGGATGTTTATGGGCTTTATTTTACATGTTTATATCATTTTTGGGACTAACCTACTAACCGGAGGCCCAGCCCGTATTGCTGCTTTTTTGCCTATTTTAGTATTTCCAACAAAAGGAATATCAAACGGAGTCCAAACGGAATGAAACCTTCGGGAGTGTGATTTTTGGAACAAACATGATCCGGAGAACTTGGAGTGCAAGTGAAGAAGCGAACAAGGAGGCCAGGAGATAGCAGGGCGCCCCCACCCCTATAGGGCGCGCCCCCTGTCTCCTGGGCCTCTCAGGTGGCCACCGACGTACTTTTTCCTCCTATATATACCTACGTACCCCGAGAACATCAGGGAGTCAATGAAAAACAATTTCCACTGCTGTAACCTTCTAGATCCACGAGATCCCATCTTGGAGCCTTCGTCGGTGCTCTGCCGGAGGGGGAATCGACCACGGAGGGCTTCTACATCAACACCATAGCCCCTCTGATGAGTTGTGAGTAGTTTACCACAGACCTCTGGGTCCATAGTTATTAGCTAGATGGCTTCTTCTCTCTTTTTGGATCTCAATACAATGTTCTCCCCCTCTCTTCTGGAGATCTATTCGATGTAACTCTTTTTGCGGTGTTTTTGTCGAGATCCAATGAATTGTAGGTTTATGATCAAGTTTATCTACGAGAAATATTTGAATCTTCTCTGAATTCTTTTATGTATGATTGAGTTATCTTTGCAAGTCTCTTCGATTTATCAGTTTGGTTTGCCTTACTAGATTGATCTTTCTTGCCATGGGAGAAGAGCTTAGCTTTGGGTTCAATCTTGCGGTGTCCTTACCAAGTGATAGAAATGGTTGCAAGGCACGTATTGTATTTTTGCCATCGAGGATAAAAAGGTGGGGTTTATATCATATTGCTTGAGTTTATCCCTCTACATCATGTCATCTTTCTTAATGTGTTACTCTGTTCTTATGAACTTAATACTCTAGATGCATCTTTGGATAGCGGTCGATGTCGGAGTAATAGTAGTAGATGCAAGGTGAGTCGGTCTACTTGTTGCGGACATGATGCCTATATACATGATCATGCCTAGATAATCTCATAATTATTCACTTTTCTATCAATTGGTCGACAGTAATTTGTTCACCCACCGTAATACTTATGCTATCTTGAGAGAAGCCACTAGTGAAACCTATGGCCCCCGGGTCTATCTTTTATCATATAAGCTTTCAATCTACTTTTATTTGCATCTTTACTTTTTGCATCTATATTATAAAATACCAAAAATATATTTATCTTATCATACTATCTCTATCAGATCTCACTTTCGCAAGTGTTCGTGAAGGGATTGACAACCCCTTTATTATGTTGGTTGTGAGTTCTTTGTTTGTTTGTGTAGGTGCGTGGGACTTTTGAGGAGCCTCCTACTGGATTGATACCTTGGTTCTCAAAAACTGAGGGAAATACTTACGCTACTATTGCTGCATCACCCTTTCCTCTTCAAGGAAAACCAACGCAAGCTCAAGATGTAGCAAGAAAGATTTCTGGCGCTATTGCCGGGGAGGTCTTCACACAAGTCAAGACATACCAAGTACCCATCACAAACTCATCTCCCTCGCATTTACATTATTTGCCATTTGCCTCTCGTTTTCCTCTCCCCCACTTCACCCTTGCCGTTTTATTTTCCCTCTCTTTCCCAATCTTCTCCTCTCTTTCGCTTGCTTTTTCCGTTTGCTCGCGTGTTAGATCGTTTACCTTGTCGTCATGGCTAGTCCTCCTATCCATGTTATCACTCCCGAACATGAAATTCTCAATTTTAAGCAAAGGGAGGGAGAGAATTTAAAAGATGCTTGGCATTTGCAATGCTCAAAATAGATCTACTAGGAAGCTTTCTACTTCCGTTCTCCTTCGCAATTTTTATGTAGGCATTACTCCTTGGAACAGATGCATTCTTGATACCGTTACCGGAGGGGATTTCTTGAGTAGCCATACGTTTGATGCTTATAATGCTATGTTAGATTTGTTTTGCCCACCACTTCTTTTGGTTAATGGAACTGTTTTAACTTTGGAACATGTTATGCAACGGCTTGAAATTATTGAAAATAAAGTTGCCACTGTTGATTTGATTGAAAATTTGGATAAAAATAATCATAATCACATTACCCAATATGGATCTAGGGTTGGAGTTACTTTGAAAAATCTTAAAGAGAAAGAACCTATAGTTAATGAAAAAAATAGATCTAGATTCTGCAAGAATTGGTAAACTTGAGGATATCATTACCAACTTAGATTCCGCATTTTCTTCCATGAAAAACACTCCGAAACCCCCTACCAAAACTTCCAAGTTTATTTATGTTCCTAAAAATAAGGGTGAATCTTCTAGTAATGGAGATGCAGATCTCAAATCCATAAGTGTTCATCCCAATTGTCTCTCTATCGTTAAGGAACCTTTTGCTACAAACGAATTTCTTGAATTTTTGCCTAAAGGTTTAATCGTTGCTAAAAAGGGAAAAAACCCTAAAGATTATAAGTGCTCTATTGGGGAATTGAGTACCAAAGATGGCACTACTTAGACCTATCTTCGCTTTTATGCCTAGCTAGGGGCGTTCAACGATAGTGCTAGTTGGGAGGCAACCTAATTTTATTTGTGTTTTTTGTTTTTGCTTCTGTTTAGTAATAAATTTTGCATCTACCTTCTGTTTAGATGTGTTTTTATGTTTTAATTAGTGTTTGTGCCAAGTTGAACCTATAGGATAACCTATGATGATAGTTGATTTGATTCTGCTGAAAAACAGAAACTTGGCGCGCACGAAATTAGTTTTGTTAAATCACAGAAACGTGATTTTGCGTTGATTCTTTTTGCTGCTGATCAATAGAAGAATTGTCCAGGACTTCCTATTTTGGTTGTATTTTTAGAGTTCCAAAAGTTTGCGTTAGTTACAGATTGCTACAGACTGTTCTGTTTTTGACAGATTCTGTTTTTCGTGTGTTGTTTGCTTATTTTGATGCATCTATGGCTAGTATTAAGTGGTATGAACCATAGAGAACTTGGAATACAGTAGGTTTAACACCAAAATAAATAAAGAATGAGTTCATTACAGTACCTTATGTGGTGGTTTTGTTTTCTTTCACTAACGGAGCTTATGAGATTTCCTGTTGAGTTTTGTCTTGTGAAGTTATCAAGTTTTGGGTAAAGATTTGATGGACTATGGAATAAGGAGTGGCAAAAGATTAAGCTTGGGGATGCCCATGGCACCCCAAGATATTCAAGAATATCCAAAAGCCTAATCTTGTGTATGCCCCGGGAAGGCATCCCCTCTTTCGTCTTCGTTCATTGGTAACTTTACTTGGAGCTATATTTTTATTCGCCACATGATATGTGTTTTGCTTGGAGCGTCGTGTATTATATTAGTCTTTGCTTTTTAGTTTACCACAATAATCCTTGTTGTACACACATTTTGGGAGAAGCCTACTTGATTGAATTTTCTAGAATATGCTATATGCTTCACTTATATCTTTTGAGCTTGATAATTTTTGCTCTAGTGCTTCACTTATATCTTTGAGAGCACGGTGGTGGCTTAATTTTGTAGAAATTGCTAGTCTCTCATGCTTCACTTATATTATTTTGAGAGTCTTTTAGAACAGCATGGTATTTGCTATGGTTATAAAATTGGTCCTAGAATGGTAGGCATCCAAGTTGGGTATAACAAAAACTACCATAGGAAGTGAATTGGATGCTATGATCAATTTAATACTTGATAATTGTTTTGAGATATCGAGGTAGTGATAATAAAGTCATGCTAGTTGGGTGATTATGAATTTAAATGATGCTTGTGTTGAAGTTAGCAAGTCCCGTAGCATGCACGTATGGTTAAAGTTGTGTAACAAATTTGAAACATGAAGTGTGCCTGGCTCGTGCATCCTTATGAGTGGCGGTCGGGGACGAGCGATGGTCTTTTCCTACCAATCTATCCCTCTAGGAGCATGCGCATAGTGCTTGATTTTTGATGATTTCTAAATTTTTGCAATAAGTATATGAGTTCCTTTGACTAATGTTGAGTCCATGGATTATACGCACTTTTACCTTTAAACCATTGTTAGCTTTTTCGGTACCGTGCATTGCCCTTTCTCACGTTAGAGTTGGTGCAAACTTTGCCGGTGCATCCAAACCCTGTGATACGATATGCTCTATCACACATAAACCTCCTTATATCTTCCTCAAAACAGCCACCATACCTACCTATTATGGCATTTCCATAGCCATTCCGAGATATATTGCCATGCAACTTTCCACCGTTCCGTTCATCATCCTGACAAACTTTACTTTTGTCATATTGCCATTGCATGATCATGTAGTTGACATCGTATTTGTGGCAAAGCCACCATGCATAATTTTTCATACATGTCACTCTTGATTCATTGCACCATACCGGTACACCGCCAAAGGCATTCATATAGAGTCATATCTTGTTCTAGTTTCGAGTTGTAATTCATATGTTGTAATCAATGAAAGTGTGATGATCATCATTATTAGGGCATTGCCCAAAAATAAAAAAAAGGAAAAAGAAAAAAAAGGAAAGGCCAAAAGAAAAAAAGGCCAAAGAAAAAAAAAGAAAAAGAAAATAAAGAAAATAAATAAAAGGGGCAATGTTACTATCACTTTTTCCACACTTGTGCTTCAAAGTAGCACCATGTTTTTCATATAGTAAGTCTCATATGTTGTCACTTTCATACGATGGGCTTCCTCAAATGCCCTAGGTCTTCGTGAGCAAGCAAGTTGGATGCACACCCACTAGTTTTATTTTGTTGAGCATTCATTTATAGCTCTACTGCATCTGTTGCATGGCAATCCCTACTCCTCATGTTGACATCAATTGATGGGCATCTCGATAGCCCGTTGATTATCGTCGTCAATGTGAGACTTTCTCCCTTTTTGTCTTGTCCACACGATCCCATCATCATATTCTATTCAACCCATAGTGCTATATCCATGGCTCACGCTCATGTATTGCGTGAAGATTTAAAAGGTTTGATATTATTTAAGTATGAAACAATTGCTTGGCTTATCATCGGGGTGTAGAATTTGGGAAGATCTTTGTATGACGAAAATGAAGCATAGCCTAACTATATGATTTTGTAGGGATGAACTTTGTTTAGCCATGTTATTTTGAGAAGACATGATTACTTTGATTAGTATGCTTGAAGTATTACTATTTCTTTTATCAATATGAACTTATATTTTGAATCATTTGGATCTGAACATTCATGCCACAATAAGGGAAATTACATTGAGAATTATGCTAGGTAGCATTCCACATCAAAAATTCTGTTTTTATGATTTACCTACTCGAGGACGAGCAGGAATTAAGCTTGGGGATGCTTGATACGTCTCCAACGTATCTATAATTTTTGATTGTTCCATGCTATTATATTACCCCTTTTGGATGTTTATGGGCTTTATTTTACATGTTTATATCATTTTTGGGACTAACCTACTAACCGGAGGCCCGGCCCGTATTGCTGTTTTTTTTGCTATTTCAGTATTTCGAAGAAAAGGAATATCAAACAGAGTCCAAATGGAATGAAACCTTCGGGAGCGTGATTTTTGGAATGAACATGATCCGAAGAACTTGGAGTACAAGTCAAGAAGCGAACGAGGCGGCCAGGAGATAGCAGGGCGCGGCCACCCCTAGAGGGCGCGCCCCCTGTCTCCTGGGCCCCTCAGGTGGTCACCGACGTACTTCTTCCTCCTATATATACCTACGTACCCCGAAAACATCCAGGGAGCCAACGAAAAACAATTTCCACCGCCATAACCTTTTGTATCCGCGAGATCCCATCTTGGAGCCTTGGTCGGCGCTCCACCGGAGGGGGAATTGACCACGGAGGGCTTCTACATCAACACCATAGCCCCTCCGATGAGTTGTGAGTAGTTTACCACAGACCTTCGGGTCCATAGTTATTAGCTAGATGGCTTCTTCTCTCTTTTTGGATCTCAATACAATGTTCTCCCCCTCTCTTGTGGAGATCTATTCGATGTAACTCTTTTTGCGGTATGTTTGTCGAGATCCGATGAATTGTGGGTTTATAATCAAGTTTATCTATGAGAAATATTTGAATCTTCTCTGAATTCTTTTATGTATGATTGAGTTATCTTTGCAAGTCTATTCGAATTATCAGTTTGGTTTGGCCTACTATATTGATCTTTCTTGCCATGGGAGAAGTGCTTAGCTTTGGGTTCAATCTTGCGGTGTCCTTACCCAGTGGCAGCAAGGGTTGCAAGGTACGTATTGTATTGTTGCCATCAAGGATAAAAAGGTGGGGTTTATATCATATTGCTTGTGTTTATCCCTCTACATCATGTCATCTTTCTTAATGCGTTACTCTGTTCTTATGAACTTAATACTCTAGATGCATGCTGGATAGCGGTCGATGTCTGGAGTAATAGTAGTCGATGCAGGCAAGAGTCGGTCTACTTATCGCGGACGTGATGCCTATATACATGATCATGCCTAGATAATCTCATAATTATTCGCTTTTCTATCAATTGCTCGACAGTAATTTGTTCACCGACCGTAAAACTTATGCTATCTTGAGAGAAGCCACTAGTGAAACCTATGGCCACCGGGTCTATCTTTTATCATATAAGCTTTCAATCTACTTTTATTTGCATCTTTACTTTTAGCATCTATATTATAAAATACCAAAAATATATTTATCTTACCATACTATCTCTATCAGATCTCACTTTCGCAAGTGGCCGTGAAGGGATTGACAACCCCTTTATTGCGTTGGTTGCGAGTTCTTTGTTTGTTTGTGTAGGTGTGTGGGACTTTTGAGGATCCTCCTACTGGATTGATACCTTGGTTCTCAAAAACTGTCAAAATACTTACGCTACTATTGTTGCATCACCCTTTCCTCTTAAAGGAAAACCAACGCAAGCTCAAGACGTAGCAGGGGGGCCGACCTGGCCAGGTCTAGTGCCTTCTGAAGTGCGGTCAGTTTTGTATATTCTTTTATCGGCGCGTTTATTTGCACTTGTGGTGAACTTTGATTCCCAGTGGATGTAATATGTGTAATAGCCGTGATAGCCTAGCGTGAGTTGATTGCTTATTTATTTCCTTGTTGTATTGTTTATTTGTTTGCTTATAGTCAGTGCAGTTCTTTTTCGCGGTTTGCTAGTGGCCGCAATAACCTATTTTTTATAACTAGGCCACAATAACCATGGGCTACATATTTACTGTAGTGACACTAGGCCTCCGACGGGCCGTAGAAACAATGGGCCTTCTACGGGTCGTAGAAATAATGAGCCTTCTATGGGTCGTAT
The DNA here is from genome assembly GCA_021437245.1 of Aegilops speltoides. Taxonomy (NCBI): domain Eukaryota; kingdom Viridiplantae; phylum Streptophyta; class Magnoliopsida; order Poales; family Poaceae; genus Aegilops; species Aegilops speltoides. The sequence goes on from CM038147.1 coordinate 476,749,699, forward strand.
CATCAGTGGGCCTTATACGGGCCGTATGATCGATTGGCCAAACATGGGCCAATAACAGACCGCATTATGGCCATAAACGGGCTAGAGTTGGAATCGTCCGTTCATGGGCCGACCGTAATAGGCCGTCGTTAATCGGCCGTATTTGATGACGCTATGAAAACGGCCCAACATATTAATGGGCCACAAACGGGCCGACTGTAAACTCGGGCTGAATTTGGCCCACAAGCAGAAGATGACAATAACATGCGGTAAGTAAATGAATGCTGGAAATGAGCCCAAGAATAAATGGGCCCTGAGATGGCCGAAAGATAACATGGGCTTGAAACGACCCAATAGAATAACGGTTCGTTAATGGGTATAAAGTGATACATTGTTCATTACGGGCCAGTTTCACCACAGGCCATTATTGGGTATACAGTGATACATTGTTCATCACGGGCCAGTTTCACCACGGGTCGTTAATGGGCCAAGATTTACAAATGGCCTCATATGGGCAGAAAGTCGTCATGGGCCATACATGGGCCAGAAGTTAAAACGAGCTGGAATCATATTGGACGGCCCAGATGACGCTAGTGGGCCTAATTGGGATAGGTCGTAACGGGCCCTGGGTTAGCGGGTTGTAAATGGGCTATATGTGAACATGCTTGAGGGAGTCCTGGACTACGGGGTGTCCGGATAGCCGGACTATCAATATCCGCTGGACTCCAAGACTACGAAGATACAAGATTGAAGACTCCGGCTCGTGTCCGGATGGTACTTTCCTTGGCATGGAAGGCAAGCTTGGCAATACGGATATGTAGATCTCCTACCATTGTAACCGACTCTGTGTAACCCTAGCCCTCTCCGGTGTCTATATAAACCGGAGGGCTTTAGTCCGTAGGACAACATACATTACAACAATCATACTATAGGCTAGCTTCTAGGGTTTAGCCTCCTTGATCTCGTGGTAGATCCACTCTTGTACTACCCATATCATCAATATTAATCAAGCAGGACGTAAGGTTTTACCTCCATCGAGAGAGCCCGAACCTGGGTAAAAACATCGTGTCCCTCGTCTCTTGTTACCATCCGCCTAGACGCACAGTTCGGGACCCCCTACCCAAGATCCGCCGGTTTTGACACCGACATTGGTGCTTTCATTGAGAGTTCCTCTGTGTCGTCACCGATAGGCTTGATGGCATCTTCAACCAGCAACGCTGTCGTGGTGAGACTTTTCTCCCGGACAGATCTTCAGATTCGGCGGCTTCGCCTGCGGTATCAATTCACTTGGCCATCTGGAGCAGATCGAAAGCTACACCCCTGGCCGTCAGGTCAGATTTGGAAGCTTAAACTTCACGACCGACGTCCGCGGAGACTTGATCTTCGATGGACTCGAGCCACAGCCAAGCACGCCGCACTGTGACGACGGGCATGATTTAGCTCTGCCACCGAACAGTGCCTTGTTGGCCGCATACGGGTCCGCTCCGGCCATTAGCTCGGAGCCGATCGCCCAGATCGAGGGCCGATGGATAGACGCCGCCCTGGGGGCTTCAACATCCACGGCGATGGAGCCGAACACCAATATTGTCCCCCATGAAACTCGTGATTCTGAGGCGCCGGACTCCTTTCCGGACTCCGAACCTCCCGTGCCCCTACCAATCGATCCGGATTGGGCGCCGGTTATGGAATTCACTGCCGCGGACATCTTCCAATGCTCGCCTTTCGGCGATATCTTGAATTCACTAAAGCATCTCTCGTTATCAGGAGAGTCCTGGCTGGATTATGGCCAGGATGGTTGGGATACGGACGACGAAGAAATTCAGAGCCCACCCACCACCCACTTTGTAGCCACTGTCGACGATCTAACCGACATGCTAGACTACGACTCCGAAGACATCGAGGCTATGGACGACGATGCCGGAGACGAATAGGAACCAGCGCCCACAGGGCACTGGAAGGCCACCTCGTCATACGACGTATACATGGTGGATACCCCAAAAGATGGGGACGGCGAAGAAACAGCGGAGGCAGATCCCTTAAAGAAATAGCCCAAGCGCCGGCGTCAGCGGCGCCGCTCTAAATCTCGCCATAGCAAGAATGGAGATTCCGGCACAGGAGATAATAATACTCCAGAGAGTGCCGAAGACAATCCCTCTCGGCAAGACTCAGCAGCAGAGGATGCGAAGCAAGCCCTCATGAGGGGTGGCGAGCGAAGAGGTTGAGGATCATAACTATATGCCTCCCTCCGAAGACGAAGCAAGCCTCAACGATGACGAATCCGTCGTACCCGAGGATCCCGTCGAACAAGAGCGCTTCAAGCGCAGGCCTATCGCCACAGCAAATAGCCTAAAGAAAAAGCAGCAACAACTTCAAGCTGATCAGGACCTGCTGGCCGATCGATGGACCGAGGTCCTCGCGGCCGAAGAGTATAAACTCGAACGTCCCTCCAAAAGTTACCCAAGACGCAAGCTGCTCCCCCGATTAGAGAAGGAAGCATGCGTACCTCCATCACCAGCGCACGATATGGCTGACCGACCACCCCGTGGTCGTGACAGAGAGGCATCCAGGCCCCCAGCCAAGACCATACCCCGGCACCGCTCCAAAAGTATGAAGCCAAGAGGGAACACGCCGGACTTGCGAGACATATTGGAGGACAAAGCAAGGCAATCCAGATCCATCTATGGATCACGCGGGCGCCCTACGACCCACGACGAATATCGTCGTGCGGATCTAATAACCCGGCGGGCGAACATAGCGAGCGGTGCTCTCTCGAGCTGCGTCGCGATATTGCTCAATACAGGGGCGCCGCACACCCGTTATGCTTCACTGACGAAGTAATGGATCATCAGATCCCCGAAGGGTTTAAACCCGTAAACATCGAATCTTATGACGGCACAACAGACCCCGCGGTGTGGATCGAAGACTATCTTCTCGACATCCATATGTCCCGCGGCAACGATCTCCACGCCATCAAGTACCTCCCACTCAAGCTTAAAGGACCAGCTCGGCATTGGCTTAACAGCTTGCCCGCAGAGTCAATTGGGTGTTGGGAAGACCTGGAGGCCGCATTCCTTGATAACTTCCAAGGCACATATGTGCGACCACCAGATGCCGATGAACTAAGCCACATCATTCAGCAGCCAGACGAATCGGCCAGACAATTCTGGACACGGTTCTTGACGAAGAAAAATCAAATCGTCGATTGTCCGGACATAGAGGCCCTTGCAGCCTTCAAACATAACATCCGGGACGAATGGCTAGCCCGGCACCTGGGGCAGGAAAAGCCGAAATCAATGGCAGCCCTCACATCGTTAATGACCCGCTTTTGTGCGGGAGAGGACAGCTGGCTAGCCCACAGCAACAATCTCCGTAAAAATTCTGGCAGTCCGGATACTAAGGACAACAACGGCAGGTCACGTCGAAACAAAAACAAGCGCCACATTAACGGCGACGATAAGGAGGATACGACAGTCAATGCCGGATTCCAAGGCTCTAAACCCGGTCAGCGGAAGAAGCCATTTAAAAGAACCACTCCGGGTCTGTCCAATCTGGACCGAATACTCGACCGCTTATGCCAGATACACGGCACCTCTGAAAAGCCAGCTAACAACACCAATAGAGATTGCTGGGTGTTCAAGCAGGCAGGCAAGTTAATTGCCGAAAACAATGACAAGGGGCTAAATAGCGACGACGAGGAAGAGACCCGCCGCCCGAACAATAGAGGACGAAGGGTTTTCCCCAAAAGTGCGGACGGTGAATATGATATCGCGACCCACATACCCAAGAGGAGAGGAAACGCGCACTAAGGACGTCTATGCGATGGAGCCGTCGCCCCAAAGTTCAACCCATGGTCCTCTTGTTCGATCACTTTCGATCGAAGAGACCATCGACCAGCATCGCCATGGCGGATTCGCCGCATTGGTCTTAGACCCAATCGTCGATGGGTTCCACCTCACGAGAGTCGATGGACGGCGGCAGCAACTGAACCTGCTTTATCGGGATACGGTCATAAAATGGGCATAGACCCATCAAGGATTAAACCTAAAAAGACAACCTTTAAAGGTGTCATACCAGGAGTGGAAGCCAACGCCACAGGCTCAGTCACACTGGAAGTGGTCTTCGGATCCCCGGATAATTTCCGGAGCAAAGAATTAATCTTCGACATAGTCCCATTTCACAGCGGCTATCACGCTCTGCTCGGATGAACCGCGTTTGCCAAATTCAACGCAGTGCCGCACTATGCATACCTAAAGCTCAAAATGCCAGGCCCTCGTGGAGTCATCACGGTCAATGGGAATACGGAACGCTCCCTCCGAACGGAGGAACATACTGACTCTCGCGCGTAAATCTGAGCAGCCTTCTAAGGCAATTCTCTAGTCCGGCCATTAAACGGCGGATACAAGAAAGCGCGCCCGAGCAATGCCAACCAAGACCACTGGCGCGATCGAGAACAGCGAGCAATGCGGCCCCAACCCTCGCCCGTATGATCGCCAAGAATAACACTCGCGTACATCATTACGCTTTGGAGATACCATGGGCACAGGGAGGGGGCACGATCGCGAGCGGACCCAGTGCGGTTCGACCACACCGGGGCTCGCAAATGTGCCCTCTTTTTTATTATTATTTTTCTTCCTTTTTGTACACAGGACTCTGTTAACGAAGCCTGTCCGTGGTGAACCTGCCGAACTCATGATCTGTGATCGGGGACTAAAGAAGGCGCGCCCGAACACTCGAGTGGTCTCAATTACGAGCATTAAATTCGATTATATACACCAAATCCGCAGCTCATCCACGGAGGGGGACATGTTTATTTAGTCCAAATCCCTTGCTTACAAGACTATTTGTATCATCCGCTCTACTAGCAGACTTTCTTTCATAAAAATGCAGCACCTATTTATTGCAATTGCATTATCTTTTATATATATGTTCATTACATGACATCTTGCACCCAGATATTTTGGTGCGGCGAATACGCCAGGGCTTCATTCCCCACTCTATGTTGTGATAAAGTCCGGACACTTTCACAAGTGCGGCACCGCACTTATAGCATTATATGAATCGGATCCGAATCATGTCTTGGGTCAATAGTTGGGTTTGCGGCCCCACGTTTTGGTGCCTTACGCCCGTTACGTCGGCTAAGGTGGCACGGGAGAACCATGCGATTGCGCCCGGTTGAGCCGGGCTAACGCCTCGATGGAGAAAGCTAAAACGACCGGCATGATAAGGCGAGAGACCGGTCGCTGTTCGAGAGGTTTTTCGGGTCCTTAAAGACTCACGCCGCTTGAGCGAAGTTCGGATAATGTCCGATGAAGGCGTGGATAGCGCCCGGATTCGGTCTTCGAATACCGGGGCTTCACGAAATTTAAAATTATAGAATTCTATGGCTAAGTGAGAGTGTTCAAGCATTATAAGTCCGGTTGCCTTGTTCGTCGTGTTGAGCCCCTCCTAGATGGACCCAAAATGGGAACAAGAGTGCTCAAGTTTATCCGAACACCCCAACACTTGTGGCTTGGGGCTGAAGCCAACGACTTGCCATCTCTCGATTTTTTACACGGCCGCATGAAGGTAATATTTTAAATTAAACAAGCGTTTCTCATGGCGCATATGAACGAAGTTTTCAGCGCACAGGATAAATACACAGCGAGTTCACTCAAAGATTACATTTCGGGAGCACTCATCTGCAATATCGCAGTCTCCCTTCAGGACAATTTTATAATACTTCTCCAGCGTGCGATACTCCTTGCCCGGTGGCGGTGGGTCCGTGACAAGCTTCTCCGCATCCAATTTGCCCCATGCACCTTTATGCGGGCAAGGGCCCGACGAGCGCCTTCGATACAGGCGGAGCGCTTGACTATATCCAGCCTGGGGCATGCATCCACCAGCCGCCGCACGAGGCCAAAGTAGCAACCAGGCATGGCCTGTCGTGCCATACCGGACTATGAGGCCCTTCATGGCCTCCTCGGCTACCTTTAGGAGTTCGACCAGCTGCTTCACTGGTCGCTTGGGGCACAGCCGGATGGCGGCCTCGATATATCGAGACCGAAGACCTTCTCCGTCGAGCTCCCCTCCTCTCCATGATAGAATGCGGCCGCATCAGACGCACTACGCGGCAGATCTGCAAACGCCCCTGGAGACCTCCGAATGCGGGTAAGTGTCAGGTAGTTCACATTAACATGCCTGCTTTGCATGAAAAACGCCTTACCCGCCGCTATCTTCTTTATGTCCTCAACCTCCTGAAGGGCCTTACGGGCCTCGGCCTTGGCGGACTTGGCACTTTCGAGAGCCGAGGCAAGCTCGGACTCTCGAGTCTTGGAGTCACACTCCAAACTCTCATGTTTTTCCATGAGAGCCTGGAGCTCTTGCCGAACTTCCGCCACCCGTGCCTCTTGCTTTTCTCGCTCAGCCCGTTCCGCGGCCGCACTGTGTTCGGCCGCGGACACACCATCCTTCAGGGCTGCCACCTCGTTAGTGGCCCCTGCGATGCACAGATTATCCTTGTTAATTTTATTGCAACCAAAATCCTTTTCTGTAAGGTACTTATTCAAGGTGGTGTTATTCACCTTCTTTCTCCTCGAGCTGCCTCTTGGCATGGCCGAGCTCTTGCTCGGACCGCTCGAGATCCTGCTTTAACTTATCAACCTCCGCCGTTAATGCGGCAGAGGCCAGCAGTGCAGCCTGCAAACCCATATTGACATATTTTTAGCAACCCTGCGAATATCTTGTTAGATCCTCAGTCCGGCTTTTCTTTCCGAACACCGAACTAAGCATCAGGGGCTACTGTCTATGCGGTATTACATTACATAATTTTAACTTCTTACCTCAAAGCCCGTTAAAAGGCTGCTGCAGGCGTCGGTCAGCCCGCTTTTGGCGAGCTGAACCTTTTGAATCACCGCACTCATGATAGTGCGGTGTTCTTCCTCAATGGAAGCGCCTTTAAGCGCCTCCAGCAAGTTATCCGGCGCCTCCGGTTGGACGGAGGCCGCTGGCGTCACGGTCTTGCCCTTCTTTCGAAGGGGCCGCTTGCCGGACTCTGGAACCATTACGGGTTCCGAGGTAGAGTCCGGTGCAAAGTCCGGGAGGTCGCCTGATGGCGCCTCCGGAGCCTCCTCCTGATGGGTCCCTCTCTGGGATCCCACCTCGGCGTCCTTGTCGGCGCGTGGGGTGGAGGCGATCGGAAGTGAATTCACATCCGACGAGGCCAACGACCCGCTCGATGAGTCGGGGAGATCGTCATCGGCCGGACTATGGACGGAATGCGGCGTTAGAAGGACACTATGTGACCTAAAAATGTGCATATAAAGGATCTGGGTACTTACGATCTGGCCGGACGCCTGGCCCTTGGAGGCCACTCATCCTCGCCAATGCTGGTGTTGGCGAAACTGTCCGGGGGGATAGTTCTCCCCCTCTTGGACCCTTCGGCCTCCCCGATTGGGGAAGCCTTCCTCTTCTTCTCTCCCTCCTGTGGGAGGGAATACTCCTTCTCCTCGTCTTCAGGGGAGGAGTCCTCGTCGTCGTCAGGCGCCTGATTGCGGGAACTCTTTTGAGACCCCGCGGCCACCTTCTTGGCCTTCTTCTCCGCACCACGTGCGGTGCGGAACCAGCAACCGCTAGCGGGCATCCTTTGGATCTTCGGCATGGGAGCCGGGCTGATGAGCAGCTTGGCCTTCTCCATCCATTCCTGTCAAAGGAAGAGGCAGAATGAAACCTCACTAGAGTCAATCTAATTATCACAAGTGTCCCGTAATGGGGTTGAATCACTTACCTCGTCGGCTTGGATCTCGCGAGCTGAATCATGGTCTTGATCATGGCGGCGGGCTTCAGCGCCCTTGAACAGCACCCTCCAGCGCCAGTATGTTGTATCGAAGAGCCCGCTTAGCGCCTGGTGCTGTTCCGGATTGAACTCCCACAAATTAAATGCCCGTTCTTGGCATGGGAGGATCCGCCGGATGAGCATGACTTGGACCACGTCGACGAGCCTGAGCCTATTGCTCACCATCTTCTTGATACATGCTCGGAGTCCCGTCACCTCCACCGGATTGCCCCACTGCAAGCCCTTCTCTTTCTAGGAGGTGAGCTGCGTGGGGATGCCAGATCTAAACTCGGGGGCCGCCGCCCATGTGGGTTTGCGCGGCTCGGTGATGTAGAACCACCCCGATTGCCACCCCTTGACGGAGTCCACGAAGGTCCCTTCGAGCCAAGGTATGTTGGGCAATTTGCCCAACATGGCGCCCAAGATTTCGCTTATGCGTGCCCTTCACAACCTTCACTTGCGTTGAAGGTCTTGAGCCACAGGCGAAGTGGGGCGGATGCAGAGGAAGGTTCTCATACCACGATAAACGCCGAGATGTTGACGATGAAGTTGGCGCGGATCATGGAAATCAGGCCGTAGTAAAACATGAGCCCCGGACAAATGGATGGAGCGGAAAGCCCATCCAGCGGAGGAAGTGGGGAGAAAGACGACCCTCTCATGAGGCCCAGGGGTAGGGATGAGCTGCCCCTCGTCGGGCAGCCGATGCGCGATATCGCCGGAAAGGTATCCGGCGCTGCGCAGCTTGGTGATGTCCTCCTCCTTAACGGTGGAGGCCAACCATTTGCCTCCCGCTCCGGACATATTCAGAGAAGGTCGAGGCAAGATGCGCGAGATCGGGCGTTGGAGCTTGAGTTCGCGGGGACGGATAAGCAAAGGAGGAAGAAGGCATAGGTGAGAAGGTGAATCCTTATCCCTTATATATAGGCGGACAAAACTATGTGTCCCCCACCAGTCTGGTAAAACTCGCTTATCTCCCAAGCGCCACCATCAATGGCGCGGTTGGGTTACCCACGCACGTATTGATGAGAATCTCGGAATAAGGGGAACACGATCTCTGCTTCGACAAGACGTGCCAAGGAAACCGCTTCGCTAAACGTGCTGAGGTGGTATAGTGAAAAACAATTCGAAACAAAGGCTTGGTTGCGGTGTGATGTCACGCCGCATAATACGTCAGCAGATTGAGCTAAGTGTACGTTTTATTCTCTCTATGGTGGAATGTGGAATTTATTTTCAGAGCCGGACACTATCCTGGTGTTCATGATCTTCTCTGGATTATTCAAGAGAGGAACCCGCCTTGCAATGCCGAACATTATGCGCGCCGGACTTATCGTCATTGAAGACTGGTTCTGGGGCTACTGAGGGAGTCCTGGACTAGGGGGTGTCCGGATAGCCGGACTATCAATATCCGCCGGACTCCAAGACTACGAAGATACAAGATTGAAGACTCCGGCTCGTGTCCGGATGGTACTTTCCTTGGCGTGGAAGGCAAGCTTGGCAATACGGATATGTAGATCTCCTACCATTGTAACCGACTCTGTGTAACCCTAGCCCTCTCTGGTGTCTATATAAACCGGAGGGCTTTAGTCCGTAGGACAACATACATTACAACAAGCATACATAGGCTAGCTTCTAGGGTTTAGCCTCCTTGATCTCGTGGTAGATCCACTCTTGTACTACCCATATCATCAATATTAATCAAGCAGGACGTAGGATTTTACCTCCATCGAGAGGGCCCGAACCTGGGTAAAAACATCGTGTCCCTCGTCTCTTGTTACCATCCGCCTAGACGCACAGTTCGGGACCCCTACCCGAGATCCGCCGGTTTTGACACCGACAATGCTGTTAACAGGCTTTCCATGGGCCGGCCTGCCACCTTTTGACCAAGTCAAACGGGTCAGCCTTTTCACAGGAATGGGCCTCAGTTGGGTCGTGCCACATGTCGACATATCATAGGCGCCTTCTGTCCAGTGAGTGGATGACATCTGTCCCAACGGTGAGTCGACATGTGTTTCCTCCAGCCAATGATGATTTTACATGTGGAAAATCCCCATTGGTCGGGGCTGTTAACGGGTTATCGGATCCAAAACCGGACCCGATAGCTTAACGGCATTCCGTTACGGTGGATGCCACGTGTCGGTCACCCTTCACGAAAGCACTTCTGTGACGCGCGATTTATCGTCATGGAAGTGGACACTTCTGTGATGATAATTTTGGTAATGTCATGGAACACTTCTACGACATCACAGGTATGACTATCTTGATTTTATCATAAAATCGTCATGGATGTACATGCATGACAAAAACGCGACCTACTGTGACAAACACGTATCATCACGGAAGTGTATTTTTTTGTAGTGTCTCCAAAAATTAATAGATGGTGTGTCGATGATGAACTCCTTGCTCTTGTGCTTCAAATGATAGTCTCCCCAACACTCAACTAGCTCTCATAGGATTGGATTTCGTGGAAAGATGATTTGAGTGGAAAGCAACTTGGGGAAGGCTAGAGATCAAGATTCATATGGTTGGATTGGAATATCTTGGTCTCAACACATGAGTAGGTGGCTCTCTCTTAGAAAATGGGTAGTGGAAGTGTAGGCACGATTTGATGGCTTCCCTCACGAATGAGGAGAGGGTGGAGGGGCATATTTAGTCTCCACACAAAATCTAACCGTTAAACACATTATACAAAACTCGGTGGGACCGAATCAGAAAACTCGGTCAGACCGATTTAGTACATATGTGACCGTTAGGCAATTTCGATGGGACCGATATGATCAACTCGGTGGGACCGATGTGCAAGCGTTAGGGTAAAACCTCGTCTCGGTTTCACCAATTACACAACCTGGTGAGACCGATTTGGTAATAAGTAAAATAGAGAGTTGGTCAGGCAAACTCGGTGTGACCGATTACATATTTTCGGTGGGACCGAAAATGTTGCAATAGACAACAGAGAGGTTGCAAGCCCATCTCGGTGAGACCAAGATCCCATCAGCGTGACCGAACTGATTAGGGTTTTGGGCAGTGGCTATGTCAAATGAAGTCGGTGGCGTCGCATGGATCAAGCCGGCGGGGCCGAGTTTGACTTTTGGTTTGGGACATATGTGGATATGAGAAAGTGGCTGAGGGCTTTGGAGCATATCACTAAGCACTTTGAGCAAGCAGGCCATTAAGCAACACCTCATCCCCTTTTAATAGTATTGGCTTTCCTATGGACTCAATGTGATCTTGGATCACTGAAAACAGAAAAATTTAGAGTACTAAGCTTTGAGCTTTAGCCAATCCTTTGTCCTTAGCATCTTGAAGGGGTTCCACATCCTCTTGTCGATGCCACTCCACAGTTGGGCTTATTTGAAGTATCCTAGATGAAAGTATTAGTCCATCAAGAGATATGTTGACATTAATTACCAAAATCACCCAGGGAGCACTTGTGCTTTCAGTCTCCCCCTTTTTGGTAATTGATGACAACATACATCAAAGCTTTAGATAAAGATATAGAGAAAGGCAGGTAAAGCTTTGGAAACACATGTAATCATGCAAATATAGAACATAAGATCATGTGAGTGCATAAACATGATAGAGCAAGCAATGAGTTACATGTATCTTGGCTATATGCATCAAAGCAAATCATGTGAACATGGGAAATGTACCTTCATGCTCATGAGTCCTTGCAAACAATATGTACATCAGCAAGAGATCCTTATGCACATGAATGTGATGCATATACTTACCTTGTGGTCTTGAACTGGCTTTGGAAGAGATGAACCTGAGTAAACAAGGTTAGACAGCACTGAAACATCTACTAAGCAGAGCAAGAGCAGTAAACCACAAGAGTACCAAGATCTGGTGTCAGGACCCCAACTCAATGCCACATCGATCTAGCATGTAACACCTCATATCACTTTGCCGCCTCACGCACGGTATCCCCACGGGTGTCGCCTTACCTTTGCTTCGGACCGCTTATGCCTTTTGGCACGATATGATAGTGTCGCTAGCATCCATATGATAAGGAGCCGGGCTGACATGGCTAGTCGTAAACCCAAAGTGGCACAAACTTACAGGACAGCATCCATGACCCAAAGATCGAACGTGTCGGTCATCGGCGAAAGTGAATCCAGTGCTGTAGCACTAGGCTAGCAGACTCGGTGAACCGGGCTGTAGCGGCTAACAGACTCCGGTATTCATCGTGACATTTGCCAAAGGACAGACACGAGAACAAAGAAGGACACATGCCGGCCAGCCTAAGTGCTCCGGAGCAGTAGCAAGCTACCATGGCTCAATGGAAGCACTAGGAGACATTTCCCGGTAAGAGAGGCTACCAAGGATAAACAACTAGATAGTCAGATCCCACACATACCAAGCATTTCAATAACATACACACAATATGCTCGATATGTGCAAATACAACATGGCATAACAACATGACTCTACAACTCAAGTATTATATTCAATAGGCTCCGAGGAGCGAGATATTACAAACATGGGTATCATGACCCAACATCCAGAGCATACAAGTCAAAGCACAAGCGGAAGCTTAACATGTCTGAGTACAGACACCTACAAATGAAAAAGGCCGAGAAGCGACTATCTACGAGATCCGCCGAGGGCACAAGATCGTAGCTGAGGTAACAAGCTAAACGTCGAAGTCCACGCGGAACTACTAGCGAGACTGAAGTCTCTCTGCAAAAACGTAAAATAGGCAAACATGAGTACAAATATACCCAGCAAGACTTACATAAGAACTAACTACATATGCATCATTATCAACAAAGGGGGTCGTGGAGTTTAACTGCAGCAAGCCAGCTTTGACTCGGTGGCTAACCTGAACTACGACTGCAAGTAACACTTTTGAGGTGGCGCACACGAGTCCCCATATTCACCATATCAATACACCACTATGGATCCGCTCCCGTCTCCCTACGAGAACGCCATCCATAGCACTCACACTTATCTTGCGCATTTTAGAGTATCCACTTTCACTTGTCTATGAACTGTACAGGCAACCCAGAAGTCCTTTACCGCGGACACGGCTATTCGAATAGATAATGTTAACCCTGCAGGGGTGTACTTCTTCACACACGCTCTCGCCACTTACCGCCATGTACACCTCGTGTATCTCGGCAACCTTCAAGCGGAAGCCTGGCGAGGGAGTCGGCCACGGCCTACCTAAACACTCAAGTCTCTCGTCCAGGTTTATCGCCTATTCGGGTTCCATCCGCAAGGAGATCCGCCGGGTGTCGCCACGGCCCCAAACGATGTGTGGGGTTCCCAAGTCCACCATCCGGTGCCACTTGCTACACCGGCCATCAGGCCTAGTCTGTCCCAAGCCCACCTATACCGGGTGCCACTTGGTAGACTACTAACACTACCTACAAACACCAGAAACTAGTTGCAACTCCTGGACAGAGAACAAGGGTGATTAAGAAGCCGAGAGGGGTCGAGTTACCGGAACCCAATGTGTGGTAGTAACTATTCATGGATCACAAAGACAGAACTTAGTTCCTGAGGACGGCTGCAATGAGACAACCCACCATGTAGTCCTACATGGCCTCTCACCGCTACCTTTACCAAATCGTGTTCACACACTTAGCTCTCAATAGTAGGACATGTTCACACACCTCCAATTCATTCCCAATGAATCAGACCTGACTCAACTCTAAGCAATAGCAGGCATGACAAACAAGCATGAATGAGTAGGCACATCAGGGCTCAAACAACTCCTACTCATGCTAGTGGGTTTCATCTATTTACTGTGGCAATGACAGGTCATGCAGAGGATAAAGGGGTTCAACTACCGCAGCAAGTAACAGTTGTATCATTGTTGTCCTAATGCAGTAAAATAGAGCAGAAGCGAGAAAGTGGGATTGTATCGGAATGAACAATGGGGTTTTGCTTGCCTGGCACTTCTGAAGATAATATAGCTCTTCATCGGTGTCATCGATCTCATCGTCGGAACCACGTCTACTGAGAGGGAACAATTACCGGCAAGAGAGAGGAAACACAATCAATGCAATGCGACATTATGATGCATGATCATGACATGGCAACATGCTGGTGTTTTGAGCTAATGCAACTAGCAACAAAGTTAAATGAAGTTGGTTTGAACCCTAAGTTCAAATCCAAACTCCATATGTGAAAGTTTAAATGCCATTATATGATTTGTGCTAAACAGCAGCTATAAGTTGTTCTAACATGCATGAAAATGGTACAGATGGATAGATTGAATTTTTTTGATCATTTTTCATATATAATTTATTTCATTTGGAGTTACGGTTGAATTTCTATGATTTTTAGAAGTTTATACTATTTTCTGGAATTTCCTGTATAAAAATAAATCCAGAAAACCTATTACTGCATCAGCAATGCATCATGCTAACCTCAGCAGGTCAACAGGCGCCGTCCAGGTGAAACCCGACCGATGGGGACCAGCGGTCGATGACACTGATGCTGCCGAGGTCAATGACGGTGGAGTGCAGTCAATGACCACGTCAGCAAAGTCAACCTGACGTGTGGGCCCAGTGGATTAGTCTAATTACCAAATTAGTGGGCGCTGGGGCCCATCTGTCAGCGTCTGTGGGTGATCTAGCTGGCGGAGATTAGTGCTAATGACGAGGCCACGTCGGCTCTCACCGGAGTTTCGCCGGCGGCGGCCTAAACTGCGGCGGCAACTCGCCGGACCTAAGCTGCGGGCGACGGATGGATGCGCGAAGGCCACCGGAGGGTAGCCCGCGCTCGACCGCGTCTAGCAGAGCGATCGGAAGGCCTCGGAGTCGCCGGAGATGACGACAGCGAGCACAGAAGCGGCGGCCGGAGCTCGGGCGAACTCGGGGTTGAGGCCACAGCGGTCTTGGCGATGCGGGGTTAACACCTACGGCGTCTACGCGGTGCGGCGAGAACATTGGACGCATGCCCGGGACCGAATGGTCACCGGAGCATCATCGACGGCGAGCTTTGGCAGCGGCGCTGTCGGGTGAGAAAGGCATGGCGGCTACGGCATGCTAGAGAGAAAACGGAGAGGGGGAGGATGATCAGGAGCTCACGGCGGTTCCAGTAGGCTTCGAAGCGGGCTCGGGGTAGGTCGGAGTTGAGCGGGGCGGCGAGGCCGATCTCCAACGGCCGAGGAGGGGAAAAGCGTCGGGGCGGCGCTTCGGGGCTCTTCCGGTCACGTGGCTCGGTGAGAGGGTTGGCGACGAGCTGCAAGAGCTCGGGAGCAGCTCGGGGCATCGTCGGAACGGCGGTGGTCGCGGCAACGGCGAACGGCGGCGATGGGCGTGTTCGGTGGCGAGAGGGTGAGGCGAGGGAGAGACGAAGGGGAAAAGTGAGGGGGTCAGGGGTCCAAAGCGGCGCCGAGCAGGGCCGAGGCGCCTCGGTGAGGCAAAGCGAGGAGGAGGCGTGGCGCCTCGCCTGAAAATCTTGTTGTCCGCCTCCGCCATCTTGGCGAGAGGTTAGGGATGACTGGCGAGCGTTGTGGGCTGGGCAGACAAGATTAAGCCGCCAGGTGGCTTTGATGGGCGCTTGTAAGTTGGCCCTGTGTTAGTCTCTCTCTCTTTTATTTATGTTTTTCTATTTTTACGTAAGTTTGTGGCTTTATTAAAATAGTTAGACACCTTCAAAAATCTGAAAATAGTCATAGGATCTGTTTAGATTAATTCCAACAGCCCACACTTATTTCCAGAATTATATGAGCATTTAAAATATTTACTAGCATTTAAATGCCCAAATGCAAAGTACATATGATTTAATTCAGTGACCAAATATATCATGGAAAAATGTGCAACACCTCTGGTTATGGTTTCTAGCATTTTCCAGAAATGATGAACATTTTTGAAAGCCATTTGGATTTACTGAAAATATTTTTAGGTTGAACCTATTTGAATTCCATTTGGTACTAGGGTTTGGACATCCCCATTTCAAGTTTCAATGAAAATTAAACATGATGCAAGCAAGATGCAAGACTAGGCAGCATCAGAAGCTAGGGATGTGACATCTGGGATGACATGTATAGAGTGAGTACTAGGTACTCTATTTGAGTGTAGACATGTCCCCAAAGGTAAAGATATGCAATGAATTTTTCCCTTAGATGTCTTGCTCCCCCTGAATCTTATAATGGATATTGGGATAAGATAAGGAAAGAAAATCAGAGCAAAGCAAACACAAAACAACATAAACATGTCTTTCCCCTCTAAGGACATGTAACTTCTCTCCTCTTTGAATGCCAAACAACAAACAACTGGGGTCTCTCTATGGATAAGAATGTTTCTCTCCCCTTGTTGCTCTCTCCCTCTGATGGAGTAATTAAGCCTTGATGTGAACTCTCTCTCCCCCTTTGACATCAATTTCCAAGAAGGGTCTTCTGGAGTGTGAGTCAAAATAGGTTTGGTCCTTGAGTCACAGAGCAAAGCAGCACATGGAATATGATGCTGGTAGAGGATAAGAATCATCGAGTGGAGCTGGAACAAAGTGTGCAGAATGCAAGTGACAGAGTGATTTCTGAGTATTGAACTCGGTTAAACCGAGTTGTTTTCTTCGGTGGCACCGAAAAATTTCGGTTTGACCGAAAGAGGCAAATCGGTTAGTCTGAGTTCATTACAGAGAAAACACTAGCCACCTCAGCTCACTAGGCAAGAAAGATCTCACAAGGATTTGCAATGAATTAAACTAAAGGATGTGCAATGAATTGGGTGCAAAGAAATGCAGAACAGAAATAAAAGAGAAGAAATCTAGATGAAGTTTTTTTTGAAAGGGGAACGAATATGTATGAAACAAGGTGCAAGAACAAGGAGAAACACTAGAGAACTTCATCTAGAATTGGTCGGCGACAAAGTCACCTATGTTAGAGTATATTGACTTAGGAGTCATGTGAGGACACTTGATCATAGGTCATACTCATTGTTTAAGCTCAAAATGGGGTTGCCATTTTTCGTTTAAGCATGTTGATGTATTCACATCTTGTTGAGTTGCTTTGACCCATATCTTGGGGTAAAGCTTCTCTAAGATGGAATAGCATACCTTGGGTGGTGTTGTTGACATGTAGTTAAAGTTGTGTGGGATGCTCAAAGTTGATGTAGTTCATTTGGAGCACCACTTGTAATTGGAGTTCATCTACCTACATGGATTAGATTTGCAAGGAGAAGCACGTGTGTATCCAAAATGACAATCATGAAATTTGAAATAGGGAATTGTCAAAGCATATATTTGAAGGGTTTCATGCTTCCTTGTCTTCAATCACTGTAAAGTAGAGACTTGGTGATGTAGAGATTGCTCAAGCTGTGAATGAGTTGCAATCTCATAGATTTAGATCCATCCAATTACCTACATTGGTTAGATAACATGCAAGGGTCCAAATGTATCCAAGATATATGATTATCATCATGACATAAATATCAAGGATTAGTCATAGGCTCATGTCTTGCATGTATCCAAATGGAGTTCCTACTCCAAGTTTGAGGAATTAATGATGTTAAATTCACCTCTCAACCTGCAAAACACTTTCTCATCAAGTGGTTTAGTGAATATATCCACTAATTGCTTGTCGGTGCGAACATGCTTAAGGTTAATATCACCCTTAGCAACATGATCTCGAATGAAATGTTGACGAACTTCAATGTGCTTAGTTCGAGAGTGTTGCACGGGATTGTGAGCAATCTTAATAGCACTTTCATTGTCACAAAGCAAAGGTACATGTTTCACGTATATCCCATAATCTTTAAGAGTTTGGGTCATCCAAAGTAACTGAGCACAACATGAACCAACGACAATGTATTCCGCTCGGTGGTGGATAAGGATACCGAGTTTTGTTTCTTCAAGGACCAAGACACAAGAGATCTACCAAGAAATTGACAAGTACCCAAAGTGGAATTTCTATCAACCTTGTCTCCGGCATAGTCCAAATTGGAGTAGCCAACAAGATTAAAAGAGGCCCTCTTTGGATACCAAATGCCAAAGTTTGGTGTATGAATTAACTATCTCACTATCCTTTTCACGGCCTTAAGATGACACTCTTTAGGGGTCACTTGATATCATGCACACATTCACACACTTAGCATGATATCGGGATGAGAGGCACATAGATACAATAATGAACCAATCATAGAGCGATAAACCTTTGATCAATGGGTTCACCATCTTTGGTCAAGTCAAGATGTCCACTAGTAGGCATGGGTGTACTCATACCTTTGCATTCTTGCATATTGAACTTCTTGAACAAGTATTTGGTGTACTTCATTTGAGAGAGGAAGGTGCCTTCCTTAGTTTTCTTGATTTGCAAACCAAGAAAGAACTTGAGTTCACCCATCATAGACATCTCAAACTTCTCTGACATAAGCTTCTCAAACTTCTCACTAAAATGAGGGTTAGTTGATCCAAATACAATATCATCAACATAAATTTGGCACACAAATAATTCTCCATTAACCCTTTTAGTGAAAAGAGTGGAATCAATTTTTCCAATCTCAAAGCCTTTTTCCATAAGGAACTTGGTCAAGCATTATACCATGCTCTAGGAGCTTGTTTAAGACCATAAAGAGCTTTGTGAAGCTTGTAAACATGATTGGGTTTCTTAGGATTAACGAAGCCGAGAGGTTGTTTAACATAAACTTCCTCCTCAATTTCACCATTTAGAAAAGCACTTTTAATGTCCATTTGGTATTAAGTGATATCATGGTGATTAGCATAGGCAAGTAAGATATGAATGGACTCAAGTCTAGCAACGGGGGCATATGTCTCACCATAGTCCATACCTTCGACTTGAGTGTAGCCTCGGGCGATGAGATGTGTCGGATTTCGGGTTCCGGCAGACCCTTGAGGTTCAAACACTGGGGTGCGCACGGAGATTTCGCCCTCTGCATACCTGCCCCTCACCGAATCGCTAGGATCTAAACTACGGAAGAAGCAACACAAGAGACACAGAGTTTATACTGGTTCAGGCCACCATTGTGGTGTAATACCCTACTCTAGTGTGTGGTGTGGTGGATTGCCTCTTGGGCTGATGATGAACTATACAAGGAAGAACAGCCTCACGAGGGTCTGTTCTTGGTTGGTGCTACTTGGTTCTGGCTCTTGGATTCTCGATGCCTCTACCCTGGGGGTGGCTGGTCCTATTTATAGGCAAAAGTCCCTGGGCCTCTTCCCAAATATTGAGCGGGAAGGGCTCCAACAATTGTCCATTTTGAAGGGGAACAGCGGGTACACTTATCCTGACCAAAGTTGGTCCTCGCCTGCCAAAGGCTCTGGTAGTGACGCTTGCTTGGGCTCCACAATGACTTCCTCCCAGCCGTTGGGCTGGTCTTGGTCTTGTAGCTCCGAAATGGATGCCTTTGCTTGATGCTCTCGCCTACGCTTGCTCCCTTTGCACCAAAGAGGAAAGGAGGACACTGCGCGGGCTGGCGCCCAACTGGCGCCCCTGGTCGTCATGGATTGCGTCATGGGCACCTCGCGAGGTATCCCTCCTTGAACTCTCTGCCTCCTCGTGAGCCAGCCTGATGAGGTCGTGCCTGAGGAAGCTCCTTGTCGTCCGCCCCGCGAGACTTGGCCCCTCGCGAGGGTCTTGAGCTTGTGTTGATGAAGATGGGCCGCGCTGGGCCCCCACGCCGCAGGTCGCAGGCAGGCAAGTCTGGGAACCCCCGTTCCCAGAACACCCACAGTAGCCCCCGGGCCCACGGCGCGCCCGGACTTGGCCGAGTAGAGAGGTGAAAGGGCAAGTGCGAAGGTCATGGGCCCTAACAGCCTGCGGCCTTGGGCACCGCGTGGCGGTTGATTGGATGTGGGCGGCACTGTTCCCCCACGCCTCCTTATTTTATGCCTGGCTAGGCGGACTCGTTGCCGCACACAGCCACTCCCTTTTCCGCTGCTCGAGCGCTCTCTGTCCTTTCTCCTCCCGAACTCCAGTTTCCGCATCCAATCCAATCTCGAACCTCCCCCCCCTCTCCTCCTACCGTCATGGCTCCACCGAAGAGGGGAAGAGGGAAGAAGCCCATGCCGCCGCCTCGCTCACCATCGTCGGCGGCCCCCGTCGTCGATCAATCAATCATAATCTATCGAGGGGGCTTGGGCAAGGTCAGCTCGGCTCTGGCCATCATCTTCAACGAATGCGGGAGGACAATGGCCTGGCCCGCGTCCCGCTTCTCCATCAACAGGATTGCCACTAAGGTCCGATACTTCGTTGATGCCCTGTGGGCGGGACTGGTTCCCCCCTTTTCCAATTTCTTCAACGCCGTGCTCTCCCATTATCAGATCCACATGATGCATCTGGGTCCTGAATCCATCACTCTTCTTGCGGTTTTCGCCTTTGTTTGCTAGGCGATGATGGGCATCCTTCCTTCGGTTGCCTTGCTGCGCCACTTCTTTTCTTTGCGCCTTGTTGACCCCACCCAATGCTCGGGGTGCGTGAGCTTCGTCGCTGGGCCTGAGACAGTGGCTTCAGCAATCAACTTCAGTCCTCCTCCGCTCGTGCCTGGGTTTCGCGAGCGGTGGGTGTATGTGGACGTGGGGGTGCCCAGCCCCCTGCTGTCGGAGCCATCTTCACCTGCTGTCCCCAACTCAGGCTGGGGCCAGGAGACGCTCATGAGTCCCCGGCTCGCCTTCGTCTGGCGTCGCTTCGAGTTCTTGAGGGAGCTTGGCGTGACGGCGCCCACGATGGTGAAGGAGTTCCTGCTACGCCATGTTGCCCCTCTCCAACGCCATTCTCACAGGATGTGGGCCTTCAGCGGGCGTGGGGATCGAATGAGACTCCAGGAAGAGGACCTGACGCCTGAAGCACTGAGGAAGGTGCTCTTGGTCTTGACTGGGGATCCTTCCCCCGGCGGCATCCGGCAAGGGGGGCCTTGCTGTACCTTTGCTCGAATAGAAGCGACTTTGTGAGTCAGATGCCCATATTCGACGAATGGGGCCCATGCCCTGCTGGCCTCCAGGGGCCTCGCAAGAACCCAGTGGTGGTGGTCGCCCTCGCAGTCGGCCAGGGCAACTCTTCCTCAAGTGGCGGAGCAGGGAGGCATGGTCCTCCGGAGGCCGAGGGTGCCCCTGCCGAGGTGACAGCACTGGGCGGCGCTCATGCGGGAGCAGCCCCTGAGGCCCGTGCTGCCGTAGCTGAAGGCGGCGAGCAGCCGCCCGCAGTGCCTGCGCCTGAGGCCCCCGAGGCCCTAGCTGCTCTTCTTGGTGAGGCGACCGGCGGCGCGCATCATGCAGATGCCCCCGACGCAGGTCGCCTTGGTGCTTCCTCCTCGTCACAAGCTGACCCCTGCGCTCAACTCTTGGGTCGCTTTCGCGTGGACTTTGAGGCCCTCCGGAAGAGAAGGGAGGCCCTGGGCGATGATTACCCTTGTCGCCTGCTGAAGCGTAGGAAGTACTTCGCCATCGATGAGTAAGCCTTCTCCCTTCCCAGCTCCTGATTCTTCTATTGCCTTTCTTGATCCGTGCTCCGCAGGGCCCTTCCTTCCGAGCTCATGGAGATGGCTGAGGAGCCATCCCCCTCGCCTCCGCCTTCTCCACCGTCTTCGATCGCTCCAAGCAGCAGGGCCCTTGTGGTGAGGCCGGTTGGAGAGACGAACCATCCCGAAGCGCAATGCGACCCTGCGCGCCCTGCGACCTTCCTTCGCGAGCCTTCTCGTGGCATAGCCAACCTGTCGTGGACTTCTCGTCTGGTCGTGGACCGTGATTGGCTGGGGTACTCCCCGCGCTCTTCACTTGGAGATGGACTGGCTCCAGGTCGGGCTTCTGGCAGGGCGTGCCTGGTCGCCTCAAGGGCGCCAGCCCCCAGCCCCCTGCCCGGAGGGGGAGTGCTGATCCGTGCCCCCGGGTGCTCGCTTGGGGAGGATGATGGTGTGGAAGACGTACTCGAGCGCGCCCGGGAGCGTCGCGCTCTTCGCCAAGGGTTTCTCCGGAGGGCGGCTAACGCGGTGAGCCTGCTTGGTGAAGAGCTTGCTGATGAGGACGCGCACCTTGAGGCCGAGGGCCTGCGCCTGGTTGCAGAGAGGCACGAGCTGGAGACGGTTGTCGCCCTCGCGCGCCGTCAGCGTGATCTCAACGATGAGGAGGCCAAGGCGTCGCCGGCGGCCTCTCGGGAGGTCCGTTCCCGGGCCGTGGAAGAAGCCCGGGAAGCTGACCGGCGGCGAGAGGCCACAGAGGAGCGGGCACGGGAACTCCTGGCCCGGTGCCACTCACTGGAGGAGCAGGTGGAGCTGCGTGAGGTGGCCCTCGCGTCGATGAAGGTGGCCTCCGGCGACCCAGCGGAACTCCAGAAGCATGAGGAGGCACTGACGCTGGAAGCCGCCAAACGCGCACGCGAGTATGAGAGCCTGGAGACGAGGGAGCGCTTGGTGACACGGGCGGAGGACGATGTCGCTGCGCGGGAAACCTGCGTCTCGGAGGAGGTCGGACATCGGGTGGCGACGGCACGCCTGAACCTTGAGCGCGAGTTCGAGGAGAGGCTGGAGTTGATCCGGACCGAGGCCGAAGGTAGGACCACCGTCCTGAGGACCAAGCTGGAGGAAGCAACGTGGCGGGTTGATGCTTTGCGGGCCGCCCTCTAGGTGGCGCAAGGGGAGTCGACTACTTCCCATGCTGAGGCGCTTCTTCTTCGCCAACGAGTGAACAAGGCTGAGGCCGTCGCGCGCCAGAATGCGGATGAGATACATCAGCGGCGGCTCCTGGAACATGAGCACGCCCCCATGCTCACCACGCTTCGGGAGAGGGCCAACACGGCCTTAGGTAACATCTGCGAGGCGGCCGTCGGTGAGCCGCACGCCATTAACTACGCCGGCAACCTTCAGTTCTTCATCGACATCGTGACGCAGCTGGAGACGCGGTCGGTCAGGGCCAACAGGTTGGTCGAGGAGAGGAGCCGAGCCCTGCTTGAGCGCGCCTTTTCCCGCATCTTCAGCCACCTCCGGAACATGGATCCTCACTTCGACTTTGACGCCGCCATCGCCCCAGTCCCCCAGGCCGTCCGGGACGACCTGGCGTACTGGGTGGAAGACAACATGGACGCTCTCGTCAGGGCCTTCGCTTTAGATGATGATGGCGCGATCGTGGCCGCCGACGAGGGCGGCGTGGTGAACGGCCCTGACGCCGCTGACGACAACGCGGAGGGCGATGGCGAGGCCAGCGACGCCAGCGACAGTTCGGGCAGCGTTCCTGAGGATGCATTGGGGGATTTATCCGACTGATAGCGCATTGCTCCTGTTTCCTTACCCTGCATGAATAGAACTCAGGCTTTTGTCCTGATGGTTGTAAGAGCATTTTTGGGAGGGTGTGCCCCTCATGTAAAACTTATGTTCAGCGTACTGGTGAATGCTACTTTGCCCACATGCCCGCGCCAAGTTGTCGGCTATGTGACGAGCCGGCTGGTTAGTTTACCTTTGTCCCGAGCGGGTCCTGAGATAGCTTGTGGGAGGCTGTGGCGCCTCGAATGCCTCCTGATCGAATCCGTAGGATCTGCAGTGAAAAACCTCCTGAGAGGGTGTGTCGGCGGCAGTCTGGGCTGCACGCAAGCTAGGCCAGACCCGGCTCGCGAGGGGCTCACGAGGGGAGGCAGCTGAGGCGAGGTCATAACCGAAACGCGAGATATTGCTCGAATGAGACTAAGCACCCCTTCCCCAAACACACACAAATCTCAAATTCGAGTCCGACTTAAATCTAGCGGGGGAAAGCAACAACCAAGAGAAAAGCAATGAAAGTAGAAAAAGGCCGCGTCCGGCACCTAGTCTAGTCTTGGACGTCTTCTCACCAGCGCGGAGCTAAGTGCTGCCACTGGGCATGGGAGGGAGCCCCAGGGACTGAGGCCGGCACCCCTGAGACTCCGGGGCGTGTACAGCCCCACTCATTATTACGTGAGAGTGTCACGGGGCGGCGAGCTTCACAGGCACTGGGCCTTCTTCACAGGTACCGGCCTTGCTTCATATCATCAGACGAGGGCCCCGCCTTGCGCCACACTCTAGTGCCATCAACGACGACCGGAAACCAGGACGCCGGCGATGGGGTAGAGCGGTCGCTAGCGGTTCCCCCGACGACCACGGGTCCTCCGCCAGGGGCAGGCCCTGAGGCACCTCCCCAGCGGAGGGCCTACCTCCTAGGAACACCTTGCTCCGAACGCCGCGGTGGTGATGTCGGATCCCGGCCCCTCCCCTGCAGCCCCCTACGCCCTCCTCCTGAGGGGTAGGAGATTGCGGGAGCGGGGCAGCTGCTCGCTGTGGCGACCTGCACCTCCTGTGACCCTTGATTAGCGTATGCCTGCTCCTGAGGAATTAGTGGTACCCGATAATCGTCGCTTCCAGTGAAGGAAATATGCCCTAGAGGCAATAATAAAGTTATTATTTATTTCCTCATATCATGATAAATGTTTATTATTCATGCTAGAATTGTATTAACCGGAAACATAATACATGTGTGAATACATAGACAAACATAGTGTCACTAGTATGCCTCTACTTGACTAGCTCAATTATCAAAGATGGTTATGTTTCCTAACCATAGGCATGTGTTGTCATTTGATTGATGGGATCACATCATTAGGAGAATGATATGATTGACTTGACCCATTCCGTTAGCTTAGCACTTGATCGTTTAGTATGTTGCTATTGCTTTCTTCATGACTTATACAAAGTTCTCAGAACTATGAGATTATGCAACTCCTGTTTACGGAGGAACACTTTGTGTGCTACCAAACGTCACAACGAATCGGGTGATTATAAAGGTGCTCTACAGGTGTTTCCAAAGGTACATGTTGAGTTGGCATAATTCGAGATTAGGTTTTGTCACTCCGATTGTCGGAGAGGTATCTCTGGGCCCTCTCGGTAATACTCATCACCTCAAGCCTTGCAAGCATTGTAACTAATGAGTTAGTTATGAAATGATGTATTACTGAATGAGTAAAGAGACTTGCCTGTAACGATATTGAACTAGGTATTGGATACCGACGATCGAATCTCGGGCAAGTAACATACCGATGACAAAGGGAACAACGTATGTTGTTATGCGGTTTGACCGATAAAGATCTTCGTAGAATATGTAGGAACCAATATGAACATCTAGGTTCCGCTATTGGTTATTGACCGAGAATAGTTCTAGGTCATGTCTACATAGTTCTCGAACCCGTAGGGTCCGCATGCTTAACGTTACGATGACAGTTCTATTATGAGTTTATAATTTTTGGTGTACCAAAGGTTGTTCGGAGTCCCAGATGTGATCACGGACATGACGAGGAGTCTCGAAATGGTCGAGACATAAAAATTGATATATTGTATGACTATATTCGGGCACCGGGAGTGTTCCGGGTGTTTTCAGAGAAAAACCGGAGTACCGGAGGGTTACAGGACCCCCCCCCCCCGGGAACTAATGGGCCTTGATGGGCCCTAGTTGAGAGAGAGAGGGGCCGGCCAGGGCAAGAGGCGCGCCCCCTCCCCTTGAGTCCGAATAGGACAAGGAAGGGGGGGGCGGCGCCCCCCTTGCCTTTCCCCTCTCCCACTCCTTCCTTCCCCCTCCTTCTTGGAATAGGAAAGGGAGGGGCAAACCTACTTGGACTAGGTTTCCCCCTCCTAGGGCGCGCCTCCCCCTTGGCCGCCCCCCTCCTCCTCTCCCCCTTTATATACGGGTGAGGGGGCACCCCATAGACACATAAGTTGATCTACGGATCGTTCCTTAGCCGTGTGCGGTGCCCCCCTCCACCATATTCCACCTCGGTCATATCGTCGCGGAGTTTAGGCGAAGCCCTGCGCCGGTAGAACATCATCACCGTCACCACGCCGTCGTGCTGACGGAACTCATCCCCGACGCTTCTCTGGATTGGAGCCCGGGGAACGTCATCGAGCTGGACGTGTGCTGAACACGGAGGTGCCGTACGTTCGGTGCTTGGATCGGTCGATTCGTGAAGACGTACGACTACATCAACCACATTGTCATAACGCTTCCGCTAACGGTCTACGAGGGTATGTAGACAACACTCTCCCCTCTCGTTGCTATGCCATCACCATGATCTTGCGTGTGCGTAGGAATTTTTTTGAAATTACTACGTTCCCCAACAGTGGCATCCGAGCCTAGGTTTTATGCGTTGATGTTATATGCACGAGTAGAACACAAGTGAGTTGTGGGTGATACAAGTCATACTGCTTACCAGCATGTCATACTTTGGTTCGGCGGTATTGTTGGATGAAGCGGCCGGACCGACATTACATGTACGCTTACGCGAGACTGGTTTTACCGCCGTGCTTTGCACACAGTGACTAGCGGGTGTCAGTTTCTCCAACTTTAGTTGAACCAAGTGTGGCTACGCCCGGTCCTTGCGAAGGTTAAAACAGCACCAACTTGACAAACTATCGTTGTGGTTTTGATGCGAGGTAAGCACGGTTCTTGCTCAGCCCGTAGCAGCCACGTAAAACTTGCAACAACAAAGTAGAGGACGCCTAACTTGTTTTTGCAGGCATGTTGTGATGTGATATGGCCAAGACGTGATACTATATTTTATTGTATGAGATGATCATGTTTTGTAACCGGTTATCGGCAATCGGCAGGAGCCATATGGTTGTCTCTTTATTGTATGAAATGCAACGCTCTGTAATTGCTTTACTTTATCACTAAGCGGTAGCGATAGTCGAGAAGCAATAGATGGCGAAACGACAACGATGCTACGATGGAGATCAAGGTGTCGTGCGGTGACGATGGTGATCACGATGGTGCTTCGGAGATGGAGATCACAAGCACAAGATGATGATGGCCATATCATATCACTTATATTGATTGCATGTGATGTTTATCCTTTATGCATCTTATCTTGCTTTGATTGACGGTAGCATTTTAAGATGATCTCTCACTAAAAATTATCAAGAAGTGTTCTCCCTGAGTATTCACCATTGCCAAAGTTCATCGTGCCCAGACACCACGTGATGATAGGGTGTGATAAGCTCTACGTCCATCTACAACGGGTGCAAGCCAGTTTTGCACACGCAGAATACTCAGGTTAAACTTGACGAGCCTAGCATATGCAGACATGGCCTCGGAACACGGAGACCGAAAGGTCGACCGTGAATCATATAGTAGATATGATCAACATAGAGATGTTCACCATTGAAAACTACTCCATCTCACGTGATGATCGGTTATGGTTTAGTTGATTTGGATCACGTGATCACTTAGATGACTAGAGAGATGTCTGTCTAAGTGGGAGTTCTTAAATAATATGATTAATTGAACTTAAATTTATCATGAACTTAGTACCTAATAGTATTTTGCTTGTCTATGTTTGTTGTAGATAGATGGCTCGTCTTTGTTGTTCCGTTGAATTTTAATGCGTTCCTTGAGAAAGCAAAGTTGAAAGATGATGGTAGCAATTACACGGATCGGGTCCCTAACTTGAGGATTATCCTCATTGCTGCATGTAAGAATTACGCCCCGAAGCACCGCTGGTGTGCGTGCCTGTTGCAGAGCAACACCAGATGTTGTGAACGTCTGGCGAGCAAAGTGATGACTACTCTATAGTTCGATGTGCCATGCTTTACGGCTTAGAACCGGTCTTCAACGACGTTTTGAACGTCATGGAGCATATGAGATGTTCCAAGAGTTGAAGTTAATATTTCAAGCAAATGCCCGGATTGAGAGATATGAAGTCTCCAATAAGTTCTACAGCTGCAAGATGGAGGAGAATAGTTCGTCGGTGAGCATATACTCAAAATGTCCGGGTATAATAATCACTTGATTCAACTGGGAGTTAATCTTCCGGATGATAGCATCATTGACAGAATTCTCCAATCACTGCCACCAAGCTACAAGAGCTTTGTGATGAACTATAATATGCAAGGGATGAACAAGACAATTCCCAAGCTCTTCGTAATGCTATAGGCTGCGGAGGTAGAAATCAAGAAGAAGCATCAAGTGTTGATGGTCAACAAGACCACTAGTTTCAAGAAAAAGGGCAAAGGAAAGAAGAAGGGGAACTTCAAGTAGAACAACAAACAAGTTGCTACTCAAGAGAAGAAACCCAAGTCTGGACCTAAGCCTGAAACTGAGTGCTTCTCCGCAAGCGACCGGTCATTTGAAGCGGAACTGCCCCAAGTATTTGGCGGATAAGAAGGATGGCAATGTGAACAAAGGTATATGTGATATACATGTTATTGATGTGTACCTAACTAGAGCTCGTAGTAGCACTGGTATTTGATACTGGTTCATTGCTAATATTTGCAACTCAAACAGGACTACGTAAATAAGCGAGCATCGCCAAGGACGAGGTGATGATGCGTGGGAAACGGTTCCAAAGTCGATGTGATCGCGGTCGCACGCTACCTCTACATCCACCTTGGGATTAGTTTTAGACCTGAATAATTGTTATTTGGTGCCAGCGTTGAGCATGAACATTATATCTGGATCTTGTTTGATGTGAGACGGTTATTCATTTAAATCAGAGAATAATGGTTGTTTTATTTATATGAGTAATATCTTTTATGGTCATGCACCCTTGAAGAGTGGTCTATTTTTATTGAATCTCGATAGTAGTGATACACATATTCATAATGTTGAAGCCAAAAGATGCAGAGTTGATAATGATAGTGCAACTTATTTGTGGCACTGCCGTTTAGGTCATATCGGTGTAAAGCGCATAAAGAAACTCCATACTGATGGACTTTTGGAATCACTTGATTATGAATCACTTGGTACTTGCGAACCGTGCCTCATTTGCAAGATGACTAAAACACCGTTCTCTGGTACTATGGAGAGAGCAACAGATTTGTTGGAAATCATACATACAGATGTATGTGGTCCGATGAATGTTGAAGCTCGTGGCGGATATTGTTATTTTCTCACCTTCACAGAAGATTTGAGCAGATATGGGTATATCTACTTAATGAAGCACAAGTCTGAAACATTTGAAAAGTTCAAAGAATTTCAGAGTGAAGTGGAAAATCATCGTAACAAGAAAATAAAGTTTCTACGATCTGATCGTGGAGGAGAATATTTGAGTTACAAGTTTGGTTTACATTTGAAACAATGCGGAATAGTTTCGCAACTCATGCCACCTGGAACACCACAAAGAAATGGTGTGTCCGAACGTCGTAATCGTACTTTACAACATATGGTGCGATCTATGATGTCTCTTACTGATTTACCGCTATCGTTTTGGGGTTATGCTTTAGAGACGGCTGCATTCACATTAAATAGGACACCATCTAAATCCGTTGAGACGACGCCTTATGAACTGTGGTTTGGCAAGAAACCAAAGTTGTCGTTTCTTAAAGTTTGGGGCTGCGATGCTTATGTGAAGAAACTTCAACCAGATAAGCTCGAACCCAAATTGGAGAAATGTGTCTTCATAGGATACCCAAAAGAGACAGTTGGGTACACCTTCTATCACAGATCCGAAGGCAAGACATTCGTTTCTAAGAATGGATCCTTTCTAGAGAAGGAGTTTCTCTCGAAAGAAGTGAGTGGGAGGAAAGTAGAACTTGATGAGGTATCGGTACTGCTCCCTTATTGAAAGTAGTTCATCACGTAAATCAGTTCCTCGTGACAAATACACCAATTAGTGAGGAAGCTAATGATATTGATCATGAAACTTCAGATCAAGTGTCTCATCGAACCTCGTGAGGTCTACCAGAGTAAGATCCGCATCAGAGTGGTATGGTAATCCTGTTCTGGAAGTCATGTTACTTGACCATGATGAACCTACGAACTATGAGGAAGTGATGATGAGCCCAGATTCCGCAAACTGGCTAGAGGCCGAAACAAAGTATGGACTTTGGTTGACTTGCCCGATGATCGGCAAGCCATTGAGAATAAATGGATCTTTAAGAAGAAGACTGACGCTAACGGTAATAGAACTGTCTATAAAGCTCGACTTGTTGTGAAAGGTCTTCGACAAGTTCAAGGGGTTGACTACGATGAGACTTTCTCACCCGTAGCGATGCTTAAGTCTGTCCGAATCATGTTAGCGATTGCCGCATTTTATGATTATGAAATTTGGCGATGGATGTCAAAACTGCATTCTTGAATGGATTTCGGAAGAAGAGTTGTATATGATGCAGCCGAAGGTTTTGTCGATCCTAAAGGAGCTAACAAAGTGTGCAAGCTCCAGCGATCAATCTATGGTCAGTGCAAGCCTCTTGAGTTGGAATAAATGCTTTGATAGTGTGATCAAAGCATATGGTTTTATCTGAGACTTTTGGAGAAGCCTTGATTTACAAGAAAGTGAGTGGGAGCTCAGAGCATTTCTAATATTATATCTGGATGACATATTGTTGATTGGAAATGATATAGAATTTCGGATAGCATAAAAGGATACTTGAATAAAAGTTTTTCAATGAAAGACCTCGGTGAAGCTGCTTACATATTGGGCATTAAGATCTATAGAGATAGATCAAGACGCTTGATTGGACTTTCACAAAGCACGTACCTTGATAAAGTGTTGAAAAGGTTCAATATGGATCAAAGCGAAGAAAGGGTTCTTGCTCAGACACAAGGTATAAAGTTGAGTCGGACTCAATGCCCGACCACCGCAGAAGATAGAGAGAAAATGAAAGGAGTTCCTATGCTTCAGCCATAGGCTCTATCATGTATGCAATGTGTGTACCGGACCTGATGTGTGCCTTGCTATTAGTTTGGCGTGGAGGTACCAAAGTAATCCAGAGTGGGTCATCGACAGCGGTCAAAAACATCTGAAATACCTGAAAAGGACTAAGGATATGTTTCTCGTATATGGAGGTGACAAAGAGCTAGTCGTAAATGGTTACGTCGATGCAAGCTTTGAAATTGATCCGGACGATTCTAAATCACAAACCGGATACGTATTTTTATTAAACGATGGAGCTGTAAGTTGCTGCAGTTCTAAACAAAGCGTCGTGGCGGGATCTACATGTGAATCGGAGTACATAGCTGCTTGGTAAGCAGCAAATGAAGGAGTCTGGATGAAGGAGTTCATTTCCGATCTAGGTGTTATACCTAGTGCATCGGGACCAATGAAGATCTTCTGTGACAATACTGGTGCAATTGCCTTGGCAAAGGAATCTAGATTTCACAAGAGGACCAAGCACATCAAGAGACACTTCAATTCCATTCGGGACCAAGTCCAAGTGGGAGACATAGAGATTTGCAAAATACATATGGATCTGAATGTTGCAGACCCGTTGACTAAGCCTCTCTCACGAGCAAAACATGATCAGCACCAAGACTCCATGGGTGTAAGAATCATTACTATGTAATCTAGATTATTGACTCTAGTGCAAGTGGGAGACTGAAGGAAATATGCCCTAGAGGCAATAATAAAGTTATTGTTTATTTCCTCATATCATGATAAATGTTTATTATTCATGCTAGAATTGTATTAACCGGAAACATAATACATGTGTGAATACATAGACAAACATAGTGTCACTAGTATGCCTCTACTTGACTAGCTCATTGATCAAAGATGGTTATGTTTCCTAACCATAGGCATGTGTTGTCATTTGATTGATGGGATCACATCATTAGGAGAATGATATGATTGACTTGACCCATTCCGTTAGCTTAGGACTTGATCGTTTAGTATGTTGCTATTGCTTTCTTCAAGACTTATACAAAGTTCTTGTAACTATGATATTACGCAACTCCCATTTACCGGAGGAACACTGAGGGAGTCCTGGACTAGGGGGTGTCCGGATAGCCGGACTATCATCATCGGCCGGACTCCAAGACTATGAAGATACAAGATTGAAGACTTCGTCCCGTGTCCGGATGGGACTTTCCTTGCCGTGGAAGGCAAGCTTGGCGATACGGATATGTAGATCTCCTACCATTGTAACCGACTCTTTGTAACCCTAGCCCTCTCCGGTGTCTATATAAACCGGAGGGTTTTAGTCCGTAGGAGGGACAACCATTACAACAATCATACCATAGGCTAGCTTCTAGGGTTTAGCCTCCTTGATCTCGTGGTAGATCCACTCTTGTACTACCCATATCATCAATATCAATCAAGCAGGAGTAGGGTTTTACCTCCATTGAGAGGGCCCGAACCTGGGTAAAAACATCGTGTCCCTTGTCTCCTGTTACCATCCGCCTAGACGCACAGTTCGGGACCCCCTACCCGAGATCGGCCGGTTTTGACACCGACATTGGTGCTTTCATTGAGAGTTCCTCTGTGTCGTCACCGATAGGCTTGATGGATTCTTCAATCAACAACAACGCAGTCCAGGGTGAGACTTTTCTCCCCGGACAGATCTTCGTATTCGGCGGCTTTGCACTGCAGGCCAATTCACTTGGCCATCTAGAGCAGATCAAAAGCTACGCCCCTGGCCATCAGGTCAGATTTGGAAGCCTAAACTTCACGGCTGACAGTTTTATTATGAGTTTATAAGTTTTGATGTACCGAAGGTTGTTCGGAGTCCCGGATGTGATCACGGACATGACGAGGAGTCTCGAAATGGTCGATACATAAAGATTGATATATTGGATGACTATATTCGGACACCGGAATTGTTCCAGGTGTTTTCGGAGAAAAACCGGAGTACCGGAGGGTTAACGGAACCCCCCGGGAACTAATGGGCCTTGATGGGCCCTAGTGGAGAGAGAGAGGGGCCGGCCAGGGCATGAGGCGTGCTCCCTCCACTTGAGTCCGAATAGGACAAGGAAGGGGGGGCGGCGCCCCCCTTGCCTTTCCCCTCTCCCACTCCTTCCTTCCCCCTCCTTCTTGGAATAGGAAAGGGAGGGGGCAAACCTACTTGGAGTAGGTTTCCCCCTCCTAGGGCGCGCCTCCCCCTTGGCCGGCCCCTCTTCCTCTCCTCCTTTATATACGGGGGAGGGGGCACCCCATAGACACATAAGTTGATCTACGTATTGTTCCTTAGCCGTGTGTGGTGCCCCCCTCCACCATATTCCACCTCGATCATATTGTCGCGGAGTTTAGGCGAAGCCCTGCGCCGGTAGAACATCATCACCGTCACCACGCGTCGTGCTGACGGAACTCATCCCCGACGCTTCGCTGGATTGGAGCCCGGGGAAAGTCATCGAGCTGGACGTGTGCTGAACACGGAGGTGTCGTGTGTTTGGTGCTTGGATCGGTCGATTCGTGAAGACGTACGACTACATCAACCGTGTTGTCATAACGCTTCCGCTAACGGTCTACGAGGGTACGTAGGCAACACTCTCCCCTCTCGTTGCTATGCCATCACCATGATCTTGCGTGTGCGTAGGAAATTTTTTGAAATTACTATGTTCCCCAACATCCAGCATGGCCGGTGGGGCCGTCTCGGGGTTCCTGGAAGAGCTCAGCTTCTGGCGCCTCGTCCCCCCAGCTTGGGCTGAGGAGCGAGCCTTGTTCGCCATCATGCGGGTGCCCTTAGTCCATCATGTGGGGCACGTACTCTTCTGGGGCCGTCATCCCGAAAGCCACGCCGTAGTGCTCCACTTGCCATGCAGTTCTTCTTGATGTGCCAACCTGGGGGTGGTAGCGCGGCGGCCCACTGGGGCCGTGGGTCGTGACGAGTCCTTCTTCGCTGGCGGGGAGCGGAGTCAGTGTTGCCGCTGGCTCAGTGCTGACAGCTTCGCTGGTGTTGGAGTAGCCTTGGAGCCTGCGGGTGCGCGTGGTGCCCCCGCGCGGGCCACCCTAGGCCTGGCACGGGAGCTGAGTGCAGAATGGGTGAGCCCCTGAGGCGGCGAAGCCCAGGAGCTCTGCCACCCGCTCCAGCAGCACGTCGCGGCCGCCTTCCATCAACCTGCACTGCAGCAGCTCTCGGGCCACCGTGAGCATGGCCCTTGAGTTCGCCTGCTCCCGGCGGGTGTACGGCGTCATGGCCGGGGCGTGGTTGGAGGACCTTGCTGCCGACCGCATCTGCCGCAGTGTGAGAGCTGTTCGGGCCTGTCCGCGCCGCCCACGGCCCGCAGCGCTATGCGGACCATGAGCTGCCTGGGATATAGGGTCGCCCGGGGCGAGTGGCTCTCTGCGGGCGGGCCAAGCCGCCTAGGGATCAGGGTTGCCCGCCTGGTCGCCGAACATGGTGATGACGACGCGACGGGACGCAAAGTGGCAGAAGGTGGATCTCGGTGCACCCCTACCTGGCGCGCCAAATTTCAGATTTCGGGTTCTGGCAGACCCTTGAGGTTCGAACACTGGGGTGTGCGCGAAGATTTCGCCCTCTGCCTACCTGCTCCTCGTCGAATCACTAGGACCTAAACTACGGAAGAAGCAACACAAGAGACACAGAGTTTATACTGGTTCAGGCCTCCATTCTGGTGTAATACCCTACTCCAGTGTGTGGTGTGGTGGATTGCCTCTTGGGCTGATGATGAACAATACAAGGAAGAACAGCCTCGCGAGGGTCTGTTCTTGGTTGGTGCTACTTGGTTCTAGCTCTTGGATTCTTGATGCCTCTACCCTGGGGGTGGCTGGTCCTATTTATAGGCAAAAGTCCCTGGGCCTCTTCCCAAATATTGAGCGGGAAGGGCGCCAACAATTGGCCATTTTGAAGGGGAACAGCGGGTACACTTATCCTGACCAAAGTTGGTCCTCGCCTGCCAAAGGCTCTAGTAGTGACGCCTGCTTGGGCTCCACAATGACTTCCTCCCTGCCGTTGGGCTGGTCTTGGTCTTGTAGCACCGAAATGGATGCCTTTGCTTGATGCTCTCGCCTGCGCTTGCTCCCTTTGCACCAAAGAGGAAAGGAGGACATCATGCTGGCCGGGCGCCCAACCGGGCGCCCCTGGTCGTCATGGCTTGCGTCATGGGAACCTCGCGAGGTATCCCGCCTTGAACTCTCCGCCTCCTAGTGAGCTAGCCTGATGAGGCCGTGCCTGAGGAAGCTCCTTGTCATCCGCCCGCGAGGCTTGGCCCCTCGCGAGGGTCTTGAGCTTGTGTTGATGAAGATGGGCCGCGCTGGGCCCCCTTTGAGCCACGCCGCAGGTCGCAGGCAGGCAAGTCTGGGGACCCTCGTTCCCAGAACGCCGACAAGACGTGCTTTGTTGCAAACTAATTGTCCATCTTCATCTTGCTTGTTGTGAAACACCCATTTGGTACCGATGATGTTGTGGTTGTTGTCGGGCTTCTCGACCAATGTCCACACTTGGTTTCTCTCAAAGTTGTGTAGTTCTTCATGCATGGTGTTTATCCAATCCGGATCTTCCAATGCTTCTTCAACCTTCATAGGTTCAATGCTAGAGATGAATGAATAATGTTCACAAAAATTAGCCAACCAAGATTTAGAGCGAGTGATTCTCCCGGTTTCGATATCATTCTAGATTTGCTCGACGGGATGATCTCTAGTAACTCTTGCTCGAACTAGTGAGAGCTTTTCTTTAATCGGGGTGGAACACCTTCTTCATCATCTCGTTCTTCTGCTTGGCCTTCATCATTGTTGACGTTGTCATTCTCTTGTCGTGGTGGAGAAGGAGGTTGATGTGGTTCACCTTGCTGTACTTCCTCGTTTTCTTCATCTTGGTGTGTCCCTGTCGGGGGCTTAGCGTCTCTCTCTGTGGCCTCGAACACCTATGGGGCACTGGGGGCCCCTTCTGGTTCGGCAAGGGAGCGGGGGTCGTGCGCAGAGCAGATCGAGGTCGAGCGCGCGCGGGGAGACGGGCAATCTTTACCCAGCTTCGGGGCTCTCCGGAGAGATAACACCCCTACTGCTGCTTTGTGTTGTTATTTGATCTAGCTCGAACGTGCGAGCGTATGGTGGTGCTATGGGTGTCGAATGGACCGAACCCTTTCTACGTGCGCATGGGCCTCCCTTTTATAGTCTGAAGGGGGTACCCACAGGTGGCAGCGTAGGAAGAGGGGGTAGAAAGGTAAAATTGCGGGTTGGTACAACAGTGCACAATATTGCCCCTACCTAACTCTGACGGCAGGGGACAAGGGCATTAAATGCCCGTCTGGTCGCCCCAACAGTGTAAAGAAACGACCGTTAGGTGAGCCACCGGTTGCCACGATGGCTCCTCTGTCAGCTCCGTTTGCCACCTCGCTCCCCATGGCTGCGTAGCGCCTCGCCACGTGCCCTTGGGATGGCCTTACGATGACACGTTGCTAGGTGCGCTGGAGTCTGGGTGGCAGCCTTGCCGCGGCAAGTGCCTTGCCGCGGCCCTTTTCTTGTTGTGCCGGCAAGCTTGCCGGCCGCCAGGCCTTGTCGGGGCGCGCGGGGCGCCGCGGCAAGTCTTCTGGTGGTGCCCTGATTGGCCTTCCCGGCAAGCTCCTCTTGCAGGGGCCTTCGTTCTCTTGGTTAGTACTTTGTTCTTGAATGGCAGTAATAAAGAATGGTGGAGGGCCTTGCCGGGCGCCCGGCAAGCCTCGCCATGGTGGTGCCGCGTTGCGCCTGCAGACAAGTTCGGGTACTAAGGTACCCCTACTTTAGTACACCGACAGAGCCCCGGCCTGGGCCATACACGGTGCCGAAGCGTTGTTGGGCCAGGCCCAAAAAAAGGCACGGCACGCTGCGGGTCTGGGTCCGCACAGCAACGGGCTCCGTGTCCACCGCTGGCCCTCGCAGCGGCAGACGCGCCGATTGAAGGCGTCGTGGGAGACGTGGGTGGCGCGTGCGATCTTTAAGGCATCCACCCCCGTGCTCACTGTGCAGGGCGAGGTCATTTCACCCGTCGCTCCGGCTCCGCTTTTTCGCCACGCGGCTCCCATGCGTGGGGGGTCATGGGCGGCGAAGGTGGGAGACCGAGCCGTCACGGGCGAAGATGGCGAGTCGGCCCCGCTCCTCTTCCCTCCTTGCTCCCTGATTGGCTGAGCGGGGCGGCTGAGCCCCCACCTCGCCCTTTAAAAGGAACGGAAGGGGAGCACAATAGTCCCGCACTTCCTCTTCTTCCTTCGTCTTCAACTTCCATTACTCTTCCTCCCATCTGCCATGGAGGGAGGGAATCCTGGTTCTTCAACGGTGGCAGCGAGGGTCGCCTGTGCAGCGCGCTCTCCCTATCCAGACTGTGGTGGCGGAGCCGCCACGAGGGGAGAGGGAGGGGGCGAGGCCGCGGACGAGGTCGAGGACGTGGTCGAGGCACTCGGGGGAGAGGCGGCCGGGGCGATGCGCCTCCCCCGTCCCTGCCGGCGGCTCCTTTTCTCGAGGCGGTCCACACCGGAGATGATCCCTGGGAGTTCTTCATCAAGCTGCGCCGAGCACCTGCCGCCGCCTCGGCTGTCGGCCCTGCTCATGAGCGATGGAGCCGGATCCGCCCGAGATGTTGGAGTTGCACATGAGGGGCTGCGGGATCAGTGGCACTTGAGTGAGTGTCGTATCCCCAGCCCCCGGCGTGATGTACTTCGACCGAGGGTGGAAGACGTCGCCCGATCCACAGCTTGGTGGGGTTTACCCTCCATTTTAAGTTAATGGAGGCGCACCTTCTCGCCGCCAAGGTCTTCGGGACTCCGGCACCGGGCGAGATGTGTGGACAGCTCCTCCGATAGCGAAGGTCCCTCCTCGAGCGAGAGTGACGAGGAGGGGAGCGACGGCGACGACGACGAGGATGGCGGGTCCGACTAGGTGTCGGACGCTGCTCGCAGCGCCACCGGCGACCCCATCATCCGGTCGCCGCCTTCGAACTCCCGGGCCGCCTCCTTGGGCGGCTGGCGTAGGAAGGCTGCGAAAGAGGAAGAGGGGTGGCGGCAAGGCCGTCAAATCAGAGTACGAGGGCGAGGAGCCCTCGACAGCGTGCTGACGTCCCGCCGCCCCATCTTCAAGCTCTGCCTCCGGCGCCTCCGTCTCCGCCAAGCCCCTGGCCGGCCCCCGGGAAGTTCTCTTGGTGTCTTCTGGCGCCCGTAGCTCTCCTAGGCGCCCCTTTTGCCCTCCTCGGCAAGCTTCTCTTGCCGGGGCCTCCTTGACCTACCTCCTGAACAGAGAAACAGGAGAGGGATTACGGGCATCTTATCTTTCAATTTGTAAGCCTTCGGGCCTTAGTTGTATTTAAAAATCTGTAATCCTCTCTATCATGTTTTTCATCCTCTTATGGACTTGTACTAAACTGGGATGTTTTTAATGAAAAGAGGGGAACGCTTGCCGGACCAAGTCCTTTACTTGATTTTGTGTCTTGTACGTTCCCACCCTACGCTTCTAGGGGACTTGCCGGAGCGAACACACTTGCTGAGTGCGGGACATCAGCAGCCCGCTGGCGGCGTTGCTTCCAGCAAGCAACCTTGCCGGGCTAGTTGCGGCGCGCTTGTATTTGTTGAGCGGACTCGGAAACAAACCAAGGGCGTAACTTGGCCGCGACTTGGCTCCTCCGCGCACGGGTTTTACAAGACACGCTCGTTCAAGGACGCGGTCCCGCCTTCCCCGTTCCATAAGAGGATGCATGACGAGGGATGAAAAACTTATCTGACTCTGCGGCCCCCCGGTGACATTAGCTTGTCGGGGAGGAATCTTGGCCTTTGCAGCCTCCGGCAACTCTGGCTCCGCCAAGATCCAGGTGCTGGTGTGCCTTCTTTTGCCCTTGTCGCCGACGCCGCGGCCTCCGGGGGTCCTGGCCCATCGCGAAGGAGCTTTGGCACTTGCAGTCCCCAGCGAAGCTGGCTTGCCGGGGCCTGTGCGCCAACGCGCCCTTCTGGCTTCTCCTTGTCACTGTGATCATTGCCACGAAAACAACTGACACAGCGCTGTAATAAGCTATTCTTTCATGGTGTGACTCTACCACGCGATGCCATGCTCTGCCCTTCGTATGTTTACACTTCACGCTTCTAGGAACTTGGCGCTAACACACTTGCTGAGTGCGGAACATCAGCAACCACCGGCGGTGTTGTTTCCGCAAGAAACCTTCTCGGCCGATTGCGGCGCACTTGAATTGTTGAGCGGACTCGGAAACAAAACAAGGACGCAACTCAGCCGTGAGTTAGTTCCTCCGCGCACAAGTTCCTCATACGAAGGTCGCCCCACGGCAAGGCTTGCTACGCTACGCCCTCTGCTTCGTTGTATCCCTCGTATGTTTTTAACCCTATGCTTCTAGGGAACTTGCCAGCGCTGACACACTTGCTGAGTGCGGGACATCAACTTCTTTGGCGGTGTCAGATTCAAAGAAGAAACCTTCTCGGGCGATTGCAGCGACTTGTATTGTTGAGCGGACTCGGAAACAAATCAAGGACGCAACTTAACCCCGAGTCGGTTCTTCTGCGCACAGGTCTTTCGTACAAAGGATAAACGCTCGAGGGACATAACACAAGGCTATAGGACTAAAAAGTGCTCCGTACAAAAGCTTGAGTGACTTAGCTTTTCCGCCTTTAGCAATCCGTCAGGGCGTGCTTCTTCCCCGACCCCGCTCTCCTCAGATGTTTTCATCCTCACGCTGAGGGACCCCCGGTGCAAACACACTTGCTGAGTGCAGGACATCAGCAGCCCGCTGGCGGTGTTGCCTCCGGTGGGAAGAACTCGTCGGGCTGGTTGCGGTGTACCTCTCTTTTTTTTACCGTCGAGCGGACTCGAAACGGATCAACGGCGCAACCAAACCATGACTCGACCCCTCTGCGCAGGTTCTTCATACAAGGTATGGACTTTCGGAGAGCACAACTCAAAAGTTTGAAGCATGGCAACTTTCTTTGTATTACTGCCCGGTAGAGCTCGATGGCGCGTCCTCGACAGCAGCACGGCATTCCGGAGAGGCGGGCTTGCCGGAGCGAACACCAGAGCCGTTCTTGCCGGGTTTAGTCTTTGGTTGGTCTGCCTTTGCCTTCTTGCACTTGCCGGCGGAGCTCGATGGTGCGTCCTCGACGGCAGCGCAGCACTCCGGGGAGGTGCGCTTGCCGGAGTGGGCATCAGAGCTATCCTTGCCGGACTTGGCTTTTTTCTTCCCCCGGGGAGCTTCAGCGGCAAGTGGCTCGCGTTCTGCTGCGGCCGCTGCTTCCCGGTAGATCTTGTCGGCGCAGATGAGCGCATCCCTCTTGTCGCCTTGGACAGAGATAACACTCATCGGACCGGGCATCTTGAGCACATTGTACGCGTAGTGAGAGGCCACCATGAACTTCGCGAAAAGGGTCGGCCGAGTATCCCGCTAGGGCAAGGGATATCAGCCACATCGAACGTGACCTCTCAGTCCACGAAGTTCAGTTCGCTGTTCAACGCCACCGGCAATGTGATCTTCCCTGGGCTTGCTCCTTCCCGGATTTATTCCTTGAAAGGCACCAGTTTCTTCGAGCTCATTGCCGGGATCCGGAGCTTGAGCACCGCGGAGGAAATCAAGTTCAGGCCGCCCGCCACAACCAACATCTTCGTGACCTTGAGGTTGCGGATTGTTGGTGAAACCAACATCGGCAAGCACCGACCGCAGATGGACGCGATCAGGTGGTCCTCAACGTCAAGACGATGGGCGGTTGACCACTTCAGAGGCTTTGCGCCCGACGAACGACTCACTGCGCTCACTTCGCACCCATTGCTTGAGTTGACGGTGCGAGGTGTGCAGGAGCGCCGCCGCCGATGCACAACACCTCTGTTGCCTTCAAACTCCTGGTCATCAGCCTCATCTTCCTCCATCTCTTCATCCTCATCTTCATCTTCGCCTTGTCGCGCCGCTGGGAGGCTCGTCTCCTTGCGCGCTTAGCCTTGCCGCGGTGTCCTCCCGGCGGGAAGCTTCTTGCGGATCCTCCGCCACCTCCTGGGTTTTCCTTGTCGCGCGCCAGATTCAGCTTTCGCAGCTCCGCCATCCGCTCCACTTTCTTGCAGGTTTGGAGGTCATGGCCTTTGGTGCGGTGGATCTTGCAATATCGCTGCCGGAGCTATCTCGCTTGTCGGCGGTCGCCATGCCTCGCCGAGTCATCGGTTTTGGCCTTGTCGGAGCCGCCTCCGCTGCTGTAATGCTCAACAGCTAGCACATCCTTAGCCTTTTTCTTCCTATTGCTCCGCCCGTTCTTCCTTGCCGGGGCGTCCCCTTGTCGCCGATCCTTCGCCCGCAACCTCTCCGGGATTTTCCTCCTCCTCAGCCCGGCACACTTGTCGACCAGAGCGTAGAGCTCGCCGACATCTCTAATTTTGCACATCGCCATCTCCTCCCTCATCCTCGCTTGTTACGACGTTTCGATGAAACGCGCTAATAACCGCGCAGGTGGACGCTCGGGATGTTGCGCTGCACTGCTAAATCTTTGTATATACTTGCGCAGGGCTCCTCCTTCTCGGACGAGCAAGTGGAGGTCACTCTCCGCCATGAGGCTTGTGGCCACCCGTGAAGGCGCCGACAAACCGATGACACAGTCCGCCCATGAAGAGATGGAGCCGTCCGCAAGTGCATGAGCCAAGATCCGACGTTAGGCTTGAGTACCAGCCGGAAGTAGTTGGCAAGGATCTTCGTCGTCGCGCCCTCCGCAGCCTCGCACCGTGATGGTGTAGATGCCGAGGAACTCCGACGGATGTATCCTGCCATCATATTTCTCGCACGCCCGCTTGAAGTTCTTGGTTTTGGGCCATGGACTTGCCGCAGTTCACGGTGAACGCAGGGCAACCCGCCACAGACGGCAAGTCGCTCGTTCCCCGGTGCGTGAACATCGACGACGGGCCCAGCAAGGCTGGTCGATTGACGCCGCTTTCTCCGGCGCCGGCGCGAAAAGCGTCTTCGTGTTGCC
Organism: Aegilops speltoides; assembly: GCA_021437245.1. NCBI lineage: Eukaryota > Viridiplantae > Streptophyta > Magnoliopsida > Poales > Poaceae > Aegilops > Aegilops speltoides. The sequence continues at coordinate 476,790,956 of CM038147.1, forward strand.
GCTCTCGAGAACGTGGCGCTGATCGCAGCGAAGTCCGCGGGTCCAACGACGCGTGGAGTCGGCGCTCAAGGTTGGTCCGCGAGTGGGCGATCTTGGCCTTTGGGGCTGGGAGCGCACGGAAGCGGCACTCAGCCGTTCTATCGGCGCGGCTCGCGCCGGGCGTTTTTCGGGTCTCGACGCGCTGTCGCTGGGCTTGTCGCCGCTGGCGGCCGGCGAGGTTGTGATATGGTCATCCTCCGCCGCCGATCTTGTGCGGCGCCGAGGATAATCGAGAAGCAGCTCGGGCTCGCCGCGCTTCGCTGTCTTGGGTGGCGGTGGCGACGAAGCGGCGCGAGGAGCGGATGTGCTCGGACTCCCAACCGGATTGGGAGGAGCAACACCTCATCCGGCGATCAGACTCACTCGCGCCAAAGATGCGGGCGTGCATGCTGAGCTCGAGCGCCCCACGACCCACCAGCTTGGCCTTGTTCCAACGCGAGCACGTGCTAGGAGCACCGGGCGTTGTTGACCTTGCACCTCCCGGAAGGGTGCGGTGTTCGCCGGTCGCCGACGCTATGGGCCTTGTTTTTGATCTCGTGACGACACGAGACCCACCGGCGGCGCCCGCTCCTCCGCTGGCGCCCTCTCCACCGCCTTCTTGCTCCAAATGTGGTGGCGTAATCGATGTAGATGGAGCGCCACCTCCAAGGCTTCTTCTTCGGTGGCATGTCGACGATGACGCTGATGCAGCGCGTGGAGACCGGATCGATGTTTATGACTCGACGCACCCCTACCGGGCGCGCCAAAGATGTCGGGGCTTAGCGCTCTTCGCGGGCCTCGAACACCTATGGGGCATCGGGGCCCCTTCGTTCGGCAAGGAGCGGGGTCGGCGCAGAGCGGATCGAGGTCGGCCTCGAAGGGAGACGGGCATCTTTACCCAGCTTCGGGGCTCTCCGAGAGATAACACCCTCATCGCTACTTTGTGTGTTATTTGATCTAGCTCGAACGCGCGCGGCGTATGGTGGTGCTATGGGTGTCGAATGGATCGAACCTTTCTACGCGCGCATGGGCCTCCCTTTATAGTCTCAAGGGGTACCCACAGTGGCAGCGAGGGAAGAGGGGTAGAAAGGTAAAATTGCGGGTTGGTACAATACAGACAACAAATGCCCCTACCTAACTCTCGACGGTAGGGACAAGGGCATTAAATGCCCATCCGTCGCCCCAACAAAGGTAAAGAAACGATCGCTAGGTGAGCCACCGGTTGCCACGATGGCTCCTCCGTCATCTCCGCTTGCCACCTCGCCCCCATGGCTGCGTAGCGCCGCCACGCGCCCTTGGGATGGCCTTACGATGACACGTCGCTAGGTGCGCTGGAGTCTGGGTGGAGCCTTGCGCTGCAAGTGCCTTGCCGCGGCCCTTTTCTTGTTGTGCCGGCAAGCTTGCGGCCGCCAGTTTGTGTCGGGCGGCTGGGCGCCGCAGCAAGTCTTCTGGTGGTGCCCTGGTTGGCCTTCCCGGCAAGCTCCTCTTGCCGGGGCCTTCGTTCTCTTGGTTAGTACTTTGTTCTTGAATGGTAGTAATAAAGAATGGTGGAGGGCCTTGCCGGGCGCCCGGCAAGCCTCGCCGCGGTGGTGCTGCGACTGCCCGTGCACAAGTTCGGGGTACTAAGGTACCCCCTACTTTAGTACACCGACAGTCCCACTTGTGGATGCTTCCATATCAACTCTTGGTTCACCTTGTCGTGAGGTAGAAGCTTCCACTTGGACGGACGTGGTACTCTCCTTCACCTCCGTTGGACGAACCTTGCCAATAGACAAGTCTTGGATTGCTTTCGAAGGATCCTTGTCTCCTACATCAATTGGCAGTTGCTCTACTTGTGAGCCGTTAGATTCATCAAACTTCACATCTACCGTCTCCTCAACCTTTTGGGTGAAATTGTTGTAGACACAGTAAGTGTGAGAGTTTGAGCCATAACCAAGTAGGAAACCTTCATGAGATTTTGGAGCAAATTTAGGACGACGATGTTTATCAAGAATGTAGCACTTTGAGCCGAATACTTGAAAGTATCCAACTTGGGGTTTGTTACCGGTGAGGAGCTCGTATGTCGTCTTGCTGAGTAGCTTGTGAAGATACAAGCGATTTGTCGCATGACAAGCTGTCTCAACCGCTTCCGCCCAAAAGTGCTTTGGCGTCTTCTACTCTTCAAGCATCGTTCGCGCCATTTTGATGAGCATCCGGTTCTTCCTCTCAACAACTCCATTTTGTTGAGGTGTGTACGTAGCCGAGAACTCATGTGAAATCCCTTCTTTGTCAAGAAAGGTGTCCACATTTGTGTTCTTGAACTCTGTTCCATTGTCGCTGCGAACCTTCTTGATCTTCTCTTCAAACTGATTCCGGGCCTTCCTAGCAAGGCTTTTGAAGATCTTTTGGACCTGCAATTTATCATCAAGAAAGAACACCCACGTAAATCTTGAAAAATCATCAACTATAACTAGACCAAATGAGTTTCCACCGAGACTTTTGTAAGTGTTAGGACCGAAAAGATCCATGTGAAGCAACTCGAGTGGCCTCCTTGTGGTGATGATGTTCTTCACGGGGTGGTTTCCTCCAACCTGTTTACCTGCTTGACAAGCGCTGCAAAGTCTATCCTTATCAAATATGACATCTTTAACACCAAGGATATGATCTCCTTTAATAAGCTTGTCAAGGTTTCGCATGCGCACATGACCTAACCGTCTATGCCACAACCAACCTTTAGAGGATTTAGCGATTAAGCAAGTTCTAGGTTGAGCCTTTTTAGTGAAATCAATAATTTATAGACCACCTTTGCGTATTCCGGTAAAGATCATTCTATGATTATCTCTATGAAACACTTGGCAATCTACTTTGGTAAATAGAACATTGAAGCCAAAGACAGCTAGTCTAGAAACAGAAAGCTGATTATAGCCAAGAGATTCAATGAGCAAGACATTTTGTATGGAGCTATCCTATGAGATGGCCACCTTACCGAGGCCAACCACCTTACCCTTTGAGTTATCACCAGAAGTGACATACTTCCCAGGGCCGTCCTTTTCAGCAAACTCATGAAACATATATTTATCTTCGGTCATGTGATTGGTACATCCACTATCAAGAACCCATTCCTTTCCTCCTGCTATGTATCCCCGAAGATTTGCCATAAGACCAAAGTGTCTCATTGCATCATCAAGATCAAGGTCACTAACATCATCCTCATCATAGTATCCATGTTCAACATCTTCATTATAGAGAGGGTGATTCATTAGATAAATGAGTTTGACAATGATCTTCTTTATGAATTCTAATAGCTTCAGAAATAATATTGCTAATAATTCTAACATCTCCTTTGCCACGCATAAGATTTGTAAGCTAAAATAGACAATCACCAAACTTAGCATCATTGGAATTCATCTTACTCAAGGAAATAGACTTATGGAGAATTTCATCTAGATTTTGCAAGGAATAATTTGGAAATCATTCCTCAAGAAATTTTCATATAGTGTAGGCACACTAAAGAGTAGGCAAGCAACCTATCAAGTTTCTAAGCGAACCTCTAGTGATAAGATTAATAGTTCTAAGATTGCGAATCATGTCAATTGACTCATCAAGGGTAGGATGCATAGGATCAATATGAGGTACACAAGGGCTAGTAATGTACTTGTTCATTGAAAATCACAAGCATCTCATTTTTCCAATCATAAAAGTACTGTCCATCAAGTAAAGGCACTCTATGTCTAAGATTCCCCAAAGTAGACTCATCCATCTTCCTCCAATGGTGTTTAAACCGTAGCAATGGAGACCAAATCTCTAATACCGATTGAAAGGATCGAGAAGAGGTGTCTAGAGGGGTGTGATTAGACACTCAACAAACAAAGTTGACAGTTTTCAAGTTTCTCAAGTTTAGGTGGTGATTTAGCATAAGTTTAACCATTTACAATACAAATCAAGCAAGCATGCAAAGAGTATATGGGCAGCGGAAAGTAAAGCATGCAACTTGCAAGAAAGTAATGGGATGGGATTGGAGTGTGCAAATGCAATTGGAGACACGGATGTTTTTGTCATGGTTCCGATAGGTGGTGCTATCGTACATCGACGTTGATGGAGACTTCAACCCACGAAGGGTAACGACTGTGCGAGTCCACGGAGGGCTCCACCCATGAAGGGTCCGTGAAGAAGCAACCTTGTCTATCCCACCATGGCCATCACCCACGAAGGACTTGCCTCACTATGGTAGATCTTCATGAAGTAGGTGATCTCCTTGCCCTTACAAACTCCTTGGTTCACTCCACAATCTTGTCGGAGGCTCCCAAGTGACACCTAACCAATCTAGGAGACACCACTCTCCAAAAGATAATAGATGGTGTGTTGATGATGAACTCCTTGCTCTTGTGCTTCAAATGATAGTCTCACCAACACTCAACTCACTCTCATAGGATTGGATTTGGTGGAAAGATGATTTGAGTGGAAAGCAACTTGGGGAAGACTAGAGATCAAGATCCATATGGTTGGATTGGAATATCTTGGTCTCAACACATGAGTAGGTGGCTCTCTCTCAGAAAATGGGTAGTGGAAGTGTAGGCACGATCTAATGGCTTCCCTCACGAATGAGGAGAGGGTGGAGGGGTATATATAGCCTCCACACAAAATCTAATAGTTACACACATTTTACCAAACTCGGTGGGACCGAATCAGAAACTCGGTCGGACCGATTTAGTACATGTGTGACCGTTAAGCAATTTTGGTGGGACCGATATGATCAACTAGGTGGGACCGATGTGCAAGGGTTAGGGTAAAAACTCATCTCGGTTTGACCAATTTGTAATAAGTAAAACAGAGAGTTGGTCAGGCGAACTCGGTGTGACCGATTACATATTTTCGGTGGGACCAAAAATGTTGCAATAGACAACAGAGAGATTGCAAGCCCATCTCGGTGAGACCGAGATCCCATCGGTGTGACCGAACTGGTTAGGGTTTTTGGCAGTGGCTATGTCAAATGAAATCGATGGCGCCGGACGGATCAAATCGATGGGGCCGAGTTTGACTTTTGGTTTGGGACATATGTGGATATGAGAAAGTGGCTGAGGGCTTTGGAGCATATCACTAAGCACTTTGAGCAAGCAGGTCATTAAACAACACCTCATCGCCTTGTAATAGTAATGGCTTTCCTATGGACTCAATGTGATCTTGGATCACTGAAAATAGAAAATGTAGAGTCCTGAGCTTTGAGCTTGAGCTAATCCTTTGTCCTTAGCATCTTGAAGGGGTTCCACATCCACTTGTCCATGCCACTCCACTGTTGGGCTTATCTTAAATATACTAGATGAAATTATTAGTCCAACAAGAGATATGTCGACATTAATTACAAAAATAACCCAGGGAGCACTTGTGCTTTCAGATGGGCCAGCCATCTGGATAGTCAGCTGGGTCGGGGCCTAGTGCTGGGGGAGACGGGGGCCTCTCTTTTTCTCCTTGTTTTTATTTCCTCCAGCATTTTGTATTTTAAAATAATACCAAACAAGTTTTTTTGACTCCAAAACTTGTCACATAAATACAAGACAAGGTTTTGAGCTAGCACACAAGATTTCAACCGGTTTGGAAATACATAAACATTTGTTTATTTTCAAAAGGCTACTTTAGTTGTTGTTGGACCACTTTACAATTTACCAGGGATTAACTGGTGAGCCAAATGATGTTGGTTTATACACGACAAGTATTTAGTGAATATTTGCAACTTCTCAAACATTTTTGTTTTCATGTTTGAAAAATTTGAATTTTTGACTTTAACCTTGGATTTGAATTTGAATTCTGATTTGGATCAAGTGAGGATTAGCAACAGTAATGTGATGTTGTGGCACCATTAGCATGGCTTTACTGTAGCTTAAATATTCGGGCATCACAATTCTCCTCTGCTACAAGAAATCTCGTCCCGAGATTTAAGGGGTTGAGTAAGGGGGAAAGACTCGGAAAGGATGGAGCTCAAGACAAGATAGGTACCTAGGGGCTATCTCAGTGAACGTGGCATAGAGGCATCTCTCGAGTTGAAATTCAAGAAGTCATCGAGAGCAAGGTAAGGAGGTGCAATAAGAAGCTTCAACCGGGTAGGCAATCGTCTATTGTCTGAAACAAAGGGTGAAAGGGGTCGAGAGCAATGGGAATAAGTATTGCGTCTGATACCAAAACAGATCACAAGGAAGGTGGCTCATGAATTACATACGAGGCCAAGCACGAGGGATATATTTGAAAACAAGGATGTATAGGAGAGTCAGGTTTCAATCACGTGGAACTGTGGGTTATTGGCCCACCAAGTGGGTTAAAAGCAAGAAGGATGCTAACATTTTGCATGGTCATGATAGCAAGGCAGGTCAGAGTATTGCCTGTCAGTTATGTTGGCAACAATGTTGGTACTAAGGGTGAGGGACAAAGATAACCATTTTCCTGCTAGTTAAGACGAGGCGGACCAATAGGCAAGGTTCTCGTCCATCGGTGGCTACCAGAATGTCATCAACAATAGTAAGAAGGTCTTACTAGCAGAGTTAGTACACCGATGTGTTTACATAAGCAGCGAGTTATCACTTCTCAGATATGTTAGGTTATAAGAAAGGTTAAACAAAACAATGAAATGGAAAAGTGTAGACTCAAATCTGTTATCGGTGTTCCCGAGTGTCTAACAACTCAGAACCCGTGGAAAATTGGAATCGGCGAGAAATAATAGTTGATGAAGAACTCATAGGAGGTTATGTAGTTTCGTGATAATCTCGAGGTACTGGAGGGTAATACTCGAGGGTAGAGCAGAATAGAGGTAGGAAAGGTGAAAATATCTACAAAAGACAAGTACTTCCACTTGTTCGAGAAATAAAATCAAAGAAGAACAATCATGGTTGGAACCACAGTTGCGAAGGACTAAACATAGATACAAGATGAACTTATCACAAGAGGATTATTATTATAACAAGAAGCTTCCATGATAGGATCTACATCGTATCCATGGGCATGAACACAAAGTTCAAGGTTGACTCCCACTTCTCTAATGCATAACCTTTCATTCACTTCTCATTTTCGACGAAGTCATAGTGTTGATATTTTATCTGGCATAGCACCAGTCGAGTATGAGTCATAGAAGTTTCCGGGTTCACACAAATTTAGGGAAGACATAGATTCAACCCATAAGGACATCTTAGGAACATATACGACAAACTTAATGAGTAGATAACTCAAGCTTGGAAGCAGAGTAAGGTCGACAAGAGCGGGGGATACAATTTACCAAAGGCATTGTGTATCCAAGGAAAGGCTCACAAGGTTACTGAATATGAAGGACGCTATCGGATAAAACCCAACAAAGGACCTGGAGGTCAACAATGGATATAATGTGAGTATCGGTACTCAACTAGAAGAAAAAAAGAATGCAAGGAGATTAGGTTATAGAAACAACTGACTAATTCAAAGCTCAAATGCAAAGGAAGTATGGTTTCCAAATTAGGGGATCGGAAATAGAGGCTCTGATCAAAGACAAGTAAGTTGAATAGACATAGCTTGACAATCAAGCAAGGCTTGATTCGCCGAACACCAACTCATGTCCGGGGTGACGTCTGAACCAAGGGAAGGCTTTTAAATAGGACTGGTGATCGCGAGCATTCAGAAACAAATCGAATCAAATGCTTGAAATCACGATGACAAAGGATGCTAATGAGTATTGCTAGACATACGGAGTAACCATAATGCAAGCAGATAAGTATTTGCCGAGCAATAGTTGGAGAGGATTACTGGGAGATCGTATAGTACTTCAAAGTATGAATCACTTGATCGACTAGGAATTAACAAATCCTTGAAAAGTGTGAGGAATTATTCATAGGGGTATGCATGCGGCAAGGAACTATAGGGCAGTAAGCATAAAGGATTCTCGGAACATCAGAGAGTATTTCATGTCATTTTGTAATAACAAGGGAAATTGGGGATGAAGATATGAACGATAATGTAGATAGTTACCCATAAGGATTTATCGGTGATAGGGATCGCAACGACAAAGGGTACAAGGGTCTCGGGAAAGCATTGGAGAGTATCTTCAGAATCTTTTGGTGCACCAAGCAATCATCTAGAGTGAGGGGCTCTCCGAGAGAAAGTATTTATGAGAACCTAGAGTTAGAGTTAACAAAATCATTTAACTCGAATAGAAGAGAGATTAGAGTCCCAGAGTAAAGGTCGAGGAGTAAAAGATCCTAATACCACCCAATGGCGATGTGGGCCCGGAGGCCACACAGCCATGTTAGTAAAATAGTATTTCAAAGACTAGACTCAACTTCGGCCAAGGAGTTGGAAAGGGGGATCCTACAGGGAGTCGGCTTTGATACCAACTTGTGACGCCCCCGATACAATCATACACTAATCATACACGCAAATGTGTACGATCAAGATCAGGGACTCACGGGAAGATATCACAACACAACTCTAGGCACAAATAAAATAATAGAAGCTTTATATTACAAGCCAGGGGCCTCGAGGGCTCGAATACAGCTTGATACACAAGAGTTAGCGGAAGCAACAATATCTGAGTACATACATAAGTTAAAAAGGATGCCTTAAGAAGGCTAGCACAAAAGCAACACGATCGAAGAGGCAAGGCCTCCTGCCTGGGACCTCCTAACTACTCCTGGTCATCGGCGGTCTCCACATAGTAGTATTCATCGGCGGTGGAATCTGGCTCCAGGGATCCACCATCTGGTTGCATCAACTGGAAATAAGAAAGAAGGGGGGAAAAGGGATAGTAAAGCAACCGTGAGTACTCATCCAAAGTACTCGCAAGCATCAGATCTATACTAAGTATGCATTGGTATCTAATGGAAGTTTTGTATCTGTGGACTGAACTGCAGAATGCCAGAATAGAGGGGGAAGGCCTAGCCTATCGAAGGCAAGCATCTTCATGCAGCTCCAAGCATCCTGCAGCATGTAGAAGAGTAAAGAATAGCAGATTAATATTTAACAAACATGTTGTAGAACCAATGCCAGAGATCCTTCTCCAACTCCCTGCGGAAAAGCAATCTCGAAGCCACATATCCATCACATATCTCAAGAATCCATATCTAGTTATATAAGATCAGGATATAAGTCTGAACGTCCATTACCGTGGACACGGTATTCGAATATATAACTTCCCTGCAGGGGTGCACCACATTACCCAACACGCTCGATCACTCTAGCCGGACACACCTTTCTCGGGTTAATGCCCGGCCTCCGAAGATAAACACGTCGCAGCCCTACCTAGGCTCAGCAGAGAGGTCCCCGCCGTATACATCCTAAGCACTCTACGGTATTGGGCCCATCGCCCACAGCACTCCGGGTCGTTGTCTGCAGGGTGGATACCAGCACCGCCTCAGATTGCCAGCACGAGCCGACCGTGCCACAATGCTGAACTGGACGTCTAACAAAGCTTCGGCTGATACTGCGACGTCGAGGCCCATAACTATTCTCGCATGGTGGTTAGTGCGTAAAGGCTAGAGGCCAACTCAGAACAAATACCCAAACCATTAGTGCATTGGAGGCTCACGGAGACGAGTAGAGACTCACGATAATGTGACGACGTCGCCCCGTCTCGTGGACTTACCGCAAGGGCCCAGACTGCCCGGCCATGCCACGTGGAAAACTCGCCGGTGCTCAACGGGTCCGCCCGACTTTCACATCAACTCGCGGGTACCCCTCAGGGCCGACCCGACTTCAACAATGGTCTCAAGTAATGTACAGGTAACCGTGTGTCCAAACATCAAGGGGAAAACCCGAGGAATCACCCTGAGTGAATTCCACTCGATGTAATCATCAAGGTGAATGTAAGAGGAACCACCCTCGAGGTTCACACTTGAGGGGTTGCACAACAGAGTCATATCGGAAGTGGTTAAGGAGGAATCACCCTCGATGACCATGACCGAATAGCTACACTACAGAGATCTCATCAGGAGTGATGTATGGGGTACCACCCTCGGCACTCGATGGTAACTCTGCAGAGTCGAGCAACAAAAAGGGCATGATGTGATGTGACGTGTCGGGCTCTACTCGTCGATCAAGTTGATCAAGGCCTCGATGATGAAGCAGGGGCAACAAGGACAAGTGAGGGTCACTGATGGATCACTAACCATCCTATACTAAGCAGTTTAGGATAAGCAGCTAAGGTACAACAGTACGTACAAAAGCAGGCTATGCATCAGGATAGGATCAATCATTCACAGTAGTAAAATCTAATGCAAGCATAAGAGAATGGAATGGGAGATATCGAGATGATCAAAAGGGGGGCTTGCCTGGAAGCTCCGCTGAAAGGGAAGAGGGTCGTCGGTGACGTAGTCGATCACAGTGGCATCAGCAGCGGTCTCGGGGTCTATCGGAGAGAAGGGGGGAGGAACAGTAAATACACGCAAACATATGATCAACATGACAATAAGCGGTGCTAGAGGTGTTCTTACGCAGTGCTAAGCGATACTGGCGAAGGGGGCAAACATCCAGGAAAGTTTTCCCGGTTCCGGACGTCTGTCAGACAGATGAACCAGAGGGGAAAGGTTGGATGTTCTCTATGATAAGGACGTGTGACGGACAAACGGACCACACAGTCGGATTCATCTTGTCGTTCTGAGCAACTTTCATGTAGAAAACATTTTCATCCGAGGCACAGATTATTTTCTACGATTTTTCAAAGATTTAAACATTATTACGAAATAATTATTAATTCGAAAATAAAATTAAAAACTAGATGAACCCAGCACAGTGTACACAAAAGTGCACCCAGTGACTGACATGTGGGCCAGGGGGTCCCAGTTGACCAGTCAACATTTGACTGGTCAACACGGGGTGGGGCCCTCCTGTCATTGACCCATTTTAAACTAACTACAGATTATGTAGTTAATTAGTAGATTAAGTTCATTAAGCAAACTTTAATTATGTTAATTATTCATTAATTAATTTATTAATTATTTTAAATATTTTTAGTATCTTTTTTTAAATGTTTTTTTGGGGCGGCATGGGGTCCCAACGTCAGTGGCACATGGGCCTTAACGGGGAGGGGCAAGGTAACGGCACGCAGGCGCCGGGCGCCAAGACCAAGTCGCCAGAGGCGAGGCCGAGGGCGCAATGGGCCGTGGAGCCAGCGCGGACGTGGCTACGCCGCGGAGCAAAGAACAGAGGTGACGGGGGTTGGCGGCATGAGGAGGGCGGCGGCCGGCGCGGCAAGGCAACAACGATGGCGGTGGGGCTACAGGGCAGAGGCAATGCGGCGCTTGGGGAGGCGTCGGGCAGACACGGGTGGGTGCCATTGGGAAGCGCGGCGAGGCCAAGGCATTGGCGCGGCGGCTAGTGAGCGCACGTGGCACGGGGAGGAAGAGGACGCGGTCAGCATGCGGTACAGAGCGAGGTGGAGGGTGCGAGCGAGCATGGGATCTAGGGGTGTGGGTGCGCGGCCACTTGAGCGTGAGGCGGCGGTGAGTAGCGGTCGGCGCGTTCGACAACGGGGGTCGGGGTTAGAGGGGGAGAGGTCGGGCCTCACCGATGTTGGAGGGTAGGGGGCGTCGAGGCTCGACGGAGCCGACGAGGGAGAGTTGAGGAGGCGAGTCCCGGCGGCGACGGGGTGGCGTTGTCCTCGGGCGGTGGCGTCACCGGGGCACCGTGGCAAGGCGCCCAGCTCGGGAGGGGGAGGAATCGAGGACGAGGTCGAGGAGGACGATGGCGGGGCAGCGGCATCGGCGAGGTGGCGTCGGGGAAGGGCGGCGGTGGGGGGGCGCGTCGGGGTACAGCCCGATCCAGAACTGGATCGGGGGATGGGGAGAGATAGGGATCGTAGGGGAGTGGCTGAGGGCTTTGGAGCATATCACTAAGAACTTTGAGCAAGCATGCCATTAAACAACACCTCATCCCCTTTTAATAGCATTGGCTTTCCTATGGACTCAATGTGATCTTGGATCACTGAAAATAGAAAATGTAGAGTCCTGAGCTTTCAGATTGAGCCAATCCTTTGTCCTTAGCATCTTGAAGGGGTTCCACATCCACTTGTCCATGTCACTCCACTGTTGGGCTTATCTGAAATATACTAGATGAAAGTATTAGTCCAACAAGAGATATATTGACATCAATTACCAAAATCACCCAGGGAGTACTTGTGCTTTCAGATGGGCCAGCTGTCTGGATAGTCAGCTGGGTCACGGCCTAGTGCTTGGGGGAGACGGGGGCCTCTCTTTTTTTCCTTTTTTTTATTTCCTCCAGCATTTTGTATTTTAAAATAATACCAAACAAGTTTTGTTGACTCCAAAATTTGTCACATAAATACCAGACAAGGTTTTGAGCTAGCACAGAAGATTTCAACCGGTTTGGAAATACATAAACATTTGATTATTTTGAAAAGGCTATTTTAGTTGTCGTTGGACCAATTTACATTTTATCAGGGATTAACTGGTGAGCCAAATGATGTTGGTTTCTACACGAAAATTATTTAGTGAATATTTGCAACATCTCAAACATTTTTGTTTTCATGTTTGACAAATTTGAATTTTTGACTTTAACCTTGGATTTGAATTTGAATTGTGATTTGGATCAAGTGAGGGTTAGCAACAGTAATGTGATGATGTGGCACCATTAGAAGGGGTTTAATGTAGCTTAAATATCCGGGCGTCACAATCGTCAACCTCGGACTATGAGACACCGCCGGTCCTTACACCATCCCTCTTCATTTCCACCACTGCTACTGCTACTGGTGTTCAGAACGTGAACTTGAACATTTGTGCTGGGTTTGCGGAACGAGCGTGCGCGGCGCGCGGTGTGCCGTGACAAGGCCACCGATCACCCGAGCCTGAGCTCCGCCGCTTCCCGCCACAGTAAAGACGCCACCACCATGGGTTCTCCGACAAGGACGCATACTACACGCCGCGGCAGCCCTCGGGGATCTGGCGTTGGCGGGCGGGGCAGGGCGTGTACGGCGAGACGTGGAGCGAGGCGAAGGCCCAGCCTGCCCACCACCACAACGGCTTCCCGCCGCAGCCTCCCAAAGATGACCAACGACTTTTTCCCCGCCGCCGCCATCGCTGCAGCCCCGCCAGACGCGAACGCTTCTTGCGCCGCTTCTCCATCGGGCTCCACCCCCAACGCCAAACAGGCAATCTCGCCCTCCTCGCGGCCGGTGCAACCCTCCAACCCACCTCCACGGCCACCGCCACCACCTCCTCCTCCACCACCACCACCATCGACAGCGCCGCCCAAGTCCAACACAGCTCCAAGACCACCACCTCCTCCACCACTGCCATCGATGGTGTCAACCAATAGCCCCCCTCCAAAGACGGGGGAGCCGACATCGAGGTGCCGGTTACTGAAGCCGGTGCTGTCGGAAGGGCCCCGCATTGCCATGCCGATGCCGATCACCGCGACGGCGGCGGCGGAGAACAACGGGGGCACGTCGATGTGGGCAGAGGACAACGCGGACGGCGGCCTACCGAAGCTGAAGCCGACTGGGACAAGGTGTGCGCGACCTCCGACCGCGCCATGGTCTGGGACCAGCTCAAGTCAAGCTCATTCCAGTTGAGACCCAGTTTTTACAATAAACGCTTGATCCGTATATGTCGGCGGTCTCCGAACTGTGCGTGATGTCAAGCCGTTTCTTTCAGGTTGGACGAGGACATGATGAGGGTTTATTAGTGCTAAGGCCAGGGTAATTGCAAAAAGTTCGGCGCTGACCGGCTGTGCTGACTTGGCTCCACTGGCGTCGACTGATTGGCTAGGACCAAATTTGCACATTGGGTACAAGTTGTAGGATGAAATAGTTTGCTTTCTCTAGTTTTGGACCAGATCATCACATCTGAACAAGTTTCAGGACTCCTGGTGCTATTACCTCCAAAACAAATATACATTGTCCTGATCAAATTTTCTTCTGTACGGACGCATTCATGCCGATGCATGTTTGTGTTTGCTGTTATGAATACCTCATGCGTCGCCGCCTTCTTTGGCTGGAGCGTAACTGTCGTATGTCCCGCGTGCTGCCGGTTGCAGACGCTACGCGCTGTTTCACGCCGTGGAAAAGCTCGGTCCCCTGGCTGCTGTGTCATTTTATCGCTGACTCTGTCATGCATCCGCGCCACCATGCGTAGCCGGAATCTCGCCATTGCACGCGCTGTGCGCAACCACCGTCTCGGCCATTTCTTTCTCTCACTATAGAGACTATGCGCCGATAACGTGTTGTAGTATCAAAGTAAAAGAGACAAATGAGAGACACGATTCTCTTAGATCTAGGACGCCGATAACATCCACACGGGTGGACGTTAAAAGATCCGGCCACACGTTTTGTGTGGTGTCTAAGAGGACCAGCCCACACGCCTAGGTGTGGGCAAAACAACTTGAGCCCACACATCTTTTTTTCCCTCGTGGTCCCTCTCACACGCCTACGTGTGGGCAAACTTGGATAACACCCACACGACCTCTCTTCTCCACCTACCTCACGGTCCTGCACGCCCCGCGTGACTGTCACCATGCATCCCTGTAGTTGCGATGGTCCGGACCCTCTTCAATGTCCGTTTAACTGCAGATGTCAAGTTGCTGAACTACGGTTGCCATGTCGGACAACTACAGTTGCCATGGTTGCTCAACTGCAGTTGCCATCTCAGGTCAAGTGCCAGATGCCATTTTGGACAACTGTAGTTGTTGCCATGTATGGTCTGGTTTACTATAGTTGCCATGATTTGAAAACTTTAGGGGTTGCCACCTACTAACACTAGGTAGTTGTCATGTATGGTCTGGTTTACTAAAGTTTCCATGATTTGAAAACCTTAAGAGTTGCCACCTACTAACACTAGGCTGTTGCCGTGTAGAGCTACAAAAAGACATGGCCAAATAACATGTTCGGGTAAAGAGAGAGTTGCCATCTTCTGACAAGCACACTAGGGCAGTTGCCGTGTACTCTGCAAAACACATGGCAACTGACATGTTCGGCTAAAAAAAGAGAGAGTTGCCATCTGCTTACAAGCACACTAGGGCGGTTGCCATGTACACCGCAAAACACATGGCAACTGGCAGCTTTGGGTGTGGGAGAGGAGACGGGCGTGTGGGCGAGATGGCAAATGCCCACACACCAGCACAAGTGCATGAGTGAAAACAGAGGTGTGGACGAACTGCTAAACGCCCACACAGCCCCCCCCCCATGTGGTGAAATGGACGTGTGGGCGATCGGATGAATGCCCACACACCAGCCCAGTCCTACATAGCACCACAAACATGCCAAGAGTCGTGCAACCACAGACGGACGTGGGCTTGATCCTTGATGTTAGCCTTAGACGCACAGCTCTCAATGAAAGCACCAATATCGGTGTCAAAACCGGCGGATCTCAGTTAGGGGGTCCCAAACTATGCGTCTAAGGCTAATGGTAACAGGAGGCGGGGGACAAAGTGTTTACCCAGGTTCGGGCCCTCTCGATGGAGGTAATACCCTACTTCCTGCTTAATTGATCTTGATGATATGAGTATTACAAGAGTTGATCTACCACGAGATCGCAGAGGCTAAACCCTAGAAGCTAGCCTATGATTATGATTTTTTTGTCCTACGGACTAAACCCTTCGGTTTATATAGACCTCGGATGGGGCTAGGGTTACACAGAGTCGGTTACAGAGAAAGGAATCTTCATATCCGAATCGCCAAGCTTGCCTTCCACACAAAGGAGAGGCCCATCCGGACACGGGACGAAGTCTTCTATCTTGTATCTTCATAGCCAACAGTCCGGCATATGCATATAGTTCGGCTGTCCGAGGACCCCTTAATCCAGGACTCCCTCAGTAGCACCCAAACCAGGCTTCAATGACAATGAGTCCGGCGCGCAGATTGTCTTCGGCATTGCAAGGCGGGTTCCTTCTCCAAACGCTTCAAATTACATGTCGTAAATAGCAGTGTCTGGCTTCCCATTTAATGTTACACTCATCGGCTGTCGGGGGTTGGGTGCGACATATGCCAAAGGATGGCTTATCATGGTGGGAGCGAGTAGAACATCCCCGGTGCCTGGAAGTGGGATGAGGCGTAGACACAAACACCAACGAACTTTACCCAGGTTCGGGGTTCTCCTAGGAGATAACACCCCTAGTCCTGCTCTGTGGGGTCTCCGCATGATCACTAAAGGCACAAGAGATACAAAGTTGCTCCTTGAGCTGTATGCTAGAGGAAGGAGAAGGCAAGACTAACTCTCTCTTGCCCTACGAATGTGGCTAGGTATAATGGGGTGGGCACCCTTTGCATGGGTGCCCTGGGGTTTATATAGGCCTACACCCCAGGGGTACAATGGTAATCTGGCCGGCTGCTAGGCCCGGCTGTCAGCGTCTCCGGCCTCCGCCCTCTCCGCCGACTACTGGGCTCGCCACTGGTGGGCCCTGGCCGATCGGTCTGCACGGAGCCGACAAAGCCGCCTCCGCAAGCGGGTCTGGTCGGTGGCTGCTCACTGTAGTCGTATTGCTAATGACGCTGGCTTGGTCATCTCAGTGTGGCTACAGTCCCTGCCGCCTGGTGGGAGATCACTGTAGCCACACCTGGTCTCATTTGGTTAATGGTGCACGGCTTCGTGGAAGGGGACGACCGCCTGCTAGAGGCCGGCATTCCTCCGGTCCGTCTGGTTAGGCGTGCGCCGTCTTCTGGGATGTCATTGCCAGGTAGGGCCCGCATCCTACAGGCCGTACCAACAGTCTGTCATGGGGAGCAGGGCTCCGCCTGCCCAGAGTGATGTCAGGGGAGAGTGGCAACAATGCCACGCCGTGCGGAAATCTCCGCCCGTACGGGACACTGTGGCCACGCCGAACCCGGGATTTTGGGGTGTGAGCTTCACTTTTGCCACGCCCCCGTCTCGTCCTCTTGATGGGGGCACGGACTCTGAGGGTGCGCGGTGGCCGCCTGCTAGATGCTGTCTCCCATAGAGGCCGGTCGGCTGGAGCCGGCCGCTCGTGATTCCGTCTGTTGGTGGTTGGCCTCCCTCTAGCAGCCGGCCGTCGGGCTAGCCGGCCCCAGGAGGGCGGAGTTTCAGCTTTGGGCGCAACTAGGCAGAGCTGGCCCAAAAGTCTTGATAAACCCAGGGACTCGGGTGAGCCTACCCGTGGCTCATTACTCTGACAGTAGTCCCCGAAGCTGGTGAGGTGTTGTGGTCGAGGGGCCGCGAAGTCTCAGTGGCTTCCCCCCTCACCAGGCTCCAGGAGAGCGTCGATCTGTCTTGCGGTTGGCAGACTGCTGAAGCCGACCTCGCCTAGGTGGAACTATTTGGTCGATTTTAAGCTCCAAGGCGGGAAAACAGGTGGCCTGCCTGCTAAGCTTCCCGAGCTGCCGCCCGCCACAAGCACGCCACGCAGCGCACGCCAGCCCGGCCATCCTGCCATCCCACGCCCCTGATGGGACATGACAGTGGCCGGGGCCGCCACTACCGCGCCTCGGCACCCGGGCGGATCCGCTGTGCCGAGCGGGGCGGTTGCACTTCCCACGACCGTTTGCGGCGTGGTGAATGCGTGCGATAAATGGGGGACGTGGGGTCGTGGGAATAGTTAATCCCACAACCCACGCCCCGCCCCCTCGGCTTCGTAGCCCGAGGGCTATAAGGAGGGGGAGGGAGGGGTGCGGCAAAGCTTGCGCGCCCCCTCCCACTCCTTCTTCTTCGTCCGCACTCTCTCCTCCATAGCCGTTGCTGCTTCCTAGTGCTGCCGTGGGGTTGTCGCCGTTGCTCGTTGCCGATGCATTCTTCCTCCTCACGCAGCCCGCCCAAAGCCATGGCGCGTGAGAAGGGCGGTGATTGGGAGGGGTCGACCGTGATCTAAGATCACATTTCCTTCCTCCGCGACACGCACCGGATGCCCAACGCGGCATTCGTCAAGGCGCGGGTGCCGCCGGAGACGAAGATCTCCCCGGTGCCGAGGGGGAACGAGCGGGTCGTGTTTCGCTCGCACTTCCTCCGCGGCTTCCGCCTTCCGGTGAGCGGCTTCCTCCGCTCCTTCCTCGACTTCAACAACCTCAGCCCCACCATCTCACGTCCAACGCTCCGGCCAGCGAAGAGGAACGCCTTCCCCGTCATCAAGCTGGCGCAGTCCATGAAGATGTGGCAGCAGTCCTACTTCTACGTCGAGAACGTAGATCCGGCTGCCGACTTCCTCAACCTGCCGGCCTACGAGGCCATCCCTCCCACCGGACTCCGGCCTAACTGGGGCTACAAGCCGAAGCCGGTGACGCCAGACGCAGCGGCCGCGATCGGCCGACTCCGGGTGCTCCAGGAGTCAGAGGGCCTCGTGGCCTCCGACCTCCTGATCGCCTTTGTCGAGTACCGGGTTCTCCCGCTCCAAAGCCGCCCTCATCCAATCTTCCGGATGAGCGGGCACCGCGACCCCAGCCGGCTGTGCACGAAGCAGATGCCGACTGCCGAGGTCACGTGAATGGTGAATGAGATCTCCAACCTCAAGGTGTCGGAGGCAGAGTGGCGGTATGGGAAGCGGCCGTACTCGCGCGACGATCCGCCGCCTGCCGTAAATTTCTTCATCTTTTCCTTCTAATCTATTTTTTTAGTCTTGTTCTTGTTGTGATGTGACTCCTTCCTGGAGTGTAGATTTATATGTCCGCGGGGATGGCAGCCCTCCTGGGGCCGGGTGATGACTACCTGCCGGACAGGGCGGTGAGCGACTTGGACGACCCCGACTTGGGGGCGGCCACCCTGGCGGGCGACACATCAGGCGGCGGCGGCGGAGCGGGCGGCTCCGAGGAGGGCGGCGGCATGGAGACTTGGCCCGACGACGATGACGATGAAGACGAGCCGTGCCGCTCTCGAAGCTCTACCAACACCGGCGCAGGCCCCTCTACTGGGCTGCCCGCCCATGGCGGCAAGCGGAAGCGGAAGCAGGGCGTGCCCTATTCGACAGCGCCCCGAAGAAGCCCAAGAACCCGGGCGCGGCGACCAGGCGGAAAGAAGACGTGGCCAAGGTGGCCAAGCACCAGAGGCAGCCGAAGGTGCCCGTCATGGTGTCGGCGTAAGTATCTTTTCATATTTTCCATTTTCTTGCCAATCCGGCCTGAGAGTTTTTCTGACTTGTCTTCTTATTTCAGGGCCCCGCTGTCCCTCGAGAAGTTGAGCGCCGCCTCGGTCATCAGGTCGGCGGCGACCTCCTCCACCAGCCGGTGAATTGACCTAGCCACCGACCTCCGAGAGGTGACAGAGCGGAACGCGCGGGAGGCGCGTGAGGAAGAGGCCGACCGTCTGGCCAGGGAGCAGGCGGACAAAGCCGCCGCGTCTGTTGAGAGGGCGCTGGCGCAAGCGGAGGCCGACGCCGCGGTGAAAGAGCGGCTCGCGGAGGCCGCACGCCGCCAAGAGCCGCTGCTCATGACGCCCCTAAACACTGCGCCGCCTCCGCCTGAGTTTGTGGCGACGGCCGGAGGAGCAGGCGACGATCATACGATCCGGGAGTGGGAGGGCGGCGACGTAGCCATGCCGGACATCTTTGTGCTGCCGTCGCCAGCCAGCGGGACGCAGGACAAGCAGTCGGCCGCACCGCCAGTGCCACCGGACGAAGACACGGTGATGACGGACCTGATTCCTGAGGTCCGCACACCCGTGCGCCGACGCCTTGAGAAGGCGGCCTCAGCACCGCGGCCGCAGGAGGTCGGCACCACGAGCTCGTCGGTCCCCGACACCGAGGCGACCAGTGCCACGCCCGCAGGCTAGATACACGGGGGCGGGACGGGCGCCCTGAACCAGGCGTCCCTTGACGTCCAGGCCAAGCTCCAGGCCGAAGCCGAGGCCCTCAGGTGCTGCAAAGAGGCCTTCTTAGAGTTGCGAGCCGCCATCCGTGTAAGTTTACTTTGCTTTTTGATCTTCTTGCTTTCTTCCTGGGGGCGCGCTATCGCACCCACTAGGTGTAGTCCCCAAGTTTCGGGCCGGCTGCTCAGCAGGCGGTCCGGAACTTTAACTTGTATATATCGAATGTTGACTTGACTAATATCCCTTCTGCAGGACTACCATAATCTCCGCGCCATCTCCTTCAACTCCATGGTTCGGGAGCTGGAGACACAGACCGCCCATCTGTCCGAGAGCCGAAATAAGCTCTGACTTCCTTTCTTTGCGGGGGACGCTGGCGCACCCGCGGGCTATAGTTCCCGAGGTTCGGGCCGACTGCTGAGCAGTCAGGCCGAATATCCTCAGTGTTTCTTTCTTTGCTAATTACTTTTCTCTGGGCACGATCACAAGACCGAGGGCTATAGTCCTCGAGGTTGGCCGATCACGAAAGCGGTGGGCCAAATCTCCTCAGTGTTTCTTTCTTCGCCTTCTTGACTGACGCTCTTTCTTCTTTCCTTTTCTCCAGAGGCCAACGCCGCCTTGCAGCAGCAGCTGGGCGAGGCCAGCACTGCTCTGCGCTGCAAGGAGGCGGAGTGCAGCAAGCTGACCGAGGAGCAGGACTGGCTGGTCACCAAGCTCGTCGAGCAGACTGAGGCTCTCAAGACGGCCCAGCGGGACGCGAAGGCGAAGGAGGCCAATCTCCTTGCCGAGTTTGAAACCGAGCGCGACGCCTAGGCCGACAAGGAGGCGCAGACGACGGCCTGCTTCAGCAGCATCAAGGACCTGGTCGACGGTGCGTTTTATTCTTTTTGTTCGTTGTCTTGAGCTGCCGGCCTCTTCTAAGCCGACTGCTTGTTTCTGACTTTGCTTTTCCTTGCTTTCTGCCCACGCAGATTTCTTCCCGGGTAGCTCTGTCGCCGCGAGCCAAGCCATCGAGGCTCAGCGTGAGGAGCAGAGAGCGGAAGGCGCGCAGATTGCTGCTGATGTTCCCCGGACCCTGAATGAGCAGATCCTCAGCATCCAGGCCCGTCTTCGGCCCGCCCATCAAGTGTTGCGCCGTCTTCAGTCGGGGCCCAGCGATTTCTGCCCTCTGGCCAGGCCTGCCGGCTCCGCGCACTCCAAGGCGGACCGCCAACTGGCTGGAGGTGGCAGCCGGCCGCCTGGTGGCCTGGAAGGGCTCTGCAGCCCGGGCAGGAGCGCGTCGCGCCCTTGAGTTCGTCAAGGCGTGGTATCCTGGGCTGGACTTAGCCCAGTTGGCCACGTTCCGGCTGGAAGCGTAGGAGGAGCTCGCAGCGGTAGAGGCCGAACTTGTCAACAGGGCGGCGGCGATCGCCGACGTCACCGACACCAGCATCTTCGTTCCGGAGGTGGTCGAGGAAGGCGGCGAAGCCCCACAAGAGTGGCTCGGGCTGAACCGGGAGGACAGTGAGGACTCAGCAGAAGTCATCAACTCTAGCGATGAAGGCGAGGAGGGAGGAGAGGAGGAGGATGAGGAGGAGGAGGAGGAAGAGGACAACGACATCGACATGCCGGAGGCTGGTGCGGATGATCAGCCCCACCCTGACCGGGCCTCAAGCAACGACCCGCGCTCCAGAGCACCTACTGCTGCTGGAGGCGGCCAAGTGGGGACCGACTAGCCGCCCGTGCCTCCGATAGATGACACTAACTCCGTCATCTAGCCTTCCCACCTACTAGTATTGCCGACTCCAGCGCCCAGCCAGAGCTGCCTGTCGCGCCAATCGGTGCAGTTGGCTCCGTCATCCAGCCGGACCCGCCTGCTGCGCCAACTGGCATCGTCGACCCTAGCAACCAGTCGGAGCCGTCTGCGACGCCAACCGGCACCGTTGACACTAGCATCTAGCCGGAGCCGTATGCTACGCCAGCCGGCACTACCGACCCCAGCGCCCAGCCGGAATCCTCCGCCGCTCCTTAGGGATTTTATCTTTTTTCTTTTCCTGCTTGCTAGTCTGAACACTTTTGTTAAATTCGCACAATTCCACCCGTGGGGTGTATCTTAAACTTTGCTGAATGTCGGCCGATCGGCCTTTATCTATGCAAATATTCTATCGCAATTTTATGCTTTGTTCTGCCGATCTCTAGCTATCCTTGCGTAAACTCCTTGCTTTTTTCCTTTGCCGCCCTCCCTTAGCTATCCTCTTTCCAGCCAAGCAGCCGCTCTGCGGACTACGGCTGGTTTGAGTACTTAACTTTTTGCGGGAGGACAAGTACTTAGCCGTTCGGAGGTTTTTGCAAGGGAGGCAGAGGCCGGCCGGCCGACTGCTCGGCAGCTGGCCGGGCAGGTATGGCGCCGACCTCGGCTCTATGTGCTTTTTCCTTAACCATTTTTCATGTGGGCACTGTCTTGCCGCCTCTGCCCGCAATGCAACCGCTCTGTGAGCTGTGGCTTCTGACAGAAGAAGTTTTAGGTGCTAACACATTACTTGGCCGGCTGCGAGAGGCGGCATATAGTAGAGGGCGGCAAACCTCCGGGCCGACTGGTCGACCCGGTGCAAGGCAGAAATCATCAAATAGAGGCACACTTATGGGCATAACACTTATCATATAGATAAAAAGGAGGGCAGTCCCTGAGTTCGTCTCGGGGGACCCGGAGTCTTTGTACATAATACAAAAGGTAGCATGATACATACTGCTTTCAACTATAAAATCTCCAGAGGAGGTTTGCTTTCCACGGCCTCTCCGTCTCCTTGCCTGAATCATCTCTTTTGCATGCTCTGGGCTTCTGAGCGTCGATCAGATAGTAGGAGTCGTTGCCCAGCACCTTGCTGATGATGAAGGGGCCTTCCCAAGGCGCCGAGAGCTTGTGCTGGCCGGCCGTTCGCTAGATCAGCCGGAGCACAAGGTCTCCCTCTTGGAAGGATCTTGGCTTCACCTTGCGATTGTAGTATCGGTGCAGACTCCGATGGTAGACGGCAGATCGGCTGAGCGCCAGCAGCCGGCCTTCTTCCAACAGGTCGACGCCGTCTTCTCGCGCCTCCTTGGCGTCCGCCTCAGTGTACATGGTGACTCGCGGGGAGTCGAAATAGGTGTCCGTCGGGATGATAGCTTTAGCACCGTAGACGAGGAAGAAGGGCGTGAAGCCGGTCGACTTGTTCGTAGTTGTGCGCAGGCTCCAGAGGACGGCCGGCAGCTCGTCGAGCCAGCAGCCGGCCGAACGCTCAAGAGGCTTGACCAGTCGGGGCTTGATGCCGGACAAGATGAGGCCGTTTGCTTGCTCAACCTGGCCGTTTGACTGCGGATGGGCAACGGACGGTAAGTCCAGTCGGATGCCCTGTGTCACATAGAAACGGGCCAAGGCTCCTTTGGCAAAGTTTGTGCCATTGTCGGTGATGATGCTATGCGGTATGCCGTAACGAGTGGTGATGTCAGCGATGAAAGTCACAGTAGTCGTCCCATTCAATTTCTTGATTGGCCTGGCCTCTATCCACTTGGTGAACTTGTCCACAGCGACAAGCAGATGAGTCGTGCCGCCATGGGCTATCTTGAATGGCCCCACCATATCCAAACCCCAAACAGCAAAGGGCCAAGCCATAGGAATAGTCTTGAGTGCAGAAGCTGGCAAATGAGGCTTGGAGCGGAATCTCTGGCACCCTTGGCACTTCTGGACCAACTCTTTGGCCTCTTCAAGAGTAGTCGGCCAGAAGAGGCGGCTCATCGTAGATCACCACGTTGGTGGGGAATGCGTCAAGCGACACCGTGTCGGAGTCGACGATCATCAGGTCGGTGGAGCCAACAGACTCCAGGTCCATAGCAGGCTCGCTGGTGACGTGAAGCTAGTCGAGGAGGCTGACGAGGCGGCTCTCGGGGAAGCCGGTGTTCGCGTCGGAGGCCGGCTCGTCGGAGAGGTGAATCTCGCCCATGAGGTCGGCGAGGCAGCTCGCCGCGCAGGCGATCTCTGCACCATGCAAGGCGTTGAGGCTGACGCCGTCGGGCGTGCTGGGCTGGCTTTGCTCGCCAGAAAGGAATAAGGTTCCCGTCCAGAGTAGGTCTCCGGGAGACGGTGCACCTCGCCACACGGTTGGCGCCAAATGTCGGGGGTTGGGTGCAACATATGCCAAAGGATGGCTTATCATGATGGGAGCGAGTAAGAACGTCCCCGGTGCCCGGAAGCGGGATGAGGCGTAGACACGAACGCCGGCGAACTTTACCCAGGTTCGGGGCTCTCCTAGGAGATAACACCCCTAGTCCTGCTCTGCGGGGTCTCCGCATGATCACTAAAGGCACAAGTGATACAAAGTTGCTCCATGAGCTGTATGCTAGAGGAAGGAGAAGGCAAGGCTAACTCTCTCCTGCCCTAGGAATGTGGATAGGTATAATGGGGTGGGCACCCTTTGCACGGGTGCCCTGGGGGGTTTATATAGGCCTACCCCCCAGGGGTACAATGGTAATCTGGCCGGCTGTTGGGCCCGGCTGTCAGCGTCTCCGGCCTCCGGCTTCTCCGCCGACTACTGGGGCCCACCGCCTGGTGGGCCCCGCCAACTGGTCTGGTACGGAGCCGACAGGCCGCTTCCGCCGCAGGTGGGTCTGGTCAGTGCCTACTCACTGTAGTCATATTGCTAATGACGCTGGCTCGGTCATCTCAGTGTGGCTACAGTCCCTGGCGCCTGGTGGGAGATCACTGTAGCCACACCTGGTCTCATTTGGTTAATGGTGCACGGGCTTCGAGGGAGGGGACGGCCGCCTGCTAGAGGCCGGCCTTCCTCCGGTCCGTCTGGTTCGGCATGCGCCGTCTTCTGGGATATGAAGCAGGGCTCCGCCTGCCCAGAGTGATGTCAGGGGAGAGTGGTAACAGTGCCACGCCGTGCGGAAATCTCCGCACGTACGGGACACTGTGGCCATGCCTACCCCGGGATTCGGGGGTGTAAGCTTCACTGTTGCCACGCCCCCGTCTCATCCTCTTGACGGGGGCACAGACTCTGAGGGTGCGCGGTGGCCGCCTGCTAGATGCTGTCTCCCATAGAGGTCGGCCGGCTGGAGCCGGCCGCTCGTGATTTCGTCTGTTGGTGGTTGGCCACCCTCTGACAGCCGGCCGTCGGGCTAGCCGGCCCCAGGAGGGTGGAGTTTCAACTTTGGGCGCAGCTAGGCGGAGCTGGCCCAAAAGTCTTGATAAACCCAGGGACTCGGGTGAGCCTACTCGTGGCCCATTACTCCGACATCGGCTTCTACACCTTAATAGTCTCAGCCTCCATGTGTCGAACGAATGCGAGAAATCGGGTCATTTTTACATTTGCCACCCTAACCATGTAAATAAATTGTCTTAAAGAGACGGGGATCTTTAGATCCAATCCACACAATCTTCCCCAAGCGAGGAATCATCATAGCGTGCCCGAAAAAACCACTCCAACATGGCCGGCGCTCGCAACTCTTCCTCCCACTCTCGCAGCACCAAGCCGGGCGATTGGGATAAGTGTACCATATCCCACGGCCGATTAGTGAAGTTGCAAACCCAAGGGTATCTACCTCCTGCATATCTAGTCCCTGTTCGAGCCGGATCGGCTTCCTACGATGGAGGGGAGCAAGCCGAGAACTTTCCCAACCCATCCAGGGGGAGCGAGTATGCATTGTTTCCTACTTACTGAGGGGTGTCAGATTTCCAATCCATCCATTCCTCCGAGGGCTTCTGGAGTTCTACGGCCTCTAGCTGCACAACTTCACACCTGCCTCCATCCTGCACATCGCAGCTTACGTCACTCTTTGTGAGCTATTTCTGGGTTGCGAAGCCCATTTTGAGCTATGGAAGAAGTTGTTCTGCCTCGTCCCCCATAATCAAGGGGGATCAATATTCCAAGTGGGCGGAGCCGAGATATGGCGCATCGCCGGGACTAGATACATATCCGGCACACCGAAGAAGGCATCCGAAGAATGGCCTTCCGAGTGGTTTTATATTGAGGACGTCTCTTCCCGACCCTATCCGAATGGGTCTTCCTAATTT
Organism: Aegilops speltoides; assembly: GCA_021437245.1. Taxonomy (NCBI): domain Eukaryota; kingdom Viridiplantae; phylum Streptophyta; class Magnoliopsida; order Poales; family Poaceae; genus Aegilops; species Aegilops speltoides. The sequence continues at coordinate 476,816,681 of CM038147.1, forward strand.
TACAAACGCTCCGCTGAGAAAGCGCCTCAACGGGCATCCCCGGAGCCTCAGAGAGGAAGATAGAATGGAGGTCCTTCAATTCATGAGCAAGATAAGAATGCTCGCTCAGTCCGGATTATCAATAGTCGAGGTTATGGCGATATCCATAATGCGGGGGGTTCAACCACTCCAATACCAAGGGCATCCCATGTGGCACTTCAGTGGAGAAGATGACACCACCCACTGCGGTCAGAAGGGTCCGGACTCCACCATCGCTCTGGTGGAAATACTGTCCGATTTGTACAAGGGGGAAAGAGAGGAGTTCATCCGCATTAAGCCACGGGATGGATTTTACATGTACAACCCTCTCAGCTGGGTGAGCTGCCATCCATCACTCTGCTCTATTCATTCCCCGAGTCTTTTATTTTTATAAGTATTTACTCCGTCCATTTATAACAGGAATGGCGGAAAATAACCAGGGAGTTCCATAGCCCTGCACCACAGCGAGAGGACGATAACCGGGCCCTTGACCCTGGATTCGAAGAGGATCCAGATATATTCGTGGAGCTCGTGGAAGGGGTGTTTCACCAGGCAAGCTGTGGCGGAATAGAAGTGGCCATCATTTCTAACTATCACGGCCTCCTCCCTGTATTGCATGTAAGTAAACAAGAGACTTATCTTCCGAAAAGGATTTACTCCTTCCGTCTTACCCACCGCACAATTCTTATGCTCTAAAGAGAAGACGATCGGCGCGCCAGGCCAAACCCGAGGCGACTTGCCAACAAGGGGCGCCCGTGTCGGGTAGGGCTTCAAAAAGAAAGGCGGACAGAAACATGGCGGAGCCGACATCAAGGAGGTATGGCTTTAAACATGCTCTGTGGTTGTCATCTTAAAGTATGACACTATCTATTATGTTTTAACAGAAAGAACATCCGCTGGACTATGTCCAGGGATCCTGCCAACCGTGCCTCTACTAGCCAGATTCCGGACCCGGTCTCGAGGACGGAGGCCAGCATGGAAGTGACACCGAACTGTCCTTATATAGGGGATTCAGATAGAATGTCCGTTACAAATTCTGAAGTGGAGAGCGCCATGAATCATCGGCGCCGGCAAGCCGCACTCCGCGACCCTGGTTTTTCAGAAGAGACTTTTAATGCCTTCAACTCAGGTGATGCATACATCCGAGCCGCTCGGGATGGGCTTGCTAGAGCCACGAACTAGTATTTGAAAGATATACGGCTAAGTATAAAAATCTGATAATTATGTATATCAGTAGCCCTTGAGATTTGAAGTAGTTGGTACAAATGGTTTAAGGATCATTGTATTAATAGGTTCTCTCGGAGAAGAAGAACATGTTGTCTCAAGAGCTGGAAGAATGTTGAACCCAGCTAACGGCCGCTATGGCCGAGCTGTCAAGATCCGAAAAGGCATCAACTGGTATGTATTCCCGAATTGAGAAAAAACAATATTGTATGTATAAACCAGTAATGCTAAGAATATCTGATGACCAAAATCCTCAGATAATCCAGAACAGAATCTGGGAATCCCACAAGAGGGGAACTAGGAGCTCAAAGGCAATCGACCGCTTGCGAGCCTGTACTTACACGGGTCATTCAGGAGAAAAACAAGCTCCAAGATGCCAATACCCTGTTGGGCAAAGAATTGAAAGATGTTCGGGCCCAGCTGGCTGACTCCGTGAAGGAAAATAAGAGGCTTCAACATGGCATTTTTAGTATGTGCTTGAACGAACAGTTATATAGTTCGGCAAAGAAAGGAACTAACACGGTTATGTCTGTAGGTATGCTGACTGGCCGTCCCAGAGAGGAGATGCTCGGATCCTCAGGCGATCAGCTACAAGAGCTTTCACAACTGCACGAGCAAGTTCAGCAGGTCATGCGGAGTGTCGCCAAGGCCTTGTGGCCAGCCGCCTCCCTACCAGGAAGTATGGTGGAGCTTGTACAACTTTTCAAGGGAGCGCGGTGGTGTTTCCGACTATGGAAGATATCTGCCTATCGGGAAGGTGCGAGAGAGGCTTGGGCCATGGTGAAAACACGGTATACCAAGCTCAATCCGAATCATATGGCCCGGGTTGGACCTGTAGGGTCAGATGGGAAAGAAATTCCTGTTAGTCTGGTATATGACCAGGTAGGATTAGCCGCAAAATATTCCCAACGGGATTGTAGGCTAAACAACCTGTTGGATGCCATAGAATAAGAAGCATTTGAGTCTAAATGACTATGTACTTCAATTGACATATTTGTCCCTAGCCGGATTGTAAAACATTTGTCATGGTGGACCTTTTCGCTTCAGCCTCCGGACCCGACAGTCCGGAGTGTTTCTGAATACCCGCTCGGTAATATAAACCGGGGTACGCGTGGAAATCAGTCGTAGGGGTCATTGCTTGAATAGACAAGTACCCAACTAGCTATGTTATATTACATGGCTAGTGAGAAACATCTTCCAGAGAGAATAGTTCCGTTAAGGGTTCCGTTCCCTTGGTACGCATGCATTAAAGTGCATGCCCGAACTGCGATCAAAAAGCGCAGTATATGTAACATCTGGGGGTTTATATTGTGGTAGTTAAAAAACAGCTTTAGTCCACCGACCGCATATTCCCTTAAGAATGCTAGCTTTCGGCTTCACCCAGTCTGAGGTACATGTCTGGAGTACCCGGCAGTAACAATCACATAGGTGCTCCCTTTATGCCCTAGTCGAACTAATGGGAACGTAGGGCATAAGCACAGTAGCTAGGCAACCCAGCTTAGCCAAAACTTAAGTCATATTGGTGCATATAATGGCAAAGAAAAGGCACATATGGAAAAAGGACGCATATGCAATGGGCTTGATGCCCGGAAGATAATTATATTAAGCTTCTGTATAAGAAGCCCCCAGGTATAATGAGCGCACATACTTGAAGATTAGTACGTCACAAGTGTGTAGTCTAGCCACACTAAAGCTTTAGAGATTTTCAAAAGGAAAGGCGGGAAGAGAGCTGAAAAGTAAAAAAAGGAATGGAGGGAAGGAGACGAACACGGAGTTCGGTGCTAGGCGTAGAATCTTTGGAGTAAAGCCGCGTTCCATGGGTTCGGCTCAAGGCGATTATCTGATGCATCACGCAGTCAGTAAGCTCCTCCAGTGAGAACTTTGTCAATAATGAAGGGACCCTCCCACTTGGTATTGAGTTTGTCCTTTTTCTTCTACGGTAGACGTAGAACTAGTTCGCCAATAGTATAAGTCTTGGTCCGTACTTCTCTGCTATGATACATGTGAGCCTGTTGTTGATAGAATGCGGAACGGGATTTTGCGACGTCGCGCTCCTCTTCCATGGCATCTAAACTGTTCTGCTGATCCAGCTCGGCCTCTCTCTCTCTCTTCGTACATGCGCACTCGAGGTGGGTCATGAATAATATCGAAGGGCAGCACATTCTCTGCGCCTTACACCATGAAGAAGGGTGTGTATCCGATAGTGCAATTTGGCGTGGTCAAGCTCCTCAACCCTGTGCGTGTCTGATTCCTTTAAGGATCGCACTAGTCTAGGTTTGATGCCGCTCATAATAAGACCATTGGCTCGTTCGACTTGACCGTTTGTTTGAGGATGATAGACAGAGGTGTAATCGAGCTTAATGCCCATGTTGTCGCACCAAGTTTTCACCCCATCGACTGTGAAATTGGAGCCGTTGTCAGTGATGATGCTGTGGGGGACACCATAACGGTGCACAATACCCGATATGAAGTCTATCACGGGTCCGGATTCGGCTGTTTTAACTGGTTTGGCTTCTATCCATTTGGTGAATTTATCTACCATGACCAACAAGTATTTTTTTTTCTTATGGCTTCCTCCTTTAAGGGGTCCAACCATATCAAGCCCCCAGACCGCAAAAGGCCAAGTTATGGGGATTGTTTGTAGGGCGGTGGGTGGCATATGGCTTTGGTTGGTGAAAAACTGGCATCCAACGTAATGTTGGACAAGGTCTTGTCCGTCTGCTCGGGCCGTCGGCCAGTAGAAACCTATACAGAAGGCCTTGCTTACAGGGGCCCGAGCTGCGGCGTGGTGACTGCCAAGACCGACATGAATTTCAGTCAAGAGCTGCCGCCCTTCCTCCTCGGAGATACATCTTTGAAGTACCCCGATAGCGCTTTTCTTATAAAGCTCTACCTCATGGACTTTGTAGGCTTTAGAGCGCCGTATAATACAATGTGCCTCATTTTGATCATCGGGGAGTTCGTGCCTATTGAGGTAGGCCAAGAAGGGTTCAGTCCATGGAGTGATAACAGCCATGATGAGATGGGCTGAAGGTGTTATTTCGGTGGTAGAGCCCCCAATTATGTCAGTGGGTTTGGAATCTGGGGTTGTGGTCGGATCTGGACTGATGTTGCCGGTCTCCCCTTGCCACACCATGGATGGCTTGAAAAGCCTTTCCAGAAAGATCTTAGGTGGGACGGGGTCATGCTTAGCGCCGATGCGGGCAAGGACATCCGCCGCTTGATTATTTTCTCGAACCACAAGATGAAATTCGAGCCCCTCGAACCGAGCAGACATCTTAAGGATGGCATTATGATAGGCCGCCATTTTCGGATCCTTGGCATCGAAGTCTCCATTTATTTGAGATGTTGCAAGGTTTGAATCCCCACGCACTTCTAGGCGCTGAATGCCCATGGAGACGGCCATCCGAAGACCATGCAACAGAGCCTCGTATTTGCCTGCATTGTTGGAGTCTGTGTATAATATTTGGAGTACGTATTAGACTGTATCTCCAGTGGGGGATGTTAGGACAACACCTGCCCCCAGACCTGCCAGCATTTTAGAGCCGTCGAAGTGCATGATCCAGTTGGAGCATGTGACGTACTCTTTAGGGAGTTCGGCCTCTGTCCATTCGGCGATGAAGTCCGCCAGTACTTGGGATTTAATTCCTCATCGTGGTTTATATGTGATGTTGAATGGGAGGAGCTCGATGGCCCACTTGGCAATCCGGCTTGTGGCATCGCGGTTCTTTATTATGTCATTGAGAGGTACTTCAGAGGCCACCATGATTTAACACTCTTGAAAGTAGTGTCGTAGTTTCTGGGATGCCATGAAGACCGCGTATGCTATTTTTTGATAATGTGGGTACCGGGATTTTCATGGTGTGAGGACAGTAGATACGTAGTATACCGGCTTCTGAACCAGAAATTTATGTCTGTCCTCCTCTCGTTTGACGACGACCACCGCACTCACAACTTGGTGTGTTGCAGCTATGTATAACAACATGGGTTCGCCAATGTCCAGCGTGGCTAGGATTGGGTTGCTTGGTAAAAGAGCCTTTATTTCCTCTAGTCCGGCCGTCACCCCGTCCGTCCACTCGAAGTGTTCAGTTCGTCGAAGAAGGGGATAAAGTGGCAATGCCTTTTCTCCTAATCTGGAGATAAAGCGGCTTAAAGCTGCCACGCATCCATTTAGCTTCTGGATTTCTTTGGGATTTGTTGGGGTAGCCAACTGTGACAAAAGCCAGGATTTTAGCTGTGTTTGCTTCAATTCCTCTATTGGAAATGATGAAGCCCAGCAGCTTTCCGACGGGAATGCCAAAAACACATTTTTCTGGATTAAGCTTAATGTTAAATGGTCGGAGGTTATCGAACGTGAGCCTTAGATCATCTATTAAAGATTCGGCATGTCTGGTCTTGATGACTACGTCGTCGTCATTTGCTTCAACTGTTTTGCCGATTTATTTCTCTAGGCATGTTTGAATAATGCGTTGGTAGGTGGCACCAACGTTTTTAAGCCTAAAAGGCATATTGTTGAAGTAGAAAGGCCCGTATGGGGTGATAAATGCTGTTGCGGCTTGATCGGACTCCGTCATCTTGATTTGATGGCATCCGGAGTATGCGTCCAAGAAACACAATGAGTCGTGTCCCGCGGTGGCATCGATAATCTGATCGATGCGTGGGAGAGGGAAGGGATCCGTAGCGCAAGCCTTGTTGAGGTCTTTGAAATCGACACATAGGCATCAGGATTTATCCTTCTTTGGTACAATCACCAGGTTTGCTAGCCAATCCAGGTGTTTTATTTCTATGATGAATCCGGCCTTGAGTAACTTGGCTAGTTTCTCTCCCATAGCTTGTCGTTTGGGTTTTGAAAAGCGTCGTAGTGTTTGCTTGACTGACTTGTATCCCTTCAGTATGTTAAGGCTGTGTTCGGCCAGCCAGCGTGGGATCCCCGGCATCTCAGAAGGGTGCCAGGCAAAGATATCCCAGTTCTCACGTAGAGACGTCCGCAGCACAGCGTCGATTGTGGGGTTCAGTTGTGCCCTGATGGATGCTGTCTTCGAGGAGTCTGCTGGGTGGACTTGGAATTTGACTATTTCGTCCGCTGGTTTAAAGGAGGTGGACTTGGATCGCTTATCGAGTATCACGTCATCCCTATCCACTGTGGAGTGTAATGCAGTTAATTCTTTCGCCGCGAGGGCTTCAAACAATGCTTCGAGAGCCAAGGCGGCTGTTTGATTTTCGGCGCGGAGTGCTGTGTCCGGATCACTAGCAAGAGTGATAATTCCATTGGGCCCAAGCATCTTGAGCTTCATGTACCTGTAATGCAGTATAGCTTGGAAGCTCGCAAATGCATCTCGCCCTACCAAGGCGTGATATCCACTAGTGAAAGGGGCCACCTGAAAGGTTATCTCTTCGGACCGATAATTCTCCGGCGTGCCGAATACCACATCGAGTGTGATTTTTCTTGCACATCATGCCTCCTGGCTGGGAATAATTCCTCGGAAGGTCGCTGCTTTGCTCAATGCGGCTCCTATCTATTTCCATTTTGTTGAGAGTTTCCTTGTAAATGAGGTTTAGTCCGCTACCGCCGTCCATGAGCACTTTGGTAAGCCGGAAGCCGTCCACGATTGGGCTGAGGACCAAAGCGGCTGGTGCCCGGACTGTTACAATGCGGTTAAATCCTTGCATCGAAAGTTATGGACGTGTCGTTCCAGGGGTTTATTGCTGTGACTTGGCAGACTTCAGCAAGGCCGCGCAGTGCTCTCTTGCGCCTGTTACTTGAGGCGAAAGTCTCGAAGACTGTCAATACTGTAGTGTTGTGTTCTCTGGGATGTTGCTCTGTGGTGTTTTTTATGAGGAGATCCTCGCCGCTCTTGGCCACCTGCCGACGTATCCAACATGCTCTAAGGATGTGTGTTGGTATGGTATCCAGTGTGGTGTGTATTTTGCATGGCCTATCGAGCCACCCCTCCAAAATGGTTCTGCGCCCTATAGTGGGCTTCGATTTCTTCGTGATTGGATCGGGCGACCTACGAGGGTACACCCTTTTTGGTTGGACGAGGGGTTTAGTAAGAGCCAGTGGATCCCAAAGGCTGCCTGAGTTTTCCAGGCGCATTCCATTGCGCAGTACTTCTGTACTATGGTTGCCAAGTCATCGAAGTGTAATACGTGGCGGTGATTTATGGCGTTAAGGAGTCCCTTGTCCGTGCAATTTTTGAAGAATAACGAGATTGCGTCTTCATCACAATAGTCCTTGACTTATCTTTGACAAGGAGGAATCTGGCTCAAAAGTGATGTACCGTCTCTTGGGACTATTGTCTAATGCGGGAAAGATCGCTTGAGTCTGGGTGGGTGGGTGGATTTAAGTCCGAACCTTGATCTGATCCGTGACCCAGAGCTTGAAGAGTTTCCGAGCTTAATAGTTCGGACTCCGGGATGTCAACCAATTTTTCTAGCCCACAGTCCGATTCTAAGTTTGGAGTTTGGGGCACGTCTTCCCGCGGGCATGTATCCAGCTTGGTGAGCTCAGAAATCCGGACATATTTTGTCCTCAATATAGGGGAAGAGTTATTGTATCGCTCCTCTACCACCACTATCTGATGGGTGATTGGCAGAGATTCAATCTCTCTCTGATCGGGTTTAAGCCCAATCCGATCGTAGTTCGAAGCGACTCCCAAAGCGGCGATGCGATTCAGGAGCCCGTTTAAAGATGACAACTTCGTTGGATCCATCTGTTCAGCATATTCCGATCTGACATGGAGACGATTTTCGATGACCCAAGAAGTCATTGTCGGCCCGACGGCCGAAGGGGCGATCATGATGAAGCCGCCCAGCCGGAGGGTTTGGCTTGAGGCCAGGGCTCCCCCGGAGGTGATGTTGTCCTTAATAACAAGGCGAGCCATCAACCCAATTTTCGAAGTCACAGCAGAACTCTCAATGAAAGCACCAATGCTGGTGTCAAAACCAGCGGATCTCGGGTAGTGCTAGATGTCTGGCTAGCCATTCGCCCCGGACACTATGTTTGAAAGCTGCTAAGGCTTCGGCATCCGGACAGTCGACGATTTGGTACTTCTTAGTGGGAAATCGGTTCCAAAGCTTGCGGGCTGACTCTCCGGGTTGTTGGGTTATGTGACTTAGATCGTCTGCATCTAGAGGTCGGACATAGGTCCCTTGGAAATTGGCCCTGAAAGCATCCTCAAGTTCTTCCCAGCTTCCAATGGAATTTTCGGGGAGGCCTTTCAACCAGTGCCGAGCTGGTCCTTTTAGCTAGAGGGGCAGGTATTTGATGGCATGGAGATCGTCTCCGCGAGCCAAGTGGATGTGAAGAATAAAGTCTTCTATCCAGACCACAGGGTCTGTCATTCCGTCGTATGCCTCGATATTCACGGGTTTAAACCCTTCTAGAAATTCATGATCCAGCACCTCATTGGTGACGCACAGGGGGTGTGTAGCACCCCCTGTATTTGGCTGTGTTGCGGCGTGGGTCCGACGGTTGTAGTGTTCGGTGTTGGTTCCGAACTGGTAAGTGACTGGCATATTTGGTTTGATGGCCCTGATCCTGTGTGGGGACACGTTCCCTAGATCCGTAAATGGACCTAGTTCTGCCAGCCTTTTTGTCCAGGTCTTCACGTAAATCGTGTTTCTGGTTCTGGGTTGCGACCTCCTTTCCTTTATGGGGAGGGGGTGCGGTTTTGTGTGCGGCGTTGTTAGCCGCTCTGTCTAGACTACGAGGTGGTCAGCCTGGTTGATTGGCCGTAGTGTTATTTGGCGGTATGTGCGCAATAGTGTCATTGTTGAATTCGGGTAGCAGCTTGCGTTTTGGATAGCTCTTTGTTTGGCGATTACCGCTGTATTTTTCCTCAGTGTCGAGCACTTCGTTCCATTTATCATTGAACGTATCCTGTGTGGCTTTAAGCCGTTGCTTTTGCTTCTTCAAGCTCCTCGCGGTGGCGATAAGTCTCTGGTGGAGGTGTTCTTGTTCCAATTGTTTTTCCGGGACGACGAATGCATCGTCATCCAGACTGTTTTCCTCTTCGGAGACAGGTTGATAACTGGAGTCTTCGGCATCGCTGTGATCAGACAGGGGCCCCGGACTGTGTTTGCCATCACCTTCCTCATCCTGCTCCATTGCTAGGTCCGCGGTTTCTTCATTGTCTTCGGCGTCGTCCGGGGTGTTATTCTCTCTTGTGCCGGTATCACTATTTTTACCATGGCGTGGTTTCGAGCGGTGCCGCTGACGTGGGTGCTTTGGCTGCTTTCCAGGAGTTTTATCCTCAACTGGGTCCTTTTTGTCTTCGCCATTGTCTTCTTTGGGTGTATCCACCATGTATATGTCATATGAGGAGGTGGCTGTCCAGCGCCCTGTGGGCAGTGGCTCCTGTTCTTCTCCGGCATCGCCGTCCATACCATCGATGTCTTCGGAGTCGAAATCAAGCATGTCGGTCAAATCATCGACAGTGGCTATCAAGTGGGTGGTGGGTGGGTAATGAAGTTCTTCGTCGTCCACTTCGCACTCAAGCCGGACATAGTTCGGCAAAGAATCTCCTTACAAGGAGAGAGACTTTAATGAGTTTAACACATCACCTAGGGGTGAGTGTTGGATGATATCCGCGGAGCTGAACTCTAAGATCGGTGCTCGGACAAATTTGATAGGTGCGGATACACACCGTTCGGAGCCTATGGCCGGAGACAAGTCTGAGGTTTCGATGACACAGACCTCGTTGGAGGTCAGATCTGTGTTCGGCTCTAGCGCCGCTGAGTCCGCGGCCTCCGTGACGAGGTTGAGCCTCCCATACTCAGATGGCGCACTCTATTTTGGGTGTAGGGCCAGAGCGATTACAGGCGCTATCTCCTGCACACAGTCTGATGACAGATTTAGGTCATATTCATCGTGGCGGCAGGGCGCGGCTGTCATGGGCTCGAATCCGTTGAAGATCAAGTCTCCGCGGATGTCGGCGGTGTAGTTCAAGCTTCCAAACCTAACCTGATGGCCAGGGGCGTAGCTGTCGATCTGCTCCAGATGGCCAAGCGAGTTGGCCCGCAGTGCGAAGACGCCGAATACGAAAACCTGTCTGAGGAGAAAAACTTCACCCTGGACTGCGTTGTTGTAGATGATTGAAGGAGCCATCAAGACTTACGGTGACTACACAGTGGAACTCTCAATGAAAGCACCAACTCGCTTCATGTACCCGGAGGGCCCGAACTCTCAATGGAGGCGAGAGTAAACTTATGTCATCTTGAGCTTCTTGACACCGATGTTTACGGGTTTTGACTCCTTCCGAGGAATTATTCCCAGCCGGGAGGCACGATGTGCAGGAAAAATCACACTCGATGTGGTATTCGGCACGCCGGAGAATTATCAGTCCGAAGAGATAACCTTTCAGGTGGCCCCTTTCACTAGTGGATATCACGCCTTGTTAGCGCGGGATGCGTTTGCGAGCTTCCAAGCTATACCCCACTATGGGTACATGAAGCTCAAGATGCCTGGGCCCAATGGAATTATCACTCTTGCCAGTGATCCAGACACAGCACTCCGCGCCGAAAATAAAATAGCCGCCTTGGCCCTCAAAGCATTATCTGAAGCCCTCAAGGCGGAAGAATTAACTGCATTATGCTCCAAAGTGGACAAGGACGACGTGATACTCGATAAGAGATCCAAGTCCACCTCCTTTAAACTAGCGAAATAGTCAAATTCCAAGTCCACACAACGGACTCCTCGAAGACAACATCCATCGGGGCATTGCTGAACCCCACAATCGACACTGCACTTCAGACGTTTCTACGTGAGAATTGGGATATCTTCGCCTAGCACCCTTCTAATATGCCGGGGATCCCATGCAGGCTGGCCAAACACAGCCTTAACATACTGAAGGGATACAAGCCGGTCAAGCAAACACTACGGCGCTTTTCAAAACCAAAACGACAAGCTATGGGAGAGGAACTAGCCAAGTTACTCGAGGCCGGATTCATCAGAGAAATAAAACACCCGGATTGGCTAGTAAACCTGGTTATGCTACCAAAGAAGGATAAATCCTGGCGCCTATGTGTCGATTTCGAAGACCTCAACAAGGCTTGCCCTAAGGATCCCTTCCCTATCCCATGCATCGATCAGATTATCAATGCTACCGTGGGACACAACTCATTGTGTTTCCTCGACGCATACTCCGTATACCATCAAATCAAGATGACAGAGTCCGATCAAGCCGCAACGGCATTTATCACCCCATACGGGCCTTTCTGCTTCAACACTATGCCTTTTAGGCTTAAAAACGCTGGTGCCACCTACCAACGCATGATTCAAACATGCCTAGAGAAACAAATCGTCAAAACAGTTGAAGCATATGTCGACGATGTAGTCATCAAGACCAGACATGCTGAATCTTTAATAGACGATCTAAGGCTCATGTTCAATAACCTACGAACATATGACATTAAGCTCAATCCGAAAAAAATGTGTTGTCGGGGTTCCCACCGGAAAGCTGCTGGGCTTCATCGTTTCCATTAGAGGAATTGAAGCAAACCTAGCTAAAATCTGAGCTTTGTCATAGTTGGCTACCCCAACAGATCTCAAACAAATCCAGGAGCTAACTGGATGCATGGCAGCTTTAAGCCGCTTTATCTCCAGATTAGGAGAAAAGGCATTGCCACTTTATCGCCTTCTTCGACGAACTGAACACTTCGAGTGGACGGACGCGGCGACGGCCGGACTGGAGGAAATAAAGGCTCTTTTAGCAAGCAACCCAATCCTGGCCGCGCCGAACGTTGGTGAAAACATGTTGTTATACATAGCTGCAACACACCAAGTTGTGAGTGTGGTGCTCGTCGTCGAACAAGAGGAGGACGGACACAAATTTCCGGTTCAGAAGCCGGTATACTATGTATCTACTGTCCTCACACCATGCAAATCCCGGTACCCACATTATCAAAAAAGAGCATACGCGGTCTTCATGGCATCCCGGAAACTACGACACTACTTTCAAGAGTGTTCAATGCTACCTCTTGAGCACTGCGTTGGATTTCCCTGAAGAGGAGAGGATGATGCAGTAAAGTAGCGTAAGTATTTCCCTCAGTTTTTGGGAACCAAGGTATCAATCTAGTAGGAGACCATGCACAAGTCCCTTGTACCTACACAAAACGATAGCAACTCGCAACCAACGCTTAGGGGTTGTCAATCCCTTCACGGTCACTTATGAGAGTGAGATCTGATAATGATAATATTTTTGGTATTTTTGATAGATAGATGCAAAGTAAAAGTAAAGGCAAAGTAAAAACAAAGCAAGTAAATGAAGTGATATAGATTGATATGATGAGAATATACCCGGGGGCCATAGGTTTCACTAGTGGCTTCTCTCAAGAGCATAAGTATTCTACGGTGGGTGAACAAATTACTGTTGAGCAATTGATAGAATTGAGCATAGTTATGAGTATATCTAGGCAATGATCATGTATATAGGCATCACGTCCAAAACAAGTAGATCGAAACGATTCTGCATCTACTACTATTACTCCACTCATCGACCGCTATCCAGCATGCATCTAGAGTATTAAGTAGTAACGCCATAAGGAAGATGACATGATGTAGAGGGATAAATTCATGCAATATGATAAAAAACCATCTTGTTATCGTCGATGGCAACAATACAATACGTGCCTTGCAACTCTGTCTATCACTGAGCAAGGACACCGCAAGATTGAACCCAAAGCTAAGCACTTCTCCCATTGCAAGAACTACCAATCTAGTTGGCCAAACCAAAAAGATAATTCGAAGAGACTTGCAAAGATAACTCAATCATACATAAAAGAATTCAGAGAAGAATCAAATATTTTCCATAGATAATACTGGATCATAAACGCACAATTCATCGGTCTCAACAAACACACCGTAAAAAGAAGATTACATCGAATAGATCTCCACGAGAGAGGGGGAGAACATTGTACTGAGATCCAAAAAGAGAGAAGAAGCCATCTAGCTACTAGCTATGCACCCGAAGGTCTGAAGTAAACTACTCACACTTCATCGGAGGGGCTATGGTGATGATGTAGAAGCCCTCCGTGGTGGATGCCCCCTCCGGTGGAGCTCCGGAACAGGCCCCAAGATGGGATCTCGTGGATACAGAAGGTTGCGGCGGTGGAATTAGATTTTTGGCTCCTGTTCTGATCGTTCGGGGATACGTAGGTATATATAGGAGGAAGCAGTACGCCGGTGGAGCTCCGAGGGGCCCACGAGGTAGGGGACGCGCCCTCCACCCTCGTGACCTCCTCGGAAGCTTCTTGGAGTAGGGTCCAAGTCTCCTGGATCACATTCGGTTGGAAAATCACGATCCCGAAGGTTTCATTCTGTTTGGACTCCGTTTGATATTCTGTTTCTTCGAAATACTGAAAAAGGCAAAAGCAGCAATTCTGGGTTGGGCCTCCGGTTAATAGGTTAGTCCCAAAAGTAATATAAAAGTAGAAAATAAAGCCCAATATAGTCCAAAATAGTAGATAAAGTAGCATGGAGCAATCAAAAATTATAGATACGTTGGAGCGATCGGGCTTCCCAAGCTTAATTCTCTTTCGTCCTCGAGTAGGCAAATGATAAAAAAAGAATTTTTGATGCGGAGTGATACTTTGGCATAATTTCAATGTAAATCTTCTTAATTGTGATAGGAATATTCAGATCCGAAAGATTCAAGACAAAAGTTCATATTGACACAAAAATAATAATACTTCAAGCATACTAATCAAAGCAATCATTTCTTCTCAAAATAACATGGCCAAAGAAAGTTCATCCCTACAAAATCATATGGTTAGGCTATGCTTCATTTTCGTCACACAAAGATGTTCCCAACTTCTATACCCCCGATGACAAGCCAAGCAATTGTTTCATACTTAAATAATCTCAAACTTTTTCAACTTTCACACCAAACGTGAGCGCAAGTGTAGGATCGGAAGTATGTCTAGAGGGGGGGTGATTAGACTACTTGACAACTTAAAAATTTTGCCTTTTGATTGGAGTAGTTTCTTAGCAAATTCACAATGGCAATCAAGTCAAGTATCACCCTACACATGCAATTCTAGAGTTATGGCAGCGGAAAGTAAATTGCACGTATAGTAAATGAGAGGTGGAGAAGAGCAAACGCAATGGAGACACGGAGATTTTTCTCGTGGTTCCGATAGGTGGTGCTATCGTCAATCCACGTTGATGGAGACTTCAACCCACGGAGGGTAACGGCCCTGTGAGTCCACGGAGGGCTCCACCCACGAAGGGTCCACGAAGAAGCAACCTTGTCTATGCCATCATGGCTTACGCCCACGGAGGACTAGCCTTACTCGGGGTAGATCTTCACGAAGTAGGCGATCTCCTTGCCCTTACAAACTCCTTGGTTCAACTCCACATCATGACGGAGGCTCCCAAGTGACACCTAACCAATCTAGGAGGCACCACCCTCCAAAAGGTAATAGATGGGGTTGGTGATGATGAACTCCTTGCTCTTGTGCTTCAAATGATAATCTCCCCAACACTCAACTCTCCTCACCGATTTGGCTGTGGTGGAAGAAAGGATTGAGTGGAAAGCAACTTGGGAAGGCTAGAAATCAAGTTTCATATGGTGGGAGTGGAGCAACTTGATCTCAACACAAGGGTAGGTAGTTTTCTTCTCGAAATGTAAGGTAGGAGTGGTAGTTCTTTCGATGGCTCTCTCCACGAATGAAGAGGAGGTGGAGGGTATTTATAGCCTCCACACAAAATCCAACCGTTACACACATTTGACCAATCTCGGTCGGACCGAAGTTGACAACTCGGTGAGACCGAAAGTTCAAATCTTGTGAGCGTTGGGATTTTCAGTGGGACCGAAAATACAATCTCGGTTTGTCCGATTCTTCCAAAGTCTAGGGTTTGCCAATTTCGGTGGGACCGACTTTCTCATCTCGGTGACACCGATTTGAGTCTGAAGGTTCTGAAGCTTGGCAACACCAATTTCGAATGACCGAGTTTGGAATCGGAAAATCCGAGATTCTTAGGGTTTGGGTATATGGTGAGGTGGTTCATCTCGGTGTGGTGAGTTTGGAATCGGTGGGACCGAGATTACTTATGAGTTTATGTTGGAATGAAAGATTGCTGATAGTTTGAGAGATAAATCACTAAGCACTTAGAGCAACAGATCATCATCATAACCTCATCCCTTTTGATAGTATTGGCTTTCCTATGGACTCAATGTGATCTTGGATCACTAAACCAAAAATGGAGTCTTGAGCTTTTGCCAATGTTTTCCTTAGCATTTTGAGGGTCCACATCATCGGTCATTGCCATACCCATATCCTTGAACTTTACGAAATATTCTCAAGAAATGATTAGTTCAATGATATATATGTTGTTATTAATTACCAAAACCACCGGGATTAGTTGCACTTTCAATCTCCCCTTTTGGTAATTGATGACAACATATAGATCAAAACTTCGACAAATGATATAATCAATGAATAACATCGTCGCTTTGAGAAGTATGTGATAAGCAAGAGCTCCCCTAAATTTGTGCATTATTTAAGATTTGCGTTTGAATGCAAATGCACAATCGATTAGGATCATGGGTTACTCTTCCATGTCACATACATCTTGGTGGAGCGCACAAAATGATAAGAATGAATAACATGCACCCAATCACCAAGACATGAGTAAATGATCATACAAGATATGAATGGAATATGATAGGCATCAAGCACACATTAAGCACAGTATGATCAAGCACTCATCAAGATAGAACAAGCGTAGTATCAAACACACGAAGTATCTCAAAGAACTCAAAAGTATCTCAAGGAAAACCGCAAACGAAAGAGCAAAAACGAGCACTCTCTCTCGAAGCCCTATGATCTATACAATTTCTCCCCTTTGGCAACAAGTTACCAAAAGTTCGAAGGTATAGAGCTAATCGTCACACGGGACTCTGCTGGCGGCTCTGTCTGCGTCGATGGAGTGGAGATAGCTGCATCTGCAAGCCTGCTGAAGTCTGTGGAGCTGGAGGAGTGGATCTTGAGCTGGTCTTTGAACCGACGGAGCTGTAGGAGGTCTTGATGTAGTAGCCACAGGGTCGACCTTTGGAATAGCGGTGATCTGGGCTTTGTGGGCCTTTGGAGCAGGCTGCTCATAGTCATCTGGACCATATCACCTTCCATCTCTCTCATGAGTTCTGCCTTCTCCCTCTTAGCTTCCTCGATGTCGCCTCAAGCTTGTTGACGGTGACCTGCACTTGATCGATTTTGACGTCGAGCATGGAACTTATCCTCAACTATCCTCTCAAGGCTCTCCCGAGGCGCACTATCTTGGCAAGCGTAGCTCAATTCTCTGAGTGGCTTCAAGAAGTTGTTCGCAGCGCTCTTGGGCTTTCTTCTGCTTCCTTCTCGGCTTTAGCTTGTTTGGCAGCTTCAGACTTAGCATGTCCTTCTACAGATGTGGGAGCATCCTCGGTCATCACAACCTCGTTATCCTCATGTTCAGGCTGCGGTGGCAAGTGGGGTCTATCCAACGGTAGGTGTCCGTGCCAAACTTGGCATTAATGAGCATCTGAATATGCGGAGCAAACCCACACGACCTCTTACGGTCTCTGCTGTCCTCTTGATAGTCTCAACTATCAGGTCCATCACCTTAAAAGGTGTCTTCTGATCTAGAATGTGCAGCATGTTGATAGAGTACCCTCTTATCATGCGGTGGTCCCCTGACTTAGGCATCAAAGTATGCCTCAGAATGGTGTTGGTGGTTGGGAGACCTGCCTGAAGATAATAGACTGAACCAAGCTTCCATATCTCAACATCCTTATCCTTTACTTCATTGTACATGTTCTTCATTGACTCGTGATTTTCTTGAATGCCATAGACATCAATATCATCTTCCCTTGAAGCTGGTGCATTCAGCAATGCTCTCCATTCTTCAACGTAGAATGGAATCTCGCCTTCATCATCCATACAATTCATCATCTGGATAGAAGTGTGCGGTGGCATAGAACGCATGATCATCTCATCGTTCCAAGCGGTCAATTTCGACCAACGAACTCTGCAATCCCACAAGCGGTGAAGCTTTCATGCACATGTGGGAAGTAGTCTCTGTGCTCTTCACTTGTCGATGTATTCCCGGTCTACATATCCGTGTCAAGAACAATTGGCTTCTTGTCCATGAGCACTGTCTCATAAAAGTCTTGTTGCTCTCTTGTGTGGAATCTTGGGTCAACTGCTGTTCTTCTCCTGGTGGCATATGGATCAACTTGCCTCCATAGCCTGAGTCCTTTATCCTTCCTTTCCTTCATATTTTCGCTCGAGGATGAGCATCATTATGAACTGGCAGTTTCTGTCTGAGCTTGAGCAAAACATGAGCCTCATCATCTGATTCTGCGGTGGCACATTGTCCTTCTTCTTCTCTGAAGCGGTATGTTCCTCACAGTCTTCTTTGGCTTGGCAGCTGGTTTGGCTTGGGCTGCCTTTCTTTGGAGCTGATTGCTTAGCTCTTGTGGGTGCTCCCGCCTCGATGGCATCACCCATCAACTTCGCTTCGAGGAGGCTGAGGTGCTTCCTCATCGAATCATCATCATCATCGACTTCTTCATGAACTTTCCTCTTCCTCTTGGAAATCTTCTTGATCTTCTTGGAGGTTTCTTCCATCTTGAGCTTACGGCAACAGAGGATTTTGTCACTTTGCTTGTGCCTTTCTTTGTTGTTGCCCTTGATAGCCCTTGGCAACCACTTGCCTTTTGGCTTAGAAGTTATTTCCTCATCTGCAACAAAATCTGAATCTTCCTCATCTGAATTTCTCTTCCTCCCAGCCCAGTAGCATTGCAGCAGATCCACTTGGAGTGCTTCTCTCTCCATCATCTGAAAAACTGCTTGCTTCGGACTTGTTGCTGCCTCTGGAATCTCAATGGCATCTCGGACTGTTTCGATTGTCACTTCCATCGGACATATTGACAACCTGTGAATAGAATAGGTATAGGCAGAATAGAAGAGTTATCACAAACTGCGAAGGATTTTGCAAAAAGAATGAGTTCAAACTTTAGTTTTAGGTTTTCACAGAATACATGTCGGTCTGACCGAGTCTATCAATTCGGTGAAACCGAAACGTCTAAACAGACCACATACACCACTTTCGGTTGGACCGAAATGGGTTTCGGTCTAGCCGAGACTGCTAGGGTTTCACTGAATCTTCACTTCGGTCTTACCGATTTGCACAACTCGGTTTCACCGAAAAGTGCAGTGCAATGGCCAGAGGCCAAATCGGTCAGTCCGAAAATGTCGAATCGGTCACACCGAGATGTGTTCGGCGGAAACCTAACCCTAAAATTTTCACTCGAAATTTGTTCTATGACCTAAACGGCTGGATAGGGAGATCTCAATCTTGGCAAGAAACATGGCAACGCCTAACGTGCATTGAATCATGGTTGGAGCACGAGAGGATGAAACTCACCCAATGCGGTGGAGCTTCACCACGGCGGCAACGGCGAAGAGAAGGACCGCTGACGGCGATGGAGACCTGGCGAGGGCGCACAGCGACGGCGGAGACGATCCAAGACCAAGGCGACGGCAATGAAGGGTTTGAGGGCGAAGCGTTTGAAGAAGTAATCAACGCTCGTCCTCGAGTATATATACCTTCGGTTGTCGGTGGGACCGAAGTTTGAAAACTTCGGTGGGACCGAGATGGTTAAGCTGCGTGCGATTACACACTTCGTCACGCCGAATTTGAAACTTCGGTTTCACCGAGGTGAAAACCTAGATCAATCCAAGTGATTTCGATCTCGTCCGATTTAAGTATATCGGTTTGACCGAAAGTACTTAGAAGGTTTTGGAAGTTAGGCTTTTGACGGATCGGTGGCTCGAGTGCTCCTCACTCGGTCTGTCCAAAAAGTCTTGTTCAAAGTTTGTGATATAAGCATGAATAGAGTTTGAGACAAGAAAGCATAGATAGCTAGGGGAGGAACTTAGGCATTCTTGTCCATCCATTTGGTCAAAAAGAAAGAAAGCCAAAAGATCAAAGCAACAAATGGATGTCCTCGAATGGATAAAATCATGCATCCAACATGCTCACACAATAAGATTGCAAATGAAATATGTGTCAAACATGCACAAACAAAACACTAACAGCTAGCACACAATTTGGCGATGACTAGGTCATCTATATATGAGTATATTGACTTAGGAGTCAAATGAGAACATTTGATCATAGGTCATACTCATCGTTTAAGCACAAGTGGGGTTACCACTTTTCCATAAAGCATTGATGTGTTCACATCATTAGAAGATGCTTTAGCTCATTTCTTTAGAGCAAAGCTCCCCCTTGATGTGAGAACCCTTTTAAAGGGTCAAACTAACCTTGGGTTGTCGTTGAAGACTTCATGTAGATGTTGAAGATGTGGATGCTCAATGTTGATGAAGATCATCAAGAGTTGGGAGCAATCCTTTGGATTGGGCACTTTCAATACCTACATGGGTTAGTCCCACAAGGAACAAACAAGAATATCCATGGACATAGATTGAAGTACACAATAGATGATGTCCATGAAAACAATGATTACCTTGTCCCTTGACTTACCAACATGAGGGTTTGTGACTCCATGAACTAGTGCAAGATGTGGAAGTTGATTGCACAAGTCCTTGCCAAAATGAATGTGAGTGAAGTATATTGGCGGAGTCACCCTCAAGAACTCTCTAGTTCTTCTTCTTCGGGATCCACATCATCTTGATGGGAATCCTTGGGGTAGTAGTTGAGCTTGTTGAAGTAGAACTTGAAGTTGCCTTGGGAACCCACTTGACCATGGCCTTGGGTGCTTCAATGAATGCATCAATCTCCTCTTGAAGCTTGTCCTTGCCTTTTAGCTTGTGGTCTTGTGGTGGAAGGTCATCTTGAGCTTGTTCCTCGTTTGAAGAAGTAGGATCATACTTCTTCTCTTGAGAGACAAACTTTGGAGTGGGATATTGACCTTCTTCCCATTCAACACCTTCGGCGTTGAACTTTCGCTCAAAACCAATTCCTTGATTCTTCCGGTGTCTTCCTTGTTTGCGAACAATTTCCTCAAAGCTTTTGCTTCCGGCAAGACTCTTGTAGACACCTTTCTCTATAATCCCTTTCAATAGACTATTTTCTTGCTCAAGTGAAACTTGGCTTGAAACATTGTTAGTGGAATCAAGAGAATTACTAGAAGTAACAACATTTGATTTAGCATGATTATTGTTACTACTAGATGAAGAATTTTTCTTGTGCTTGTCATGCTTAGTTTTGATAGGTGGCAAGAAATTAGACAAGAGAAGTCGTTTGGCAAGATATGAAGAACTTTTCTTTCGAAGATCGTCATTGATAGCTTTTAGAAACTCATGTTCTTGCTCTAGATTGAGCTTCTCGAAGCGTAGCTTCTCATGAGATCTTAGGAGCTCTCTATGATCTTCTTGAGTTGTTTCATGAGCTAACTTAAGAGTGTTTAGTTCTTTAGTTAGACGCTCAATCTCCTTCATAGCATTGTCATTCGACTCTTCTCGACTATAAAGACTACTAGCATGTTCATCATTACTAAGCTCACTAGATTTATCATGTAAAAGCTCATCTTCACCAAGCAAGTCATCCTCATCACTATCAAAGTCAATAAACTCAGGATGTGATACCTTGGGGCCTTTTGCCATGAAGCATCTTCCAATTCCCTCATTTGGTGAATCAAATATGTCATAGGAGTTGGAGTTGGAGGACACGAGAGCAAGACCGCAACACCTTCATCTTGATCAGATTCGGAGTTGGAGTGATAGCTTCTTTCGGAGTGATTGTCTGAGTCGGGCGGAAACCCATTCACCAACATGAGCTTGATGTTTTCTTCTTGTGTAGCTCCTTGATGACTTGTCTTTCCTTTCCGAATCCTTGCTTCTCCGAGAGGATCTTCGTTCATAACGATCATCTCTACTCCTTCTCTCTTTTCAAGGCGACTCTTCTCTTGAGCTTCTTCTTCTTGGAGATTCTTCTCTTCTCTTGTGGGGAGTCGAACACTCATTTGAGTAGTGTCCGGGTCTTCCACAATTGTAGCAGTTTCGATCACGACTAGAAGATCTCTTTTCATCATATGATCTAGACTTTGAGCTTCTTTCCTTGCTTCTACTCTTGTAGAACTTGTTGAAGTTCTTCACCATTAGGCTTATCTCTTCATTGGAAACTAGCTTGTCACTTGAGGATGTGGGAGCTTCAACTGCAGCTTTGTAAGCACCACTTGACTTGTTGTGAAGCTCTTCCTTATCTTTAAGTGTCATCTCATGAGCAACAATCCTTCCAATGACTTCGGTAGGCTTGAGATCTTTGTAGTTTGGCATCATTTGGATCAAAGTGCACACGGTGTCATACTTTCCATCCAAAGCTTTGAGAATCTTCTTGATGATGAATCGGTCGGTCATTTCTTCGCTTCCTAAGCCTGCCATCTCATTGGTGATGAGAGCAAGCCTAGAATACATTTCAGCGACTCCTTCACCTTCCTTCATCTTGAACTTGTCAAGCTGACCTTGAAGAACATCTAGCTTTGATTCCTTCACGGACTCGGTACCTTCGTGCATTTCGACCAAAGTATCCCAAATCTCTTTTGCATTCTCAAGACGGCTGATCTTGTTGAACTCCTCGGGACACAAAGCATTGAAGAGAATGTCACAAGCTTGAGCATTGTTCTGTAACATCCGCAACTCATCTGCAGTAGCTTCGCGATCCGGAACTTTTCCTTCTTCGAAGAACTCACCTTGCAAGCCAACACAAATAATGCCCCATGCGGCGAGGGTTATGTCCAAGAATATGCATTTTCATTTTATGCTTCCAACTAGCAAAGTTTGAACCATCAAAGTAAGGACCTCTACGAAAATTACCCTCACTAGACGCCATACTCTCCTAGGTTGTGAAACCAAGCTTATGGAGTCCAATGCAATGGAAACCAATCCAATGGAGACCAAAGCTCTGATACCACTTGTAGGATCGGAAGTATGTCTAGAGGGGGGTGATTAGACTACTTGACAACTTAAAAATTTTGCCTTTTGATTGGAGTAGTTTCTTAGCAAATTCACAATGGCAATCAAGTCAAGTATTACCCTACACATGCAATTCTAGAGTTATGGCAGCGGAAAGTAAATTGCACGTATAGTAAATGAGAGGTGGAGAAGAGCAAACGCAATGGAGACACGGAGATTTTTCTCGTGGTTCCGATAGGTGGTGCTATCGTCAATCCACGTTGATGGAGACTTCAACCCACGGAGGGTAACGCTGCTGCATGAGTCCACGGAGGGCTCCACCCACGAAGGGTCCACGAAGAAGCAACCTTGTCTATGCCATCATGGCTTACGCCCACGGAGGACTAGCCTTACTCGGGGTAGATCTTCACGAAGTAGGCGATCTCCTTGCCCTTACAAACTCCTTGGTTCAACTCCACATCATGACGGAGGCTCCCAAGTGACACCTAACCAATCTAGGAGGCACCACCCTCCAAAAGGTAATAGATGGGGTTGGTGATGATGAACTCCTTGCTCTTGTGCTTCAAATGATAATCTCCCCAACACTCAACTCTCCTCACTGATTTGGCTGTGGTGGAAGAAAGGATTGAGTGGAAAGCAACTTGGGAAGGCTAGAAATCAAGTTTCATATGGTGGGAGTGGAGCAACTTGATCTCAACACAAGGGTAGGTAGTTTTCTTCTCGAAATGTAAGGTAGGAGTGGTAGTTCTTTCGATGGCTCTCTCCACGAATGAAGAGGAGGTGGAGGGTATTTATAGCCTCCACACAAAATCCAACTGTTACACACATTTGACCAATCTCGGTCGGACCGAAGTTGACAACTCGGTGAGACCGAAAGTTCAAATCTTGTGAGCGTTGGGATTTTCGTGGGACCGAAAATACAATCTCGGTTTGTCCGATTCTTCCAAAGTCTAGGGTTTGCCAATTTCGGTGGGACCGACTTTCTCATCTCGGTGACACCGATTTGAGTCTGAAGGTTCTGAAGCTTGGCAACACCAATTTCGAATGACCGAGTTTGGAATCGGAAAATCCGAGATTCTTAGGGTTTGGGTATATGGTGAGGTGGTTCATCTCGGTGTGGTGAGTTTGGAATCGGTGGGACCGAGATTACTTATGAGTTTATGTTGGAATGAAAGATTGCTGATAGTTTGAGAGATAAATCACTAAGCACTTAGAGCAACCAGATCATCATCATAACCTCATCCCTTTTGATAGTATTGGCTTTCCTATGGACTCAATGTGATCTTGGATCACTAAACCAAAAATGGAGTCTTGAGCTTTTGCCAATGTTTTCCTTAGCATTTTGAGGGGTCCACATCATCAGTCATTGCCATACCCATATCACTGAACTTTCTGAAATATTCTCAAGAAATGATTAGTTCAATGATATATATGTTGTTATTAATTACCAAAACCACCTGGGGATTAGTTGCACTTTCAGCAAGCCATGGATATAGCACTATGGGTGGAATAGAATATGATGATGGGGATTGTGTGGAGAAGACAAAAAAGGAGAAGGTCTCACATTAACGAGGCTAATCGACGGGCTATGGAGATGCCCATCAATTGATGTCAACATGAGGAGTAGGGATTGCCATGCAACGGATGCACTAGAGCTATGAATGCTCAACAAAAGAAAACTAGTGGGTTTGCATCCAACTCGCTTGGTCACGAAGACCTAGGGCATTTTGAGGAAGCCCATCATTGGAATACACAAGCCAAGTTCTGTAATGAAAAATTCCCACTAGTATAAAAAAGACAACTTATGAGACTCACTATCATGAAGATCTTGGTGCTACTTTGAAGCACAATATATGAGACTCACTACATGAAGAACAAGGTGGTACTTTGAAGCACAAGTGTGGTAAAAGGATAGTAGCATTGTCCCTTCTCTCTTTTTCATTCTCTCTCTCTTCATTTTTTTGGGCCTTTCTTATTTTTTTATGGCCTCTTCTTTTTTCGTCCGGAGTCTCATCCCGACTTATGGGGGAATCATAGTCTCCATCATCCTTTCCTCACTTGGGACAATGCTCTAATAATGATGATCATCACACTTTTATTTTTCTTACAACTCAAAAATTACAACTCGATATTTAGAACAAAGGCCTCCGGCGGTGTACCGGGATGGTGCAATGAATCAAGAGTGACACATATGGAAAATAATGCATGGTGGCTTTGCCACAAATACGATGTCAACTACATGATCACGCGATGGCAATATGACAAAAGTAATGTATGTCATGATGATGATGATGGAAGTTGCATGGCAATATATCTCGGAATGGTTATGGAAATGCCATGATAGGTAGGTATGGTGGTTGTTTCGAGGAAGATATAAGGAGGTTTATGTGTGATAGAGCGAATCGTATCACGGGGTTTTGCACCGGCGAAGTTTGCACCAACTCTCAAGGTGAGAAAGGGCAATGCACGGTACCGAAGAGGCTAGCAAAGGTGGAAAGGTGAGAGTGCGTATAATCCATGAACTCAACATTAGTCAAAAGAACACATATACTTATTGCAAAAAAATTAGAAGCCATCAAAAAATTCAAGTACTACGAGCATGCTCCTAGGGGGATAGATTGGTAGGAAAAGACCATCGCTCGTCCCCGACCGCCACTCATAAGGATGCACAAGCCAGGTACACTTCATGTTTCAAATTTGTTACACAACTTTACCCATACGTGCATGCTACGGGACTTGCAACTTCAAAGTATTTCTCAAATTCACAATTATCAACTAGCACGACTTTGATATTATTACCTCCGTATCTCAAAACAATTATGAATCACCAAACTTATCTTTAGTATTCAATTTACTCAAAAGAAAGTTCAACATTAAGTATATTAACATTAAGCAAATTACCATGCTATCAATGACTCCCAAAATAATCTAAGTGAAGCATGAGAAATCAATAGTTTCTTTAAAACAAATCCACCGCCGTGCTCTAAAAGATATAAGTGAAGCACTAGAGCAAAAATTATCACGCTCAAAAGATATAAGTGAAGCACATAGAGCAAAACTATCAAGCTCAAAAGATATAAGTGAAGCACTACGAGCAAAATTATCAAGCTCGAAAGATATAAGTGAAGCACATAGAGTATTCTAACAAATTCCAATTCATATATGGCTCTCTCAAAAGGTGTGTACGGCAAGGATGATTGTGGTAGACTAACAAGCAAAGACACAAATAATACAAAACGCTCCAAACAAAACACATATCATGTTGGTGAATAAAAATATAGCTCCAAGTAAATTACCGATGGAAGTGGACGAAAGAGGGGATGCCTTCCGGGGCATCCCCAAAATTTGAATTTTTGGTGTCCTTTGATTATCTTGGGGGTGCCATGGGCATCCCCAAGCTTAGTCTCTTGCCACTCCTTGTTCCATAATCCATCAAAAGAATTTACCCAAAACTTGAAAACTTCACAACACAAAACTCAACAGAAATCTCGTGAGCTCCGTTAGAGAAAGAAAAAACAAAAGACTACTTCAAGGTACTGTAATGAACTCATTCTTTATTTATATTGGCGTTAAACCTACTGTATTCCAACTTCTCTATGGTTTATAAACTAATTTACTAGCCATAGATTCATCAAAATAAGCAAACAACACACGAAAAACAGAATCTGTCAAAAACAGAACAGTCTGTAGCAATCTGTAACTAACGCAAACTTCTGTAACTCTAAAACTTCTACCAAAATAGTAAGTCCTGGACCATTTGTTTATTGATCATCAGCAAAAAGAATCAACGCAAAAGCACGTTCCTGTGATTTATTATATCTAAATCCGTGTGCGCAAAGTTTCTGTTTTTCAGCAAAATTAAATCAACTATCATCGTAGGTTATCCTATAGGTCCTACTTGGCACAAACACTAATTAAAATATAAAACCACATCCAAACAGAAGGTAGATGGATTATTTATTCCTAAACAGAAGCACAACCAAAAAAACACACACAAAAAAATTGGGTTGCCTCCCAACAAGCGCTATCGTTTAACGCCCTTAGCTAGGCATAAAAGCAAGGATAGATCTAGGTATTGCCATCTTTGGTAGGAAATCCATAGGTGGATCTCATGATAGATTCATATGGTAATTTTATTTTCTTTCTAGGGAAGTGTTCCATACCCTTCTTTAAGGGAAATTGGAATCTAATATCCCTTCCTTCATATCAATAATTGCACCAATCGTTCTAAGGAAAGGTCTACCAAGAATAATAGGACATGAAGGATTGCAATCTATGTCAAGAACGATAAAATCTACGGGCACATAATTCCTATTTGCAACAATAAGAACATCATTAATTCTTCCCATAGGCTTTTTAATAGTGGAATCCGCAAGATGCAAGTTTAGAGAGCAATCATCAAAATCACGGAAATCTAGCAAATCACATAAAGTTTTGGGGATAGTAGAGACACTAGCACCCAAATCACATAAAGCATGAAACTCAAAATCTTTAATTTTAATTTTAGTAGTAGGTTCCCACTCATCATAGAGTTTTCTAGGGATAGAAACTTTCAACTCAACTTTTTCTTCATAAGATTGCATCAAGGCATCAACAATGTGTTCGGTAAAGGCCTTATTTTGACTATAAGCATGAGGAGATTCTAGCACGGATTGCAACAAGGAAATACAACCAATCAAAGAGCAATTTTCATAATTAAATTCCTTGAGATCCAAAATAGTGGGTTTTTAGAGGTTGGGAAGAAGAAACAGACTAAATCTAAGTGGGGGCCTGTGTTAGCCCAGAAGCCTCAAACTAGCGGGCATGGTCATGTGAATATCATGCAGAAAGCTGCTGACTACAAGAGGAAGAAGAACTTGGAGGTGCCTCACACTTACAAAGGTAACTCATTTGCTATGCTTAATCCTGACCTCCGTGCTGTTCATTCTAAGAAAACCAATCTGAAAATTGGGAATGATGCCTGCTCTAAACATATGATTATTGATGATTTGGTTGCTGATGAGAAGGAAAAATGCTTGATGTTTGCTAATAATAATCCTGAAACTGTTCTTCCTGATAATTTAGATGTTGATGTAGTAGAGGTTGGATTCACTACAGTGGGGTGTACTCCCCAGCAATCAGTGGGCACTGTTGATTGCTGTGAGACATCACCAGCTGTTTTGACCAAAGTTAAGCCATGTGGCTTATCACATCCTTTCAAAATTAATTAGATATGATAGGTCTTATTTGGAACATTAGGGGGCTTGGACAACCAGGGAAAATTCAGTGCCTTTGTGATACTATTGCTAAGACTAACCCAGACTTTATTGGGTTTCAAGAAACAAAAAAAGAGCTCATTTCTGAGGGTCTCCTCAAGGCTATTGACAGACAAAATCATTTTACTTGGCATTTTCTGCCTGCCTTGAATACTGCTGGGGGTATTCTGGTTGGGTTTAGAAGTGATATGTTTGAAGTTTTTGGATTTATTAATTAAAAATTTGGTGTGGTTTCTACCATTAAATCTAAAAGTGATAAGCTTGTGTGGCAACTAATTGTAGTTTAATGGTCTGCTTACCCTGAGTTTAAGGTGGAGTTTGTTGCTGAGTTACATGACATATTGGAGTCTGTATCTTACCCTGTACTGGTGTGTGGTGACTTTAACCTTGTGAGACAACAATCTGACAAAAGCAATGGTGTGGTTAATCCACAATTTGCCTTCCTTTTCAATGATTGGGTTAATAAATGGGCCTTATTGGAAATTTCTATTTCCAGTAGGTCTTTTACTTGGTCCAACAATCAGAGTAATCCTATTTTTGTTATCTTGGATAGAGTGTTCACTTCTGTGGACTGGGATATGCATTTCCCACACTCTACCTTAACTGCCTTACCTAGGGTGGGGAGTGATCATACCCCCCTAGTTTTAGATACTGGGGCTAGGAGAGTTAATTGTCCTAAGATGTTTAGATTTGAAAAATGGTGGCTAGCCCAGCATGGGTTCTCCCAGCTTGTTCATGATATCTGGACTAGACATGGTGATGCTAGGTCTTCTATTGAGAACTGGATGTGCAAAACCAAAGCCTTGAGGAAAATCATCACGGGGTGGAGTATTAATTTAGAGGCTGCCATGAAGAAGAAGAATAAATCCCTCCTTATGGAGTTTGACATTCTGGATGTGAAATCAGAACATAGTCAGCTGTCTCCCAATGAGGGGGAGAGAATGAATCTTATTAAGAAAGAGCTAGATGATATTTGGAAGAAGGAAGAGACGGCCTTATGGCAAAGATCCAGGGAAAGGAAAATTTTGGAAGGGGATCGTAATAATGCCTATTTTATGGCCCTAGCTAATCATAGACATAGGAAGAACCATCTAACTGAACTAAATGGCCCTGATGGCCCTGTTACTAGTACTGAGGATTTACTGGATGTTGCTACTACCTTCTATAAGAGGCTCTTTTCTTATGAACAAAAACCTGATATCCATTTGGATGAGGACTTCTGGGATGAGGGTGATATGATTTCAGAGGAAGAGAAAGAGATTTTGGAAAAACCCTTCTCTGAAGAGGAGATTAAAAAAGCTATTATGAGTTCATATGCTGGTGGGGCCCCTAGTCCTGATGGGTTGTCTTTTATTTTTTATCAAACTTTTTGGGAGTTAATTAAAAAATGACTTTATGTGGTTAGTGAAAGATTTTGAGAATGGTAACTTGGATGTTTCTAGATTGAACTTTGCTATTATTACCCTGATCCCTAAGGTGAATGATGCTAAAGATATGAAGAATTTTAGGCCTATTAGCCTTGGAACTGTTCTGTGAAGATTTTTTTTCAAAGGCTATGAATACTAGGGCTTCTCCTATTTGTGACAGAATTATCTCTCAAAATTAGACTGCCTTTATTAAAGTATGATTAGAAGTGTTCCTTTTAACAACTTGGCTGATAAGCCTGTTTGGTCTTTGGAAAGTAAAGGGTCATACTCTGTTAAATCTATGTATAAGATGATTAATTGGGGGGGCATGGTCTCTATCTGGAGGGATTATATTTGGAAAATCAAAGTTCCCCCTAATATCCATGTTTTTCTGTGGCTGATTGTGAATAATAAGAGTTTGACTAGGGACAATCTGGCTAAACGCCAGCATGTGGAAGACCTGACTTGTGTCTTCTGCTGTGAACCTGAAAGCCTCCAACATCTGTTTTTTGAATGCGTAGTGGCTCGACAAGTTTGGCTGGTGATAGCTGAATGTACCAAGATGCCTATACCTGATTCGTTTGAGTCATTGCTTCCTTTTTGGAAGAAGAAAAAAAGTTTTGATGCTGTAAATTTGATTTCTGCTGCTACCTTATGGAGCTTATGGTTGTTTCAAAATGAAATTGTGTTCCAGGGGCGAAGATGGAGAAGCATCAAATGTGTATTGGAGATGGTGGGGAGACATATATATATCAATGGAAGATCTTGTGTGTGGAATCCCAGGCTATGCTACTCCTCTAGCGCTTGAAGCTGCTCGACCATCATTGCGGGAGTTGCTTAGAATTTCCTGGCAGGATGATGCGCCTGTAGGGAGTTCAGTGCCTCTGCGCTTGTAGTTCCTATAGGGGCCATTCGTAGTTCTCTAGTGGATTTTTAAACTGTTTGATGTTTGAGTCTGTAATAATTCTGCTGTGCCTACTTCTAGCTGGAGCCGAGAGCTATAAACTCTGTTCATTGGTTGCCTTTTCTTTTTCAATAAAAAGTTGGGGCAGGGGGGGAACCCCTTTCGTTTCAAAAAAATAGTGGGTTTAGCAACATCACGGTTTTTATTTATTTCAATCCCACTTTCATCAATTTCATCATCAATATCTAGAAACTCCGAATTCTTAGAACGCCTTTTAGGTAAAGGAAGATAATCTTCAGATTCATCAAGATTCATATTGCAAAACAAAGATTTAATGGGGGACACATCAATAACTTTTAGATATTCATCTTGATTTTCATAGGTATTGGAAGAACACGCTTTAATAAAGGCATCTTTGGAAGCACGCATCCTAGCGGTTCTTTCCTTGCACTCATCAATGGAAATTCTCATGGCTTTGAGAGACTCATTGATATCATGCTTAGGAGGAATAGATCTAAGCTTTAAAGAATCAATTTCAAGAGAAATTCTATCAACGTTCCAAGCCAAATCATCAACTTTAAGCAATTTCTCTTCAACAAAGCATTAAAATTCTTTTGTGAATTCATAAACTCTTTAACACTACTCTCAAATTCAGAGGGCATCTTATTACAATTTCCATAAGAGTTATTGTAGGAATTTCCATAATTATTAGAAGGATTACAAGGATACGGCCTAGGATTAAAATTCCCTCTATAAGCGTTGTTTCCTAAACTATTTCTACCAACAAAATTCACATCCATAGATTCATTATTATTCTCAAGCAAAGTAGATAAAGGCATATCATTGGGATCAAGAGGAGTATTTTTAGGAGCAAACATCTTGATAAGTTCATCCATCTTTTCACTCAAAACATTGATTTCTTCTATAGCATGCACTTCTTTACTAGAAGATCTTTCGGTGTGCCATTGAGAATAATTAGCCATAATATTATCAAGCAATTTGGTAGCATCCTCTAATGTAATTTCCATAAAAGTGCCTCCCGCGGCCGAATCTAAAAGATTTCTAGAAGCAAAATTCAATCCGGCGTAAAAATTTTGTATGATCATCCATAAATTCAAACCATGAGTAGGGCAATTGCGAAGCATTAATTTCATTCTTTCCCAAGATTGGGCAACATGCTCATGATCAAGTTGTTTAGAATTCATGATATCGTTCCTAATAGTGATAATCTTAGCGGGAGGAAAATACTTAGAGATAAAAGCATCTTTGCACTTGTTCCAAGAATCAATACTATTTTTAGGCAAAGATGAAAACCAAATTTTAGCACGATCTCTAAGTGAAAATGGGAATAACTTCAATTTGACAATATTGTTATCCGTATCTTTCTTCTTTTGCATATCACACAAATCAACAAAATTGTTTAGATGAGTAGCGGCATCTTCACTAGGAAGGCCGGCGAATTGATCTTTCATAACAAGATTCAACAAAGCGGTGTTGATTTCACAAGACTCATCATTATTAAGAGGAACAATCGGAGTACTAAGGAAATCATTATTATAAGTATTCGAGAAATCACACAATTTGGTATTATCTTGTGCCATGGCAACAAGTAATCCAACACACAAGCAAACAGAAAGGCAACAGGAAAAAGGCAAACGGGAAGGAGAGGAGGAGATTGGGAAAGAGAGGGCAAATAAAACGGCAAGGGTGAAGTGGGGGAGAGGAAAATGAGAGGCAAACGGCAAATAATGTAATGTGAGAGATAGGGATTGCGATGGGTACTTGGTATGGTTGACTTGCTTGCGTGAGCCTCCCCGGCAACGGCGCCAGAAATTCTTTTTGCAACCTCTTGAGCACTGCATTTGATTTCCCCGAAGAGGAGAGGATGATGCAGTAAAGTAGCATAAGTATTTCCCTCAGTTTTTGAGAACCAAGGTATCAATCCAGTAGGAGACCACGCACAAGTCCCTCGTACCTACACAAAACGATAGCAACTCGCAACCAACGCTTAGGGGTTGTCAATCCCTTCACGGTGGCTTACGAGAGTGAGATCTGATAGAGATAATATTTTTGGTATTGTTGATAGATAGATGCAAAGTAAAAGTAAAGGCAAAGTAAAAACAAAGCAAATAAATAAAGTGATATAGATTGATATGGTGAGAATAGACCCGGGGGCCATAGGTTTCACTAGTGGCTTCTCTCAAGAGCATAAGTATTCTACGGTGGGTGAACAAATTATTGTTGAGCAATTGACAGAATTGAGGATAGTTATGAGTATATCTAGGCAATGATCATGTATATAGGCATCTCGTCCAAAACAAGTAGATCGAAACGAGTAACGCCGATTGCTATCCAGCATGCATCTAGAGTATTAAGTAAAAACAGAGTAACGCCGTAAGCAAGATGACATGATGTAGAGGGATAAATTCATGCAATATGATAAAAACCCCATCTTGTTATCCTCGATGGCAATAATACAATACGTGCCTTGCAACTCTTTCTGTCACTGAGTAAGGACACCGCAAGATTGAACCCAAAGCTAAGCACTTCTCCCATTGCAAGAACTACCAATCTAGTTGGCCAAACCAAAAAGATAATTCGAAGAGACTTGCAAAGATAACTCAATCATACATAAAATAATTCAGAGAAGAATCGAATATTTTCCATAGATAATACTGGATCATAAACCCACAATTCATCGGTCTCAACAAACACACCGCAAAAAGAAGATTACATCGAATAGATCTCCACGAGAGAGGGGGAGAACATTGTATTGAGATCCAAAAAGAGAGAAGAAGACATCTAGCTACTAGCTATGGACCCGAAGGTCTGAAGTAAACTACCCACACTTCATCGGAGGGGCTATGGTGATGATGTAGAAGCCCTCCGTGGTGGATTCCCCTCCGGCGGAGCTGCGGAACAGGCCCCAAGATGGGATCTCATGGATACAGAAGGTTGCGGCGGTGGAATTAGGTTTTTGGCTCATGTTCTAATCATTCGAGGATACGTAGGTATATATAGGAGGAAGGAGTACATCGGTGGAGCTCCGAGGGGCCCACGTGGTAGGGGGCGCGCCCAGGGGGCCGCCCTCCACCCTCGTGACCTCCTCGGAAGCTTCTTGGAGTAGGGTCCAAGTCTCCTGGATCACGTTCGGTTGGAAAATCACAATCCCAAAGGTTTCATTCCGTTTGGACTCCGTTTGATATTTTGTTTCTTCGAACTTCTGAAAAAGGCAAAAAAACATCAATTATGGGCTGGGCCTCCGGTTAATAGGTTAGTCCCAAAAGTAATATAAAAGTGGAAAATAAAGCCCAATATATCCAAAACTGTAGATAAAGTAGCATGGAGCAATCAAAAATTATAGATACGTTGGAGACGTATCATTCAATCATGGTGGCCTCTGAAGTACCACTCAATGACATAATAAACAACCACGATGCCACGGGCCGGATTGCCAAGTGGGCCATAGACCTCCTCCCATTCGACATCACACCACGGCGAGCCATTAAATCCCAAGTACTGGCGGGCTTCGTCGCCGAATGGAAAGAGGCCAAACTCCCCAGAGAGTACAACACATACTCCAACTGGATCATGCAGTTCGACGACTCTAAAATGCTGGCAGGTTTGGGAGCAGGTGTTGTCCTAACATCCCCCACTGAAGATACAGTCCAATACATACTCCAAATATTATACACAGACTCCAACAATGCAGCCGAATACGAGGCTCTGTTGCATGGTCTTCGGATGGCCGTCTCCATGGGCATTCAGCATCTAGAAGTGCGTGGGGATTCAAACCTTGCAATATCTCAAATAAATGGAGACTTCGATGCCAAAGATCCGAAAATGGCGGCCTATTGTAATGTCGTCCTTAAGATGTCAGCTCGGTTCGAGGGGCTCGAATTTCATCATGTGGTTCGAGAAAATAATCAAGCGGTCGATGTCCTCGCCCACATTGGCGCTAAGCGCGACCCCATCCCACCTAACATCTTTCTGGAAAGGCTTTTCAAGCCATCCGTGGTGTGGAAAGGGGAGACCGGCAACATCAGTCCGGATCCGACCACAACCCCAGATTCCGAACACACACCTTCGGCCCATATCATCATGGTTGTCATCGCCCCATGGACCAAACCCTTCTTGGCCTACCTCAATAGGCACGAACTCCCCGATGATCAAAATGAGGCACGCTGCATTGTGCATCACTCTAAAGCCTACAAAGTCCATGAGGGGGAGCTTTATAAGAAAAGCGCTACCGAGGTACTTCAAAGATGTATCTCCGAGGAGGAAGGGCGGCAGCTCTTGGCTGAAATTCATGCCGGCCTCGGTGGTCACCACGCCGCAGGTCGGGCCCTTGTAAGCAAGGCCTTCCATACAGGTTTCTACTGGCCGACGACCTGAGCAGACGCACAAGACCTTGTCCAACATTGCGTCGGATGCCAGTTTTCGCCAACCAAAGCCATATGCCACCCACTGCCCTACAAACAATCCCCATAACTTGGCCTTTTGCAGTCTGGGGGCTTGATATGGTTGGACCCCTTAAAGGAGGAAGGCATAAGAAAAAAAATACTTGTTGGTCATGGTAGATAAATTCAACAAATGGATAGAAGCCAAAC
This sequence comes from Aegilops speltoides, assembly GCA_021437245.1. NCBI lineage: Eukaryota > Viridiplantae > Streptophyta > Magnoliopsida > Poales > Poaceae > Aegilops > Aegilops speltoides. The sequence continues at coordinate 476,851,017 of CM038147.1, forward strand.
CAGTTAAAACGGCCGAATCTAGACCCGTGATAGACTTCATATCCGGTGTTGTGCATCGTTATGGTATGCCCCATAGCATCATGACCGACAACGGCTCCAATTTCGCAGCCGATGAGGTGAAGACTTGGTGCGGCAACATGGGCATTAAGCTCGATTACACCTCTGTCTATCACCCTCAAACAAACGGTCAAGTCGAATGAGCCAATGGTCTTATTATGAGCGGTATCAATCCTAGACTAGTGTGATCCTTAAAACAATGAGACACGCACTGGGTTGAGGAGCTTGACTCCATACTCTGGGGGCTGCGGACCATGCCCAATCGCACTACCGGATACACGCCCTTCTTCATGGTGTATAGCGCAGAGGCTGTGCTGCTCTGCGATATTATTCATGACTCACCTCGAGTGCGCACGTACGAAGAGAGAGATGTCGAGCTCGATCGGCAGGATAGTTTAGATGCCCCGGAAGAGGAGCGCGACGTCGCAAAAGCCCGTTCCGCATTCTATCAACAACAGGCTCGCAGGTATCAAAGCAGAGAAGTACAGCCCAAGACTTATAATATTGGCGAACTAGTTCTACGTCTACCGGAGAAGAAAAAGGACAAACTCAAGCCCAAGTGGGAGGGCCCCTTCATTATTGAAAAAGTTCTCACCGGAGGAGCGTATCGACTGCGTGATGCATCAGATAATCGCCTCGAGCCGAACCCATGGAACGCGGCCAGACTCCGAAGATTCTACGCCTAGCACCGAACTCCCTGTTTGTCTCCTTCCCTCCATCCCTTTTTATTTACTTTTCAGCTCTCTTCCATCCTTTCCTTTTGAAAAGCTCTAAAGCTTTAGTGTGGCTAGACTACACACTTGTGACGCACTAATCTTCAAGTTTGTGCGCTCATTATACCTGGGGGCTTCTTATACAGAAGCTTAACATAATTATCTTCCGGGCATCAAGACCACTGCATATGCATCCTTTTTACATATGTACCTTTTCTTCGCCATTATATGCATCGATATGACTTAAGGTTTGGCTAAGCTGGGTTGCCTGGCTCCTATGCTTATGCCTTACGTTCCCGTTAGTTCGGCTAGGGCATAAAGGGAGCACCTCTGTGATTGTTACTGCCGGGTACTCCGGACATGTACCTCAGACTGGGTGAAGCCGAAAGCTAGCGTTCTTAAGGGAATATTTGGTCGGTGGACTAAAGATGTTTTTACCTATCACAATATAAACCCCCAGATGTTACATATAATGCGCTTTTTGATCGCAGTTCAGACATGCACGTTAATGCATGCGTACCCAGGGAAAGGAACCCTTAACGGAGCTGTTCTCTCTGGAAGATGTTTCTTACTAACCATGTAATATAACATAGCTAGTTGGGTACTTGTCTGTTCAAGAAATATGACCCCTACGCCTGGTTTCCACATGTACGCTGGTTTATATTACCGAGCGGGTATTCGGAAACACTACGGACTGTCGGGTCCAGAGGATAAAGCGAAAAGGTCCGCCATGACAAATGTTTTACAATCCGGCTAGGGACAAATATGTCAATTGAAGTACATAGTCATTTAGACTCAAATGCTTCTTCTTCTATGCCATCCAACAGGTTGTCTAGCCTACAATCCTGTTGAGAATATTTTGCGGCTAATCCTACCTAGTCATATACTAGACTAACGAGAATTTCTTTCCCATCTGACCTTACAGGCCCGACCCAGGCTTATGATTCGGATCGAGCTTGGTATACCGTGTTTTCACCATGGCCCAAGCCTCTCTCGTACCTTCTCGACAGGAAGATATCTTCCATAGTCAGAAACGCTGCCACGCTCCCTTGAAAAGTTGTACAAGCCCCACCATACTTCCTGGTAGGGAGGCGGCTGGCCACAAGGCCTTGGCGACACCCTGCATGACCTGCTGAACTTGCTCGTGCAGTTGCGAAAGCTCTTGTAGCTGATCGCCTGAGGATCCGGGCATCTCCTCTCTAGGACGGCCAGTCAGCATACCTACAGACATAACCCTGTTAGTTCCCTTCTTTGCCGAACTATATAACTGTTCGTTCAAGCACATACTAAAAATGCCGCGTTGAAGCCTCTTATTTTCCTTCACTGAGTGAGCTAGCTGGGCCCGAACATCTTTCAATTCTTCGCCCAGCAAGGTATTGGCATCTTGGAGCTTGTTTTTCTCCTGAATGACCCGTGTAAGTACACGCTCGCCAGCGGCCGATTGCCTTTGAGCTCCTTGTTCACCCTCTTGTGGGATTCCCGGATTTTGTTCCAGATTATCTGAGGATTTTGGTCATTAGATATTGTTAGCGTTACTAGTTTATACATACAATATTGTTTTTTCTCAATTCGGGAATACATACCAGTTGATGCCTTTTCGGATCTTGACAGCTCGGCCATAGTGGCCGTTAGCTGGGTTCGACATTCTTCTAGCTCTTGAGACAACAAGTTGTTCTTCTCCGAGAGAACCTATTAATACAATGATCCTTAAATCAGTTGTACCAACTGCTTCAAGTCTCAGGGGCTACTGATATACATAATTATCATATTTGTATACTTACCCGTATATCTTTCAAATACTGGTCTGTGGCTCTAGCAGGCCCATCCTGAGCGGCTCGGATGTACGCATCACCCAAGTTGAAGGCATTAAAAGCCTCTTCTGAAAAACCAAGGTCGCGGAGTGCGGCCCGCCGGCGCCGATGTTTCATGGCGCTCTCCACTTCAGAATTTGTAACGGACGTTCTATCTGAATCCTCTGTATGAGGACAGTCCGGTGTCTCTTTCGTGCTGGCCTCCGTCCTCGAGACCGGGTCCGGAATCTGGCTAGTAGAGGCACGGTTGGCAGGATCCCTGGACATAGTCCGGTGGATGTTCTTTCTGCTAAAACACAACGGATAGTGTCATACTTTAAGATGACAACCACGGAGCGTGTTTAAAGCCATACCTCCTTGATGACGGCTCTGCCATGTTTTTGTTCGCCTTTCTTTTGTAGTCCTACCCGGCACGGGCACCCCTTGTTGGCGAGTCGCCTCGGGTTCGGCTTGGCGCACCGATCCTCTTCCCTTTAGAGCGTAAGAATTGTGCGGTGGGTAAGACGGAAGGAGTAAATCCTTTCTGGAAGATAAGTCTCTTGTTTACTTACATGTGATACAGGCAGGAGGTTGGGTTAGTCAGCAATGATGGCCACTTCTGTGCCGTCACAGCTCACCTGGTGAAACACCCCTTCCACGAGCTCCACGAATATATCCAGATCTCTTCGAATACGGGGTCAAGGGCCCGGTTATGGTCCTCTGTCTGTGGTGCCGGGCTATGGAACTCCCTAGTTATTTTCCGCCATTCCTGTTATAAATGGACGGAGTAAATACTTATAAAAAGAAAAGACTCTGGGGATGAATAGAGTAGAGTGATGGATGGCAGCTCATCCAGCTGGGAGGGTTGTACATGGAAAATCCATCCCGTGGCTTAATGCGGATGAACTCCTCTCTTTCCCCCTTGTACAAATCGAACAATATTTCCACCAGAGCGGTGGTGGAGTCTGGACCCTTCCGACCGCAGCGGGTGGTGTCATCTTCTCCATTGAAGTGCCACATGGGATGCCCTCGATATTGGAGTGGTGAACCCCCGCGCATTATGGATATCGCCATAACCTCGACTATTGATAATCCAGACTGAGCGAGCATTCTTATCTTGCTCATCAATTGAAGGACCTCCCTGCTATCATCCTCTCTAAGGCTCCGGGGATGCCAGTTGAGGCGTTTTCTCAATGGAGCATTTGTAAACTCAGGAAGACCCATTCGAATTGGGTCGGGAAGAGAGACGTCCTCAATATAAAACCACTCAGAAGGCCATTCTTCGGATGCCTTCTTCGGTGTGCCGGATAAGTATCCGGTCCCAGCGATGCGCCATATCTCGGCTCCACGCACTTGGAATATTGATCCCCCTTGATTACGGGGGACGAGGCAGAACAGCTTCTTCCATAGCTCAAAATGGGCTTCACAACCTAGAAATAGCTCGCAAAGAGCGACATAACCTGCGATGTGCAGGATGGAGGCAGGCATGAAGTTGTGCAGCTGGAGCCCGTAGAACTCCAGAAGCCCGCAGAGGAACGGTTCGATTGATAATCCGACACCCCTCAGTAGGTAGGAAACAAGGCATACTCGTTCCCCCTAGATGGGTTGGGAAAGTTCTCCCTTGCTCCCCGCCATCGTAGGAAGCCAATCCGGCTCGAACGGGGACTAGATATGCAGGAGGTAGAAACCCTTGGGTTTGCAATTTCACTATTTGGCTGTGGGATACGGTACACTTCTCCCAATCGCCCGACTTGGTGTTGCGAGAGCGGGAGGAAGAGTTGCGAGCGCCAGCCATGTTGGAATGATTTTTTTCGGTCACGCTCTGATGATTCCTTGCTTGGGGAAGATGGTGTGGATTGGATATGAAGACCCCCGTCTCTTTAATAGACAATTTATTTACATGGTTAGGGTGGCAAATGTAAAAATGCCCCGAGTTCTCGCATTCGTTCGACACGTGGAGGCTGAGACTATTAGGTGCAGAAGCCGATGAGCGTAACATTAAATGGGAAGCCGGACACTGCTATTTACGATAGGTACTTTTGGAGAAGGAACCCGCCTTGAAATGCAGAAGACAATCTGTGCGCCAGACTCATCGTCATTGAAGCCTGGTTCGGGGCTACTGAGGAGTCCTGGATTAAGGGGTCCTCGGACAGCCGGACTATATGCATATACCGGACTGTTGGACTATGAAGATACAAGATAGAAGACTTTGTCCCGTGTCCGGATGGGACTCTCCTTTGCGTGGAAGGCAAGCTTGGCGGTTAGGATATGAAGATTCCTTTCTCTGTAACCGACTCTGTGTAACCCTAGCCCCCGCTGGTGTCTATATAAACCGTAAGGTTTAGTCCGTAGGACAAGAACAATCATAATCATAGGCTAGCTTCTAGGGTTTAGCCTCTACGATCTCGTGGTAGATCAACTCTTGTAATATTCATATCATCAAGATCAATCAAGCAGGAAGTAGGTTATTACCTCCATCGAGAGGGCCCGAACCTAGTTAAACATTGTGTCCCCCGCCTCCTGTTACCATTAGCCTTAGACGCACAGTTTGGGACCCCCTACCCGAGATCCGCCGGTTTTGACACCGACAACGCGTGTGGGCGAGATGCAAACGCCCACACGTATGGACGTTAGTATTTCCGTAGATCTATTGCAATGTGGGAGACCCACTTATGTACATGTTGAAGGAGTGTGTTCGGGAGACATCTCTTCCCCAACAGACACCTTCTGGAAGGTATCCCTCAAATACAATTGATCACATGTTTTTATTTCTCAACACGGTTAACACGACTAGGACGTGGAAAAACAAGCGAGTAGCCATAGAACAATCAGTATGAACTTGTCTTGGTGATTGTTCTGTTAACTGTTGGTTCTTGGGCCGCCTCCTACCCAACTAGGGTTTCTCTGCATCCCACCGACGTCGTCGTCGGTATGCCTCATTTCCGATGGCCTTAAGGTCATGGGAGCACGGTGGATCCCGGCCCTTGCGGCCGGTGGGAAGGCTCCGTTTTGACGTGTCTTCGAAGTTTGTTAGGGTTTGTGTCTACTCAGGAAGACGAGACGGTGGCATCTCTCTGAAGATGAAATAATGTTCTCCCGCCTAGCACCATTCCGATGGTGTATCTAGCATCGTCGGTGAGCGTGTGGATATGTGTCTCCGGCGGATCTATCCTTGGTGGATTTGCTTCGTTCATCTACGTTCGTGTGTTTTCAAGCTAGATCCTTCTGATCTACGCTACTCTTCATCGACGGCGGTTGTTATTCTGGTGCGCTGGTCCTATGGGATCTTAGCATGATGATTTTCCGACTGTCTAGTGTAAGTTTTGCCGGCTCCGGTGACAGAGGGGCGATGACGGCGGTGCGCCTTCGGCTCGCTTCAGTGCTTGTAGTCATCGCTAGGGGGTCTACGGATACAGATGTAATCTTTGTTATTTTGATGTTCGTTGTAGTCTCGTGATTGAAGATGAATATATTAGATTGTTTTCCGACAAGCAATAAAACTGTTGGCTTTACATTTGTCCATCTAAATTTCAGAACGGCACTGAAAGCAGCATGTAATGTAAACGGTAGAAAAAGGCGAATCTAGACGGAGCCGAGGTCGCCGGACGTCGGCGAGGTACGTACGCGCGAGGCGTCGATATCTGTGTGACGTTGCCTTTCTCTGCCGCCGCTGTTTCCTCCGTTTCACGAGCAGTCCTATGCTCTGTCCGCTTCTTTCTTGATGTTACTTTTTGGAGTCATTCCGTTCCATATCTCCTTCCTTTCCTTTCTGGCCCGATCCGGGGTGTTCGTCCCGGACACGCACAAGGAAAGGAAAGGCGACGTGATAAATATGGCCCTCGTTGTCCTCGTCGTCGATAATTCCATTGGCCGTGGACGGACAGATCGATACGCCGACGTGACTTGTACGATCAGATCAAGCTTGCGAGCGAGACAGCCGGCAGATCCATGGACGACAACATGCTTGCTGGCTTGCTGGCGGGCGCCGGCCTCCCCGTGCGGCCACCGGGCGGCGACACGCCGCTCCCCGACTCGTCGGAGCAGATCTACATCGCCCCCGTCGCGCTCCTCAAGATGCTCAAGCACGGTACGCAACCAACTAATCGACGACCAATCTTAAATTAACCGCATTGATCTGATTCTGATCTATGGATGGTGGCAGCGCGCGCCGGGGTGCCGATGGAGGTGATGGGGCTGATGCTGGGGGAGTTCGTGGACGAGTACACGGTGACGGTGGTGGACGTGTTCGCGATGCCGCAGAGCGGCACGGGCGTGAGCGTGGAGGCCGTCGACCACGCCTTCCAGACCAACATGATGGACATGCTGCGGCAGACGGGGCGGCCGGAGATGGTGGTGGGCTGGTACCACTCCCACCCGGGCTTCGGCTGCTGGCTCTCCGGCACCGACGTCCAGACGCAGCTGAGCTTCGAGCAGCTCAACCCGCGCGCCGTCGCCGTCGTGCTCGACCCCATCCAGAGCGTCAAGGGCAAGGTGGTCATGGACGCCTTCCGCCTCATCAACCCGACGGCGATGCTCACGGGCCACGAGCCGCGCCAGACCACCTCCAACGTCGGCGGCACCGTGCGCCCCTCCGTCGAGGCGCGCGTCCACGGCCTCGGCGTGCACTACTACTCGCTCGCCATCGGGCACCGGCAGAACGAGGTCGAGGAGCGCATGCTCGCCTGCCTCAACCGCAAGCGCTGGTCCGATGGGCTCGTCCTGCAGAGGTTCGAGGACGCCGAGAACGCCGGCGCCGTGAGCGGGATCCGGGACCTCGCGGTGCAGTACGACGCGCAGGTCAGGGAGGAGGACGTGACGCCGCCCGAGAGGCTGGCCGTGGTGAGGGCGGGCAGGCCGGACGCCAAGAAGCAGCTCGGGGAGAGAGCCGAGGCCGCCATGTCGGGCAACATCGTGCAGACGCTGGGCATGATGCTCGACACGGTCACCTTCTAGGCAGTACGTATGTGACTTGGGTTTCATCGGTTCAGCACTATAATTGATTTGTGCCAGTTTCATAGTTGGATGATCTTCGTTTTTCTACGGCGATCGCTTTTTGCAAGGAGCTTTGCTACGGACATGTCTGCAAAAGATGCTGCCGAAGATATATTGACGATCGACTCTGCTCTTTTCGCCAAAAGAAAAAGAAAAAATTTTGACTCTGCTCTTCGGTTCTCTGAATAACCTATCTGTGTTTCAAATTGACGAGTCATCATTTTTTTTTAGAAATAAAGGTGTACCCTCGGCCCCTCTGTATTATAATGATGCATGCAACCATCTTATTAAAAAATTCATCTTATTAAAATGACAGTACAATGGCGTTCCTGCTATTTGTCGAGCTCCTAGTGTTTCTTTCCAAAATGACATCGAGGATCATTGATCGGATTTTCAAATCCGTACAATATTTAACATTTTAAAACATTTTAGTATTACAATATATTGAATCATATGTGTATGGAAAACAACTAGAATCAGCCGGCTGATTACGCGCAGATTTTCACCGTGGCACAGTCGTCAGATGTGAGTACGATCGGACGACACGTGACCTCTACTCGGCTTGACAGATCTTTGCCACGCGTGCCTCTGCCACTTACCATTTTCTGCAACATCATGTGTGTTGCAAAAGTCCTTCCATAACAAACTCATATTGCAAAAATGTTAAGTTGAAAAAAAAAATTGCAACGTTACCTGTGTTGCAGAAGTCCTTCCGCAACAACTCATGTTTTAAAAAAGTTAAGACAATTTTTTCTGCAACATAACCTCTGTTGCAAATGTTTCTGCAACACGAGGTCTGTTACAAACGACTCTACAACAATGCATTTGTTGCAATGCTGATGAAAAGGTTGGATCGATGGATGACTATCAAACAGCCGTGGAGGCGGCAGATCTTTTAAAAGGATCCGCCGGCCGATGCGTAGCGTCACCCTATGCGTATATGTATTGGAATATAAATAATTATTTCTCAAGTATAAATAGGGTGAATATTCTGTACTTCATAGCATTCACAATTGTAATATGTTTTGGATATTTCATTATGGACTACATACAAACTAAATGAGTGAATAAGGACATTAAAATGCATCTATACACATTCAAATTAGAAAAACATTAGAACATCTTATAATTGTGAATGAAGAGAATACACTGTTGAAGCTCGGCAAATGGCCATATGAGATTTTGCCTGTCAATGAAAGTTGAAAGTCCCAATAAGGTCACAACTGATTGAAGGACGAAACACACTCAAAAGTAGGTGATGGTTTCGAGTTCTTGGAAGTCATACCAAGTATGCGGGGAATCCCTAGGGCAATGCTTCTACCAGGAGCACGACTTGGGAATGTGAATTCCTTTGCTGGAACAAAATCTTGAGTGAGGGGTGTAAATTTGGGATGTGTTTGATTGAAGGTGTGGTATGAATGGGTTCGAACAAAAAAAATTGGATGGGACCAATCAAGTCATATGTATGTCTATGTAGTATAAGACATGAGCTAATTATTTGAGATGAGACCATCAGTTAGGCTCGCATGGTCATACATGCAAAAGTGGATCCCCGCTTCGAGGCGCTTGGCGTAGACCTTTGAAAATCATTAATCGGGTGAGCCGGCTATTATTGATGGACGCCAGGTCTACATACGCAATATCAAGTTACTTTGGTTGCGTGTCTTTCATACGGAAACATTATCCAAGCAAAGGGAATAGAATAGGTACAACCCCTCTCTCACATCAAGCATGTGCGCTAGCTACCAACATATACTATTGTAACGCCTTGGACATACCCGCCGGTTATTGGTCGTTACTCCTGGCGAGATATAGACTGCCCCACAAATCAATATAGTCTTTTCTGCGCAATTTGTCCTCACTCGTGCGCACATGGGACCAACTTTATAGTCAGTCATTCATCCTAAAATTGCCCGAAGTTGAGCAAGCTTAACTTTGGATTTCTTTTCGAATGGGCTCCCGAAAAAGAATTCCTTACTAATATGAGTAGTCTATCATCCCTATTAAGACAGGCTATCACAACTATGGAGTCCATGGCTACCTCCGCGGATGAAAGACCATATCATTTAATCAAATCGATTTCTTAGGATGGAACGGTTCAGCATCTTCAGGGTATATTCTTTTTTAAATGGAACCATTAAAGCGCTCTAATAACCAAACAAAAGTACCTTGGTTCGTGCCCTCGCCATGAAGTGACTGGCCTGGAGCATTTTGGAACGGGAAACGGTTTGGTTGCTGCCTTGGAAAAGTGGAAGTCGGGTTGGGATGGCACCCGAGCATCGTAATTCGCTTGGCCTAGGATAGCACGTGTGATCAATTTCAAGCGCGCTATCAGGATACTACTTGCAAAACAGCAATGTTGTAGCGTCTATTGAACAAGCCAACAATGCAGTCGACGGTCCTTTTTGAAACCATTCCTCAGGCTAGGACCTCTACACATTAACTTTGCAAAAACTACCTTCATCCCACTAAATGCCAATCCATTTCAAGATCCTATCATGGTTTCAACCAGGGGCACGGACGTTGCACCCTTTCCACAAATAACGGCATCCCTTATCACCGCACAAACTACCCTCAGCATTCCAACCAATTATCAACTGGTTTGACCTCTATCTTTTCGGCTGGTAGCCATTTAGTTATCGCGAGGTTAAAGACTAGTTCTTTTGTTGACCGCTTTTGACAGTCTTCCCACACATTTTATGCTTTACTTCACGATGCCAAAAAGTGTCATCAAACGTAGGAGGAGTTTATCCTGGTCTCACAAGGATTTCTCCTCTGAGGCTAAGTTCCCTATGGCGTGGGACAAAGTGTGTACCTGTAGGGTTGATGGTGGCCTTCGTCTCGGGAATTTAGAAGCACAAATGTTTGGTCTTATGCTAGAATTTTCTTTCAAATTCATCCATTCCCAAGTCTTCCTTGAAAGGACTAGATCATATGCCAATTTCCACTTCACATTGGCCCTCACAACAAGGGGTTCCTTCCTTGGGAAGATCATTTCAAACATCTCCAGAGCCTATGTGACATCCCCACCGCTCGGTGGGGAATGGCTCCTCCACTTTTTTGGGCTCGACATATGAGTTTTACTAGAGCCTCTTTGCATCCTTCCTTGAGCTTTACCTGCACCACACTAAACCAATGCTTTAGTTGCTCAAATTTTGTAGGATGGATCGATTTAGGCTTGAATAACTGGCTAAACCTAACCATTGACGATGAATGTGTTGCTTTCAGACTTATGTTGCAGGAGGTGCCTTAACTATTGTGCCAGAAACACGATGTTGCTAAATGGGAGCCCCTTCACAACCAAAGGTGCATATGACGCAATTGCTATGCAGCTCTCCATTCTCTTGCTTTGACTTGGCAATCAAGGGTGAGAAGTAGGTTTGCATTTCGGATGGTTGTTCCATCTTGATCACATTAACACAAAGGGAGAAATTTGACCAAAAAACGTTGTTGTACTCAGTTTTCTGCCTCCACTGCGGCAATTCCATTGAAGACAGAGCTCACATGCTCTTCAGATGCAGCGCTGGTTGACAAGTTTGGTGCACTCTTGAATACGTCTTAGCTTTAGCCTGATCGACAACCTATGGAAATCCTCGATACCTAATGGCCCGCCAATGACCACCGGTATGTTCATCCTTTTGATTGTGTTACAGAAATTTTGGGACACCCATTACTCAAAAGTCTTCAAGGCTATGGATGTAGGCAACAACATTGCAATCCATAACATCATCATCGATATCTTACTTTGGTCACAATGGCTTAAATCAGTCGAGTTCAAGGATCACACCGGAATGTGGCATGATAACCATTATTCACACTCGATGTGACTCTGTAACAACACTTATTTTTGGAGTATATCCATGCGGGAAGTATTTCCCTTGATAGTTTCTTAAAAAAATCCCCAGGACAAGAATCATTGTTTTTTTTCACACTTAGGAATGACATCGATTTTATCAGACGTGAAGCACGGGAGCAACCAAACTAGTCCATAAAAGAGAGTTGTTGGAAGAACCTCAATTGGATTGGTTGCATCCGGGTTTTGGTTACCGGATGAAATACTGTGGTTACCACCTGTCAATCAGAATTACCTATCCCCTCTAGTGGATGAATTTACTAGTCGAAAGCCCCTGTGTTGAGAGTAAATAACTAAAGCACTCTGGAGGTAGTGGCATCGAATCTCATTGCCAGAACATTTTTTTGTTATTTTTAGTTAGGCATGAATTTTGTCAATTTTTCAATGCGGTGTGAATAAAAGGAGGACACCCTCACGAAGATGATTTATAGAGCAGACTCCATGCCAAAGGAGATAGGGCTCCAACCAGTTGACTAGGGCTGACACGATGTTTGTTGTGTTGTTCTTAAGCTTGTTACTATCAACACAAGTAAATAAATTCAAATTCTATTTGATTTTTTTATGAAACCTCAAAAGGTTCAATCCATTAAGTTATTAGAAGATAATTTTTTCCAGCTATTTACAAAAAAAAACAAGCGAAAAACATTTAACATGCCTAGAAGATAGGTCACCACTTAAGGTGAGGAGAACAACATACAAAGATCACAGACGGTTGCAGGAAAATAACATAGAAAAAAGACAAAAAAAATGCTAAATCCACAGATGGTCAACAAAGATTTTACGAAGCCTTCCAAAATTACTCAAAAAAGAGGAGCGCAGCTTGCAAATGCCTAACTCTTCAAACACGATAGAGGCCGTTGACCAAGGCAAAGGTGAATGTTGACTTGGGGGCAACAAAGAGTCTAGCACCCAAAAGGAACCATTGCTTGCTTTGAACGATGAAGGAGGGTAGGGAAGCCTCTCGCCCTACCTTGAAGAGCATCGGTCCGCTGAACGAAAGAAAGCTCACATGGAGCACACATGGTCACTAGAAACCATACCACCAGGAAGAAGATACACTTTGCCCGAACATCGTTGCCAGCCACACCATGTCGAAAACAGCACCGTCGTCACCATCCATAGACTACACCCCCAACAACCTGCTGAAAGGAACATGCTCTCAAGACAGTGCCTCCAAGGAATGAAGATGCTACGGCGCCTCCACCGCCCGGTAGGACAAGCCGGCCAACGGTTTTCACCCAAAGCCAAAGGTGGAGGATGACGACTCACAATGACACCTCCAGGTAGGGGAAACGACACTCAAGAGCTTCATAGGCACCAACATCGTCGGACTGAGTTTTCGCCTGAGAATAGACCACCAGCCACACAAAGTCCACCAGCCACCCTCAGACCGACAAGGTCGAGATTACATGACATCGAAATTACCTTTTCCCGAGTGAGCGACTTCAACTTCACCGCGCCAACAAAGAAATCGAATCGTTGGGTTGCAGCTATATTTGTGCGAAAATGCTACACCTATGTACTCCTATAACTTACCAAATTCTTACGTAACATTCCTATCTAATCACAACGATTTCAACTGTGTGGGCCCCCTCCCCCTGATTTCATCCAATCAAAATAGCCCACCTAATGCCTTAGGTAGGTGTAGCATTACTCATTTTTATTACTAGCACGTTGCGTTGTCACGCCATTGTCTCCGTGGACGCTTTGCTTCATTCATTCACGCCCCCGCCATTGTCGTTGGCACAAGGCCCGAAACAACAGACGTACGCGTGCCAAATTAAGGCAGGCCCAAAGGGCCGTGCCCTCCGACCATTCCTCCCGTCACCTCTGTCCTCCCCTCCACATCTCTCCCGGCGCGTGGTCGGTCGGGGGCTGCCATTGGCCTCCGCCGCCACCGCCCGGACCACGTACGTCGGCCGATCGCCCGATCAACTAACAGGCCTGCAGACCCCTACGCGCGCACGGTGTACGTCTCCCCATCTCCGAAAATGCACCGGTGGCTCATCGGCAGCTGCGGCGACATGCGCCCACCCCGCCGCCGCATCCAAGAACCGCAAGTCCAAGGTACGTGCGTGCGCCGCCCACGTTCTCGGATCTTAGATTGCTCCGGCGTGCACCATGCATGCGCCCGCTCTAGTGTACGTAATATTTTGGGATTCCTTCGTGTAGAGGAGCCTCGGCCGCGTCGGCGCCCGTCGTCCCCGCCGAAGCTGAGGAAGACGAGCTCGGAGCCGATTATGCTCTCCGTGCCCAAGGACCTGGCAGAGTTTCGGGCGATGTCGGTGTACGGGAACCTCAAGCTCTTCACGTACGACCAGCTCCGGCGGGCCACCGGCGACTTCAGCCCCACCCAGATCATCGGGGAGGGAGGCTTCGGCGTCGTCTACAAGGGGGTCGTTGGCGCTATGGTGGTCGCCGTCAAGCGGCTCAACCCGGAGGGCATTCAGGGCGACCGCGAGTGGCTGGTCAGTTTCTATCGAAAATTCGAGATATATCATCCACTATCACCAATTCACCATGGCACATTGAATCTTTACGAAACCAAAATTCGGGAAGTTGCAAAACAAAAATCTGCTTTGAAGAAGAGTGAGTTTTCATGTAAGATACAAAGGGATTTTTAGTCAGGTTCAGAGATCTTTCTGCTTGGTTTCTTTTGCTTTGTTAAACTTTGTTCCGTTATGAAAATATTGGAACCAGGCGTATGAAAAAATTGTTAGAATTCCTCTAACACGTGGTTTTCTTTTATAGGACCAAAAAATATTTGCTGGAAATATTCTATGGATTGAGCCATTTCATAAGAATTTGTAGGATTATTGCAACTATTTCCTAGGATCCAGAAGAGCATCTGCACACACACAGAAATAATCGTTTGTACCGAAAATTGAACCGACTGTGATATACTCGTAACAATGATTCTTGAGTTACTATGCGATTGACTGCCCCAACTTTTTGACGGATACATATACATGGTGTCAAACTGTCAATTGCTTGTGTGCATGCAGACAGAGCTGAGTTGCCTAGGGCAGTACAGCCACCCAAACCTTGTGGAGCTCATCGGCTACTGCTGCGACGACGACCACCGGCTGCTGGTGTACGAGTTCATGGCCAAGGGCAGCCTCGAGAACCACCTCTTCCGACGTACGCACACCCACATCAATGATCAAACCCACTTCTTACATACTGCATGCTGAATATCTGTTTCATCACCGTTATCGGATGCACCAGGCGCATGCACCCTGTCGTGGACGACCCGGGTGAGGATCGCGCTGGACGTGGCGAGGGGGCTGGCCTACCTCCACGGCGCGGCGCGGCCCATCATCTACCGCGACTTCAAGACCTCCAACATCCTGCTCGACGCCGACTTCGGCGCGAAGCTGTCGGACTTCGGGCTGGCCAAGGAGGGGCCGGTGGGCGGGAAGACGCACGTGTCCACCCGGGTGATGGGCACCTACGGCTACGCGGCGCCGGAGTACATGGCCACGGGGCACCTCACGGCGATGAGCGACGTGTATGGCTTCGGCGTTGTGCTGCTGGAGATGCTGGTGGGGCGGCGCGCGCTGGAGCCGAGCCGGGCCGGCAGGGCGGGCAACCTGGTGGACTGGGCCCGCCCCATCCTCATCCGGGCCAAGAAGCTGGAGAAGATCGTGGACGCGCGGATGGCGCAGCAGGGGCCATACTCGCCGCGCGCGCTGGAGCGGGTGGCGAGGCTGGCGTATGACTGCCTCAGCCAGAACCCCAAGGTGCGGCCGGACATGAGCAGGGTCGTGCTCGTGCTCGAGGCCGCGCTCGCCATCCCCGTGGAGGAGGTGGAGGACGGCGAAGGAGGCCGTGGCAGCGGCGACGCCTCGCCGACTCCGGCCCGGTGATCGATGTGATGTACGGCTGTACGCGTTGTTGTGTATATAGGTTTTTGTTTTGGTACCTGCGAGAGGTAGGTGTGTGTGTACATTTAAATGGGGAGAGAAAGCACGGTTGTGGACGAACTATTCAAATCGATTGTGTTCGAAAAAATTAAATGTGATACAAAAACAGACGGGGAAAAAAAGGAATAATGTGTGGCTGCTGGGATTCGAGCCCAGGTCTCCACGGCCACAACGTGGAATTCTCACCACTAAACTACAGCCACATTGTTGGACACACACCGATTCCAGCCTATAAATATAAGTCAGAGCTATATTCCGTAGATTCGCTGGGCCTTTTCGATGTGAAACAGCTTCTTACTCTACATTGTTTGTGAAACATGTGTAGGACGTACTGAAAGAAATATGGTGGAAGCGTATGCCTCTTGGTAGGGACGTGTTCGTGTTATATAGCACAAGATTACAGAGATCGGCCGGTGGTTATTAGTCTTGACCTCTACTCCAAGTTATACACAAGATAGAGAGATAAGGATCAATCTAGCCTAACCACCGGCCTGGTTTACAACGCACACAATCACGTTACAAGTTGTCACGTTCTCTACAAGCCTATCGTTTAACATCCTCCCTCAATCTCAACATGTCAAGGTTTAGATTGTTTTTGAAGGCTTGGAGTTGCCGGACTTGAAGCGGTTTAGTGAAACCATCAGCAACTTGATCTCCTGTTGGAATAAACTTTATCTCTAGTAACTTGCGAGCAACTCTTTCTCGAACAAAATGAAAATCAATCTCTATGTGTTTAGTTCTTGCATGAAACACAGGATTTGCAGAAAGATATGTTGCTCCAAGGTTGTCACACCACAGATATGACACATGTGGTCTAAAAATGCCCAACTCATCAAGTAATGTTTCAACCCACATTACCTCAGCTGTTGCATTTGCCAGGGACTTGTATTCTGCTTCTGTACTAGATCGTGAGACAGTAGCTTGTTTCTTGGCTGTCCAAGATATTAGATTAGATCCAAGAAAAACAGCAAAACCCCCTGTTGACCTCCTGTCATCTGGGCATCCTGCCCAGTCTGCATCAGAAAAGGCACTCACTGTTGTTGAGGGAGATTTGCAAATTGTTAGTCCAATACCAGCACTACCTTGAATATACCTCAGTATTCTTTTTACAGCTGTCCAATGAGAAGAGGTAGGTGCATGCAAAAACTGACAAACCTTGTTGACAGAAAAAGATATATCAGGTCTTGTCAGTGTTAGATATTGAAGTGCTCCAACTATGCTTCGATATCTGGTTCCCTCTTCTGGACTTAACAATTTCCCTTCATATAGTGATAGTTTTTCAGTGCTTGACATAGGTGTGCTTGACGGTTTACAATCCTTCATTCCCACACACTTTAGTATGTCTAAGGCATACTTTTCTTGTGTGAGCAAGATGCCACTTTCTATCTTCTTTACTTCTATACCTAAGAAGTAATGGAGCTCTCCCAAATCTTTGAGTGCAAAGTCATTTTTTAAATTCTTTAATAATGCTAAAGTGGCTTCTTTTGATGAACTAGCTACAATGATGTCATCAACATAAATCATCATAAACATGATCACCTTTCCTTTCCTGAAGATGAACAGTGAAGTATCTCCTTTTGATGGACGAAAACCAAGCTGTTGCAGCTTCAAGCTCAACCTTGAGTACCATGCTCTCGGTGCTTGTTTCAGACCATATAAAGCCTTGTCCAATTTACACACATGATGTGGTTTGGAGCCATCCTCAAAACCAGGTGGCTGTCTCATATAGACCTCTTCCTCGAGAACGCCATGTAAGAACGCATTATGTACATCCAATTGGCGAAGACTCCATCCCCCGGAAACATCAATAGATAGAACAAGTCTAATAGTAGCAGCTTTCACAACTGGACTAAAAGTTTCCTCATAATCAATGCCATAGAGTTGTTTAAACCCTTTAGCTACTAACCTAGCCTTGTACCTATCTATTGTTCCATCAGCTTTCTTTTTAATTTTATACACCCACTTGCAGTCTATGATATTCCTCCCTGGCTTATAAGGAACTAGATGCCAGGTTTGATTTTTCATTAGTGTATCAAATTCACTATTCATAGCATTTTTTCATTTTTCACCGCGTAAAGCTTCTAGCACATTTTCTGGCTCACCAGTAGCAGCAAAGCCCGTAAACTTAAAGTTCTTGTTATACCTGACCATCCCATCTTTGGGCACCAATGGTTTTGTAATACCTCGTTGTGACCGAGTCACCCGTGTGGTTGTAGTACTGGGTTGATTTGTCGCCGCAGAAGATCCAGCAGCATGCACAGGAGATCCACCTCGTACTGTCTCAGGTGAATCCCCAGGCGAATCCCCTCCGGAAGATGCGCTGTCCCCCTCCATCAGATCCGCCGCGCGTGGGGCGGAGGAGGACGCCCTATGAGGAGGTGACACTTGGCCGGGGGCCCGCAGGATGCTGTCGGCCTCATCATTACGTTACACGTCGGGTGTCCCGCAACCAGCCGACTCGCTCCAGCTGTTGCGTGGCGACAACGGCAGGTTGGCCCCGCGCGAGGCCCCGCCCGACCGTGCTGCTTCTTCCGATTGCGTGTCGTGCGCGGGGGGGCTGGAACCCGTTGGCGCCAGAGAATCAGCCCCGGGATCCGCACCAGCAGCAGCCGGCCCACCTGCGCCGAATCTCTCGGGATCAGCACCGTCAGCCAGATCATCCTCGTGTCCAGCTCCAGTACAAACTTGGTTCTGCATAAAATCACACGGCAGAGCAGCAATTTTTTTACTGCTCCCATTAGTAGCATCAGGATAACTATTAGCCAATTGATCATCTGCACATTTTTCTCCCCCGTGATCGGTTGGATTTAAAAGCTCTGGAGACAAAAGAAGGATTTCGGCCCGAAGGCGAGCGCCGGCGTTTGGGTGTAAAGCGGCAAAGGGAAACACTGCCTCATCAAAGACTACATCTCTGGAGATATAAACCCGTCCAGTGGATATGTCAAGACACTTAAACCCCTTGTGAAGATTACTATAACCTAGAAAGGCGCACTGTTTCGAACGGAATTGAAGTTTATGAGTATTGTATGGACGTAAGTTCGGCCAACAAGCACACCCAAAGACATGTAGCGATGAGTAGTTGGGTTTCTCATGGCATAACTTTTCGAGGGGAGTTTGAAAGTTGATAACTCTACTCGGTAGTCTGTTGATGAGATAGGTGGCTGCAATGAAGGCCTCATCCCAAAATTTGAGAGGCATGCATGCTTGGGCTAGAAGAGAGAGTCCAACCTCGACAATATGTCGTTGTTTACGTTCTGCTGACCCATTTTGCTGGTGTGCGTGGGGACAAGAAACATGATGAGATATGCCAACCTTAGTAAAGAAGGAATTTAGTTTCACATATTCTCCACCCAAGTCGGTTTAGAGAGCAAGGATTTTACGATCAAATTGTCTCTCAACAAGGTTTTGGAAGTCATGAAATTTTTGAAAAACTTCTGACTTATGTTTGATTAGGTAGATCCATGTGAACTTACTGAAATCATCGATGAAGCTCACATAGTATTTCTTTCTACCTACAGATTCAACTGCTGGTCCCCACACATCAGAAAAGATAAGTTCCAAGGGAAATTTTGATTCACTTATTGATTTTGGATAGGGCAACTGATGGCTTTTGCCTCGTTGACAAGAATCACAAACAAATTCATCAACTAACTTAACACATGGAAGCTTATTGTGGCTAATTATTTTGCTAACAATAGAGGATGAAGGATGCCCTAGGCGCCGGTGCCACCTATCCGAGGAGGGGGTGGCACTGAGCACATGCTTCTTGGCGCCTTGTTCCATGTGTTTGACAGGGTATAGTCCTCTCCTACCCCTGT
The DNA here is from genome assembly GCA_021437245.1 of Aegilops speltoides. Classification (NCBI taxonomy): domain Eukaryota; kingdom Viridiplantae; phylum Streptophyta; class Magnoliopsida; order Poales; family Poaceae; genus Aegilops; species Aegilops speltoides. Next base: position 476,870,166 of record CM038147.1, read on the forward strand.
CTTGCAGCAGAACTCTCTTCGATCCCGATCCTTTACAAAAAAAGAATGAGGGTGAATCTCAACAAATGTATCGTTGTCAATGGAAAGACGGCTAGCAGAGATAAGACTTTTGTCTGCCTCGGGTACATGTAAGACATCTTTAAGGAGAAGATCACGTTCAGGGGTAGAATTATGAGACTGACCAATATGAGCTACAGTCATACCTAAACCACTCGCCGTGTGTATCTGATCTTCTCCGGTGTATCGGTCTCAAACCGTGAGCTTCTCAAGGTCACCTGTGATGTGGTTTGTAGCACCACTATCCAGGTACCAATTTGTGTCGACTCCGTACTGAGGAGCCGTCATGTTTGCCGAGCGCTCCTATCCTCCTTGGTATGAGGAGTCATACCTTTTCCAGCACTTCCATGCCGGATGCCCTATCTTGCCGCAGATTTGACAGGTCGGCTTGGCAGAGGGATTGTTTGAGTAGTTCCCGCCGCCGCCGCCGTTGCCATGGTTGCCTCCGTTCCCACGGTTTGGTGGGTTGGGTGACTTGGGGAAGTTGCCGCGGGCGCGGTCACCACCGTCGCCGGCCTGTTTGTTGGGGAAGTTCCGGCCGCGGTCACCACCGCCGCCGTTGTTCTTGTTGAAGCGGCCGCGAGTCGCGGCGTTTGTAGATGACTGAGAGGATCCGCCGCGCAAACTCATGCGAGTCTCGAAGCTCAGCAGCTATGAGTACAGCTCCGGGACGGTGACTGGTTCGACCCTGGAGCACATGGCCGAGACCACCGGGGCGAACTCCTCATCGAGTCCAACGAGGATGTGAGAAACAATGTCTTCTTCATCGACCTTCTTCCCTGAAGCCATTAGTTCATCACACAAAGCTCTAATCTTACCAACGTAATCTGTGATGCTGCTGTTGCCCTTCTGGAGGTTTGCCAGGGCGATCCGGACGTTGACCGTCCTTGCACGCGTGTGCGAGGCGAGCATGCCTAGCACCGTGTTCCACAGCTCCGCTGCAGTGTGGCAGTAGCCACCTGAATTGCCATCTCACGCGGGACCGAGGTCAGCAGATAGGAGAATACCTGCTGATCCCTCGCGTACCACGCGGAGAACTCCGGGTTGGGACCTTTGGACTTGGTCTTGCCATCGTCGCCGGTGACCTCAATGGTCTGGGGCGGCACCACCTGCTCGACGTCGAGGAACTCCGCCATCCGAGCCCCCCTGATTGCCAACAGGACAGTGGCGCGTCAAAGAGCTTCGTTCCCTCTCGTAAGCTTCTCTGTTGCGGCGTGCACAAATGGAGAGGAGGGGAAGGAAGTGGAAGAGCTTGCCATGGATGATGTCGAGGCCTGCTCTGATACCATGAAAGAAATATGGTGGAAGCGTATGCCTCTTGGCAGGGACGTGTTCGTGTTATATAGCACAAGATTACAGAGATCGGCCGGTGGTTATTAGTCTTGACCTCTACTCCAAGTTATATACAAGATAGAGAGATAAGGATCAATCTAGCCTAACCACCGGCCTGGTTTACAACGCACACAATCACGTTACAAGTTGTCACATTCTCTACAAGCCTATCGTTTAACACGTACAGTAGATACGTGCAGAATCGGTGCATACAATTCTCCAGTCCAAGCTCACTTGCTCTCTGCATCTTTCCTGAAACTAAACCCGACTGAACCAACAGAGCAGGAACAAAGCCTCTCAACTAAAATTCTCAGACCAGGAAAGCCAATATTAAACATTGCCACGATGTATTTAGCAGACTTGCTTTGCGTTCCCATACATTCATCAGTAGCACAAAAAGTGACTAGTATCCCGTATGTAAAACTTCAATTCCCGGTATTGCTAGTTACATGTTGGGATGGGCAAGTACATGGTATCGGTGTATCACCAGCTTCCTCGAGGGGCTTGCGGCGTCTGTTGAACGGCTGCTAGCGGGTTCATCTGGACGGAGAAGGCGAGCTGGAGGGCATCGACGAACGCCCGTCGCAGGGACGAAGCATGTTGGAACACAGCCCTGTCCAGCGCAGATTTGCATGAAAAAACATTCAGCTGTATCAGAAAACCACAGAAGATGCTCTCGATCGTTTGGAAGTCTATCTGCAGCAGCTAGATGAAACCTTTACCTCTTCAAGCCGGCGCCTTTCCTCCGGAGGACGTAGACTGTCGAGAACAACAGCGAGAACAGAAGCATTAGCTTACCACTTGGTAGAACAATGTGCATTCTGCCAAACTTTACGCGCACCGAATGGAACCACCAAAACATGGGATCAAAGTTATTTGCGACGCGCTGAAGGGAAGGCTCAATGGACTTTGGTAAGCCGTTTGTTTTCACATTGGGTGCACGTGTGGCGCTTGTCGGATCATCCTCGTGTGTTGCTGGTGTTGGGCCTTTGTCAGAAGAGGGAAAGTTCCTCTCTGCTGATTGTTTTGCTCCTCTAGCAGTGGATGACTTTTCATTTGCAGCTGCTTGTAATGCATAAAGTTTTTCAAGTACCTCCTGTAGAAAAATTAAGTAACAACTTAATGATGCAAACAAATGATAGGGCAAAATACATGCAAAGACAACAGAATTCCACGGTCAGCATTTAAGAAAATAATATGAAAAATATGGGAAGTCCTAACTCAGCATGTTATATAGTTATCTATAATTAACCTACTCCATCACAAGAATTACCTGTCGATCTTGCTCAATTAGTTCTGCCTTCTCTACCCATGAGATGGCATTTTCAGGCTCATCAGAGGCAATGCTAAGGAATGTAACTGTATACAATTCTACCACCTCCAAATACTCTTCAGTTGCCATAGTTGATGTAACAATAAGACTATTTGAAGATCTTTCCTGTTCTCCGTTCAAAACATAAACTTGATCATCTGTGTATCTCCATTTAGCAAGGAAGTCCTCGAAGATTGGTCGAAGGTCGGGCCCAGAACCTTCCGCCATTAGCATGGTAGCCCTATATGGAATATATGTGTCAATGATACAGAAAGGAGGAACCACGAAGTAAAACCAAGAACACATGAGAATTCTATATAACAGATACCCTGTCAGGAAAACCTTCACCGGTATTGATGCCACTGAACCATACATAGCTTTAAGCTGAACAAACATCTCAGTTGTCCTGAAACAGTTAGCATATGTGTTAAACATATATTAAAATAAAAACCAGGTACCAAAAATTATGCAAATGTTCTACACAATAATAACGAATGTCTATATCATCAGTATTTTAAGGACTTCATGATATAGCATATGGCTTTTCATAAGCATCCATAAACAAATAGCCGAATAAAGAACTTTCTATTCCACATATATATCATCTTCACTTGCCCGTTACCAGGGAAGCTAGCAATTGAGGCAGATGTATGAATGTCCATTCATACGACACATCTGGTAATAAGTGAGACAGTTTAATACCCAATGCGCATTTATAAGACACATCTGGTAATAAGTGAGGCAGTTTAGTTCCCTTTTTTATTAGGACTACTTTTAAGGTGGTTCTGGCAAAACAATGCATCATCATATATAGCTGGCAACTCTGTTTTCGAGTCGCTCGACTAGTCGGTGAGTCGCACTGGCAGGGTCGACTCAGCCTGGATACTCGACTTCATGGGATGAGTCGAGCGACTATCGACTAGTCACGACTAGTCGTGTTTTCTGGGTCGAACGACTCAATTTTTTTGGACCCACCTGTCATATCTTTTTTTACTGTATTTGCTTGCCCATCCCTATGAACCAGTCCCCCGACCCAACCCTCTCCTTGGCAGCCGCCGCCGCCCATGGTTGCTGGCTTGCTGCTCCTCCCCTCCTCCCCTGGTTGCTGCTGCTGGTCTGCTCCTCCCCTCCTCCCCTGGTTGCTGCTGCTGGTCTGCTCCTCCCCTCCTCCCCTTGTTGCTGCTGCTGCTGCTGGTCTGCTCCTCCCCTCCTCCCCTGGTTGCTGCTGCTGCTGGTCTGCTCCTCCTCTCCTCCCCTGGTTGCTGCTGGTGGTCTGCTCCTCCCCTGCTTAACTTAACTCATGTCGACTCGTCGACCATGAGTCTAGACTAGTCTAGAGTGCCCCGAGATGGTTTTGCAAATACATTAACCCCATTAAGAATTTTGCTATTTTTGCAGTATTAGATCCTTATCTTGTTACAACACATTTACAGAAACTGGAAATTAATTAGAAAAATAGCTTATATGCAACAAAAGGAGAAAAGAAATAGGATTTACCTTCTGAGCTCCTTAAGTGCTTGAACGAGTACAATCCCAACTAATTCGAGCATCTCCAAAAGCTCATCATCATCGCGTACTCTTTCCGTATTGGCCGCTCGAATTTGATCAGACACGGACAATGCAGTCAAAACCGCTTGGTCGAACGATCCGCTGACCAGATAGCTGAACCATGATAATTGCAACAGAGTAAGTGAACAAGTTCCAATTTTTTTATCTCCCCCTTTGGAACCTTGCATGCTAAACTTAAACTAAAAATATGAATACACCATGGTCAACTATGCAAACAGCATCCACAATTACAAGAAAGGAAGTGCCAGTTTCTACCTAGCAATTAGCATGGAAAGCATGTCCATTGACTGGTCTGAGTAATTCTTGCTACACTTCCAAAGTGAAGGAAATTGCATATCATACTTTGCTGCTAGTGTGTTGTAGAAAAACACTTATAATTCATTCATCCAATTACATCGTGGTGAGCAAGCAGGATGAACACGTATGTTAGCAAGTATGACCACGAAGCACATGGATGAATATGAAACGAAGTGAGAGCAGATTAGCTGGGCAGAGAGAGGAGGAGGCATCTTACCACTCGGCGTCGTCTATTTGCTTCCAGAGATCCGTTCCCTCGGCCGCTGAGGTCCCCATGGTTCCCGGTCCCCGCCTTCACCTCGCGAGCTCTTCCTTTCCACCCGCCGGAGAACGAAGGTCAGGGAGGAGACGCGCCGTGCTGCGGCGGAGAGAGGGAGAGACGGTCAGGGACGGATTCGGCGGGGGGAGACGGAGAATTGTTGGGATTGCGAACGGAGTGGATTAGCTGATGCGGGGGGCGTTTCTATACTCACCGGAAGAAAGGTTCCAGCACCTCGTGAGGGAGGAGGAGAGGAAGAATCGCTGGCGTCGGCGAGCCCCAGCGGCGGGCGGAGCGGAGTGGCGCCGCGCGGTCGAAGTCGTCGGCGAGCTGCGACGGAGACGGCAGGCTCCGGTGGCATCGTGCCCGGGCCGGCCTCCTGGGTAGAGTTGGAGTCGTCGACAGGCGGGCGGCCCAATCCGGCCGTGTTGTCGCTCGATGGGCCTATGTGTACATTGTTAGTTCAGTTTACAGCCCATGTAACGGGTACCACTTTTAGCATTTAGAGTTTCAGATTTACCTCTTTTGTTTTTGTCTATGACTTGGTTGACAGCTAACTTTGTATTTCTATCTGATCTACTGATTTGGTTTGGCCAACTAAACTGATTTTTCTTGTAATGAGAGAGGTGCTTTACGATGGGTTCGATCTTGCGGTGCTCAATCCTAGTGACATAAAGGGACATGACACGTATTTGTATCATGGGCCATTTGCATTTCTGTCCCTAACTCGAACCACCTAATCAGATATACCCCTAATTTGAAAGCCTGCTCAAAAATGCCCCTCCGCCGTTATGTGCACTTATAGAAATGCCCTTCCGCTCCGTTACTGTCCGGTCAAAGGGCTTTGACCGTTTTCTGGAAGTTAGTTGGACAATTTGCCCCTGAATCCATGTGACACTTACATGCGGGACCCCCTCTAAAAAAATAAAAGGAAAACTAGGCCAACTCAGCCCTCCCGTGGGTCAGTCACTTACCCGTGGGACCTACCCAGGAAAAAACAAAAAAAATCTCTCTCATCCATCTCCTCCCGATGGGACCCACTATGAGGGTAAACACCCCCGGTCCACGCGTTCCCGGCCGTGGCGCTGCGCTTCACGGGCTGCTCATGATGAGGGAGGAGGATGACCGTGGGAGGGCGGCGCCTCTCTGCGCGAGGCACGCAGCTGTGAGACGCGCCAAGCTCACTAGGAGGCGGCGGGGTGTAGATGGGCGCGTGCAGAGCAACCGAGCCAACCAAGGTTGGTCATGGCGGCGGATTCTGTCGTGGTGCTCCGACGCGAATCGAGGCGGGGAAGAGCGGAGTAGGGCACTGCTTTCCTTGACGAGACGGAACAGGGTCGGGTAGGTCGAGAATGGCTTAGAGCGCCGAATTTAGGATGGGAAGAGCAATGGCCATGGCGGAGTTCGACGTCCGGGCGTCGTCTCACAGGCGACCTCAAAGCGGATCCGCTGCGCAGAGACGAAGGAGAGGCGCCGCCAAAGCTCATGGACATGCTCGTGCTGCTCGATTTGGACTCCGGCCGCGGTGGCTAGCAACGGCGTCGCCGGCAGAAGATCTCACGCGCTCTCAGGATAGCTCCGACGATGATAGCTCCGGCGATAGCTGCGGGCGGCGGCTCCACCCCCTCAGCCTTACCACCCCGAGCCTGCCACCATGGTCCTCAGGCGCAGGCACGCTGGCCCTCGCCGGCGCCGGCCACCGGCCGAGCCGCCATGAGGGAGAGAGAGATTCTGAGAGAGGGAGAGAGTTTTTTTTATATTGGTGGGGTCCATGTGTAAGTCAGAGAGGGGATGAGAGAAAGAGAGTTCTTTTCCCCGGGGTAGGCCCCACCTATAAGTGGCATGTGCATTGAGGGGCAAAAATGTCCATTAAACGTCAGGAAAACGGTCAAAGCCCTTTGACCAGACGGAAACGGCGCGGAAGGGCATTTCTGTAATGGCACATAACGGCAGAGGGGCAAATTTGAGCATGCTTCGAAACTAGGGACAAATCCGAGTAGTGGGTTCGAGTTAGGGACACAAATGTAAAAGACCCTTGTATCATTGTCATTAAGGTTAAAAAGATGGGGTTTATTCATATTAATTGAGTTTACTTTGTCTACATCAGGTCATCTAGCTTAAGGCGTTACTCCGTTCTTTATGAACTTAATACTCTAGATGCATGCTGGATAGTGGTCGATGTGTGGAGTAATAGTAGTAGATGCGGGCAGGAGTCTGTCTACTTGTCTCAGATGGTGATGCCTATATACATGATCATTGTCTTAGATATCGTCACGGTTATTTTATTTTCTATTAATTTCCCAACAGTAATTTGTTTATCCACCGTATACTATTTTAAGAGAGAAGCCTCTAGTGAAAACTATGGCCCCCGGTTCTATCTAAATCATATATTAAAATCCAAAAATACATTGTTGCAATTTTATTTTATTTATTTTATTTTGTGTTTTTATTTATCTATTTATCACTATGAGATTTAATCCTTGCAATTAACCATCAAGGAATTGACAACCCCTTGTTTGCATTGGGTGTAAGGATTTGTTATTTTGTGTGTAGGTACTGCTAACGAGTTGTTGCGTGGTTCTCCTACTGGATTGATAACATTGGTTTCTAACCAAGGAAAATACTTATCTCTACTCTACTGTTTCATCCTCTCCTCTTCGGGGAAATCCCAACATAGCTCACAAGTAGCAGGAAGAATTTTCAGCGCCGTTGCCGGGGAGACATCACCAGCATCTATCAAGTACATATGCATACACTTTCATCTCCTTGTATTTGTTTTATGTTCCATTTACCTTTCGTTTTCATCTCCCCCACTTCTAAAACGCTTTTACAAAAAACACAAAAATGTTTTCCGTTTGCCTTTTTTATTGGTTTTCTTTTATGCTCACTTTGTCGTTATGGCTGGTTCTTCACTTGTGACGTGTACCCCGAAAAAAGAAGTGCTTAACTTTAAACAAATAGGGGGGAGTTTAAAAGATACTTGGCATAGGATTTGCGGTGCTCATAATAGATCAACTCGTAAACAATCTATCGTTGTTCTTCTTTGCAATTTCTATGTGGGTGTTACTACTTGGTATAGATTTGTGCTTTTAATGCTATTAACGCTTTTAATGCTGTGGGAAATTTAGTGGGCTCACCACCTATAACTATCAGTGAAACAACATTAACATTGGAACATGTCATGCAAAGGTTAGCAACTATTGAGAATAAAATTTCTACCGTGGAGCATATTGTCTTCACCGGCGCCCTCTTTTGTTTTTATTTGAGACATTTTGGTCCTTATTGTCTTCACCGGTGCCCTGCCTCATACCTGTGGTCATGACAATGTGCAGGCGACACATGCTGCTCCTGGAGCCGAGCTCCTCCTCAAGCTTGGCGTCGTTGTGCTCCCAACCCTCGCCCCCGGTGTCAGATCCGGCAAGGCGGCCAACGGGCACTGCATCGCGCCCTCCTCACCATGGTAGGCTCAACTCCTCCACACGGTCGCCTCCTCCATCAAGGTCGCCGAGCTCCATCTCCTCTGCAGCAGCCTCGAGGTTGACATTACTACAGAATGTGACAATGGTACTGTGTATGTATGATGGTACTTTGAAAGTTTGCATGTGTTTTCTGTGTGTAAGTGTGAACTGAAGATTTTGCTGTGTGTAAGTTCAATTACTTCTCGACTTTCTCCTCCCTCTTTGGATTGCATTTTGTTGTAACATTGAGTTATCATTAAAGAAGGTAGCATACAAGGCGGTGGACATTGCTCGTCTGCTTTGTCACGGAAGTGTATGCTCAAGGAAGAAGAAGCAATGCGCACCTAGAGGAACGACTACCTTGGCCCCTTACGGTGATCTTCTACGGTAGTTATGGTCGGCACAACAACACGGGTGTGAAACTGCTGGTCGCTACCGTCCCAGGGGTGCAGGAAAGTAAGCCGAGCAGGATTAATTCGCGCACTAGGCCGTCTGGCACCCTCTGGTCTAGAATGCATAGCATAGGGCTGCAGCCTGCGACGAACCAACTGGAGGCAAGCTCCATAATTTTTCCTGCAGCGAGCAGGTCGCAATCTTTTAGGGCTCATTTGGTTGTGAGGGGTTTAAAACCCTGGGAAGCAACCCCGTCGGGGAAATTTGAGAGGGCACATGGGATCCCCCTCCTTCTTGGGAGGGAATCTTCCCAACCTCTGTTGCCAAATGGCAACAAAGGGAAGGGGCAGGCGGAGGAGGTTGTGTGGCAGGTGGAGGAGCTACTTGGAGCTAGAGGGAGAGAGGGAGGTGAGCGTGGCAAGTCACGGCCGTGCGCGAGAGAGGCGACGGGGGATGATTTCCACGACTGCGGAGGCGTGGATCCTGTACCCAGGGAAAACTAGGGGATCGGGCTGGAAGGCCTGTGTTTTTGGTTGTCCAAATGTCTCGCTTCTTTTTCCTGGGCCTGATTTCTGCATGGGTTTCGCCCCCCGGGAAAAGGCAGGGATCCCTGGGGGATTACGGGCAACCAAATGAGCCCTTACTGGAAAGTTGACCCACGACTTTCATCGTACCGGCGTTGAACAGGGTGCATGCACAGAGGGGCTTGTTTGTAACCAACAGGAACTAACCAACGCGTCCGACGCGATCTGCCGCCCGAGCGAACACCCGTGAGCCTGCCATGTGAGGCACCGGAGAATGTGACTCCATCGTCGCAAGGGACGCAGCCCCTTCTTGCCCCCGGTGCCTCACATGGCGGGCACGTTGTGACATGTTCTTATCGGACGAGACCCATGGTACGTCCCCAGGCTGGCACGCCCGGCCACACCCATATCGGACTTTTTTGTTGGGCCTTGATATGAGGGGGTGCAGGGTCAGCCCGGGCGTTTGAGGCCCGCTTGAGGCGTCCGTTGGGGTCGAATTTTCGTCACCGGTCGGGCCGGCCGGACGCCCCCATATCCGCCTCATTTTTATTTGGTTGGATATGATATGTCGCACATAGTTTGCCCAATGATATCTGGGCAAGGCACAAAGCCGAGATTGCAACTGGAATTCTAGAAGCAAAAGAAGAGCATGAATTCGCGTACAACATCCGTTGGGCAGAAGGCGGAGATCATCATAAGCTCCACCTCCGGGGGCGACAACACCGACCTAGAGGTGATCGAGCATCCTGAAAGGATCGATATGGTTGACTAGAGGGGGTGAATAGGCAACTAACAATTTTTAAGCTTTTCTTTACCAAATTAAACTTTGCACCAAAGTAGGTTGTCTAGATGTGTAACTAAGTGAGCAACCTATATGATGCAATGACAACTAGCACAAAAGCAAGCAATGGATGTAACACAAGTAAGCTTGCAAAAGTAAAGGCACGAAATAACCAAGAGTGGAGCCGGTGGAGGCGAGGATGTGTTACGAAGTTCCTTCCTTTTAAGGGAAATGCGTCTCCGTTAGAGCGGTGTGGAGGCACAATGCTCCCCAAGAAGCCACTAGGGCCACCGTATTCTCCTCACGCCCTCACACAATGCGAGAAGCCATGATTCCACTATTGGTGCCCTTGAAGGCGGCGACTGAACCTTTACAAACAAGGTTGGGGCAATATCCACAACAATTGGAGGCTCCCAACAACACCACGAAGCTTCACCACAATGGCGTATGGCTTCGGGGTGACCTCAACTGTCTAGGGTGCTCAAACACCCAAGAGTAACAAGATCCGCTAGGGATAAGTGGGGGGAATCAAATATCTTGTGGTGGAAGTGTAGATCGGGCCCTTGTCACCCAATCCCGAGCAAATCAACAAGTTTGATTGGCTAGGGAGAGAGATCGGGCGAAAATGGAGCTTGGAGCAACAATGGAGCTTAGAGATGGAAGAGGTAGTCAACTAGAGGTAGAAGATGCCCCTTATATAGTCATGGGAAAAATCCAACCGTTATCCACATGTTCAGCCCGCGACGCGCAGTACTACCGCTCGAGAGCGGCGGTACTATCATGAGGTCAGCAGCGGTACTATCGTGGCGGACCACGGTACTTCGCGACAATGACACGGGCGGGACTTGCGACTAGGGGCGATACTACGCTTGCGGTACTACCGCTCCCCTTGCGGTACTACCGCAAGGCAGGAAAATCATTGCACAGGAAGAACGGATGAAATAAATTACATCCTTGCCTACTTCACTGAAAATGAGGTGGTACAAAATCCGACGCGGTACTACGCTCGCGGTATGATACTACCACTACGGTAGCGGATGTAAAAATTACATCGCGCCTACTACCGTGACGCTGCGGTACTAGGTAGGAGGGCCGCGGTACGACTCGAGGCGGTACTATCGTGGGCCCCAGCGGTACTACCGCTGGCTGGACGAGCGATCTCGCCGTGGGTGGCGCGGATGTAAAGATTACATCCACCCTACTACCGCGTTGGGGGCGGCACAAGGCACAGGAGCAGCGGTACTACGGCTCGGAGGAGCGGTACTACCGTGACCCACAGTGTACTACCGCTTGTACTTGCAGTACTACCGCAAGTACAAAGCGATAGTCGTCGATTTCAGCACAACCAAGATAACAATGAGAAGCTCCAAAGTGCGAGGGAAAGGTAGGACAAGTGTATGTGTTGATTCCACCCAAACCTTTCCGACGCCGCACCCCTCTTAATAGTCGGCTCTCCTCGACTCAAATCCACCAAAGAGAAAGCGTAGAACAACGCCGACTTCAATAGTCTCGAGGGGCACCGAATCGTCTCGTGCCTAGTGATGAAGTATCCGAGAAACTCAAGGCACACGATTAGTCATAAAAGCATTGTCATGAATCACCAAAACACCTAAGGGATAAATATGCCCTTACAATCTCCCACTTTTGGTGGATTGATGACAACAGGATTTGCACATAGATAAGATAATTTAGAGCAGGGGCAAACCCCACCTCTCTAAAATATAGACGGGCTCCCCCTAGATGTGTGCACTCTAGATGAATGCTTTGGACTGCATAGCACACAGACTAGGATCAACACTCCCCCTATATTTTAGAGACCAAGGCACAATAAATAACAAAGCATAGCATAAAGATAGCACAATATAACATAAGCTCGCTAGGATAGATAGAGTGCATAAGTCTTACACCAAACGAAGTAAAGCAACCGAGGTTCAAACGAGAAAGCAGCAAATAGTTCAACTGAGAAAGCAGCAAACACACGACACACACGGCTCGCAAATCCCTACACTCTCTCCCCCTTTGGCATCGAGACGCCAAAAAGGCAGAGAGGGCACCTACACACAAGAGGTGGCTCAAGCAGGGAACTCGTCCCAACCCTCTCCGTCGGTCTCCTCGGCAGCAGGGATGGTCTCCTCGGCATCCTCCTCAGACTCAGTCCACCTGTAGCCTTGCTTCTCCATCCACTCGGCCTCCAGAGTGATGCAGTCCTCAGACCCGCCAGACACTTCCTCACCATAGAGCTGCAAGATCTTCTTGTCCCTGCGACGACTCTCCTTGGACGCCACGTGAGTCATGTACTGCCCCTTGGCTTGCATGCAAAAAAGAGTCTTCATCTTGTCCTTCAGCTTCTTGGCCCATGATGGCATAGTGGCACTCTGGGAAGGCCTAGCAGCACGGCCCTCAGCAACATCCTCGGCGGCAGCATCCTCCTCATCAACAGCAGCCTAATAGCAGTCGCCTCGGCACGAGTAGTGGTGTTGGCCCAGTTGGATTTGATACGCAAACAGATGGGCTCATGGTGAATCCAGTCTGGAGCAAGGAACTCCTCATCGAGAACATCTTCTCCCAAGTCTTTGAGATCATTTGAAGCAGATAGGGCCCATAGATAGGCACCTTGCGGTTGAACATGCAAACCGAAGCTCACACCACATGATGTGTCGGACATCAAGTGGCCGAGAGGCCCGAGACGAGCAGGCCTCCTCGTAAATGAGCATCATATCCACCATATAGGCATGAACCTTGTCTTTGTCACCGATGCGAGGGAACAAGGAGTTGCGGAAGATGCGATACATGATATCCAGAAAAGAGTTGAGCACCAACGTTGTCTTGCCATTGGCGAGCGCCTTCTCAACCATGAATGGTGCAAGCTTGTCCTTGTTGGCAGAATCAGCATTGGCATGGGGGCGGACACCCACTGGAGTGTTAAGCCCATCATCAGGAACCTGAAGCAGATCCATGAACTCCTTCCAGGTAGCAGACAGTTGACGGCCATTGGTCATCCAGGTCATCCTCCGTTCTTCATTATGGTGAAAATAAACTAAGGCAAAGAACTGACAGATAATCTCAGGGTCATAGTCCAGGTGAAAAGAGATCACATGCTCAATGACAAACTGCTCCACCAAGTCCAGAGCCTCTCCAAAGTAGTCACGAAACTTGTCCTTCCTCATATGATGCATATCAATCCACTTCACCTCCACGTAGGTATTCTGCTTGTTCTTGATGACATCTAGATAGATGTTGGTGCATTGCTTGTTCCGAACAGCTCCTGCCTTTGATGATGGAGCGAGGGTGCACATAGTGGTGAAGCTGCCTGAGACGGACATACTCAGAAGGGGCTATCTCATCCATGCCCTTAGCAGGCTCCTTGTGCTTGCGAGCTGAGGTCTTGACATTGCGCTTGGAGGCAGAAGAGCCCTCTGGTACTTCACCTGGGTTGCGCAGACGCTTGGATCCGGTGTCATGACTAGGATTGGACCGGCGAGTGAAGGAAATATGCCCTAGAGGCAATAATAAAGTTATTATTTATTTCCTTATTTCATGATAAATGTTTATCATTCATGCTAGAATTGTATTAACCGGAAACATGATACATGTGTGAATGCATAGACAAACAACATGTCACTAGTATGCCTCTACTAGACTAGCTTGTTAATCAAAGATGGTTATGTTTCCTAACCATGAACAAGGAGTTGTTATTTGATTAACAAGGTCACATCATTAGTAGAATGATCGATTGACATGACCCATTCCATTAGCTTAGCACACGATCGTTTAGTATGATGCTCTTGCTTTTATCCATGACTTATACATGTTCCTGTAACTATGAGATTATGCAACTCCGTTTACGGAGGAACACTTTGGTGCTACCAAAGCGTCTGGCAACGCTGGGTGATTATAAAGGAGTACTACAGGTGTCTCCAAAGGCGATGTTGGGTTGGCGTATTTGAGATTAGGTTTTGTCACTCCGATTGTCGGTGAGGTATCTCTGGGCCCTCTCGGTAATGCACATCATGAAGCCTTGCAAGCACTACAACTAATGAGTTAGTTGTGAGATGATGTATTCGGAACGAGTAAAGAGACTTGCCGTGCGAGATTAAACTAGGTATTGGATACCGACGATCGAATCTCGGGCAAGTAACATACCGATGACAAAGGAACAACGTATGTTGTTATGCGGTCTCGACCGACAAAGATCTTCGTAGAATATGTAGGAACCAATATGGGCATCCAGGTCCGCTGTTGGTTATTGACCGTGAATAGTTCTAGGTCATGTCTACATTGTTCTCGAACCGTAGGGTCCATGCGCTTAAGGTTACGGCGATGGCGGTTATTATGAGTTTATGTATTTTGATGTACCGAAGGAGTTGAGTCCGGATGTGATCACGGACATGACGAGGAGTCTCGGAATGGTCGAGACATAAAGATTGATATATTGGAAGCCTATGTTTGGAGTTCGAATGGTTCGAGGCGGCGGAATTTACCGAGTACCGGAGGTTCTGGAACCCCCGGAGGTAAATGGGCCTCGATGGGCCCTAGTGGAAAGGAGAAGGGCAGCCCTAGGAGGGCGCCTCCCCTTCCCTAGTCCTATTAGGACTAGGAGAAGGGGCCGCCCCCTCTCTCTTTCCTCCGTGAATCCTAGTCCAACTAGGATTGGGGGAATCCTACTCCCAGAGGAGTAGGACTCCTGCATGCGCCCCTTTGCCGCCGGCCCCCTCCCCTGGCTCCTTTATATCACGGGGCAGGGGGCACCTGGAACACACAAGTTGATCGTGAGATCGTTCCTTAGCCGTGTGCGGTGCCCCCTCCACCATATTCCACCTCGGTTATACCGTCATGAAGCTTAAGCGGCCTGCGCCAGTGAAACATCAAGATCGTCACCACGCCGTCGTCTTGTGGAACTCTCCCTCGACACTCGGCTGGATCGAGTCTGAGGGGCGTCATCGAGCTGTCGTGTGTCAAGAACTCGGGGCGTCGAGTAACGGCGCCGGGATCGGTCGGATCGCGAGGAGAGCGTCGACTACTTCCTCTACGTTGTGATCGCTTCCGCCGGGTCTACAAGGGTATGTAGACAACACTCTCCCTCTCGTTGCTATACATCACCATGATCTTGCGTGTGCGTGGGAAAATTTTGAAATTACTCGTTCCCCAACGGTGGCATCCGAGCCTAGGTTTTTCTATGGTTTGATGTTTTGCACGAGTAGAACACAAGTGAGTTGTGGGCGATACAAGTCATACTACCTACCGGCATGTCATACTTTGGTTCAGCGGTATTGTGAGATGAAGCGGCCCGGACCGACATTACGCGTGACGCTTCACGCAAGACTGGTTTCACCGCTGTGAGCACTCGTTGCTTAAAGGTGGTGGTGGGTGCTGTCTCTCTCACTTTAGTTGAACTGAAGTGTAGCTCGCCCGGTCCTTGAGAAGGTTAAAGCGAGTCTATTGTGAAATGTCGTTGTGGTTTTGATCGTGGGTGAGACTGGTTCTTGCTTAAGCCCGTAGCAGCCACGTAAAATTTGCAACAACAAAGTAGAGGGCGTCTAACTTGTTTTTGCGGGGCATGTTGTGATGTGATATGGTCAAGGCGTGATGCTATATTTTATTGTATGAGATGATCATGTTTTGTAACGAAGTTATCGGCAATCGGTGGAGCCATATGGTTGTCGCTTTATTGTATGCAATGCAATCGCTTCGTAATGCTTTACTTTATCACTAAGCGGTAGCGATAGTCGTAGAAGCATAAGTTTGGCGAGGCGACAACGATGCTACGATGGAGATCAAGGTGTCGCGCCGGTGGCGATGGTGATCATGGTGGTCTTTGCAAGATGGAGATCATGAAGCACAAGATGATGATGACCATATCATATCACTTATATTGATTTGCATGTGATGTTTATCCTTTTATGCATCTTATCTTGCTTTGATTGACGGTAGCATTATAAGATGATCTCTCACTAAATTATCAAGAAGTGTTCTCCCGAGTATGCACCGTTGCCAAAGTTAAATCGTGCCCGGACACCACGTGATGATCGGTGTGATAAGCTCTCGTCCATCTACAACGGGTGCAAGCCAGTTTTGCACACGAGAATACTCGGGTTATACTTGGCGAGCCTAGCATATGCAGATATGGCCTCGGAACACGGAGACCGAAAGGTCGGCGTGAATCATATAGTAGATATGATCAACATAAGATGTTCACCATTGAAAACTACTCCATTTCACGTGATGATCGGTTATGGTTTAGTTGATTTGGATCACGTGATCACTTAGATGACTAGAGGATGTCTTTCTAAGTGGGAGTTCTTTAGTAATATGATTAATTGAACTTAAATTTATCATGAACTTAGTACCGATAGAATCTTGCTTGTTTATGTTTGATTGTAGATAGATGGCTCGTCTTTGTTGTTCCGTTGAATTTTAATGCGTTCCTTGAGAAAGCAAAGTTGAAAGATGATGGTAGCAATTACACGGATTGGGTCCGTAACGAGGATCATCCTCATTGCTGCCTGTAAGAGCTACGTCTGGATGCACCGCTAGGTAGCGAACTCTTCTTTGGAGCAACACCGGATGTTATGAGCGTCTGGCGAGCAAAGTGATGACTACTCTATAGTTCGATGTGCCATGCTTTACGGCTTAGAACGGGACTTCAACGGCGTTTTGAGCGTCATGGAGCATATGAGATGTTCCAGGAGTTGAAGTTAATATTCCAACAGAATGCGGATTGAGAGATATGAAGTCTCCAATAAGTTCTATAGCTGCAAGATGGAGGAGAACGATTACATTAGTGAGCATATACTCGAGAATGTCCAGGTACTACAATCACTTGACACAATTGGGAGTTAATCTTCCGGATGATTGTGTCATTGATGAAATTCTCAATCACGCCACCAAGCTACAAAGGCTTCGTGATGAACTATAATATGCAAGGGTTAGTAAAGACTATGCACGAGCTCTTCGCAATGCTAAAGGCTGCGGAGGTAGAGATCAGAAGGAGCATCAAGTGTTGATGGTCAATAAGACCACTAGTTTCAAGAAGAAAGGCAAAGGGAAGAAGAAGGGAATCTCAAGAAGAACAGCAAGCAAGTTCTTTGCTCGGGAGAAAAAACCCAAGTCGGCCCTAAACACTGGCCGAGTGCTTCTCGCAAGCGGTAGTCCTTTGAAGCGGAACTGCCCCAAGTATTTGGCGGATAAGAAGGATGGCAAGGTGAACAAAGGTATATGTGATATACATGTTATTGATGTGTACCTTACTAGAGCTCGTAGTAGCACTGGTATTTGATCTTGGTTACATTGCTAATATTTGCAACTCGAAGCAGGGACTACTGGATTAGCGAACTACGCAAAGGGCGAGGTGGCGATCTTGGCGTGGGAAATGGTTCCAAAGTCGATGTGATCGCGGTCGACACGCTACCTCTACATCTACCTTGGATTAGTTTTAGACCTAAATAATTGTTATTTGGTGCTGCGTTGAGCATGAACATTATATCTGGATCTTGTTTGATGCGAGGCGGTTATTCATTTAAATCAGAGAATAATGGTTGTTCTATTTATATGAGTAATATCTTTTATGGTCATGCACCCTTGAGGAATGGTCTATTTTGATGAATCTCGATAGTAGTGATACACATATTCATAATGTTGAAACCAAAAGATGCAGAGTTGATAACGAAAGTGCAACTTATTTGTGGTACTTGCCGTTTAGGTCATATCGGTGTAAAGCGCATGAAGAAACTCCATCTTGATGGACTTTTGGAGTCACTTGATTATGAATCACTTGGCACTTCGAACCGTGCCTCATGGGCAAGATGACTAGAACACCGTTCTCGGTACTATGGAGAGAGCAACGATTTGTTGGAAATCATACATACAGATGTATGTGGTCCGATGAATGTTGAGGCTCGTGGCGGATATCGTTATTTTCTCACCTTCACGGATGACTTAAGCAGATATGGGTATATCTACTTAATGAAACATAAGTCGAAACGTTTGAAAAGTTCAAAGAATTTGAGTGAAGTTGAAAATCATCGTAACAAGAAAATTAAGTTTCTACGATCGATCGTGGAGGTGAATATTTGAGTTCGAGTTTGGTCTACATTTGAAACAATGCGGAATAGTTTAGCAACTCCGCCACCGGAACACCACAGCGTAATGGTGTGTCGAGCGTCGTGTCGTACTTTACTAGATATGGTACGATCTATGATGTCTCTTCTGATTTACCGCTATCGTTTTGGGGTTATGCTCTAGAGGCGGCCGCATTCACCTTGAATAGAACACCGTCGAAATCCGTTGAGGCGACACCTTATGAACTGTGGTTTAGCAAGAAACCAAAGTTATCGTTTCTTAAAGTTTGGGGATGCGATGCTTATGTGAAAAAGCTTCAACTGATAAGCTCGAACCCAAATCGAATGTGTCTTCATAGGATACCCAAAGGAAGCAGTTGGGTACACCTTCTATCACAGATCCGAAGGCAAGACATTCGTTGTTAAGAATGGATCCTTTCTAGAGAAGGAGTTTCTCTTGAAAGAAGTGAGTGGGAGGAAAGTGGAACTTGATGAGGTAATAGTACCTTCTCCCTTACTTGAAAGTAGTTAAATCGCAGAAACCGGTTTACGAGACACCTACACCAAGTAGTGAGGAAGTTGATGATGTTGATCATGAAACTTCAGATCAAGTTACTCTGAACCTCGTAGATCAACAGAGTAAGATCCGCACTGAGTGGTACGGTAATCCTGTTCGGAAGTCATGCTACTAGATCATGATGAACCTACGAACTATGAAGAAGCGATGGTGAGCCCAGATTCCATAAAATGGCTTGAGGCCATGAAATCGAGATGGGATCCATGTATGAAAACAAAGTATGGACTTTGGTTGACTTGCCGAGGGTAGGCAAGCAATAGAAAACAAGTGGATCTTCAAGAAGAAGACCGACGCCGACGGTAATATTCTCGTCTATAAAGCTCGACTTATGCAAAAGGTTTTCGGCAAGTTCAAGGGATTGACTACGATGAGACCTTCTCACCCGTAGCGATGCTTAAGTCCGTCCGAATCATGTTAGCGATTGCCGCATTTTATGATTATGAAATTTGGCAAATGGATGTAAAAGCGCATTCTGAATGGATTTACGGAAGAAGAGTTGTATATGATGCAACGGAAGGTTTTATCGATCCAAAGGAGCTAACAAAGTATGCAAGCTCCAGCGATCCATCTATGGACTGGTGCAAGCATCTCGGAGTTGGAATAAGCGCTTTGATAGTGTGATCAAAGCATTTGGGTTTGTCTGAGACTTTTGGAGAAGCTTTGTATTTACAAGAAAGTGAGTGGGAGCTCTGTAGCATTTACGATATTATATGTAGATGACATATTGCTGATCGGAAATGATATAGAATTCTGGATAGCATAAAGGGATACTTGAATAAGAGTTTTTCAATGAAAGACCTCGGTGAAGCTGCTTACATATTGGGCATTAAGATCTATAGAGATAGATCAAGGCGCCTAATTGGACTTTCACAAAGCACATACCTTGACAAAGTTTTGAAGAAGTTCAAAATGGATCAAGCAAAGAAAGGGTTCTTGCACGTGTTACAAGGTGTGAAGTTGAGTCGGACTCAATGCCCGACCACTGCAGAAGATAGAGAGAAAATGAAAGATGTTCCTATGCTTGACCATAGGCTCTATCATGTATGCAATGCTGTGTACCAGACTGATGTGTGCCTTGCTATAAGCCTAGCAGGAGGTACCAAAGTAATCCAGAGTGGATCATTGGACAGCGGTCAAGAACATCTGAAATACGAAAAGGACTAAGGATATGTTTCTCGTATATGGAGGTGACAAAGAGCTCATAAATGGCAGTTACGTTGATGCAAGCTTTGACACCGATCGAGACGATTCTAAATCGCAGACCGGATCGTATTTACACTAAGCGGAGGAGCTGTCGGTTGGTGCAGTTCTAAACAAAGCGTCGTGGCGGGATCTACATGTGAAGCGGAATACATAGCAGCTTCGGAAGCAGCTAATGAAGGAGTGCGGATGAAGGAGTTCATATCCGATCTAGGTGTCATACCTAGTGCATCGGGTCAATGAAAATCTTCGTGACAATCTCGAGCTATTGCCTTAGCGAAGGAATCCAGATTTCACAAGAGGACCAAGCACATCAAGAGGCGCTTCAATTCCATCCGGGACTTAGTCAGACCGGAGACATAGAGATTTGCAAGATACATACGGATCTGAATGTTGCGCACCGTTGACTAAGCCTCTTCCACGAGCAAAACATGATCAGCACCAAGACTCCATGGGTGTTAGAATCATTCTTATGTAATCTAGATTATTGACTCTAGTGCAAGTGGGAGGATGAAGGAAATATGCCCTAGAGGCAATAATAAAGTTATTATTTATTTCCTTATTTCATGATAAATGTTTATCATTCATGCTAGAATTGTATTAACAGGAAACATGATACATGTGTGAATGCATAGACAAACAACATGTCACTAGTATGCCTCTACTAGACTAGCTTGTTAATCAAAGATGGTTATGTTTCCTAACCATGAACAAGGAGTTGTTATTTGATTAACAAGGTCACATCATTAGTAGAATGATCGATTGACATGACCCATTCCATTAGCTTAGCACACGATCGTTTAGTATGATGCTACTGCTTTTATCCATGACTTATACATGTTCACGTAACTATGAGATTATGCAACTCCGTTTACGGAGGAACACTTTTGGTGCTACCAAGCGTCCACAACGTAATCGGGTGATTATAAAGGAGTACTACAGGTGTCTCCAAAGGCGGATGTTGGGTTGGCGTATTTGAGATTAGGTTTTGTCACTCCGATTGTCGGTGAGGTATCTCTGGGCCCTCTCGGTAATGCACATCATCGAAGCCTTGCAAGCACTACAACTAATGAGTTAGTTGTGAGATGATGTATTACGGACGAGTAAAGAGACTTGCGTAGCGAGATTAAACTAGGTATTGGATACCGACGATCGAATCTCGGGCAAGTAACATACCGATGACAAAGGAACAACGTATGTTGTTATGCGGTCGACCGACAAAGATCTTCGTAGAATATGTAGGAACCAATATGGGCATCCAGGTCCGCTGTTGGTTATTGACCGTGAATAGTTCTAGGTCATGTCTACATTGTTCTCGAACCGTAGGGTCCATGCGCTTAAGGTTACGGCGATGTTATTATGAGTTTATGTATTTTGATGTACCGAAGGAGTTCGAGTCCGGATGTGATCACGGACATGACGAGGAGTCTCGGAATGGTCGAGAAATAAAGATTGATATATTGGAAGCCTATGTTTGGAGTTCGAATGGTTCGGGCGGCGGAATTTACCGAGTACCGGAGGTTCTGGAACCCCGGGAGGTAAATGGGCCTCGATGGGCCCTAGTGGAAAGGAGAAGGGCAGCCCTAGGAGGGCGCGCCTCCCCCTTCCCTAGTCCTATTAGGACTAGGAGAAGGGGCCGCCCTCTCTCTTTCCCCTCAGGAATCCTAGTCCAACTAGGATTGGGGAATCCTACTCCCAGAGGAGTAGGACTCCTGTATGCGCCCCTTTGGCCGGCCCCTCCCCTGGCTCCTTTATATACAGGCAGGGGGCACCTTAGAACACACAAGTTGATCGTGAGATCGTTCCTTAGCCGTGTGCGGTGCCCCCTCCACCATATTCCACCTCGGTTATACTGTCATGAAGCTTAAGCGAAGCCCTGCGCGGTGAAACATCAAGATCGTCCTGCGCCGTCGTCTTGTGGAACTCTCCCTCGACACTCGGCTGGATCGAGTCTGAGGGACGTCATCGAGCTGTACGTGTGTCAAGAACTCGGGGCGTCGAGTGTGGCGCCGGGATCGGTCGGATCGCGAGGAGAACGTCGACTACTTCCTCTACGTTGTGATCGCTTTCGCCGGGTCTACAAGGGTATGTAGACAACACTCTCCCCTCTCGTTGCTATACATCACCATGATCTTGCGTGTGCGTAGGAAAATTTTGAAATTACTACGTTCCCCAACAGCGAGAGCCACCACCTGAGACACACACGCAAAACACCAAAGACACGAAAAAGATCAATGCAAAGGCCACGATAAAGCACAAGAAACACATAGAAGGCATACGAGAAAGTTGGCATGCGATAGATGTGAGCCACGGTAGAACTGCCATTGCCTGCGATACTAAAACATTAGTACCACTCCAAAACGCGGTAGTACTGCGGCGAGGTCACGCAGTACCGTGGTTGGAGCGGAAGTAAAATTTTAGTATCACAGAGAGCTTGATAATACCGCTCGAAGGGCGGTAGTACCGTGCAAGTGGTAATACCGCGCCAGACGAGGCGGTAATCTTGCGTCGCGTCGAGATCAACCGACGGTTTGAATCGAAAAGAACCATGAAACAACGGCGGTGCTACGATGATCAAATCTAGCGCAAGACAACAATACAAGTATAAATCCTACGCAATACCACGCTCCTTCATCCTACTCTTGCAGAGATTAAGCCTATGAATCTCAAGAACACACAAGCCTCCCCCAAAACCTAGAAACACCAAACACAATCAACAAGGAAAGGGAGTTGGGGAAAAAACCTTGGTCCATAGCAAGAGCACGTGGTGGGGAACGATCCCACCAGACGGAATCACGGGAGGGCAGCCGGTGGAGGAGATCCGGCGATTTAACGCCGGCTCGTTCTGAGCGAGGAGAGAAGGAGGCGATGTGGGGGAAGAACTGCGAATGGGTATGGGGAGTTAGAACTCCCCCTGCCCGTCCTTATGCCCACGCCCCCAAACCGGCGCGGTAGTACCGCATATCATCGCGGTAGTACCGCTCGGGCAGAAGTACCGCACCGAGGCGGTAGTTCCGCTCAACTAGGCGGCGATAAAAATTACTGCTGCGTGACATGATACTGCCGTGCTCCATAGCGGTAGTACCGTGACTGGCTGCAGTAGTACCGTGAACTCAAGCCACCACAAGTTTCAACACGAGAAGAAGGCCTTTGCGCAGAAACTTTTCACACACAAGAAACCACAAGAACATGCACAAACCAGAGGCAGAGAGACAACAAGAAACCACCAAGCGGCAAAGCCTCTCGAGGAGATAGGGCAGTGGCCGAAGCCACCTATGTTTGAGTTGGATGGTATGGCACCGCGAAGAATTATCCTTGGGCCCATGACCAAAACTCGTCTTTGACGCACAAGTGCCATCAAAAATGGCTAATGTGAAAGAGGTGATTGATTTATGCATAATGGGGGGGGGAGTTCATTGAGAGAACAACACTCCCCCTATGTCCATGCCTACACCTAAACTAGACAACAAGTTGAGTGTGGTGGGGGGTACACGGGTTCAAGTCACATTGCTCAAATCAATGATATTTAGCTCATGCCTTAACTCGCGAAATCTTGCTTCATCCAAGGAATTCATGAAAATATCTGCAAGGTTACCATGAGTGTTGACATACTTGAGCTCGATCTCCCCACGCCTAATGTGATCCCGGTTGAAGTGATACCGAATCTCAATGTGCTTCATCTTGAAGTGTTGCACCGGGTTGAGAGAAATCTTGATGGCACTTTCATTATCACACCAAAGAGGCACTTTGTCACAAATGACACCGTACTCCTTTAAAGTTTGCCTCATCCATAGGAGTTGAGCACAACAACTACCGGCCGCCACATATTCCGCTTCGGTGGACGAGAGAGACACACAACTTTGCTTCTTGGAAGACCAACTTACCAAAGAGCAACCAAGAAATTGGCACCCTCCGGAAGTGGACTTCCTATCCACTTTGTCTCCCGCCTAATCCGAATCAAGTAAAACCTTCAAGCTTGAAGTTTACTCCTCTTGGGTACCATAAGCCAAAGTTTGGGGTATGAGCCAAATATCGAAAGATTCGCTTGACCGCCACATAGTGACTTTCCTTCGGTGCGGCTTGAAACCGTGCACACATCCCCACACTCAACATGATATCCGGTCTAGATGCACAAAGGTAAAGCAAGGAGCCAATCATGGAGCGATATACCTTTTGATCCACCGCTTTACCATTGGGATCGATGTCAAGTTGGCACTTGGTAGGCATTGGTGTAGTAGCCGCCTTGACATCACTTAGCTTGAATATTTTAAGCATGTCTTGAGTGTATTTGGCTTGGTTGATGAAGGTTCCTTCTCTTCTTTGTTTGATGTCAAAACCAAGGAAGAACTTCAACTCTCCCATCGAAGACATCTTGAACTTGGAGGTCATGAGAGCGGAAAATTCCTCATTGAAAGCTTTGTTAGGAGAACCAAAGATAATATCATCAACATATAGTTGGCATACAAACAAATCCCCTTTGACCTTCTTAGTAAAAAGAGTGGGATCGATTTGTCCTACTTCAAATCCACGATCTTGTAGCAACTCGGTAAGGTGGTCATACCACGCACGTGGGGCTTGTTTCAGGCCATAGAGTGCCTTATCGAGTTGATACACATGATCCGGGAAGTAGGGGTCCTCAAACCCGGGGGGTTGCTTGACATAGACCAACTCCTTAATAGGACCATTAAGAAAAGCACTTTTCACATCCATTTGTTGCAACTTAAAGTTGTGATGGGAAGCATAAGCAATCAATAAATGAATGGATTCAAGACGAGCAACGGGAGCAAAGGTTTCACCGTAGTCGATACCCTCGACTTGGGAGTAGCCTTGTGCTACCAATCTTGCCTTGTTGCGAATGATGTTCCCATGAGCATCTTGCTTGTTCTTGAAGATCCACTTGGTTCCAATGACGTTGTGGTTCCCCGATGGTCTTGGCACCAATCTCCACACCTTGTTGTACTCAAAGTTGTTGAGTTCTTCATGCATGGCATTGAGCCAATCCGAGTCTTTGAGCGCCTCATAGACCTTTTGGAGTTCAACACAAGAGACAGACGCGTGATGTTCACAATAGTTTCCTAATTGTCTACGAGTGCTTACCCCCTTTCTTAGGCTTCCAACCACGTTTTCCATGAGATGGCCTTGGGTGGTGAGCTTGGAAGCAATCTTCGCGGCACGACACTCTAATTCCTCCTCGGGTGTGGAAGGAGGAGGGTTGACTTGATCATCTTGAGCGTCGTCTTGAGCTTGTTCTTGATCTTGAGCTTGCTCTTGATCTTGAGCTTGCTCTTGATCTTGAACTTGCTCGAGGGGGAGAACTTAACCTTGGGCATCATTTAGAGGTTCACCACCATCTTGAGGTTGATCTTGCCCTTGGTCTTGTTCACGAGGTTGAGGGACTTCACTTTGTTCTTCGGAAGCGTGTGGGTCTTGGTGAGGTGATGGCTCCACATGAGTAGAGCATTGTCCTTCTCCTTCGGCCACAAGGGGTTCCTCAATGGGTAGAATTTGACCAATACCCATTCTTCTTATGGCTTGGGGAGTAATTTCATCACCTACATCACAAGTACCACTTTGCTCCACTTGGGAGCCGTTATTTTCATCAAACTCCATGTTACACGCCTCCTCAATGAGTCCGGTGGACTTGTTGAGAACACGGTAAGCATGAGAGTTTGTAGCATAACCAACAAATATGCCCTCATGAGCTCTAGCCTCAAATTTAGACAAACGAACACCTTTCTTGAGAATGAAACACTTACAACCGAACACCCGGAAGTACTTGAGGCTGGGCTTGATGCCGGTGAGTATCTCATAAGGAGTCTTGTTCAAGCCTTTGCGAAGATAGAGCCGATTGGATGCATGACATGCGGTGTTGATGGCTTCGGTCCAAAAGTTCTAACTCGTTGCTTGCCCTTGACGCCACTTGAGTTTTTCTTGTTGAAGTTGGGTCTTGTATTCTTCTTGCTCCAAAATTGTCTTGAGGCAAGGGCCATGTGCTCATGATAATCATACTTGGTGTCTTCGGGATTGCTCTCCTCATCTTCCACTTCTTCCTCTTCTTTCATGATGACCTTGGCCTTCAAAGCAAGATTGGGCTTCTTTGCCCTTTGAGAACGGAGCACCGCATTGTCGGCGGTCTTGTCCAAGATGATCATTGCAACGAACTCATCCAACACTTCACTTGAGGTCATGGAGTGGAAGTCCGGTCTTTGACGGATGACGGAGGACATGGCCTTGTTATAGGGCATCATGGCCTTGAGGAACTTGCGCTTGATCCAATTGTCATCCGTGTCCTTGCTTCCATGATCTCGGAGTGAGACCGCGAGTTTTGTCACTCTTCGAAAGAGCTCACGAGGTTCTTCATCTTCTTTCATTGCAAACTCATCGGCCTCATCTTGCACCACTTCATAGTTGGAGCGTTGAATGCTAGCACTACCTCAATAGAGAGACTCAACACATTTCCATGCTTCTTTAGCCATGGCATGAGGTCGAAGATGAGGAAGATCTTCGGGAAGGATTGCATCTTGGATGATGAAAAGAGCACTCTCATTGAATTGATTGTCCACGGCTTCTCGAGGGGTGAAGTTGCTTGGGTCATGAGGATAGAAACCTTCTTCAATGATTCTCCAAAGGTTAGTGTTCACATGTTTTAAATGACGCTTAAAGCGATAGACCCAAGAATCAAAATCTTCATGTTTCTCATATTTAGGAGGAGGACCGGCATGATTCAAATGAGTGGAGGGGATTGGCCCTCCATAAATTGGGGGTTCCACATGGGCAAAGATGCCGGTACCATTTCTACCACTAATAGAAGGACTCTTTTCAATGTTAGCTTCCCCCTTGTCGGAGGTAGCATCCGTCACCTTGTTGGTGGGATCACCCACTTTCATTGGCGAGGTAGACTGTTTAAGTCCTTCTAGGAATTCCTTAAACATGTCCTTGACCTCGGTCGTCATGGAGGTTTTCAATGTTTCCAAAGCCACATTGAATTCCTCACGTGAGATCGAGTTACTCCCATCTCCCGTAGATGATATAGGATTCGCACCGGAGTGCTCTCCCACCTCATCTACGACATCAACCATACTCTTCGGACGGTAAAGCCCTTAAAAAGAGACGAGGCTCTGATACCAATTGAAAGGATCGATATGGTTGACTAGGGGGGGGGGGTGAATAGGCAACTAACAATTTTTAAGCTTTTCTTTACCAAATTAAACTTTGCACCAAAGTAGGTTGTCTAGATGTGCAACTAAGTGAGCAACCTATATGATGCAATGACAACTAGCACAAAAGCAAGCAATGGATCTAACACAAGTAAGCTTGCAAAAGTAAAGGCATGAAATAACCAAGAGTGGAGCCGGTGGAGACGAGGATGTGTTACCGAAGTTCCTTCCTTTTAAGGGGAAGTACGTCTCCGTTAGAGCGGTGTGGAGGCACAATGCTCCCTAAGAAACCACTAGGGCCACCGTATTCTCCTCACACCCTCACACAATGCGAGATGCCGTGATTCCACTATTGGTGCCCTTGAAGGCGGCGACCGAACCTTTACAAACAAGGTTGGGGCAATTTCCACAACAATTGGAGGCTCCAAAAAACACCATGAAGCTTCACCACAATGGAGTATGGCTTCGGGGTGACCTCAACTGTCTAGGGTGCTCAAACACCCAAGAGTAACAAGATCCGCTAGGGATAAGTGGGGGGAATCAAATATCTTGTGGTGGAAGTGTAGATCGGGCCCTTGTCACCCAATCCCGAGCAAATCAACAAGTTTGATTGGCTAGGGAGAGAGATCGGGCGAAAATGGAGCTTGGAGCAACAATGGAGCTTAGAGATGGAAGAGGTAGTCAACTAGAGGTAGAAGATGCCCCTTATATAGTCATGGGAAAAATCCAACCGTTATCCACATGTTCAGCCCGTGACACGCGGTACTACCGCTCCAGGAGCACGCAGTACTATCATGAGGTCAGCGGTACTACCGTGGCGGACCACGGTACTTCCACGACAAAGAAGAGACAGCCGGGCTTGCTCGACTAGGGGCAATACTACGCTTGCAGCGGTACTACCGCTCCCCTTGCGGTACTACCGCAAGGCGGAAAGTCATTATGCAGGAAGGGCGGATGAAATAAATTACATCCGTGCCTACTTCCGCTGAAAATGAGGTGGTACAAAAATCCGACGCGGTACTACAGCTCGTGAGGCGCGGTACTACCGTTGCAGGCGCGGATGTAAAAAATTACATCCGCGCCTACTACCGTGACGCTGCGGTACTAGGTAGGAGGGCCACGGTACTACGACTCTGTGGGAGCGGTATTATCAGGCCCCGCCGTACTACCGCTACTTGGACGAGCAAGATTGCCGTGGGTGGCGCGGATGTAAAAAATTACATCCACCCCTACTACCGTGCCGGAGCGGCACAAGGCCTGGGAGCCGCGGTACTATGGCTCCAGAGGAGCGGTACTACCGTGACCCACAGCGGTACTACCGCTCGTACTTGCGGTACTGCCGCAAGTACAGTAGTAGTCGTCAGATTTCAGCACAACCAAGATAACAATGAGAAGCTCCAAAGTGCAGGGAAAGGTCGGACAAGTGTACGTGTTGATTCCACCCAAATCTTTCCGACGCGGACCCCCTCTTAATAGTACGGCTCTCCTACGACTCAAATCCACCAAAGAGAAACGTAGAACAACGCCGACTTCAATAGTCTCCAAGGGGCACCGAATCGTCTCGTGCCTAGTGATGAAGTATCTGAGAAACTCAAGGCACACGATTAGTCCGCAAAGCATTGTCATCAATCACCAAAACACCTAAGGGATAAATATGCCCTTACACAGCCCCCAGCCTTCTGTTGTGTGTGAAGGAAGGAATGTAGATGTGGGAGAATACCCGAGTTAGGCGAGAAGACCAAATCATAGCAGCCCACCCTGACAGACCAAATTAGTAGAAAAGGAGGGGACCATGTACCAGCGGTGTAGGAGGTGCAAAATCGTGGGTCGCACAGTCTCCATCCCCCCCACCCGCACAAGCACGCTGGGTTCGCACCCCTTCCCCCTCCGCACCCAAAATCATGTGACCGATGAAGTAGAGCCTGCGCTTATGTGCTTGGGAGCCCTACAGGGCCTCGACCTGACGGTGCGGAGATGCCGGCTACCGCTTCACGCGAACGCTCTGTCATGCTCTCCATCTGATGGACGATCTCTTCGTCCGTCGGGCCCGGCTCCTAGAGGAGACGTGGCCACTGGAGTTGTTGTTCCTCCTCATCGATGGAAGTGATGATTCTATAGTCCTTGTTGACGCTCTCGGAGAGCACGGACAGTGCCACGATACGCCTAAAGAGGAACATTCACCACATGCTCCTCACATGCACTAGAGAACCCTCCTTTTATTTTGTCGGAACCTGACCCACACCGATGGGGATCCCCCTGTGATGCGCGAGGAACCTTAAATGACCATACGTATATAACGACGAAACAATCGGCACGCATATGGTCTCACAATAGGTTCGTGAACTCATCACAGCATCCCACGAGACAGTTGGCCCACTGTTTCCATTCTCACAACACCCCGCGTGTGCACGATTAGGCGGCACCCAAAAGGGCAAAGCAGCCCCCTCCCTCCAATCTCGCTGAGTGAAACCCTCCTTTTATATTGTCAGAACCTCCCGCGCATCGATCGAGGAACCCTCTGAGACGCGTGAGGAACATTTCATATCGTACCACCGAAACGACTTGTCATGACATTTGTTTGTCATAACGAGAACCGTTCCCATGCGCCGCGCGACACTTTTTATGGTGTGCGTTCGTGAAAAGTTCTTCCACGCTGTAGAAGTTGGTCGCAAACGCACCATTTTTGCATTTACATGATAGGTGAGCCTTCTTCTCCGCACAGTCGAAACCATGTGTATATAACGTGGGGCCTCCTATATGCATTCCCATAACACGGCAGTCCCTACCAGCTCGTTAATGAGAACCCTCCTTTTATATTTGTCGGAACCTCACCCACACCAATGGGGGAACCCAATGTGAGAACCCTCCTCTTATATTGTCCCCCTCCTATACGCATTCTCATACCCCCGCCATCTCGATCAGTGAGAACCCTCCTTTTATATTGTCGGAACCTTACCCACACCGATGTGGGGGACCCTCTGTGGCGCGCTAGGAACCTTACAAGGCCATATGTACATAACGACGAAAAAATCAGCACGCATATGGGCTCACAAAAAATGTTTGTGAACTCATCACAGCATCCACGGAACAGTTGGCCCTGTTTTTCCAATCTCATAATAACCCGCGTGTGCACGATTAGGCGCCTCGCGAAAAGGACGCATCGTAGTTTTGTCAGCAAACGCATCATTGCATCTCATATATGCGTGTTCAGACCCGTTATGTTTATAATGTGGGTCCGCCTTTATGCATTCGTAGAACCATACACGTATTCTCTCCTACGCACCTCCCTAAAGGACCAAACAACACCCTCCCCAAACCCGCCCCCATCTCGTCGAGTGAGACGCGGTGAACATTCGCGAGCGAGAAAAATTCACTACAAGGCCTATAACTTGCGTCAGTGGCCACTTTAGTCCATGTGGTTAGAAATACCCGAAATACAGTCACCAACTCGCTCTAGGGGGTCATGTATGATCCATTGTACGCTTTGCTCTACGTATTCGCTGATTTTGAACTTGTGCAGTCACCCACTTGGTAGCTTGACTGTCATGTCGTCTTACCCGCCTAAATATGCTGGAAACCAAGGTTTTTTTTGTTGCAAAATTGCCACAAATAAAAGAACCCTATCCACAAGCGCTCCCTCTAATTTTTCTACCTGGAAGTTAGCTGTTGGTTGCATCTGGGCACGTGAGATGTGCAATAGCACTATTGCCAGTGACCAATCTACTGATACATGTGCAATCTACGGAGCATGTTTTTCGATCAACACTGAAGATGATCACCAGAAGGCAAAAGGAAGACATAAGAACCAGCAAAACGATCAGCATATCTCCAAATCAATCTGTTGTTGTGCAAGCCTCTGTCATGTAGTCTAAGATAGGATAATTGATGCAGATTGGGGAGCTAATCTATTGTGTAAATGAATTTGATGTACACCCAAGAATACAAACTGCAATGTGTATTGCTGCCTGCTTGCTTGTTGAATAAAGAGATAAACAGAGTCATGACAAATACCATGAGCCTTTTGAAGCTCCTGTAGAATCTGCAGCGTGTATTGTTGCACTTGCCCGCTCCTGGTACTTGAAGCTCCTGGCATCAGCAGTTCATATTACTTGCAGTGCCGGTAGAAAGTTGTAGAGAAATATACAACAAAATAAAGAGAACCAAATAGATACAACTTGATCATCAGATTAATATTTTTAGCTTTAAGTTGAAACTTAGAACTTCAAGAAAGCTTAGTCCATGACAATGGGGCAAAAATTGAACTTGACTAATTACATGGTGAAAATTTACAATTCTTACATCACACAATTGAGCCACCAAAATCAATGGAGTACAAAGAGCCTGCGTATCCAAACATTGCGACCACGTGCCGTGCCCCTTCATCGGCGCCCAGTATCCTTACCAAATAGGACAAACGTGTGCGTGTTCTCCGGTAAGCATTTCCCCAGCACACAGTTGAATCTTCCGACAGGCCGAACATCACTGGAAATGGCAAGGTTGCTCGCAAAATCCATGTATCAGACGGGTGTAGGTCCCATACCCGAAGCAGAGCACCCTGAACCTGCACCATTGTTAGCATGCCAATGGTGGATCTGCACACCCTGTAGTCCATCCCTTCATGTAAATTGGTGTAGGTGAAATCGTGAGGGAGATCAACATCACTGAATGATTCCTCATGCAGGTCGTAAGCCTTCACTATCCCCACCTCGTACATCATATAGAGCACATCATGCTGTATCACAGAGTACGAGTTTCAGAAGAAGGTTGCACGCTCTACACAGTACGGGTTTCCGGCCATAGCTGCGTGTTCTTCCGAGAGGCGAAAATGTGGTTAGACCAGGATACGGGTTTGAATGGCTGTAAAATGGCTATGACATGGACAAGAATACACACTGCATCACGGGGGTGCCGGGTCAGCAAAGGACGAGCAGACCAGGCCAAACGAAGGCGGCGTGGTGTCTTCACTGGTCCAGGATGCCCCCGTTCGAGAAGGGCAGAAATCACACATTTGACCTGAGGCAGAAATCAATTCACAAACTAACCTGCTTTCAAAAAAATTTCACTCTGCTGACCCTTTCGTGTGGCGCCCGACACTCGGCGCCAAGACCCAACTATCTGGCGCCTTATCCTTAGGCGTTGCACCCGCCAACGTGGCAGCCCTGGTCCACCATGCCCCACACGCAGACAAAGGGCGCCTAAGTCTTAGGCGCCACACATGGTAATGTCAGCGCCTAGCTGTGGGCGCTGCACATTCTCAGGTTCCACTTGGCTGGCCCCACCCTCTCTCCCTTCCAACCCCCACCCCACACACCCCCACCCCACCCAAACCCTAAGGCTTGCGGCCCTCCTCTCTTCCCTCTCCCTCTCAAATCCTTCTCAAATCTTGCAAACCAAGTATTTGACTGTGGATTTCAAACCAACCCTCCCTTAAGGTAATCTCCTCCCATCCCCTTGTTTTCATCCATAGGAATTGTCACATTTGCTCAAATCTTGCTAGTTAGGGGGAAACCCTAGTTTTGACTTGGATTTGCAAATTTGTGTTGAATGATGTTATGTTTCTTTGCTAACTTGGGTTGGTTAAGCTTCCATAGTATGCTAGGGTTAGGGTTATGTGTGTTTGATGTTGGTGTTAAGGTTATGCTATGGTTATGGTTGTTTTATATGTTAGGGCATATGTGTGCAAATATTTTTCTTAAGTATTTACTTGATATATGTGTGTTTTTGATTATTGTAGGGATGGGGAGAACATGTGTTTATGTTCATCATGTGGATAGAGAGGCCTTTTTGAAAGGCAATGTTGAGACGGATCGAATGAGCTTGACATGGTGTTTGAGAGTAGTCCTAGCTATGCGGAGCTTTTGGAACAAGTGAGGAAAGATTTGAATTGGATGGACCCAAGTGACGTTGTTGAGTTCGAGGGAAGGCACAATGTTGGTTTTGGAATGCACATCCGTTGGAAGACAATGCGTGTGAACTCCGAGCAACGTTGGGTTGCATACAAGGAGACGGTTGCGAATCTCTAGACAAGGCTCTTGAGTTATTTGTCTCCAAGAAGGTTGAGTCTACTTTGAATTTAGACTTGAACCGAACCCTCCCGTTGGTTGCTAGCACTCCCCACCCATGAACCAAGATCAAATGAGTGAACCTCAATTCACGCAACAAGATTGGCCAACATTGAGCCCGACCCCAAACAACCAAAATGAAGGTTTTGAAGAGGAGAATGATGAGTACGAGGAGGATGACAAACGGTGACCTCCATGACAACAATGTGGGTGATCTCGACCAATATCATGTGCAAGAGACAATGGACCAATCCATCCCTTTTTCCGTGCATATGCATCGGACTCGGATGACGATGGTCCCGATGAAGAAGTTGATGAGGAGGGTTCACGCCAAGGAGGCCCAAGCATTCAAGAAGGTATTCAGGCGGGATCACAAGACACCATTGTTCAAGGATCTTAGTCTCGCGGATGAAGCCGTTGTGGATGGTGGCAAATGCATATCTCTTGGAGCTAGGCCAAGTTCTCACCGTGATTTGGAAGACGGCAAGAACGGTATAAAACCCGGATGTGAGTTTCAATCCTTCTTGGAATTGAAGATGTGGCTCGACAACTACTCGGTTACACATTATCGCCCACATAAAGTGGCCAACTCGGATGTTAATGTCGTTACGGTCAAATGTGAAGTGCCAACATGTCCATGGATTGTGCGTGCAAGGCCATGGAAAGGAGGTCCCACTTGGCGCATAGTGAGTTGTCTACCAACTCACATGTGCCGCACAAGAATGCGGATGGCAAGCTTGTGCACCAACAACACGCATAACTCACGTCCGAAGTTCATTGCTTACAAGCTGTCCAACCAAATATCCACACTTCCAATAATGAGCATCAAGAGTGTCATTGACCTTGTGAAAGCCATCTTTCATTACAAGGTGAAGTACGGCAAGGCATGGAAGCGAAGCAAGCCGCATTCAAGATGTTGTATGGCAATTGGGAGGAAGCTTACAACCGACTCCCTAGGTTGTTGTTAGCTATGGCCGCCACAAACCCAGGCATGGTTCACGTGGTTGAGCCTCATGGGCACCAAACTTTGATTCATAACGGGAGGACCGTCCGAGTATTTGGCCGTGCATTTTGGGCCTTTGAGCAATGCGTGAGGGAGAAGCAACCGGAACGCTTCTGTTGCTCTCTGGACTGGAATGCCAAGATGTGCAGCGCCTAAGGCAAAGGCGCCACACTACACTATGCAGCGCCTTGGCCTTAGGCGCTGCACATCTGGACATTCAGTCCGAGAAAGCGAAGCGCCACATTAGCACTATGCAACGCCATAAATTTTGCTATAGTTAGTGTGGCGCTAACCGTAGGCGCCGCACACTAACTTAGCAAAATTTATGCGTTGTTGCTCGAACGCTTGTGCTTCTCTCGATCGAATGTCCAGATGTGCGCTTAAGGCCAAGGCGCAGATAGTGTAGTGTGGCGCTTTGCCTTAGGGCGCTGCACATCTTGGATATTTATTAGGCTCAGTGCCTCCCTCGCCTCCTCACCCCACACACCCCCACCTCAACACAAACCCAAGCTCGGTGCCTCCCTCTCGCCTCCTCTCTCTCCTCTCAAATCCTTCTCAGATCCGGAGTATTTGACCGTGGATTTCAAGCCAATCCCCTCCTTAAGGTAATCTCCTCCGATCCCCTCGTTTTCATCCATAGGAATTGTCACATTTGGTCAGATCGTGCTAGTTTGGTGGAAACCCTAGTTTTTGATTGGATTTGGAAATTTTTGTTTCTTTGCTAATTTGGTATGGTTAGGCTTTTGTAGTATGCTAGGGTTAGGGTTATGTGCGTTTGATGTTGGTGTTAGGGTTATGTTGGTCTTAGGGTTGTGTTCATTGTTAAGTGGGGGTTACGGTTGACCAATAATTCTCTGTTTTGTAGGCATGGCTTCATCCGGTTCCATGACGAGGCCACCGTGTGCTAACCAAGAAGACATGCCGAACAAGTGGCAGGGCGCATCTTTGGACAAGGTGAAGGAGAAAGATGTCAACATCCCGCCATGTTGGTGTGGAGATGTTTGCAAGGTGAAGGTGTCCACCGACCGAAAGAAAGCATGGACGGAAGGGCGGAGATATTTTGTATGCCCGAACTATGCTTATGATCGTGCACTTCCAACTAACGCCTATGACGAACCACCGGTAAGCTCGAGAAGTAAAATGTTACTCTGAAATGTGTGTCAACACTAACAACAAATTTTTATGCAGTCACCACCTCCTCTATGCAAGTACTTCACGTGGATAGATCTTGAAGTGCCAGAAGATGTGAAAAAGGACCAATACGCAGATTGTCTTAGGCGGCAACGGAGGTTCGAAGAATCGTTTCGAAGGGGCTTGGAGGAAGAGCGTCGTCAGAAGGAGAGGATGGAGCGGAAGAAACGAGAGGAGGAGAGGGCACGCCTAGCGAAACTTGCTCGTGAGGAGGAGAGGGCAAGAAAGCTTGCAAAGGCTCGCGAGGCGCAAGAGGAGGACTCGGCACGTGACAAGAAGGGGAAATGGCCTCGCTCTACTCAGTAGGGACTTCGCCTCGGTGCACTCGTCGTCAACTATCTTCTAATGAATGTGTCGTGAAGTTGTGAGGGCATGTGGGATGTTGGTGAACTATCTTCTAGGGCAAGCTGCCATTTGTCATTTGTAATGAATGTGTCGTGAACCATGTCGTACTAATGTTTGAATTATCTTAAGTTATGAACATCGTCGGCATAAAATTTGTGTTTGTTCATATTGCTGTGATGCTGCAGTCATTGTAAGTATTATGGATGTCGTGGGAGTAGCCATGGAAGTAACTGTTGGCTATATGGATAGCCATGGCCGTAGTGCAGCGCCTAAGGTTAGGGCGCCAGATCTGAGGCAGCGCCTAATGGTTAGGCGCCACACATGCATCTGGCGCCTAAGTATTTAAGATTACGGTGTTGCTATAGGCAAAACTGCGTAAACAGATGCCATTTTGGGTGGGGTGCAGCGGTGGACAAATAACAAACAACATCAATTAAAGTACTATAAACTGGACATGCTAAGCAAAGAGAACTAATAACTTGAACATCACATCATTTAAGACAAATAAAGTTTGCTTCAAGTTTGCAAACACAAATATCATAACATAACCTCACAAGTTCATCAACCTAACAAGTTCATCAACCTAACAAGCTCACAAGTTCATCAACCTAACACAAAGCACTAATGCCTTCCACGCATGGTCCTCGTGGCACGCTTGCAGGCAATCTTCTTCTTCTTAGGAGCACGAGGCTCCTCTTCGTGCACTTCCTCCTCCGCCTGCGGCTCCGCCTCCTCCTCCGCCTCATCATCCAAGCTAGCCATCCGCGAGGTCCCTACGACCACCTTTGGGTTGCCTCTGTTGTCATAGTCATTGGGCGTGTACCGGCGTCTGGGCTGCCTAGGCTTGAACACATATGCGGACCGAGCTTGAGCGTCCGCCAATAACATGTCATCATCAAGCTCATGGCCCTATCACAGAACGAAACAATATGGTGAAGGCCGGTGTTGTAATCAAGTGACAATCACATCTAAAGCCTTAGTCATACCTCTTGGGTGAGCGCACCCTCATCATCCATGTAAGCATAGGAGGAACTCACATCGTCCCCATCATGGTGAGATGCGGGGTCTGATGGTGTACCAGACCTAGAGGCGATGGTGATTCATATTCGGGATCACGACAACCGAGTAAGTTCGATAACCGCCTTAACTTCTTGGCTTTGTTTTGTAACATGAACAAGTGTGTAACATATCAAACTTCGCAACATAGACCTGGCTCTCATAGTGAATGCGATATGTACCTTGAGGAATGCTCGTAGTGAACCATCATCATTGCAGCCCAACCGGTGTCTTCTCCGAATAGAGTGGCTCTCATCACCGCTTTCTTGATCTCGGTGCGCTAAGGATGAGAAAAATGAATGTGTTAGCCATGCAAACATGTAATACTGGTCAACGGAAGGTAAAGAACGGAACACTTTACCACATAGTTAATCACCGAACAGCAGCACTCCTTGCCCTTTCTCGACATCTCTGTTGTACTTCCCTTTGCTAGATCCTCATAGTTTCTTGGTTCTTCAAGAGTATCTCATTATATGCGCGGCAATATCTCAACTCGAGTAGTTCCAATAAACCATCGCACGTAGTTATCAAAAGCTTGTTGGTTGTGCTCACGAAGCGTGGCGCTGCGATGCTCTGAGCTTGCTCCACGTAAAGTCGAAGCGGGTAACATCTGAAGCATGATGCTTGTCCCATCCTTTATCTTCCGCTGCCTTCTCTGTCCAACTGCGTGGTATAAAACCAAGCATTAGCACAATAAAAGGAGTCCCGATGCTTAGCCAATACGCATACATGCTCTCTTACCTATGAAGTGCTTTGTCCGTGTCCACCCATCCGGCGGGTGAGGTTGGAACAGACCAAAGCGACGATAAACGCGATGCGGCAATGAAACTCAACCGCCCGATTGCATATCAATGGGCACCGCATAAGCCGTAGATCCTTATCCGCAAGCACATCGGGTTGAGGCGAACTCCTCGGTGTACCCAAACCTCTCACCGCGCCATATGGCTGCCATTCCACCTATGAAACAGAGCAACAATGCAAATTTGATGTCTATGTTCCAAGCAAGCATGAGAAAGGACAATGCAAATTTGAGGATCAAGTAATGACCTCCTTACCGCCAGCGTAATCGTGTCCAACTCGGCAATGTACTTTTGGTACATGAGATTGACATCGTTCGTCATCTCGAAACGATATCCCACTTGAAAGCCCACGTGGGCGCCGTAATTAAATCATGTTCATCTCGCATACCAAGGATCAAACTCGACGCTCTCAAGGCCCAACAGCAGACGCTCCCAGCTCCATACGTAAAGTAGAAGCAGATTACCACCAATGCTCGCAGACTATCGTGATCCCGCAACACGATCGTCCGGCTACATATGAAAGAAAACAAACAATGTTAACTTGACAAAGAAGCTTGCATTGCTAATGAAGAATTGAGTTGATCACAAAATAGACCAACTACCTGTCGGTACAAGTAGGCAAGAGTCGCGAACCCAGCTCCATTTGCTATCAAAGACGATCAACGCCTTCACCACATCCATGGAGCGTTCTTGCCGGTCGAGTCAGAAACAAAGTCCTCGACACAACATACCACATATACACACGAGCATGTGTCCGGATCACATCATCGGTGGCATCCGGAGGGCACGCCGCAAAGTTATTTTGAATTCACGTGAAAGCAGCTCCACCGCTTTCCTTTCCTTCTTCTTCTTCTCTTCTCCTCCTCTACATCAGCCTCGGCCTCGGTAGGAGCCATACCGATTAGAGCAATCATTCGCTCGCGCCACCCATCGTAATCGGTGCTCATACAGAGAGGCCTTCCGTCGATAGCAAGACCGGTGATCAACGCGACATCCTGAAGCGCCACGGTCATCTCCCGATCCGAACATGGAAAGCTCAGGCGTCTCCGGCCTCCATCGATCGACAAGAGCAGACACCGGTGGAGCGTTCAGATTGGCGTGGACCGGTGACCAACAGAATCCACGGAGTAGCCCTGCTCGCTTGATGTACGGTGTGTACCGCCGTCGAAGGCATGGCGGGACCAGAGACCCGTGATACCGAATCTTGAGAGGTTCAAGTTTCGCAAAAAAAGTAATGACAAATCTTAGGGCATTAAAATTTCAACTAAAGGCAAATTTGCAAAAGATTTAGAGTAATTATTATTACCATCTCCTTCTCACGCATCATGTAGGCCGGTGTCGTGTGTCGAGGCATCGCCGAGAAGCCAAACCATCCTTACAAAGTTCAAACAATAAACATATATGAGTTCATTTTCATCTCAAATATCGGTATACACTAAACATCTCATATGTGTTCAACATGTTCTTCTCAGATATATCTCAAAAATACTCAACATCTCATATTTCAAATAAACTCATCATCTAACATATATCTAAAAAAATTAAACATCACATATATGTCTACAAAAATAGGCATCTAAAAAAAACTAAACAATCTA
Source organism: Aegilops speltoides (assembly GCA_021437245.1). Lineage (NCBI taxonomy): Eukaryota > Viridiplantae > Streptophyta > Magnoliopsida > Poales > Poaceae > Aegilops > Aegilops speltoides. Next base: position 476,909,194 of record CM038147.1, read on the forward strand.
GGGTTTGTGAACTAATGAACAACACTATGGTAGTACCACTATTACTACACATCCTAAACCAAGCAAATCAAGCAAATCAAGGATTCCACCAAATCTTGGACAAATCTCTTAAATGGCAAAAAATTTACGGAGGAAAAGAAAGGGAACGGAGGAGTTTACCTAGTAGGAGGGATTGGAGATCGAATCCACGGATCAAATCTTCAAATCTGAGAGGGATGGGGATCCGATGGGGCGCCAGCGCGCCGCTGCTCTCTGTCAGAGAGCAACTTCTGAGAGGGAAGAACTGCTGGAGGGCTGGCCCGACGGGCTAAGTCAATGTGCAGCGCCTAAGACAAGGGCGCTGAGAATACCTGATGCAGCGCCTAAGACTTAGGCGCTGCACATCTGCGTGGGGGCCTTGGTGGACCAGGGCTGCCACGCTGGCGAGGTGCAACGCCTAAGGATAAGGCTGCATAGTTGGAGTCTTGGCGCCGAGTTGTCGGGCGCCACACGAAAGGGTCAGCAGAGTGAAATTTTTTTGAAAGCAGGTTAGTTTGTGAATTGATTTCTGCCTCAGGTCAAATGTGTGATTTCTGCCTTCGAGAAGTTGACCCAATGACGACCGGAAGCGCCCCATCACAAGAAACAAGGAGTAGGGAGTAGGGGCGGCAAAAAAATAATAAAGTTTCTACTAGAAAAAGTTTCCCGGGTTCAGAGGCTTCCTGAGCATGAGCATGAGCGGCTACAGCCAAGTCTCTCTGTACGGCGAATTTTGCCTATCCTTGTACTGCACAAAACATAAATATATGAGTCAACCTGAAACATTCATCAGATGCTAAAAACTTCAGACAAAGAAGAGTGAACCATGCCTTTTCCTGAAGATCCAAGTGAACATGTACGCACTGAACGAAGTGATGATTGATTGCATTGTAGTTTGTCACAACACTGTAATCACAAAGTAGAGGCATACGTTTTCGTTATTTCAGTCACAAAAATATTCAGCAAATCACTAAAACTCTGACAAAAAAAACTGCGTAGCTAGGTTGTCCGACGCAAACCTCAACGAGTACACCCGAATGTACGCTTTTTTTGGGCTTGATTTAATGGGCCTTTTCTGCTGCAACATAAAAGACCCGTCCAGAGGCATTCACTCGTTGCGGCAAAAGGTGCCGAACCTTGCATACCGAGCTGGCCAATACCAAAATGGCAACTTTCAACGTCAGCAGGAGGGCAACGCAGCTAGGAACTTTTTGTAAAAATGACCATGTAGCTGTTTTCCCAAATTGGTTCCCGTCGCCCACTGCCATAGAAGAAAGGAGCGTCTGTCTTTTGCCCTCAAGTGCACTGACAAGTCAGGCACTAGCCTTCCATTCCGGTTGTACATTGTCATAAAGTACCATGCAGAACTTTCCTCTTCAGTCACGGCGAAATTCAACAATTCAGAAATTCGAAACCTTATCCACAAAAGGTGCGGATCTCAAAGAGCATCAATAGCACACATCCCAGCTGCTGTTGATAGCAAATCCATATATATATATCTCAAATTTTTAGCCGGGTATATGCATAGTTTACTTTGGATATCGCATTTTCCGGTATGTCGTATATCTGAATTTTTTAGGAACGTAACATTTCTGGTGTCTGAGGTATCTAGAGTACATACATGTATCTTCTTATATTACAAAATGTAGGTACCTAAAATATATTATGTATTCTCAGGTTTCTCATATAAAAAAATATAAACATACTTAAAAGGGTAAATGAGTAAATCATTTGATTGCAAACCATTTGAAGTTTGCTATATGTAGATAAGCTAGTCGCATGTACGCAATAATAAGTCTTTTTTTCTGCATGGACGTACCAATAAGTCACACATACCCAAAAATATATTCAGTATAGGCATACCCGAGAATATCTTGGGTACTAAAAAAATACGCATACTCACGAGTACAATATTTATAGGTATATAATATATATACAAACATTTTGTGCATATTCAAGATATTTTCAGGTATCTCCATAATATATTTATAGGTACAAATATATGTCGTACGTATAATAATGCCCATGTCCATGTGCTGGCCGGGACCAGATTCAAATTAGCATGTGTTCAATAAAAAAAAATTCAATTAGCATATACAAGATGGCCTACATGGAATATGTAAAATGCGTCTTTTAAGGAAATGAATCAATTGACAACAAGCAATTAGCGTGTGACTTTTTTGGAAGGCTATCAATTGACGTGGAGATGCTAGTCCATGCATAGAAATTTTGGAAAGTGAACCAAGGTGCCCAGGCACCTAGGTGCCCCCATCTATTTTACCTATATATATACCCCTTCCAACACTCTAGTGAAAACTTTCGTCCACTCCGGCTCGCACGGCTATGGAGGCACTTCGCTTTATGTGATTGTGTCCCTCTTGAGGGCGTCATCAGTGAGTGTGGAGATCCCTTGAGAGTGATGGCGTGTCTTTTGTGCTTTATCTCAACCACATGCGTGAGGCGTTTAGTGGTGCACAACTGCATGTTTGTAGCGTGTTTTGTTTGTTTTGTCGTGCATTTTCTTTGACCAACTCTCAAGGATTCCATCAATATCTTGTACCATCTCCTCTCAAAATATAAGATGTTTTTGTATACTGGACGGATGTAGTACCATTTTGCTGCATGGCTTTATTAATATAAAGTGGGGCGTATGCCTGCTTGGACAAACTCCAAGGTACGCCCAATGGTCATGCGCAGTTACAGAGAAACTCCAAGGTACGGCCTGTTAGGAAAGCAAGTTGTATTACTAGGAGGCCAAAGCCACCATATATATGATGTTCATGAGGATGCCAAAAGGCAAGAATACAAAAGGCCAAAGGCCATCATCAATATAACTCTAACACCCCCCCAAACTCATGGTGGCTCGACAACACTGAGTTTGGAGAGGTGAAATCTATGTTGTGCTCTGGTCTGTGTCTTTGTGAAGAAGTCCGCTAGCTGTAACTCGGAAGGCACGTACTAAAGAGCAATAACATGATCCTGCACAGCAGTGCGTACATAATAAGCATCAACACCAATATATTTGGTAAGCTCATGCTTCACAGGGTCCTGCGCAATACTGATAGCACATGTACTGTCGGCCAAGAGGGTGGTAGGTGTAGTAACAGAAACATCAAAATCCTCCAGTAGCCATCATAACCAAGTCACCTCTGCCGTTAGAAGAGCCATAGCTCTCAACTCGGCCTCTGCACTTGAACGAGAAACTGCAGTTTGTTTCTTTGTCTTCCAGGCAATGAGAGAACCACCAAGAAAACACAGTAAACAGAAAGTGAACAACGATCCGAAGGATCACCGCCCACGAAAGCATCCGAATAGGCTCGAGGCAGAACGGTATGTAACGAGGAAAAAGAGACGATGAGAGATCGTGCCACGAAGATATCGTAGAACACGAAGAAGGTGACTATAGTGAATCAAGTGGGAGCGAAACAAACGGCTCGTAATATGGACGGGATAGGAGATATCGAGACGAGTGATGACAAGATAGACAAGACTCCCAACAAGATGACGATAACAGCGTCGGGTCAGACAAGAGCTCACCATCAGAAGCACGAAGGTTAACATTGAGCTCCATAGGAGTCTCAGTAGTGCGCTCGTCACTAAGAGCCGCATGAGCAAGAAGATCCTAGATATACTTTTCTTGGGAAACAGAAAAGCCATCAGAGGAGGAGGAAACCTCAATCCTAAGAAAGTAACGAAGGGGACCAAGATCAGGCATAAGAAACTGCTCACTGAGACGGGCCTTGACAAAGGCAATGTACTCAGAATCATCGCCAATGATGATCATGTCATCAACATATAGAAGAAGAAGAGTGCGACCACGAGCATAAAGGTGGACAAACAACGCTGGATCATGAGCACTGGGCGAAAAACCAGCTGTAGTGACCACCGAGGCAAAACGCTCAAACCAAGCGCGGGCGGCTTGCTTAAGGCCATATAGAGAGTGACGAAGACGACAAACCATGCCATCAGGAACTGAATACCCAGGTGGTGGCTGCATATAAACTTCCTCACGCAACTCACCATTAAGAAAGGCATTCTTAACATCAAGCTAAGACACGAACCAGTGGCGAACAGAGGCCACGATGAGAAGTGTGCGGACAGTGGTCATATGGGCCACAGGAGGAAAAGTATCATCGTAATCACGACCATGCTCCTGCTGAAAGCCACGAGCCACAAGACGAGCTTTACGACGCTCAAGAGAACCATCAGAGCGAGTCTTAATCTTATAAACCCACTTACAAGTGATTGGACGAACGCGGGGGGTTGGGGGTGGGGGGAGGGGAAGAGAAACCATGTCCCACGTGCCATTGCGCTCAAGGGCAGCAATCTCCTCTGCCATCGCGAACTGCCATTCAGGATGAACAATAGCATCTCGATAAGAAGTCGGCTCAAGAACAGCCGAAAGACCATAACGAGAAGGAGAAGATCGGTCAGGGGGCGGACAAGGCCGAGAACGAAGACCATAAGTCGGGTGAGAGGAGGAGGATGACACACCAGAAGTAGAGGGCACATCGGTAGACTCATTTGCAACATGTGAACGACGAGTATAATGGAAAGGAAAGGACGGAAGAGGTGGAATCACTGGAGGTGGAGACGGGGAATGTATCGGCGATGAAGGTGGAGAAGGGGAAGCTATCGGCGATGAAGGTGAAGAATAATGCGATGAGTGAGTAGAAGAAACCGTAGGAGAGGACGACGTCGGATCTGCAACAGCAGGATGAGGAGTAGGAATACTGGGCACAGAGGGAGGTGTATCTGGAAAAGTAAGAAAAGAGATGTCCTCCATAGAAAAAGCCGAGGAGGATGGACGCGGGTAAAAAGGACGAGATTCATCAAAGGTCACATCCCAGGAAATACGCATCCGGCGACCGACAAGATCCCAACACCGATAGCCCTTATGCTCATCACTATATCCAAGAAAGACACACTCAACAAACTGAGTGGTCAGTTTGGTGCGTTCACGAGGGGCAAGCAAAACATAGCAGACACAACCAAACAAGCGGAGTGCCGAATAATCAGGAGAACGACCAGAAAGACGCTCGAGAGGAATACCACCTTGTAGAGCAGCAGATGGCTGAATGTTGATGAGATAGGTGGAAGTAGTAACAACCTCAGCCCAGAAGTGAGGCGGAAGAGAGGCAGCGATCATCATCGCACGCACCGTCTCAAGAAGGTGATGATGCTTGCACTTAGCCACGCCATTCTGAGCATGAGCACCAGGGCAAGAGAACTGAGCAAGAGTACCCTGCTCAGCAAGAAATCCTCGCAGCGCATGGGATATATACTCACCAGCTGAATCTGCGTGAAAAACACGAATAGGAGTGGAAAACTGGGTATGAACCATGGCAGCAATTTTTTTGTATATAGATAAGACCTCACTACGAGAAGACATGAAATAGATCCAAGTGTACCGAGAAAAGTCATCTATAGAGATAATATAGTAGCGATGAACCCCTTTCGAAGTGAAGGGAGCCGGACCCCAAACATCAAAGTGAACGAGATCAAAAGGACGCTCGGACACTGACTCGCTGTGAGGATACGGTAGTTGAATCTTCTTACCAAGCCGACAACCCATACAATCCAACGAAGCGTTACCAGAGACAAACCACAGAACACCACGATGAACTAGAGACGAGAGACGAGAACCACATAAATGGCCAAGACGATGATGCCACTGCTGAAAAGAGTTGGTAGATGCAACAACAGGGGTTACGAGACTGGCAGAGGTGGCAGCAAAGGGAAGACGAATCTAGTCAAGCTCCCAGAGACCATCAGAACGTCGAGGGCCAGCACCAAGTAGAGCGCCCGTGCGACGATCCTGAACAGAACATGAATCAAAGTCGAGAATGACCCCACAACTAGAGTCAACAATCTGACCACCAGATATGAGCTGCATGGTAAGTCGAGGAACATGAGCGACCGAGGGAACATGAAATGAAGAAGTGCTAAGAGTGCCTTGACTAGCTACAAGGAGGGGAGTGCCATCAGCCGTAAGAACACGAAGAGACTCGACAGGTCAAACAAGGGTCAAAGTGGAAGAATCATAAGTCATATGAAAGGAAGCTCCATTATCAAGAATCCATGGGGATGTACCTGGAAGAGTAGATGGTGGTTTCTAAGTGCCAGAAGAGTCAGCCACAAAAACTGCAGAACCTGTCGGTGAAGAATCCCAAGCATCAAGCAGGCATCACAGCTGCGCAACCTCACGCACTGACAAGGACACGGCAGAAGAGGTCGACGTAGAGCCGCATGTGGAAGCCACCAGGAAAGTTGACCCAAAGCGGTCATCGCCGTGCGCGGAAGCCGCGAGAGGAGTCGGCGTAGAGCGGTCACCGCCGCGCGCGGAAGCGGCGAGGAGAGTCGGTGTAGTGCAGACACCACCACCGCAGGTAGAAGCCGCGAGAAGAGTCGACGAGTAACAACCATCACAGTCTGCTGAAGATGCCATAGAGGGCAACGCCAGAGACAGACGAGCACCAAGCACCGAGCGGCGGCGCATATGCGAGACGGGATCAATATAGGGAACACCATCGGTAGTCAGTGGGCAGCGACAGAAATGCAGGCCAGATGGAAACGACATGTCTCTCTCTTTTTCTCTTTTTTTTACTTTTTTCTTTTTTTTTCTCTCTCTTTTTTTATAGACGATCTGGATCGGGTCAACCATCAACCCCACACACACGCGCGTTCGCCACAACACGCGGGCCACAATCCATTACACACGCAGTACGCGAGGGGACGCTGGGCTCGGGCAGAGGCAACGCGACGGCTGCGACCCGACCACGAGAGCCAAAGACCGGCGGCGGCAGCCCGAGCTGGGACAGCCGCGGCCATGCGTCCTGGTTGGCGGCGAGCAAAGAGCGGTCGCGATGCTTTGAGTAAATTGCAAAAAACATCGACACTTCAGGCAAGGTTGGCAGGAACCACACATTTACGGAATTGTGCCAAAAAGCACTAATTTTTTCATAATTTTTTGCAAAAAACACTAGTCGCCGGCTTAGGCCATTTTGGGCACGATTATGACAGGTGGGTCCCGCCAGAAGGGGTGACGTGGCACAACATAACGGTTCGCAAATAGATAGAATAACAGGGACTGATTTGAAAAAGAGCCTGAGAGGATAAGGTCATCTTTTCAAATAAAAAAAGAGGATAAGGACACGAGTAGGAGCTCCACAGCCGCATACGGGGAAAGAGACGATCAGGAGCAGCGGCGAGCTCCACCGCCGGTGTGCTCGAGCTCGCATGCGTTCGGGCCAACGTCGCCTGGCCACGAGCAGCAGTTCCATCGCGGCTCCTCTGCAGCTCCATCCCTTGCCCCTGTACCTCGCTGCGGCGCAGCACGGGGACCCTCGACGATAAGCTCCACCGTCGCCGGGGCGCTCGAGCTCGCCGGTGTTCGGGGCGAGGCCTCCGGGCCATGAGCTGCAGCCCCACCGCGCTTCCCCCTGCACCTCGCTGCCGTGCAGCCCATCGACCCTCGACGGTGAGCTCCGCAGCCGCCGGTGCCCTCCCTATCTCTCCCATCTCTATCTGATGCTTGCAGCCATCGTCGTTCTCCTGCAGCACGCCATTGAGCTCATCCATGGCCGCACGATGCTCAAGCCGCCGCCGCCGGAGCTCCGTTGCCCTAACGTCCTAACCGATAGCGCCGCCGGATACATGTTGTCTTGCCCGTCCCCGACCACGCTGGATCACCCCTCTGCCCCGCTGCCGGAGCACAGCAATTGCGGCGACCGCGCGCATGGAGGGATTGGCCGCCGGCGTGCACCACCGGACTGGAGGACCCGATTGCTTTATTTTCCAGGGGTCCTTTTGCAAAATAAAATTGTAGCGGGATGTAATTGACTGTTTTTTTGCCACGTCACGCCTTCTAGCGGGACCCACCTGTCATAATCGTGCTCAAAACAGCCTAAGCTGGCGACTACTGTTTTTTGCAAAAAATTATTACAAAAATTAGTGCTTTTTGGCACAATCCCGTAAATGTGTGGTTCCTGCAAACCTTGCTTGAAGTGTCGATGTTTTTTGCAATTCACTCTGATGCTTCCTGGGAAAGACGAGAGCCAGCGGCGGCGCGATATGGGAGGAACTACACGAGCCAAAGAAGAAGACGGAGAGGGCGGGCCGCGAGCAGGCCGACGGCGACGGCGAAGCGGAAGCGGCGGCGCGACGACAGTCTTCGCAGTCCGTCCGGAGAAGTCGCGGGGCCGCGGGCCTCGATGAGAAGCCGGCGACCAGAGGTCGACGTGGTCATTTCACATTTGGTGGGACGATAGCGGAGCCGCCGTAGCGTAGATCGGCGAGGAGGCGCCAAAACGGACGAGAATCGCATTGGATGCGGAGTTGACCAGCAGGATTTAGGGGACAGGTCGGGACGGACCGATCCTGGCGAGGTACTGCAGGTAGGAGTTGGCAGGCGGCAGCGCGTCCAGATCGATCTAATCGAACTAGGCTGGATGATTGTGGCTTGAGTCAACACCAAGCTCTCCAGCGTGATGGAGATGAACCGGCGTGGTGGGAGAAGAGAGCAGCGGCGGATAGAGGCAGCAACGCAGAGGTTTAGAAAAAAAAAATCTAGCGGGAGAGGAAGACGAGTTGCAGCGTCTGAAGGAAACAAAACCTAGGCTCTGATACCATGTTAGGAAAGCAACTTGTATTACTAGAAGGCCAAAGCCACCATATATATGATGTACATGAGGATGCCAAAAAGTAAGAATACAAAAGGCCAAAGGCCATCATCAATATAACTCTAACACGGCCAATGGCAATGTGCAGATACAAGGTAAACAAGAACCATGTGTGAGAACGAGTATTATCTCTGCAGTTTATGTAGTAAATCTGTAACTCTGGCCGCGGCATTGCAAAACGGGTTTCTTTGGGATCAAAAGAAGTTGAATGAGACAAGTTTTGCTGGAACCAACGTCCTATATTCGCTCTTCTAATTTTCTATCAGCTCTGAAACCTGGACCAATTGTACAGTGGCACTGGGCTTGAGACTTATTGCTGCTTCCGAGCTCACCTCCTACTATTCAGAAACCTGAGGCTGAAGCTGGTGAAAAATTACAAGTCAAGATCAGATGTGACGCAGAATGGCAAGAGCTATTGTTGCTATTTTCGCTACAATGATTCTTTTTCCTGAAATAATAGGGTATAGAAAAGCTACCTTTGCTTACGTAGATGAGAGAGGGCCTTCAAGCAAAGTCATGTGTGATGCAATACACAGGCTACCCTTTGAAACTGGAGGGTTGCAGCATGTGAAGGGGGCATGGAAGTTTCTTTACACCGATTATCCAACAGCACCTGTGACGGCGACTGCGCCTCCGAAACTGGAACTTTGTGATCCTGATGGATCAAAATGTAAGCTTTCGGATGCAAAGGTGAACACCCAATAACTCGAGTGGCAAACAAACAACAATACACAAGATTCTCATGGTCAGTTCTCAACTATGATCTGATCTTCTGCAAGGAAAAGAAAATACCAACATACCTATTTGGCACACGAACGAAAGACCGACTTACAACTGCGGTTTGGATCGGGTGAACTTGAATTTCATTCTATGCCAGCCAGATTCTCCAGAGACAAGAGCACGAACGCGATACATAACAAGCACAATGCTAACTAGCAATTGCAGAAACATTGTGCTAGCTAGATAGTATAATTGCTAATCCTTTCAATCAATGAAGTGATGAGAAAAGAAACAATTGGTCAGTTGCACAACAATTTTAACTCCTGCAGATACATGCCAAGATAAATTTTGCCGACGGGTGGTTAATAGATATTAAAAAGAAGAGAAGGATGTAAACCATGTGTATACAGTGCCAAGGTATACTTCCTGAATAAGAAACTAGCAAGCACCATTCATCCGGCACAAAATATGGTCTTACCACAGGTGCCTGTAGAAACAAACAGATGACAAATCGTAAGTTCTCCATAATCAGGAAGGCAGAAGAGAGAACTTGAGTATTGAGTTTAGTTTCTGCTAGATTTGTCAGAAACAATTAAAACTGGCTTGGAACTAGCTGTACCTCTTTGCATGAAGGAGGTTGAGGAGCAGCACCTTTGTTGAGGAGTCTGACCCAGGTGAGGGTGGTGTCGACGTAGCTGACGAGAGGGAAAAGCTGGAGGTAGAACGTGATCTCACCCTGCACCTCGCGGAGCTCGTCGGCGTGGCGCGCCCCCATGAAGCACCGGTAGAGGTATCCGCGGCCCTGGCAGGACCTGACGAGCAGCAGCGCACGCCGGAGCGTCTCCTCGAGCTGCTCAATGGGGTTCCTCGTCTCCGGCTGCTGCATGAGCTGCGCGGCGTGGAGCTGGTGCAGCAGGTCTCCGATCATCTTGGCGCGGCGCGCGAGCTGCAGGCAGGTGGCTCTGTTCCTCCGGACCGTCTGCGCCGCATCGGCGATCATCTTGATGAGGCCGTAGGCGTCCACTCCTGCAAATTGCGCAACCATGGCAGCCTGACCAACTAGAGCCATTGCTTATCTTGCTTTGGTTCCAAGAGAAGGAGGAGGAGGATGCGTTCACTCTGGGTCAGGGAGAGCAAGATCCAACTAGCTGCTCATAAAAAGGCCGCCCGCGCGATACGGTGTACAAGTGAAGACGATGACTTTGACTAGCGTGGGCAATACAGACCATATGCTCCTACCGTTCAATTATTGGATTTGTCAATCATACCTCCATTATTGACATTTGGACAGAGATAGCTTAAGGTGGGTCCAAAGTTGGGCAGGTTCCCGGAAACTTCAGGCTTCTAGTATGAATGGTTCGTCAGAAATGAGACTGAGCAAGGGCTAGGGCAGCCGGTCCGACGTGACACGACCAATTGTTCAAGGTTTGAAGTGAGACTTAACGAACTTACTGAGAAGCTTCCCATCTTGTGTGACCTCCATTTTTTTTTTGAATTTTCACGGGGGGAGCTTTCCCACCTGAATTGTATTCATGTTGCCTATAAGGCTTTGCGGCCTATCGCAAGATAGATTCAAATGAACCAGAAATACAGGGGATATGTAAGGAGAAGAGATAAAGAAAAATGACACACACAACAACAACACACACATAACAGGGGAGAAGAGAGAGGGAAAGCACAACACTACACCACAAGAGCACCGCCAGTGTAAACAAAACGACATTGGCCAGCCAAGACCAAACCAGGACATTGCACCATCGATGCAATCGAAAGGCGTCGCACATCCGAGGCTGCACAACGCCATGACACCGCCTGCGCCGTGGGGTGCAATCGAAAGGTCACGCGAGCCGAGACGACGCCACGGCACATGTGTGCCACCGGCACAGTTGAAGGGCATCACGTGTTCGAGACCGCACAATGCCGCAACACCACTTGTGTCCTAGGGCACAATTGAAAGGTCACGCGAACCGAGACGACGCCACAACGCATGTGTGCCACTAGCGTAGTCGCATAGGCACCGCCAAGCAGAGTCACACGAAGAAGTACTTGAACACAAAGAACAATGATGAAGACGAGGCAAGACGGCCAACCCCCAAGCCACGGCCCTCGGGGATGGGAGAAAACGGCATCCATGGCCGCCACAACAAGCCGTGGAGCTCGCCGACCTGACGGACATGTTGAAATTCTGCTCATGGGATCGATCACATCAAATCACGACGAACACACGCGCAAGCAAAAACTTTTGCCAAAGGCACGCCATGCCTCTCTTTTTCCTCTTCTTATTTTCTTGTTTTCTCCACTCACGATGTTACAATCTGGCAGGCCTCGTCGTGTATATACACACACGCCAGGACCAGACCCATCAAACCCAATCAAGGTTGACTCCTACACCTACATGAACATAAACACAAACCGACTGCTCCAACTCCTACTTGGACGAAACTCTATAATTCCTAACCGGACACACCTAACAAACCTAATCCTACTGACTCAAACAACACGGCATGCAAGTCATACGTGCACACGGACATGGCTACAAGTCCTAGCCGGACTAACTAGTACATGTGCTAACCGTAACTTGCCATGCATGTGCCTAATTAACCTAACACAAAACCCTATATGTATTAGAGGCAAGATTATGCCAACAGTCTCCCCCTATTCTTGACTTGTCATCTCCTTGTACTACTTCTGATCTTTGCTCGTTGTAGATCCACGAGTTGACGATACATTTCAACGTATGATCCAGACTCCCAGTCAAGCTGCCATGTGGACTACACCGCCCACACCTAACGCAATACATGCCAACGGATCGCACACCGTCCCATGTAGAGACAGGTCCTCATTGAAGAGGCTCCCCTTCACTGGTCCTCGTCTGTTGGGGAACGTAGTAATTTCAAAAAAAATTCTACGCACACGCAAGATCATGGTGATGCATAGCAATGAGAGGGGAGAGTGTGTCCATGTACCCAAGCGTTATGACAGCGCGGTTGATGTAGTCGTACGTCTTCACGATCGACCGATCCTCAGTACCGAACGTATGGCACCTCCGTGTTCAGCACACGTTCAGCTCGGTGACGTCCCGCGAACTCACGATCTAGTAGAGCTCGAGGGAGAGTTTTGTCAGCACGACGGTGTGATGACGATGTTGATGAAGTTACCGACGCAGGGCTTCGCCTAAGCACCGCTACGATATGACCGAGGTGGATTATGGTGGAGGGGGGCACCGCACACGGCTAAGAGAGATCAATGATCAACTTGTGTGTCTATGGGCTGCCCCTTGCCTCAGTATATAAAGAAGGAGAGGAGGGGAGGCCGGCCAGCCCCTATGGGCGCGCCAAATGTGGAGTCCTACTAAGACTCCAAGTCCTAGTAGGAGTCCACCAAAGGGAAGGAGGGAAGAAGGAAGGAGAGGGAGGAGAGAAAGGAAAGGGGGGCTGACCCTCTAGTCCAATTCGGTTTGGGCTAGGGGGCGCGCGCCCTGCCTTGCCCTGCCTCCTCTCTTCCACCAATTGGCCCATGAGGCCCAATACTTCTTTTCCCGTATTCCCGTATCTCCCCGGTGCTCCGAAAAATACCTGAATCACTCGGAACCGTTCTGATGTCCGAATATAGTCGTCCAATATATATCTATCTTTACGTCTCGACCATTTCGAAACTCCTCGTCATGTCCCTGATCTCATCTGGGACTCCGAACTACCTTCGGTGCATCAAAACACATAAACTCACAATACCAATCATCACCAAACGTTAAGTGTGCGGACCCTATGAGTTCGAGAACTATGTAGACATGACCGAGACACGTCTCCAGTCAATAACCAATAGCGGAACCTGGATGCTCATATTGGCTCCCACATATTCTACGAAGATCTTTATCGGTCAAACCGCATAACAACATACGTTGTTCCCTTTGTCATCGGTATGTTACTTGCCCGAGATTCGATCGTCGGTATCTCAATACCTAGTTCAATCTCGTTACCGGCAAGTCTCTTTACTCATTTCGTAATACTTCATCCTGCAACTAACTCATTAGTCACATTGCTTGCAAGGCTTATAGTGATGAGTATTACCGAGAGGGCCCAGAGATACCTCTCTGATAAACGGAGTGACAAATCCTAATCTCGATCTATGCCAACTCAACAAGTACCGTCGGAGACACCTGTAGAGCACCTTTATGATCACCCAGTTACGTTGTGACGTTTGGTAGCACACAAAGTGTTCCTCCGGTATTCAGGAGTTCCATAATCTCATAGTCATAGGAACATGTATAAATCATGAAGAAATCAATAACAATAAACTAAAACTATCAAGTGCTAAGCTAACGGAATGGGTCAAGTCAATCACATCATTCTCATAATGATGTGATCCCATTTATCAAATGACCACTCATGTCTAGGGTTAGGAAACTTAACCATCTTTGGTCAACGAGCTAGTCAAGTAGAGACATACTAGTGACACTCTGTTTGTCTATGTATTCACACATGTATTATGTTTCCGATTAATACAATTCTAGCATGAATAATAAACATTTATCATGAAATAAGGAAATAAATAATAACTTTATTATTGCCTCTAGGGCATATTTCCTTCATCATCCCACTACACGCTTGAGCTTGATCTCCGCTTCACGTCTTTGCCATCGATGCTACATCACACCGGACAACCCATCGATGCGACACGCTTCATCTTCAATCGATCCTCACAGAGAGAAGCACTTGGACATGACGACAACGACAACTCACTGACACGACGACGACCAGTCGCGCAAACTCGCACGACTCCACAACTCATCTATCTCCCCTGGACGATGATCTTGATGAGCTCCAGCGCCACACCTTGGCACCACCTCTCCCATCAACGATCTCATTTCGCCGCCTTGATGACGACAGCATGTCGTCTCCCTCCTTGTCGCTCTGCCTAACGACAATCGCCTGATCCTCCTCGCCGCTGCATCACCCAATGACTCCACGCCCGCTCCTCCTCGTCGCTGCACCACCCAACGACAACATCGCCCGCCCCGAGACGCTAGTAGGTCGCCACCCCGGGGCAATCACGGCTTCAAATCAACATTGCTCTGATACCAATTGTTGGAATTCTGCTCATGGAATCGATCAAATCAAATCACGACGAACACACGCACAAGCAAAAACTTTTGCCAAAGGCACGTGTCGTGCCTCTCTTTTTCCTATTTTTTATTTTATTGTTTTCTCCACTCACGATGTTACAATCTGGCATGCCTAGTTGTGTATATATACACACACGCCAGGACCAGACCCATCAACCCGACTCAAGGTTGACTCCTAGGCCTACACGAACATAAACACAAACCGACTGTTCCAACTCCTACTTGGACTCTATAATTCCTAACCGGACACACCTCGTAACAAACCTAATCCTACTGACTCAGACCAACATGACATGCAAGTCATACGTGCACACGGACATGGCTACAAGTCCTAGCCGGACTAACTGGTACATGTGCTAACCGTAACTTGCCACGCATGTGCCTAATTAACCTAACACAAAACCCTATATGTATTAGAGGCAAGATTATGCCAACAATCTCCCCCTAATCTTGACTTGTCATTCCTTGTACTACTACTGATATTGGCTCATTGTAGATCCACGAGTTGACGATCCATTTCAACGTATGATCCAGACTCCCAGTCACGCTGCCATGTGGACTACACCGCCCACACCCAACGCAATACATGCCAACGAATCACACACCGTCCCATGTAGAGACAGGTCCTGATTGAAGAGGCTCCCCTTCACTGGTCCTCGTCCCACTACACGCTTGAGCTTGATCTCCGCTTTATGTCTTCGCCCTCGATGCTACACCACACCGGACAACCCATCGACGTGACACGCTTCATCTTCAATCGATCCTCACAGAGAGAAGCACTTGGACATGACGACAACGACAACTCACTGACACGACGATGACCAGTCGCGCAAACTCGCATGACTCCTCAACTCATCTATCTCCCCCAGACGATGATCTTGATGAGCTCCAGCGCCGCACCTCGGCACCACCTCTCCCATCAACAATCTCTTTTCGCCGCCTTGCTGACTATAGCCTGTCGTCTCCCTCCTTGTTGCTCCGCCTAATGACAATCACCCGATCCTCCTCGCCGCTGCATCACCCAGCGTCTCCATCGCCCGCTCCTCCTCGTCGCTGCACCACCCAGCGACAACATCGCCCGCCCCGAGGCACTAGTAGGTTGCCACCCCTGGGCAATCGTGGCTTCAAATCGACATTGCTCTGATACCAATTGTTGGAATTCTGCCCATGGGATCGATCAAATCAAATCACGACGAACACATGCACAAGCAAAAAACTTTTGCCAAAGGCATGTGTCGTGCCTCTCTTTTTCCTCTTTTTATTTTCTTGTTTTCTCCACTCATGATGTTACAATCTGGCATGCCTCGTCGTGTATATACACACACACGCCAGGACCAGACCCATCAAACCGACTCAAGGTTGACTCCTAGGCCTACACGAACATAAACACAAACCGACTGCTCCAACTCCTACTTGGACTCTATAATTCCTAACCGGGCACACCTCGTAACAAACCTAATCCTACTGACTTAGACCAACACGGCATGCAAGTCATACGTGCACACGGACATGGCTACAAGTCCTACCCGGACTAACTAGTACATGTGCTAAGCGTAACTTGCCATGCATGTGCCTAACTAACCTAACACAAAACCCTATATGTATTAGAGGGAAGATTATGCCAATAGGACAAGCATCCACCGAAGCCAACAGCAGAACAAAGAGGCCTGCCAAAACCGCCCACGAGTGCCCCCCCCCCCGGTCGGTTGGGGAGCAAGCCACATCCATGGTCGCCATCTATAGGCCAAGGAGTTGTCGACCTGCCAATAGGCCGATAGACGGAGGAATGGTGGACCAACGGCGTCGCATGGCACCACGCTGGCCAGCACCACACCGGGAAGCTCCCGGCACCACCAGATGCCACACAGAGTGTCACCACGGCGAGCGCCCACCAAGGCAAAGCGGGGAAGCCTGATCCACCGATGAGGAGCAGGAAAGAGGCGACACCCAACAGATCCTTCGTGACCACGAACATATCCGGCCACTAACGCCACGGCTAGGCCAGGAACAGTGGCACGCGGGGGTGTGCCCGGGGAGCGTTGCTGCCTGGATCCGCCTCCCGCGCCACGTAGAGACGCCCGACGCTGGCCCATCCTGTAGCTAGGGCCACCGCGACGACCCACCGCCGAGCACCAGATGACGAGGAGGCCGCCGCACAAGCCAGAGTGCCGCCGGGGCACCGCGCCGCGCCGATCCAGCTGCATCCACACCACTAGGACCGCACGGGAGAGACCACCTCATTGCGCAGGGAACATGTGCCCGCCGCCACCGGGGCTTTGCCCAGCGACGTGCGCCGGCGGCGGCGGTGGGGGAGGAGGGAGGGGGTGGCGGAGGGGGCGGCTAGGTTTTCGCCCGCGTCGCCCCTGCAGAGCGATGCAGGGGACTTTTTTTTTTCTCTATTCTGCTTCATGACCTCCACATTCATACCTGATGGAGCCAGAGGCCGTGATAGAAACCTCCCCACAAACAGACTTTCATTACGCTTGATAGATAAAGCAACCATCACGCTATACAACAAGTTTAAGTACAGACAAATAAAATATAGGTATGTTGGGGCATATAGCTCAAATATGCCCAAATAAAAATAAAATAAGGCCACCATGTGGCCGGCAGATCAACGGCTAGGGGCCGAAGCAAGGTGGCGTCCTGCCTGACCGATCTCTGTCCAGCTCAGTTGGACTAATGATAGAATATATATTTTCTTGGACCCTGCAGTACCTGGGTTTTCTACCTCTATAAAGCCGGAGGCATGATGCACAAATTCAGTACAATAATGCACTGGATTTTTTTAGTCTAAAATCTTGGGTTGGGAACTTATAATAGAGTCGAAACAACCCAAAAAACTGCAATAACTGTTAATACTATATTAAATCAAAAGAAAATGAACTCGAGGAGCAAAAATGAGAGTGAGTCACCGTGTCGCATCAATATTTTGATTGGACAAAAATGTTTAACTGTGGCACTTAGTTCAAATTCTGTCACTGCGAGCGCCTAAAAATTTATCTTTGCACTGTAAACCAGTACCCCTTATCAACATAGATATTCATATGCCATCTCCTAAATTATAACAGGAAAATGATCTCAAATTTAAGAGTGATACTACACCTACGAAGGGGTTAGCGTAATTTTTACGTAATTAGCTTGTTGGCAAGTTATGATTGGGTTAGGGGAAAGGAGGGCCCCACCCCACTTAAATTCAGACGGGAAGAGAATTATTTGATGGAAAGCTACATAAGTTTTTACGTTAGTCTTCGTAGGTGTATCTTGCTAGGCACTTTGGTTAATGGACATTGAGAGTTACATGTCAGGAAAAAAAAGAGTTTCAGCTTTACCTCAAAAGAATTAGAGTTTCAGATTATACATTGAGAGCAAGTTTAACTCCTCTTTCAACTCATATAGACGGATGGATTGAGATGATCCTATCAATGGCTAGAAAGGGAGTTCTTATAAATTCAATGGTGCAAGCACTCCCCACCTATTCGATGGAGTGTCTCGAATTACCTCGAGGACTGTGTGTGTGCATATTTGATAAGTTATTGAGGTAATTTTGGTAGGGTGCAAAAGAAGGAAAAAGAAAACAGTGTGGGTATCTTGGAATGATATGACGTAAGCGAAGCATATGGGACGAATGGGTTTCAGAAAGATTGAACTTTTCAATTTGGCCATGCTAGCAAAACAAGTGTGGAGAATGATTCGAGGCCTTTTAAACCTTAGTGCTCAAATTTTGAAGGCAGTGTACTACCCTAATGTACTTAAGGTTGTCCAATATTTGGCGCTCAATTCTAGAGGCCAGGGAAGTTTTGAAATAGGGTCTGGTAAGAAGTATCGGTGATGGACAATCTACGCACATATGGATGGATAACTGGGTCCCAAGAGAGGCCATGATGAAACATGTTCCACATCTGAAGGCAGGAACAGTTATGGTGGCTGATCTGATTGATCATGTCAACCAAGTATGGAGAAGCAAGTGCTCAATGAGCATATGTTGGCACTGAATGCGGATAGTGCATGACATATCCTTTTCCCACCACAGTTTATGCGGACTGTTGAGGTGATGAGTCTTGCACAAGCTTTGAGAAGAGCCTCATCGCTCCAATTAGATGTGTCGGCATCGACTTCGACTCCGTTCTTCCGAGTTTCCCAGCCACACATTCTGCTTTCCTCATGAGATACCTTGGACTCTCTCTGTCAATTCACCGCGTCAGGAAAATTAACCTTAAGTACATTGTTGACAAGGCTAAGGGGAAGCTTATGGCTTGGGCATTTTGTCACCGTTGTCGGCAGGACGACGATGGTCAAATCAATGCGTACCTCCCAAGCTACCTATCTCATCATGGTTTTTGTCCACCCCGGAGGCCACCCTGAATACCCTCAAGAAGATTGAGTGGGCATTCCTTTGGTCCGGCTCTGATAAGGTCTCTACCAGACAGTGCAAAGTTAGCTGGGATTTCGTCTATAGTCTTGAGGTTGGGCGGCTTGGGCCACAAATATGCCATAGCTTTGCACTTGAGATGGCCTTAGTTCGCGTGGAAGGAGACCAACCACGCTTGGGTGGTCTTGTTCTATGCGATCACATCCATCATCGTTGGGGACGAGTGCACGACAAAATTTTGGCATTTCTCTTGGCTCAATGGGTCTAAACCAAATTAAAAGACATAGCTCCTTCCGTCTTTGGTAGAAGAATGTCACTGTTCATGATGCTTTGCTTGACCACTCCTGGATTGCTAAGATTAACATTACTCAAGGCCTTTGCATCACCCATATTATGCATTTCTACATGTTATGGGCGAAGCTTGATCTTGTTCATCTCCAGGAGTGTGTTCCTGATGCCATTGCTTGGAACCATACGACTAATGGAATTTACTCAACAACATCTATGTACAAAGTGCAATTTGAGAGGACTATCCACACTACCATGGTGCATGTTGTTTGGAATAATTGGGTGCCACCGAAATGCAAATATTTTGCTTGGATGGTCATCAAGAACAAAATCTAGACGGTAGACCATTTGCAAAAGCAGGGATGGACCAACTGTTGGTTGTGTCAGCTTTGCAAAAGGGAGCCGGAGTCGGAGGCACGCCTTCTTTTCAAGTGCAGATGTTCCCTCAGAGTTTGTGTTGCGGTCAAAAATTGGTTTGATGTTCCAGAGCATGCCATTGCTACTTGGGGAGGCCTAAATTCTGTCCAGCCTTGGTGGAAGGCGACGGTTCTTCACCATGGACACAGGAGGGAGGCGATCTCCTCGCTGCTCATGTCGGTGGCTTGGGAGGTTTGGAAAGAGAGAAACGCTAGGTTTGTAGATGATCATTGCCGAAAAAGATGTACATTGGAATGAGAAAAGAGGGCCTATTCGAGAGGAAATAAAGAATATTCATTTGCGTATTCTTCCGAACAAGCAACCTCTATTGTTATTGATAACATCAAAGTGGAGGCCAAATTTTGGTTTCATGTTGGGGCCAAGCATTTGAGCACAATCATGCCGTGAGAGTAGGTTTTTTCTTCCATTTGTTGAGGCGTAATGGACCTCATGAACATGTTCCTATTCTCCTTTAGTGAGATGAGGCAAAACTTTTGCCTAACATGCTTTTCAAATAGGTCAACAAAAAAAGGCATGCATGCCCAAGCATGTCAAGCTTCAAACTGCTTGAGGAGAACTAGTAGAAAGCTAAGGCGAGAGAGATTGACTAGGAACTGATCCGCCTCACTGTTTGCACACGAACACATCGCCATGTACCCTCGATGCTGGGGGTGATGCACTGCAGCTCACGTCGAAGGAGACCCGTCCGGAAGCACGGTACGCAAGCAATCCAGCGGGCCCTTTTGTATAACCGAAACCCCACACGCCTGGGAGGGACCCCATCATGGCCCAAGGTGGCTATGGGCTGCCCTAAGTCGACCCGATCGCTCTAGGGCCTCGAGGTTCGACGCCCTGCAACAAGAAGAATGAAGGAAGAACGAGGAAGAATAAGAAGAAGGGAGAGAGATAAAAGTAAAGGTAAAAATATGATAGATTGATTTTGTTGATTGTGTGTTGTTGTTCAATCGGCCATCACCTTTCATGTATATAAGAGGTGGATGGACTTCCCGTGCAAGAAAGGACTTGGATTCAGTCCAAAGCCCTAATTTGACTCTAATTCGGATGGTTTGGGCCGAACTCTCCAAAACAGTTCGGCTAAAAACCTGACTGCACCTTGCAGGTCGATTTTGAGGCAGTAAACGACCTTGGATCGAAATCACGTAAAAAGTAAAGTTGTCCATCTCAAAAACACGAAAAACTTTCATTTTATGTGTTTTTTCATTTGACTCCATCTTAAGCCCTTAATCGTCCGCGTAACAATCAAACTTACGAAAACTGGCAATCCCTATTTGGACTGGACTGTCCGTTGCGAACAGGAGGTTTGGACGATTTTCGCAATCCGGACTAGACAATCTGGTCCAACTTCCGGCCATTCTAGTCCCAACATAAGCTTTGGCTGATTTTCACGATCTGGACCGGACAGTCCGGTCCAATTTCCGTACAGTCCGGTAATGTCCAATTTTTTATAGCAACATTGTTTTGGCTCTAACTTTTGCAGACAACTTCGGATGAAGATGATTTTTATATCAAAATCAACCGTTTCGATGAGACGCAGGACTTTGATGTTGAACATTTTTCCATCAGAGACCATCTTTGTTATGTTATTGGCAATGCAAAAATCTGGTGTCAACACATGCCCCCCTATCTAGCGTGCCAAAAAATATATTTTATACCGTGTTTGTTCTAAGGACGATTTCAACACTCCATTGGCCATTTATATGTGCTCAGGGCGATAATTATATATCGGCCATGTGTTTTCTTAGGGAAATAATTATATATCGGTCGTTGCCTATCTAGGCTTCTTGCCACACACTTGGGTGGTACCTTTTCAAATATTTGCCATTGCGAGCTCGAGGTAATAATGTCCCTTGTATGGATTCCATCAAATATTAATTTCTGGGAACCACTCTTGTAATCTTAAAAGGACCTTCCCAACTTGGAGACCACTTTCCGAATTTTCTGTCTTTTGAGCCAATTGGTAGGATGACCTTCCACACGAGATCACCAATTCAAAAATTCTTCAACTTGACCTTCTTATTGTAAGCTCTTGCCACCCTCAGCTTATCTCTCTCTATGGCCTTCAAAGTAACCAAATGTTTATCGGCGACTTCATCAATATTGTCCATCATCAAGTTATAGAAGTCTACCGTTGATAAATCATTTTGTTTCACTATTCTCAAAGCATTCGAATTCACTTCCACTGGTAAAACGGCCTATTGACCATATACAAGCTCATATGGAGTTACCTTTGTAGCACCATGCCTTGAGATTCTGTGTGCCCACAAAGCTTTGGGAAATAGCTCATGCCATCTCCTTGGATTATCCTCAATCTTCTTCTTGATTAGCTTGATTAATATTTTATTGCTAGACTCAACTTGTCCATTGGCTTGGGCATAGTACGGAGAGGAATTGAGCAACTTTATCTTATATGATTCGGCAAATTCTCTAACTTAATTTGACATAAAAGATGAACCTTGGTCTGTAGTTAACGTTTGAGGAAAGTTGAATCTATGAATAATGTGCTCAGTTATGAATTGAATTACCTCTGTATGCGTCATATTTTTTAGTGGTATTGCTTCAGACCATTCAGTGAAAAAATCAATTGCCACCAACACGAAGTGATGCCCCTTTGAAGAAGAAGGATGAATCTCTCCAATAAAGTCTAATCCCCAACCTCTAAAAGGCCATGGTCTGATAATAGGATGTAACATAGCAGCAGGAGTCAGCTGAATATCACCAAAATTTTGACAAGCTTCACATCCTTTATAATACCTGAAGCAATCATTAATCATCATCGGCCAATAAAACCCAGCCCGTCGCAATAACCATTTAATCTTGGGAGTCGACTGATGAGTGCCACAAATTCCTTCATGAACCTCTCCCATAGCAATTCTTGCTTGGTCCTCGTCCAAGCATTTTAAAAGAACATCATCAACGTTCGGCAATAAATATCATCATCTCTCATCGTATACTTGAAAGCCATACGCCGAACAGTCATGTCCACCATTTTACTAGGATCACACAAATAATCAATAATGGGTTTCCTCCAGTCTTGATTTTCTCCCGCATTAAACATTTCATTGGTGGCCAAAACGGTGGGTTCCGGTTCAACCCCACTACATTGGCAAGACTAGACATCGGCCTTTGGGAAATATGAAACATGCCATGATCAATATGATAGGCGGATGCTTGTTGTGCCAACTCATTTGCTCTCCAATTATCACGTCTAGATATATGAGCAATGCTAAAATAATCCAAAGTAGAAATTATATCTAGACATTTATCAAGATAAACATTAAGTGATTCGTCAAAATATTGAAAGACTTTGGATATTTGTTACACTACTAATAACGAATCACCAAAAGCCTCAATATGAGTAGCACCTATGGCAAACAACATCTCTAAGCCAAATAACAATGCTTCATATTCAACATGATTATTTGTGCAAAAATACTCTAAGCGGCATGAGGCTTAAAAACAGCGCCATGAGGAGATATATAAACAATACAAACACCTTGGCCATTGCTACAAACTGAACCATCAAAATATAATCTCCATGGTACTAAAAAGACAAGGTTTATATCAATATCATGCTTGTCATCAATCCGGTGCTCAACAATAAAATTAGCAACGATTTGGCCTTTCATGGATTTGAGAGATTCATAAGCCAAATCATATTCAATTAAAGCATAAGCCACTTGCCAATTCTACCAATAGGAATTAGCCTATGCAACATGTATTTGATGACATTGGTTTGACAAGCTATAATGCAAGTACTAGGCACTAGATAATGTCTCAATTATTTGCAAGCATAATATAAGAATAAGCATAATTTCTCAATAAACGTATACCTTGTCTCAGTATCCAATAAGCGCTGGCTCAAATAAGTAATAGTATGCTCCTTTCCTTCGGTCTCTTAAGTCAAAACAACACCAATAACACCTTCCTCTGCCGCAATATAAAGCCTAAAGGGCTCTCTATGTTTGGGGGCTTTCAACACCGGAGGAGTGCACAAATAATTTTTTATCATATCAAACACTTCTTGTTGTTTTGCCCCCCAAGTAAAATTGGCATCGTTCTGTAACTGAAGGATGGGAGTGAATGCATCAACCTTCCCTGACAAGTTGGCTATGAATCTCCTCAAATAATTGACTTTGCCAAGGAATTTTTGCACATCTCTTTTTTTGCATGTTAGAGCCCCCACCTTTTGTATAGCCTCTATCTTTTTGGGATCAATTTCTATGCCATCTTAATGAATAATAAAACCCAAAAACTTTCTAGCCGATACACCAAAAGCACACTTCAAAGGATTCATATTTAATCCATTTTTTTCATTCTCTCAAAAGCTAAGTGCAAATCGGCTAGATGAGATTCAAAAGCATTCGATTTGACAACAATATCATCAATATAGACTTCAAGTATAACACCAAGTAAATCATGAAAAATTAAATTCATAGCCCTTTGATACGTGGCATAGGCATTCTTTAATGCAAAGGTCATCACGGTCCACTCAAATAAACCAAGGAAACTGGGGCATCAAAAATCCGTTTCCGATATGTCCTCTTCGGCCATAAAAATTTGATTATACCTCGCATTACCATCAAGAAAGCTAATGACCTTATGTCTAGAGGCATCATTAATAAGCATATCGGCTATGGGCATGGGATACTCATCTTTGGGTATAGATCCATTCAAATCTCTAAAATTAATACACGCCCTCAAGTCGCCGGAGCCTTTCTTCTCCACTGGTACAATGTTAGAAATCCACTCGGCATACCTGCAAGGTCTAATAAAATTAGCTTTAAGCAAACGACTGATCTCTTCCTTGATCCAGTCATATGTTTTTGGAGTAAACTTTCTGCCTGATTGCTTGTACGGTCTAAAACCGTCCTTTATAGGTAACCGATGCTCCACTAGCTCTCGGCTTAAACCTGGCATCTCATGATTTTCCCATGCAAAGCAACAAACATATTCTTTCAACGGCTCGTTCAATTTACCTTTATGATCGACTCTTAAACTTTTGTTTACAAATGTTGACCTAGGAATTGAAACATCCCCTATATCTATCTTCTAATGGATCGACCGATGTAAAACCTTGTCCTAATTTATCCATATCATC
This sequence comes from Aegilops speltoides, assembly GCA_021437245.1. NCBI lineage: Eukaryota > Viridiplantae > Streptophyta > Magnoliopsida > Poales > Poaceae > Aegilops > Aegilops speltoides. The sequence goes on from CM038147.1 coordinate 476,933,931, forward strand.
TAACTCTTCTATGGACTCATACATATCATTCTCATTAGACTGATATTCAATGAGACGCTTTTGCAACCACTATGAGTTAGAATCCATTTAAATACATCATACCTTGGAGCGGATTACCACCAACCGACTTTAAATAAACGGGCACGAATCCACTTTTTGTAGCGGTAAGAAAATAAAATTCCGATAAGTCGCGCCCAGTCACGCAAGTAGCATTGGGATGTTGCCAATCCACCAATGCATCTGCCAAAGCAACACAAGTTGAATTATCTACATGAATGACTTCCACTTCATCATCAACCCACTGATTAAAAACTGGTGCATAGTGAAGGAAATATGCCCTAAAGGCAATAAAAAAGTTGTTATTTTATATTTCCTTATATCATGATAAATGTTTATTATTCATGCTAGAACTGTATTAACCAGAAACTTGATACATGTGTGGATACATAGACAAAACACTGTGTCCCTAGTAAGCCTCTACTAGACTAGCTCGTTAATCAAAGATGGTTAAGTTTCCTAACCATAGACATGTGTTTTCATTTGATAAACAAGATCACATCATTAGGAGAATGATGTGATGGACAAGACTCATCCATTAGCATAGCATATTAATCGTTCAGTTTTATTGCTATTGCTTTCTTCATGTCAAATACATATTCCTTTGACTATGAGATTATGCAACTCCCGGATACTGGAGGAATGCCTTGTGTGCTATCAAAGCCACAATGTAACTGGGTGATTATAAAGATGCTCTACAGGTATCTCCGAAGGTGTTTGTTGGTTGGCATAGATCGAGATTAGGATTTGTCACTCCGAGTATCGGAGAGGTATCTCTGGGCCCTCTTGGTAATACACATCATAAGAAGCCTTGCAAGCAAAGTGACTAATGAGTTAGTTGCAGGATGATGTATTACAGAACGAGTAAAGAGACTTGCCGATAACGAAATTGAACTAGGTATGAAGATATCGACGATCGAATCTCGGGCAAGTAACATACCAATGGACAAAGGGAATTACGTATGTTGTCATAACGGTTCGACCGATAAAGATCTTCGTAGAATATGTAGGGGCCAATATGGGCATCCAGGTTCCGCTATTGGTTATTGACCGGAGAGGTGTCTCGGTCATGTATACATAGTTCTTGAACCCGTAGGGTCCGCACGCTTAACGTTCAATGATGATATAGTATTATATGAGTTATGTGATTTGGTGACGGAATATTGTTCGGAGTATTGGGTGAGATCACAGACATGACGAGGAGTCTCGAAATGGTCAAGAGGTAAATATTTATATATAGGACGATGGTATTCGGACACTAGAAGTGTTTTGGAGGGTACCGGGTACATATAGGGTCACCAGAAGGGGTTCCGGGCACCCGTGGCAAAGATATGGGCTTAATGGGCCAAGGGAGGGACAGACGAGCACACAAGGGGTTGGTTCGCCCCTCCACTAGGCCGGCCAGCCCTAGGGAAAGGAAAGAGGGGAGGGCAGGTCCCTCCTTCCTTCCCCTCCACAAGGGAGAAAGCAAAGGGGGGCACCACCTCCCCCTTCCTTCCCCTGGCACCTATACAAGGAAGGGGGGGCGAACCAAAGAAGGAGCCCAAGTGGAGTTCCGCCCCACTTGGGGCGCCCCTTGGCCTCTCCCCTCTCCCTCCCACCTATATATATGAGGAGGGGGCGCCTAGCACACATAACATCAATTGTTAGCCGTGTGCGGCGCCCCCTCCATAGTTTACACCCTCGGTCATATCTTCTTGGTGCTTAGGCAAAGCCCTGCAAGGATCGCTTCACCATCACCGTCACCACGCCGTCGTGCTGACAGAATTCATCTACTACCTCGATGTCTTGCTAGATCAAGAAGGCGAGGGATGTCACCGAGCTGAATGTGTGCAGAACTGGGAGGTGTCGTACGTTCGGTACTCGATCGGTGGAATGCGAATAAAGTTCGACTACATCAACCGCGTTGTGAAACGCTTTTGCTTACGGTCTACGAGGGTACTAGACACACTCTCCCGCTTGTTGCTATGCATTGCGTGTGCGTAGAAAATTTTTGTTTTCCATGTAACGTTTCCCAACACATAGTAGATGGCACGCATTGGTTTGCATGAACCCAATCGCGGCCTAATATCACATTGTAGTTACCTTGCACCTCGGCGACAAAGAATGCGGTAGCCAAAGTTTTGCTTCCCACCATAAGCTCCACATACATTACACCTTTGGCTTCATTTTTCTCATTGCCTTCAAATCCATTAAGCACCATGTTGGTCTTTATTAACTCTTCATCATGCAGCCCCAATTTTTTGAAGACCAAATATGGCATAAGATTCACCACAGCAATACCATCGACAAGCATTCTAGCAACCGGCGATCCATTACTATGACCTTTAAGGAACAATGGCTTCAAGTGCGTCACCGGTTCTTTTGGCTCCTCGAATATAGCAATTTTAGGACCAAAATCTGAGCTACTTCCCACCTCCATCTGTAGCATGAAATTTAGCGGGTAAGTTGTTAGAATAAATCTGAGGCGCACCGTCGATCATCCGAGGACCAAGCAATCACACAAGCATGGCATTGAGATTGTTAACGAGGTTCACCGATATGGCTACATCCCCATGGCCTAACTATGGGTGCTCCTCCCCATGACACCGCTACAATACCGCACCCAGTCGCCCTGGACACCAGCACATGCCGCCGGCTTCCCCTGTGTTCCTGTGCTATTATGTTGGCATAGGTTACATCGTGTGTCTACCCCCGCTATATATGAGAGGCCTAGGATACAAGTGTCCTACTTGGACACGATTCCATATCCTATCTAAACACAATATAACTACAAGTCCAACTGTAACCTACCTTGTACACAATATTAGACACAATTCTAACAAACTCCACCTTGGTGAATATTCTCAACCACCTTGAATTCGTCCATGCGTCAAACTTCCATGTACATTGGACTTGAGCTTATCCCATGAGCACCACTGTTACTCCAAAGACTCCATATGACTCCACCTGCAACTTGTAGTCCCTTCTTTTCTGATCACAGTCACTCGAGCAAATTTAAGTTCCTTGTTACTCTAGCTTGCGTTCCCAACTTCAGTATCATCCAACGCCATCACACTGCGATCAGCGACTGCATGAAAGTGAACAACTCACATATTGGGTGTCACACATAAGAGTTACCTGAACTCAACATCACCGCTCTTCCTTGACCGTCTGTCTGAAACTTGAAGGAATTTCACCATTGCTTGTACTCATCCTAAGTCAAATTCGCAGTTGTCTCACCACATGTATGACCACCAGAGCCCTGGCCCGGCTCCATGTACCTGTGCATACCGCACGCCTCACCGCTATTACCACATCGAGCCTCTAATGTCCCGGTCGAGTCTCAAGGGTCGCGAACCCACACCACTCAACCCCCACTGCAGAGTACCATCGATCATCGACGACCGATGACGAGTTTTATGCTTTGTAGGATCGAAAGTATGTCTAGAGGGGGGGTGATTAGACAACTTGACAATATAAAAGATTATGCCTTTTGACAAAGAACAGTTTTTGGCAGATTCACAATTATGATCAAGTCAAGCATCACCCTACACATGCAATTCTAGAGTATAGGCAGCGGAAAGTAAATTGCACATGTAGTAAAGAGAGGTGGAGAAGAGCAAACGCAATTTTGGAGACGCGGTGATTTTTCTCGTGGTTCCGATAGGTGGTGCTATCGTACTTCCACGTTGATGGAGACTTCAACCCACGGAGGGTAACGGCTGCGAGAGTCCACGGAGGGCTCCACCCACGAAGGGTCCACGAAGAAGCAACCTTGTCTATGCCATCATGGCCTACGCCCACGGAGGGCTAGCCTTACTCGGGGTAGATCTTCACGAAGTAGGCGATCTCCTTGCCCTTACAAACTTCTTGGTTCAACTCCACATCTCGACGGAGGCTCCCAAGCGACACCTAACCAATCTAGGAGGCACCACCCTCCAAAAGGTAATAGATGGTGTTGATGATGATGAACTCCTTGCTCTTGTGCTTCAAATGATAATCTCCCCAACACTCAACTCTCCTCACCGATTTGGCTGTGGTGGAAGAAAGGATTGAGTGGAAAGCAACTTGGGAGGGCTAGAGATCAAGCTTCATATGGTGGGAGTGGAGCAACTTGATCTCAACACAAGGGTAGGTAGTTCTCTTCTCGAAATGTAAGGTAGGAGTGGTAGTTCTTTTCGATGGCTCTCTCCACGAATGAAGAGGGGTGGAGGGTATTTATAGCCTCCACACAAAATCCAACCGTTACACACATTTGAGCAATCTCGGTGGGACCGAAGTTGACAACTTCGGTGAGACCGAAAGTTCAAATAATGTGAGCGTTGGGATTTTCGTGGGACCGAAAATACAATCTTGGTTAGTCCGATTCGTGCAAAGACAAGAGCTTGCCAATCTCGGTGGGACCGACTTCATCATCTCGGTGACACCGATTTGATGATGATGTTCTGAAGCTTGGCAACTCAAGTTTGGTGAGACCGAGTTCGAATCGGAAAATCCGAGATTTCTAGGGTTTGGCTTTATGGCTGAGGTGGTTCATCTCGGTGTGGTGAGTTTGGAATATCGGTGGGACCGAGATTACTTATGAGTGTATATGGCGGTGAAAGTTGCGATAGTTTAGGAGATGTATCACTAAGCACTTTGAGCAACGGATCATCATCATAACCTCATCCCTTTTAATAGTATTGGCTTTCCTATGGACTCAATGTGATCTTGGATCACTAAACCAAAAATGGAGTCTTGAGCTTTTGCCAATGCTTGCCTTAGCATTTTGAGGGTCCACTTCTTGATCCTTGCCATACCCATATCCTTGAACTTTCGAAATGATTCTCAAGTAACTATTAGTTCAATGATATATATGTTGTTATTAATTACCAAAACCACCCGGGGATTAGTTGCACTTTCAATCTCCCCCTTTTTGGTAATTGATGACAACATATAGATCAAAGCTTCGACAAAGGATATAATCAATGAATAATATCGTCGCTTTGAGAAGTATGTGATAAGTAAGAGCTCCCCCTAAATTTGTGCATTGTTTAAGATTTGCGTTTGAATGCAAATGCACAATCTATTAAGATCATGGGTAACTCTTCCATGTCACATACATCTTGGTGGAGCGCACAAAATGATAGGAATGAACAGCATGCACACAATCACCAAGACATGAGTAAATGGTCATACAAGATAGGAATAGCATATGATAAGCATTAGGCACACATTAAAGCATAGTACGACCAAGCACTCATTAAGCACACATAGGAATGGTATATGATTCTACCTTAATGAGAATCAAACGTAGTATCAAACACACTGAATGTTTCGAAAACCAAAAGTATCTCAAAGAAACCGCAAATGAACGAAAGAGCAAAAGCGCAAAGACAACAACACTCTCTCTCGAAGTCCTATGATCTATACAATTTCTCCCCTTTGGCAACAAGTTACCAAAAGTTCAAACAGCATAGAGCTAAGCGCCTTTGGGGACTCTTTGGCGGCTCCGTGCAGGTTGATGTCGGAGTGGATATGACAGCATCGACGAAGACTTGGTGATGTCTGTCTTTGGAGGAGTGGTCTTTGGAGCTGGAGTTGGAGCAACCGATGGAACTGTGGAGTCTGCCAAGCTGTAGTCTGGTGTCATCCTTTGGAATAGCGGTGATCGGGTCTGTGGGAACCGGGCGATCTGTTGATAAGCATCTGGACTAAGTCATCCTGCATCTCACGCATAAGCTCTTCCTTCTCCTCTTTGCTTCCTCAATGTCCGCCTCAAACTTGTTGTGATCACTTGCACTTGATCGACTTCACATCCAGAGCGTGGATCTTGTCTTCAACAATCCTCTCTAGGCTCTCATGAGGCTGTACAATGCTGGCAGGCATTGTTCAATCCTTTGGGTAGCTTCAAGAAGCTGCTCTCCGACACTCTTTGGTTTAGGCTGCTGCTCGCCGCTTCCTTGTCGACTTTGGCTTTCTTGGCAGCTTCAATCTTGGCTTGACCTTCAACCGATGTTGGATCCTCCTCATCCATCACAACAACATTGTCCTCATGCTCTGGCTGCAGTGGTAAGTGTTCTCTATCCAACAAGAATGTGCCCGTGCCAAACTTGGCATTGATAAGCATCTGAATCATGGGCAAATCCACACGACCTTTTACGTCATTGCAGATCCTCTTAATGGTTTCTACCATCAAGTCCATCACCTTGAAAGGTGCTTTCTCATCAAGTATATGTAGCATGTTGATAGAGTATCCTCGATCATGCGATGATCTCGAACTTGGGCATCAAGGTATGCCTCAAAATAGTATTAGTGGTAGGTAGGCCTGCTCGAGATAGTAAAGCGAGCCGAGCTTCCAGATTCCCAAATCCTTAGCTGGAACTTCTTTGTACATGTTCTTCATGGATTCATGATTCTTCTTTGGAATACCATATACATCAATATCATCATCTCGTTGCACTGGAGCATTCAGAAGTTCTGCCCATTCTTCAACAGAAGAAGAAAATCTTTGACCTTCAGTCATCCACACAATCCTTCCATCAGGGTAGAAATGAGCTGTGGCATAGAATTGCATAATCATCTCATCGTTCCAATTGGTCAATTTCTGACCTACAAAGTCTGCAACACCACAAGCAGTGAAACTTTCATGCACATGTGGCAAGAAATCTCTGTGCTCTTCGCTGTCAATGTACTTCCAGTCAACGTATCTGGTGTCTGCGACTATGGGCTTCTTGTCCATCAGCACGGTCTCATAGAAGTCCTGCTGCTCTTTGGTGTGAAATCTGGGATCTACAGCAGTTCTTCTCCTCACGGCATATGGGTCAGATTGTCTCCATAGCCTGAGACCTCTATCTTTCCTTGCCTTCATATCCTCGGCTTGAGGATGAGCATCATTATGTAGTGGCAGTTTCGACGAAGTTTCAAAGAAATCTGGTCCTTCACCATCCGACTCATTTGGTGGCACATCATCCTTGTTCTTTTCAGATGCTGGAATGTTTCGATTTGTCTTCTTGGGCTTGGCAAGAGGCTTTCTTTGGAGCTGCCTTAGCTGGAGCAGATTGCTTGGGCTTTGAAGTGGCTCCAGCCTTGATGGCATCTCCCATGAGCTTAGGCTTCTGAGGAGGCTGGGGTGCTTCCTCATCCTCATCTTCTTCTGCTGCATCATCATGCACTAATCTCTTTCTCTTGGAAGTTTTCTTCACTTTGCTTGCATCTGCCTCTCCCAAATTCAGCTTCTTGGCAACAGTTGACTGCTTGACTTTTCTGGTGCCCTTCTTAGTTTGCTGACCTTGTGGCTCTTTGGCAACAACTTTCCTCTTGGGCTTTGAGGTGACCTCTTCCTCAACGACAAAATCTGAGTCTTCATCATCGAGTTCCTCTTCTTTCTAGCCACGGTGGCTGCAGGAGGCAAACCACTTGGTGTACTCCTCTCACCATCATCGATGAGCTGCTAGGATCGGGACTAGTGCCCGCCTCTGGAATATCTGCAATGGGTGTCTCGACCTGCTCATCATCCTTTGGCATCGACATGGCCGACAACCCGTGAATAGATAAGGTGTAGGCGAGTAGAAGAGTCATCACAAACTCTGTAAGATTTTGCAAAAAAAAGAGTTCAAATTTTAGTATTAGGTTTTCACAGAAGACATTTCGGTCGACCTAGTTTAAAATTCGTGAATCCAAGTGTTTAAGCGAAGCTTTCACACCACTTTCGGTTGGACGAAGTGGGTTTCGATCTGCCAAAAACACTAGGGTTTCACAGAATCCTCATTCGGTCACACCGATTTGCACAACTTCGGTTGGACCGAAGGGTGCGAGGTAATGGCCATAGGCCAAATCGGTCATACCGAAAATGTAAAATCGGTCTCACCGAGATGTGTTCGGCGGAAACCTAACCCTAAAACTTTTACTCGAATCTAGTCCAAACGAACTAATCGGTGTACAGGAAGATTTCAATCGTGGCAAGATACTAGGCAAACCAATCGTGCATTGAATCGGAGATGGGAGCACGAGTGGGATCAAAACTCACCCTAACTTGGTGGAGTTTTTCTCTGGCGGCAACGGCGCAGAGAAGATGTCCGTGACGGCGGCGGAGACTGCGCGAGGGCGCACAGCGACGACGGCGACGATCGGAGACCAAGGCGCGGCGGCAAAGGGTGTGGGGCGAAGCGTTTGAAGGAGAAATCAACGCGGCCCTCGAATATATATACCCCTTTGTTGTCGGTGGGACCGAGTTGTAAAACTTCGGTGGCACCGAGATGGATAACTGCTAGGCGATTATGCACTTCGATCACGCCAAAAATCACAACTCGGTTTCACCGAGGTGAAAACCTAGATCGATCTAAATGCTTTCGGTTCGACCGAGTTTGAGTAAGTTGGTCGACCGAAATCACTTAGAAGGTTTTGGAAGTTAGCCCTTGACGGATCGGTGGCTCCGAGTGCTCCTCACTCGGAGGGTCCAAAAATGACTTGTTCAAAATTTGTGATGTAAGCATGAATAGAATTTTGAGACAAGAAAGCATAGATAGCTAGGGGAGGTACTTAGGCATTCTTGTCCATCCATTTGGTCAGAAAAATCAAAACGACCAAAACAACAAATGGATGTCCTTGAATGGATAAAATCATGCATCCAACATGCTCACACAATAAGATAGCAAATGAAATATGTGTCAAACATGCACAATCAAAACTCTAGCTACTATCACACAATTTGTCGATGACTAGGTCATCTTTATATGAGTATATTGACTTAGGAGCCAAATGAGAACATTTGATCATAGGTCATACTCATCGATTAAGCACAAGTGGGGTTACCACTTTTACATAAAGCATTGATGTGTTCACATCATTTGAAGATGCTTTAGCTCAATTTTTAGAGCAAAGCTCCCCCTAGATGTGAGAACCCCTTTTAAAGGGTCAAACTAACCTTGGGTTGTCGTAGAAGACTTCATGTAGATGTTGAAGATGTGGATGCTCAATGTTGATGGAGATCATCAAGAGTTGGGAGCAATCCTTTGGATTCGGGCACTTTCAATACCTACATGGGTTAGTCCCACAAGGAACAAACAAGGATATCCATGGACATAGATTGAAGTTCACAATAAATGATGTCCATGAAAGCAATGATTACCTTGTCCCTTGACTTACCAACAAGAGGGTTTGTGACTCCATGAACTAGTGCACGATGTGGAAGTTGATTGCACAAGTTTTTGCCAAAATGAATGTGAGTGAAGTATGTTGGCGGAGTCACCCTCAAGAACTCTCTAGTTCTTCTTCTTCGGGATCCACATCATCTTGATGGGAATCCTTGGGGTTGTAGTTGAGCTTGACGAAGTAGAACTTGACGTTTCCTTGGGAACCCACTTGACCATGGCTTGAGGTGCTTCAACAAACGCATCAATCTCCTCTTGAAGCTTGTCCTTGCCTTTTAGCTTGTGCTCTTGTGGTGGAAGGTCATGTTGAGCTTGTTCCACATTGGAAGAAGTAGGATCATACTTCTCCTTTTGAGGAATAAACTGTGGAGTAGGATATTGACCTTCTTCCCATTCAACACCCTCGGCGTTGAACTTTCGCTCAAAACCAATTCCTTGATTCTTCCGGTGCCTTCCTTGCTTGCGAACAATTTCCTCAAAGTTCTTGCTTCCGGCAAGGCTCTTGTAGACACCTTTCTCTATAATCCCTTTCAATAAACTATTTTCTTGCTCAAGTGTAACTTGGCTTGAAACATTGTTAGTGGAATCAAGAGAACTACTAGAAGCAACAATATTGGATTTAGCATGGTTATTGTTACTACTAGATGAAGAATTTTTCTTATGCTTGTCATGCTTAGTTTTAATGGGTGGCAAGAAATTAGACAAGAGAAGTCGTTTGGCAAGATATGAAGAACTCTTCTTTCGAAGATCGTCATTGATTGCTTTTAGAAACTCATGTTCTTGCTCTAGAGTGAGCTTCTCAAAGCGTAGCTTCTCATGAGATCTTAGAAGCTCTCTATGATCTTCTTGAGTTGTTTCATGAGCTAACTTAAGAGTGTTTAGTTCTTTAGTTAGACGCTCAATCTCCTTCATAGTATTGTCATTCGACTCTTCTTGACTATAAAGACTACTAGCATGTTCATCGTTACTAGGTTCACTGGATTTATCATGTAAGAGCTCATCTTCACCAAGCAAGTCATCCTCATCACTATCAAAGTCAATGAATTCAGGGTGTGATACCTTGGGGCCTTTAGCCATGAAGCATCTTCCAATTCCCTCATTTGGTGAATCAAATAAGTCATAGGAGTTGGAGTTGGAGGATACGAGAGCAAGACCGGCAACACCTTCATCTTGACTGTAGTCGGAGTTGGAGTGATAGCTTCTTTCGGATTGATTGTCTGAGTCGGAGCCGGAGACCCATTCACCTACATGAGCTTGATGTTTTCTTCTTGTGTAGCTCCTTGATGACTTGTCTTTCCTCTCCGAATCCTTGCTTCTCCGAGAGGGTCTTCGTTCATAACGATCATCTCTACTCCTTCTCTCTTTCGAGGTGACTCATCTCTTGAGCTTCTTCTTCTTGGAGATTCTTCTCTTCTCTTGTGGGGAGCCGAACACTCATTTGAGTAGTGTCCGGTCTTCCACAATTGTAGCAGATTCGATCACGACTAGAAGATCTCTTTTCATCATATGATCTAGACTTTGAGCTTTTCTCTTTGCTTCTACTCTTGTAGAATTTGTTGAAGTTCTTGACCATTAGGCTTATCTCTTCATTGAAACTAACTTGTCACTTGAGGTTGTGGGAGCATCACTTGTAGCTTTGTAAGCACCACTTGACTTGTTGTGAAGCTCTTCCTTATCCTTAAGTGTCATCTCATGGGCAACAATTCTTCCAATGACTTGGTTGGCTTGAGATTCTTGTAGTTTGGCATCATTTGGATCAAAGTGCACACGGTGTCATACTTTCCATCCAAAGCTCGAGAATCTTCTTGATGATGAATCGGTCGGTCATTTCTTCGCTTCCTAAGCCGGCAATCTCATTTGTGATGAGAGCAAGCCTAGAGTACATTTCAGCGACTCCTTCACCTTCCTTCATCTTGAACTTGTCAAGTTGACCTTGAAGAACATCTAGCTTTGATTCCTTCACGGACTCGGTACCTTCGTGCATTTCAACCAAAGTATCCCAAATCTCTTTTGCATTCTCAAGACGGCTGATTTTGTTGAACTCCTCGGGACACAAGGCATTGAAGAGAATGTCACAAGCTTGAGCATTGTTTTGCAACATCCGCAATTCTTCCGTTGTAGCTTCGCGATCCGAAACTTTTCCTTCCTCGAAGAATTCACCTTGCATACCAACACAAATAATGCCCCATGCGGCTGGGTTATGGCCAAGAATATGCATTTTCATTTTATGCTTCCAACTAGCAAAGTTTGTACCATCAAAGTAAGGACCTCTACGAAAATTACCCTCACTAGACGCCATACTCTCCTAGGTTGTGAAACCAAGCTTATGGAGTCCAATGCAATGGAGACCAATACAATGGAGACCAAAGCTCTGATACCACTTGTAGGATCGAAAGTATGTCTAGAGGGGGGTGATTAGACAACTTGACAATATAAAAGATTATGCCTTTTGACAAAGAACAGTTTTTGGCAGATTCACAATTATGATCAAGTCAAGCATCACCCTACACATGCAATTCTAGAGTATAGGCAGCGGAAAGTAAATTGCACATGTAGTAAAGAGAGGTGGAGAAGAGCAAACGCAATTTTGGAGACGCGGTGATTTTTCTCGTGGTTCCGATAGGTGGTGCTATCGTACTTCCACGTTGATGGAGACTTCAACCCACGGAGGGTAACGGCTGCGAGAGTCCACGGAGGGCTCCACCCACGAAGGGTCCACGAAGAAGCAACCTTGTCTATGCCATCATGGCTTACGCCCACGGAGGGCTAGCCTTACTCGGGGTAGATCTTCACGAAGTAGGCGATCTCCTTGCCCTTACAAACTTCTTGGTTCAACTCCACATCTCGACGGAGGCTCCCAAGCGACACCTAACCAATCTAGGAGGCACCACCCTCCAAAAGGTAATAGATGGTGTTGATGATGATGAACTCCTTGCTCTTGTGCTTCAAATGATAATCTCCCCAACACTCAACTCTCCTCACCGATTTGGCTGTGGTGGAAGAAAGGATTGAGTGGAAAGCAACTTGGGAAGGCTAGAGATCAAGCTTCATATGGTGGGAGTGGAGCAACTTGATCTCAACACAAGGGTAGGTAGTTCTCTTCTCGTAAATGTAAGGTAGGAGTGGTAGTTCTTTCGATGGCTCTCTCCACGAATGAAGAGGGGTGGAGGGTATTTATAGCCTCCACACAAAATCCAACCGTTACACACATTTGAGCAATCTCGGTGGGACCGAAGTTGACAACTCGGTGAGACCAAAAGTTCAAATAATGTGAGCGTTGGGATTTTCGTGGGACCGAAAATACAATCTCGGTTAGTCCGATTCGTGCAAAGACAAGAGCTTGCCAATCTCGGTGGGACCGACTTCATCATCTCGGTGACACCGATTTGATGATGAAGGTTCTGAAGCTTGGCAACTCAAGTTTCGGTGAGACCGAGTTCGTAATCGGAAAATCCGAGATTTCTAGGGTTTGGCTTTATGGTGAGGTGGTTCATCTCGGTGTGGTGAGTTTGGAACATCGGTGGGACCGAGATTACTTATGAGTGTATATGGCGGTGAAAGTTGCTTATAGTTTAGGAGATGTATCACTAAGCACTTTGAGCAACCAGATCATCATCATAACCTCATCCCTTTTAATAGTATTGGCTTTCCTATGGACTCAATGTGATCTTGGATCACTAAACCAAAAATGGAGTCTTGAGCTTTTGCCAATGCTTGCCTTAGCATTTTGAGGGTCCACTTCTTGAGTCCTTGCCATACCCATATCTTGAACTTTCTGAAATGATTCTCAAGTAACTATTAGTTCAATGATATATATGTTGTTATTAATTACCAAAACCACCCGGGGATTAGTTGCACTTTCATGCTTCCATCACACCACTGAGCTCCAGTCTGAATTACGTGTTGCTACATCTTGAGCTTGAGTTGGTTTTCCTTGAAGAGGAAAGGGTGATGCAGCAATAGTAGCGTAAGTATTTCCCTCAGTTTTTGAGAACCAAGGTATCAATCCAGTAGGAGGCTCCTCAAAAGTCCCACGCACCTACACAAACAAACAAAGAACTCGCAACCAACACAATAAAGGGGTTGTCGATCCCTTCACGGCCACTTGCGAAAGTGAGATCTGATAGAGATACTATATGATAAGATAAATATATTTTTGGTATTTTATATTATAGATGCAAAAAGTAAAGATGCAAATAAAAGTAGATTGAAAGCTTGTATGATAAAAGATAGACCCGGGGGCCATAGGTTTCACTAGTGGCTTCTCTCAAGATAGCATAAGTATTACGGTGGGTGAACAAATTACTGTCAAGCAATTGATAGAGAAGCGAATAATTATGAGATTATCTAGGCATGATCATGTATATAGGCATCACATCCGTGACAAGTAGACCGACTCCTGCCTGCATCTACTACTATTACTCCACACATCGACCGCTATCCAGCATGCATCTAGAGTATTAAGTTCATAAGAACAGAGTAACGCATTAAGAAAGATGACATGATGTAGAGGGATAAACTCAAGCAATATGATATAAACCCCATCTTTTATCCTCGATGGCAACAATACAATCGTGCCTTGCAACCCTTTACATCCTTGGGTAAGGACACCGCAAGATTGAACCCAAAGCTAAGCACTTCTCCCATGGCAAGAAAGATCAATCTAGTAGGCCAAACCAAACTGATAATTCGAAGAGACTTGCAAAGATAACTAATTCATACATAAAAGAATTCGGAGGAGATTCAAATATTTCTCATAGATAAACTTGATCATAAACCCACAATTCATCGGATCTCGACAAACACACCGCAAAAAGAGTTTACATCGAATAGATCTCCACATGAGAGGGGGAGAACATTGTATTGAAATCCAAAAAGAGAGAAGAAGCCATCTAGCTAATAACTATGGACCCGAAGGTCTGTGGTAAACTACTCACAACTCATCGTAGGGGCTACGGTGTTGATGTAGAAGCCCTCCATGGTCGATTCCCCCTCCAGCGGAGCGCCGACGAAGGCTCCAAGATGGGATCTCGCGGATACAGAAGGTTACGGCGGTGGAAATTGTTTTTTGTTGGCTCCCTGGATGTTTTCGGGGTACGTAGGTATATATAGGAGGAAGAAGTACATTGGTGGCCGCTCAGGGGGCCCAGGAGACAGGGGCGTGCCCAAGAGGGGTGGGCGCGCCCTCCTATCTCCTGGCTGCCTCAATTGCTTCTTGACTTGCACTCCAAGTTCTCTGGATCACGTTCGTTCCAAAAATCAGGCTCCCGAAGGTTTCATTCCATTTGGACTCCGTTTGATATTTTTCTTCGAAATACTGAAATAGGCAAAAAAACAATACGGGCTGGGCCTCCGGTTAGTAGGTTAGTCCCAAAAATGATATAAATGTGTAAAATAAAGCCCATAAACATCCAAAAGGGGTAATATAATAGCATGGAATAATCAAAAATTATAGATACGTTGGAGACGTATCACGTGTCACTCACTTTTTTTCCCCCACTGGATAGGCTTCGATTATTTGGATTCTTACACCGTAGCCCTTCAATCCAACTCCACCTTCAACATGACTCCATGGTAGATGAACAGTCCACCCTTATGCCCCATAAACTTCAAGCTCCGTGTGCACCATCTTGAATCAATCCCGCTCCATAGTCTTGTCGAAGCCACACAAGCACTCGAGCATGCACCACGTGTTTCCATGCCCAAAAGTCGGTCACCATCGGCGTCACGCTCCTATGTCGTCGTCGCCAATCCCACCACCGTCTTTTGTACCAACCGACTTGCATCGATCCGTTAGACTGCCTAGTCCGACCCAGCCGAACTTGTTCAACTGTATGACACGCTTGAGGCTGTCAAATCATCTTCCGTGAATTTCCATCCATCACATGATAATTCCATCACCGCTGACATGATTTCCCGCAACGCCTTCAAGCATCCATGTTGTGCCAACAAAAGTTTCACTCTTGCCTGCCATAACCCAAGGTTTCTAGTCTCGTCGAACTTCTCCACCTCAAATCGGATACCCATTGGCGCCATGATTCTTTGTATGGCTGACCCCGGAAAAGAAATACATCCAAGCTTCCAGACACGATGCCCTGCAATCCGGGTGCACTTATCAAAACACAAACTCCCTGGTACAATTCTCGTGTGCAAGCAGCAGAAACACCAGATCAAAGATATTGAACTTTGCTACTCACGAGACCTCTTGTACTAGTACTTGATGCTTCACCAAAAACTTTTGGACTACTGCTTCTATTTCTGCCTGCTGGGCACGAACAAATGCTAGGCTTGCTTTGCCATGATCTCCTCAATGGTTCTATATCACGCTGATTTTCTCTTCGCCTAATTCGATCTGACTGCCTCCATTCGCGTGCACGAGGACTTGGTCCTCTTTTGGTCCAAAGCAAATCTCACTTTCAGCAATGCCTCCACCTTGCGACTTCACAAAGGGCCTAGCCCCACCAAGCACGCACATAGCCAGCCACACTTGGGCCAGCCTTCCACGCAATAGGCATGCCCATGATCTGCCTCGGCTTCGGCTCCCTGTGACCAGTGCCCGACTTGACCATGAGGCTGCCGCGCCTCGATCCATGCCAGATCGGCCGCCGCTGTAGCTGAGATCCAATTAGCTTGCCCTGCTGTTGCCTCGCTCCTCTGATTGTTCCTGTCTCTGGCTCCATAATTCCGACCAATCAGATCACGCCGAGTACGATTTTCCCGATCGCTTCTAGTCAACCCGCTGTGAAAACGCGTCGGATTTTCTCTCAGCAACTCCAAGCAATCATCTCCAGACCAACTATCCACGCCCTCTTGAACCTTGCTCATGATACCACTTGTTAGAATAAATCCGAGGCACACCATTGATCATCCGAGGACCAAGCAATCACACAAGCATGACGCCGAGATTTGTTAACGAGGTTCACCGATATGGCTACATCCCCGGGGCCTGACTATCGGCGCTCCTCCCCATGACACTGCTACAATACCACACCCGGTCACCCTGGACACCGGCACATGCCGCCGGCTTCCCCCACATTCCCGTGCTATTATGTTGGCATAGGTTACATCGTGTGTCTACCCCCGCTATATATGAGAGGCCTAGGATACAAGTGTCCTACTTGGACATGATTCCATATCCTATCTAAACACAATACAACTACAAGTACAACTGTAACCTACCTTGTACACAATATTCGACACAATTCTAACATAAGTAATACACCATATTAATATCCATACATTCATGAACTAGTGTAGACTCATAGTCAAGCATTTCATCTCCTTCCTCAAGCATGTCCACCGTCTCCGAAATATCTCCAAGTGAAGAGGAAGTAATAGATGAAGTGGATGACGTAATAGTAGTCGCATCGTCCTCTTTTGGTGGTGTAGGTGTTTCTATGATCAATGTAGAAGTTGTTATGTTTTCCTTTTGCTTAGGCTTCCACACTTGTTTTGGGGGCACCATGGGACGGTTTCATTGAACATTTTATCCCTTTGCTTCTCTGCTTCTTGCTACTCCTTCTCGTGGCTCCTCATGCACTGCATTCTCTTTTTTTGTGCCTTAGTCAGACCGGGAGGACACCACTTAGGCTGAGTATATTTTGGATCCCTTAGTTGGCCTTGCTTGTGCTAGCTTCATGATCATTAGCCATGGGACCTTGCTGGAAAGCAGCCACATCTTTACTAGGATCAGACGTATTATCAACAATAATTGGCTCTTTGATTGTTAATTCTTTAGTGCCTGTCATAATAGTTTCAGCACTAGTACTCTTCTCCTTTTGCTTGCTAGGCTCTGAAATTTCAGCACTTGCTGATTTAGCACGCCACACTTGCTTACAAACCCTTCCATGATTATCTTGCAATGGTCGATTGACACCGTTGTTCAAACGGACTCATGTGGGATAAGAAAGCCTCTCACGAATGGGCCTCCTTGGTTCTGCACACCCCGTATGAAAATCATAAGGGGCCATTGGGGGCTACCACCATCCTCCATTGAAGCCTCCCATGTAGTATGGCGCATAGGGGGTGGCGCCATCCATGACCCTGGTGCCCACGACCCATATGGCCTTGCGTGATGCTGAAATTCTTCCCTCGGAGGTGATCTTGAGCGCTTCAAATTTGATGACCGGTTAGAAGTAGAACCGGCCGCTTGATTGGCATATTTGGACAACAATATATCAAAAGTTGGCTTGATTCTCTTGCGCTGCACTTTTGCTTCATTCGTCTCCCACTTGCCAACCTCTGGACTCTTGGGCTTAACAAATTGGACATGGGTGTTCTCTTGCACTTGTGGTTGCCCCCCGAGTGTAGGATTCTTGATGGTGATCTTGATTATCTCCTTGCCACCGGGTTGCTTGTCAAGGATAAACTTGTCTCCCCAAGACCTTGTCACTCTCCTTGCTTTTCCTAGGCTCACCAGTAACAACATTATTTTTATTAGCTGATTCGGCTATGTTGGGCCGAATTAACATCTTCTTCCCCTCCAAATCCATGGTGTTCATTGGGAAGGTCTGCTTATCAACTTGCATCTCAGAAAAGTTCAATCGTCCGTCATTAATGGCCGATTGTATCTGTCGTCGAAAAACGTTACAATCGTTAGTGCCATTAGAAAATGAATTATGATACTTGCAATAAGCACGCCGTTTCAGCTCTTCAAACGGCGGTAAAGTATGAGATATTAAAATAATCTTGGTTTGCAACAGAGCATCAAATATTCTATCACACCTAGAAGTGTTGAAAGTAAATTTCATCTCTTCATCCCGATTCTTATGAATCGGCTTTAAATCATTGCAAGTAAATGGTTTGGCCTTATATGGCCAAAAAAATCAGTAGCATAAATATCACCCTCTTCGTCCGAGTGATCACTATCATACTCAACCATATTCATCTTTGGACGATCAGTTTTATACCTATGCACCTCTTAAGATCTTTGCTTCAGCTTTCTTGAGTCAAAGCCCTTTGTAAGACTTGGTTGATACTTAAACACTCATAGCCTTCTAGCCTTTCTCTAATGTGAGTTATCAAACCACTAAGCACAAGATCAGCCAAATCTCTCTCGGTTATCACCAAACTATAGTACCGTTTTTGTATCTCTAAACCTCTTGACGAATCGGAGACCGATTCATCATGCTTTTGTCTAACCGATGTAAGACGTGACAACTTAAGCTTATTATCGCCACTATAAAAATGATAATGAAATTTTGTTCTAGTTGTAACCATAAACTAATAGAGCCATGTGGTAAAGCGACAAACCATGAAAATGTAGTACCGGTTAAACATAAAGGAAATAAACGCACTTTCAATTCATTTAGTGAGCCCGCTTCACACAATTGTGTCAAATATTGACTAACATGCTCCCATGTCGTTTTTATGCCCTCTCCATTAAACTTGACAAAATCTAGAATTTTATATCCCGGAGGGCATTGAATTGCGTCAAAGTATTCTGGATATGGTTTTTGGTAAATATGGTTCCTTGGTAACTCAACTCCAAAATTCTCTCGGAGCATCTTAGCCATTTCCTCTCTAAGATTAGCTAGACCATCACCCGTAGTGGACGATGAAGCTTGTGGCATTGGTATAGGAGGAGTAACACTACTAGGGAAAAGCCTAGCAATAGCGCTAGTTTTTGGCCTATCAATAGTGCGGGGTGTCGCGCTACTGATATGGCGCTACAGCTAAAGGTTAGCAGTAGCATTGGTCTAGACACGCTACTGCTATACGCACTTAGTAGCAGCGCGTTTCGTAGAAAGCGCTACTAGTAAGTATTAGCAACGCGCCCCTGTGCCCGCGCTACTACTACTATTGTGTATTCTATTTCTTTTTCATTTTATGTCGTATTCATACACCATTATACAAGTTTTCATGTAGTAGCAATTTAGAGATTGTTTTTACATCATAATGAGTTATAACATCACTGGGTGATAAGAACCGTGGATTAATTTCAAGTGGATGGATCCATCCACTTAAAACTGATCCGCGGTTCTTTCACCCAATGATATAATAAATCATCATCATATCATTAAAAACTTATCATCATAATACATCATTGTCATATAACAACTCCTCATGATCATCATTTTTTTCAATGAGACATCATATAGCAAGTTGGTCACTAGTCATAATCACAACTCCTCCTCATCATCATTATCAACTCTAACACACTGTAGCACATAATAACACATATAACATAGGACCTACTCCTCTCTCATAGGACCTACTACCCTCTCTTAGGTAAAATAGCATAAAACAAGATAGGCCCTGACTCTCCATTATGGAGAATGGAGATTATCCTGTCTCCAATTTTTGCCCTTTGCACAATGTTGCTTCCAAGTAGCTCCCTATGACTGACCATACATTTTTTCCAATCTTTGATTGTCATGTCTTCATCGGTTTTAGAAATCCGGTATGAACAGCAGTGATGCGTAGGATGACCTGGCTGTAAGCTCATAACATCAAGGCGACCTTTCGGAAACATCAGATGAGGCACACAATCCTTTGGGATTTTCTGTTGAAAAATATATTAATAACTTCGTAGTTAGCAATGTAGTTTAGTTTTAGAAGAATTTATGTAAAAGATGCACGGATGTCGTAATAGTAAAAACCATGCCATCTCCATGGATGTTACCGTAGTTCAACACATGCACTAGTGGCACGTATTGACCATAATGTGCAGGAGTTTGATAATAGATATTGTAATTCTCAAGATCATTAATAAATGAGATCAGATGATTTTTCTCCTGATAAGTTAATTATGCGCCATCGGTGTAGTAGGTTCTGTCTACCATCTTCCGCACATTCTTTGAAGAATGAAAATAAGCTATCAATGGAAATAAGCTGACAACTATTTTGAAATAAACAATATAAATTACCTAATAACTATGTTTGAGAAACTCACATAGCGGTAGAATTGGAAGCGTATCAACAAGGACCCAAATGTCACCAAGATCCATGGTGACAAGCATACCCTCATGAAAATCATACGTCTTGCAAAGTGCTTCCCAATTCGGGCAATCAAAATGGAATACGCTCTCAGAATTGTATATATTTATAGCAAAATCATATCCATGATGGGTCCTTAGCTGAACTATCTTTGTTTCCATACTTTCATGATCTTCAAAATCCATCCTCTCCAAGACATAGCGTCTTGCATGGCATGGGATAAGCTATAGTCGAATTGTAAAAGACGAAAATTACATGTTGAAGAAGCAGAAGCCGTGCTTAATTATGAAAAAACACTTGTCGTCGTTGTGTACCGTTTCAACAACGAAGCTCTCTTGAAGCTTAATGCTGAAGCGCCAACCTTCTACCAGGTGAGGCCTGTCGCACAGACCCCGGTCGTCGCCGCACCAGTCGCACTCAATGGGATACTTTTGTCCTCCGAGGATGACATTTCCTAGGTTCATAATTCAAAGATTAAACTTCTAAAATTCAATATATGTACTAAAAAACTAAATTAGATCATTATTATTCATCACGGGTTGACTATCGGTCCGTCGAGTCTTTTTTTGCAAACTCTCAGCTCACGTGGCGTATATATTTGACCGTTGGTGATGGTCGCTCCTCCCTTTGTCCCCCCACTAAACCAAAATGTCTAGCACACGGGAACGAAGGAGAAGCGACCCCCACGACAACAGTCGGCATTCTTATTCTCTCATATATGGTGGAGCCTCGACAGACTTAAAGTCAACATGATATGTCGTTTAATTATCTTTCTAGAAAACCCAGGCCACTCGATATTTCCTATATATTCTATCACAAGTCATGCCAAAAATCACGGAAAAATCCGGCATGACCTTTGCTAAAAAAAGGACATATCGAGCGCCTGAAATTTGCCGGAACAGAAATTAATCAACACTCCGGCAAAACATAGGCCACTCGGAGGTGTTACCTGCAAACATGGCCGGCCACTTGGGCAAGCACATATCCTATTTGAGCAACACAAGATATACATGTTTATATCTACATCATATGAGCATTCAAACTTGATGGTCATTGCATTTCAATGGTTGAAGATATGAACAGAAACATTTCAAAATATCTTATAGAACTCATATTGACATGGAGATTTGGCTGGTCTCATCTCGAGGTCGGATGGGGTCGGTGACGGGGAGGATGGCGGGGATGATGGAGGGGTTCCTTAATTTCTGCAAAAATCTTAGGACTTAGTGAAATCCTATAAGCTATCAACTAATCAAATGCATACGCCTTCCATAGTGCTCTCCAATTTGAGCATTCAAAATAGGAGTAGTTCTCCAATTTGAGCATTCAATAAGCGAAACTAAATCATAAAATAAATTAGTATTCAAATTAGCATGCATTCGATAAGCAAAACTAAATCATCTCTTGCGTTCGTACATCGTCGATTTTTATCACTAATACATCTCAAATAGTATCATACATATAACATCACTAATACAGCTAGAACCCTAGCGAACGACGGGTATCGGCGCGGACGGTGGACACCCAAAGATAAGGAACCATCATAGGGTCATAGCTCCAGTGATATCCCTGAAGAACCTGCCAGGTATTTTCAAACCTGCCCTCCAACGCAACCATATAGCGATGGATGTGCTCGTCCTCCTCACTGACACGGTGACGTACCACCTCCACGGGGGACGAAAGCCTCTGCACCATTAGTGGCCCACGCAACTGCCACCAAAGAAGGTTCGGGTCAACGACGGGCTGGCTCATCACCAAGTTGCGCCCCTCAGAAGGTAGCACCTCCTAGTACAGCCCGATGGAGCCCAGTCCCGGACATGGCCCCTCTGATCAAGCAGGTCTCCTCCGTCGAGTCGACGACAAGGATGCGGGATAGGCATCGTCAATGTCGATGCGGGAATAATTGCTTTAACTAAAAAAATAACAACAAATATGACATGTTCAAAATATGACATGTCCACTTCAAAACGAATCAACCTAGAATTCTGTTAAATACACCTAAAACACCTAAATTCTATTAACTACACCTAATTGAAAACCTACATTTTGAACATGGTTTGATCATAACTAGGGTTCATACTACATTATTCTAAGATTAAACACCTAAGATACCTAAATTATATTAACTACACCTAATTAAAAACCTACATTTTGAACATGGTTCGATCATAACTAGCTAGGGTTCATACTATATTATTCTAAGATTAAACACCTAAGATCATAACCTACTACATTATTCTAAGATTTAACCTACATTTTTCAACTATCTAGGGTTCAAAATAAACTAGGGAGGAGGAGTACCTCTCGGTGAAGGACGGCCGCTGGGGGCGGCCAAGGGGAGGAGGGGCATGGGGAGGAGGCTGCACGGGAGGGCGGCCGACAGGGGAGGAGGGCCGGCGCGGGCAAGGGCGGTCGGCAAGGGAGGACCGGCGCGGGGGAAGGCGGCACATGGGGGACGGCGGCCGGAGCGAGGGGAGTGAGGGAGGAGAGTGAGTGTGAGTGTGAGTGGAGAGAGGAGAGTGAGGGGCGGCCGGTTGGGGAAAAGATAGGATGGCTTTAGCAGTAGTACGCTTTAGGTAAACGCGCTACTGCTAAATGCCCTAGCAGTAGCGCCTTTCAGTCAAGAAGCGCAACTGCTATGCCCGTAGCAGTAGCGCCTTCTGCTAAAACGCGCTACCGATAAGTCTAAGCATGTAAAAATAAACATCAAAAATACATTGATCATCAATGGTATTTTTGTGTACAATCTAAATTGTCAATATGAGTCCTCACCGGTTTAGGAACCGGAGAAGACTCATATTGCGGCCACAAATTCTACACATAGAGTTCAATCAAGACCAAGTGGTTGTGATAGTTTGAGAAGTAACATATTTAAGGTGATAAAAATCCTGTTCGCGGAGCGAGGTGGGACTAAATTTAGGTGCAAGGAGTGGAGTAAACTTAGCAGTAGCGAGCTTTGTCAAAAGGCGCTACTGCTAAAATCAATAGCAGTAGTGCGGTTTAGAATAAGACGCTACTGCTATAACTAGCTTGGCGGCTGGGTCGTGGCAATTATAGCAATAGCGCGGCTTAATACAGGCACGCTGCTGCTATTTTTATTTCAGCGGCACGTTTTGTTGACACGCGCTACTTACTGCTAGATAGCAGTAGCGCCTTATTTTAAGCACGCTGCTGGTAAGATTCTATGTATAAGGTTTTCCCTAGTAGTATAAGGTTAGTAGCTGTAGGTGTGAATTGTGGCATGTATGCCGAATTGTAATTCGGCAGTGATCTAACAGCATTTGCACCTGTAGGTAGGGCTTGGTTCGGCATCACCATTGCACTTGGCATACTCATGTTAGGATTAATGGGTGTAGCAACAATCTGATTTGTTGGGCTAGGATAATAATTCATCGGCACGGGAGGCGCCGATGAAATAGGTAAAGTTGGATTAGGAATTTCTACGGTAGTAGGCACACCAACATTACCACTAGACGATTGAGGCATATTTTTTTAGCATTACTATTTTCCAAGAAAATTTGGTATAAAAGATTATTGCTATCAGTAATGCGACTATCAATTTCAGCCCATACCTCAGGGGAGAAGGCATTACTCACAGAGGGTTTAACTTGTTCGGCCTGAGGAGGAGGGAACTCGATTTCTCCAACGGGAGTGATATTGCCTTGACGATCCTTCTTGAAATTCCCAAGGAACTCCTGCAACTCCTTCTCTTCACGTGCCTTCTTGTAACCCTCATAAACTTGGCGGTGTTGTGTCAATAATTCCTCAAAATTGGGCTTGATGATGTTATTGGCATCCACTTTAGATGGCTTAGGAATCTTGTCGCTGCTAGACATGATTGATGATGATGATGATGATGATGATGATGATGATGATGATGATTGCTCTTTAGTCCCCAGCGGAGTCGTCAAAAAGTGTGTTCGCCCACGAACATGTCACCATGTACCCTCGATACCGAAGGTGCTGCACCGCAGCTCACATCGAAGGAGACCCGTTCGGAAGCGTGGTACGCAAGTAATCCGCGGGCGCTTTTGTAGACGCGAAACCCCACACGCCCGGGAGGGACCCCGTCAGGGCGGGCGGTGGCTATGGGATGCCCTAAGTAGACCCGGTCACCCTATGGCCTTGAGGTTCGCCGCCCTACAACAAAAAAACGAAGGAAGAACGAGGAAGAAGAAGAACAAGGGAGAGAGATAAAAGTAAAGGTAAAAAGATGATAGATTGATTTTGTCAATTGTGTGTTGTTGTTCAATCGGCCATCACCTCTCACTTATATAAGAGGTGGCTGAACTTCCCGTGCAAGAAAGGACTTGGATTCACGTCCAAAGCCCTAATTTGACTCTAATTCGGATGGTTTGGGCCGAACTCTCCAAAACTGTTCGGCTAAAAACCTAACTGCACCTTGTGGGTCGATTTTGAGGTAGTAAACAACCTCGGATCGAAATCGCATAAAAAGCAAAATTGTTTGTCTCAAAAACCCAAAAAACTCTCATTTTCTACATTTTTTCATTTGACTCCATCTTAAGCCCTTAATCGTCCCCGTACCGATCAAACTTGCAAAAACTGGCAATCCCGATTTGGACCGAACTGTCCGTTGCGAACAGGAGGTTTGGACGATTTTCGCGATCTGGACCAGACAGTCTGGTCCCAACAGAAGCTTTGGGTGATTTTCATGATCTGGACGAGACAGTCTGGTCCCAACAGAAGCTTTGGGTGATTTTCATGATCTGGTCCCAACAGAAGCTTTGGGTGATTTTCATGATCTGGACCAGACAGTCCGGTCCAATTTCCGTACAGTCCGGTAATGTCCAATTTTTTGCAGCAACATTATTTTGCCTCTAACTTTTGCATACGACCTCCGATGAAGATGATTTTTATATTAAAATCAACCGTTTCGACGAGACGCATGACTTTGATGTTGAACATTTTTCCATCAGAGGTTATCTTTGTTATGTTTTGGCAATGCGAAAAACTTGTGTCAACACTCACGTTCAACCGGGCAGCTGTCGTATGAATATTTGCCAGTAGCGTACAAGTTACAACAGGATCGTGATCGTCATAGAAGGATTACGATCAGTTACAATCATATCCAGATGACAACACAATCTTGTCATGCTGCACAAGTCTCTATCTCTTCTTCTTATATCTTACATTTTTCAGTTAAAGAGAATCGGGTTTCTGTCGTCCGTCATCGACATGTTTGCAGAAAAGCCCCTGTGATATTTGCTATTTAACCCGCAATTCTAATTAAAGTGGATCTGATAAAATCGTTTTCACAAAAAACACCCTGCATTTGCCACCGTCCGCCGCCGCCGATCGCACCCAGCGCCTCGGCCTTGGGCTCAGGCTGAAGCCTCCCGGCGCCCCGCGCCGGCAGACCACCGGAGCGCCGGCACCGGGCCAACACACCTCCATGCCTTCCTCTTCTTCTTTCCTCCCCTCCCTCCGGTTCTATCTCTCACCTCTCTCTCTCCCTCTCTCTCTCTCTCTCTCTCTCTCTCGCAGGAAGTGCGGTGGTTGACAGGCGACGAGAAGGAGATGATGTCCAGGAGCCAGCGGCGGCTGCAGCGGGACAATGCGGGCATCCACATCTTGATAACAAAAAAGGAATACGAAAGAAGCAAACAAAAGGGAACAGAACGAGCGAAGAAAGGTTGGGCTGGCTCCGATGGAGGTGGGACGATACTGGGTGGCCCACGGGCGTCCTCTCGCTCAACTCCAAGCGAAGCCTTGGCACGGCGTTGGGCAGCGGCTTCCGCTCGATCCCGTCGAGCTACTCGACCAGGGCGGCGAGGAGGCAGCCGACGGCTGAGTGGAGGCGCTAGGCGGCGGCGACGGAGCTCCACGTCTGCCGTCGGGGCGGCGTGCTGGATCTGCAGAGGACGCGATGATGAACGGGTTAACAGAAGAAAAGAAGAACGAGGGAGAGGAAGAGAGCAAGGAGGAAACGGTGGGTGGCGCGTCGATCCGTGGCGCACAAATTGAAACGGCGGGATGCTCGGGCGTGAGAGGAATGGCCGGACAGGAGGTGCTCACCTGTATCAAAAGCTAGAGCAAGGAAGAAGACTATGTTGATTTTTTTGAGAGGATAGGATGGGATAAGACTGAGCTTTGAAACGTGGCCTCGCTAGAACGACGAGGCCTACACGTGATACGCGTACGAGGCGGCCAGCCGTGACCACAGCGAGGCATATGGGGTCTCTGGCCAGCGTCGGTGGTTTACTCGCACAACAGAGAAAAGATACTTTTTCCTGTTCAAATGGAGGAGAGAAAACATAGAAAAATAAATCTGTTGTTGCAGGACCTTGGAATTCAGATGAGAACAAGATGGGTGCGTATTCTTGTGTTTGGATCAAGTCCAAGTAGTGCAAAAAAACAAGAAAGAGACTGGAATATAACCTTGCAAACTAAACAACCAATATTCTCTAAAAAAATAACATAGTAAAAACTGCTTGCATTCGAATATTTAAAAAAATCTATACAAAAAAGATCCCACTTCAATGCACCACTACTCTTCCATCCGTGATACACCACATCTCTTTCATCCGATGATAGTGCGAAGCTGAAGAAGGCGTCGTTGGAGTAATGCGGCTTCTTAATCAAAATTTAATTGTGGATGCCAAAAATCCTACCATCATCAACGAGAGGACGACGTTCCAAACATTAAAAGTGCCAACATGAATGGACGACTCGCTAGAGAAGTGCGATGATTGTTTTCTTCCGGTGTAACACACATACACATTAAATTGTTGCATGCAAAGATATAAAAGGAAAATCATTTTTCTTTTTAGAAACACAGTACAAATGCAGGCGCTCACAAGCACGTACATATATTCATCCCTATGAACCCCACTCACATCCTGCCCCCGGAGCACCTCCGAGAGACTGAGTCAACCGATCTTGACATTGATGAAGTCAGCAAGCTCCTCACTATCGACAGAAACGTCACCTCACACTAAAAGAATATTTCGTCTTTAAAAGACACCAAAGCATCAAATCCGGAATTTAATCCTTGGTGGGATCGAGGTACCATTGGCCTCCTAACTATTCAACTAGAGGTTGGTTCTCAGGGTTAAAGAGAAAGTAACCAATACACGTAGCAATTCCTACTTGTTCAATGGCCACCCACGCATGAACCACAGTAATAGACATTAAAGCATGAACCACAGTAATAGACATTAAAGCATGATATGCATTTCACCAAACCCGTACAAATGGCAACCCTTGGGGGCGGTCACCGAACCCGTACACTTTGGCAACCCTTGGGGGCGGTCATCGGAACCCGTCAAATTGCTCGGGGCGATCTCCACAACCTAATTGGAGACCCCGACGATTGCCCGGAGCTTTACACGACAATGATTGAGCTTCGAACACCACCAACCATCTAGGGCGCCAAGGCACCCAAGAGGAACAAGCTCTAGGGTGTCCAAACACCCAAGAGTAATAAGCTTCTCAAACTTCACTTCCACGTATCACCGTGGAGAACTCAAACCGATGCACCAAATGCAATGGCAAGGGCACACGGAGTGCCCAAGTCCTTCTCTCCCAAATCCCACTAAAGCAACTAATGCTAGGGAGGAAATGAGAGGAAGAACACGAAGAACTCCAAGATCTAGATCCAAGGGGTTCCCCTCACTTAGAGGAGAAAGTGATTGGTGGAAACGTGGATCTAGATCTCCTCTCTCTTTTCCCTCAAGAACTAGCAAGAATCATAGGAGGGATTGAGAGTTAGCAAGCTCGAAGAAGGTCAACAATGGAGGAAGAACACGAGCTTGAGGTTCAATGGGGAAGAAGACCCCCTTTTATAGGTGGGGAAAAATCCAACCGTTATGCTCACAGCCCGCACAGTGCGGTACTACCGCTCCAAGGAGCGGTACTACCGCTAGGGCGGTAGTACCCCTTTGAAAAACAACAGTGAGGAGGAAAAAGGCCAGTAGAACCACCGGAGCGGTACTACCGCTCGTCCTCATGGTACTACTGCTCGACCTCACGGTACTACCGCAAATGGTAGCGGTACTATTGCTTGCGAGCGATACTAACAAAATACTTTCGTGCCTACGTCCGCTGAGCAAAACACGAGATTTTGGTCCGGAGCGGTACTACCGCTTAGGAGCCGCGATAGTACTGCTCTGGAGCGGTACTACCGCTCAGGAGCCGCGGTACTACCGCTCTGGAGCGGTACTAAAAAATTACATCCGCTCAAGTCGCGGTAGTACCGCTGCAACCTTTACCAAAACAGCCACAACTTTTGCAAACGGACTCCGAATTCGATGAAACCAAGTTTGTTGGAAAGCTAGCGACAAGGGCTAACACAATATTGAAAGAAATATCAATAAGAAGCAAATGAGAAAAGGCCCATAAAAAATGGTGAGAACCTTTCCTCGGATAAGACCGGTAAAACCTCCAACACCGAAGACATCATAGAAGACGCATGCGAACTCCGTTTTCGATGAACTCAAGCTTGTCATCAATATGATCATAAGCTCTAAGACTCACAAAGAGAACCAAACAAGAATCAAGAAACATGATGCAAGGATGCAATGGTTTGAGCTCTCTACTAACGATACGATCAAGCTAGCAACTTGAGAGCCCCCTTGATAGTACGGCAAACGATCCTATAACCCGGTATCCCAACTACCACCACGAGACCGGTAAAATAGAAAACCTATCAAGGGCAAACCTTTGCCTTGCACATGGTCCACTTGAATTAGATGATGACGATCTTGACTCCCTCAAGTTGGACCACCTTTCTTGATTGCGTTGGCTCGATGAAGACTAGATAATTGCTCCCCCATAGTCCACTATGGGTGAGCCACTCTTTGGCACATCTTCACAAGTCCATTGACACCACAATGGATGGCAAGATTCAAGCACTTGATCTCTTTGTGATGCTCCACTTGAACTTGCACATGGCGATCTTGATGACGATCACCACTTGATGCCATCCTTTCCATGGGTTGTATGATATCTTCCTCTTGACGCAAGCCCATGGACACGTACCTAACCCCACATAGAACTCTCACATAGACCATGGGTTAGTACACAAAGTGCAATGGACAATGCTTACCATACTATGGGACCACTTGATCCCTCTCGGTACATCTTCTACGCTTTGTGAGTTGATCAACTTGATTCACTCTTGACTTAGTCTTGATCAACCTTGAATCTTTCCAACTCTCTTCATTTGGATGATGTCTTGAAGTTAAACATGAATGATCACACAATCTTCTTCTTCAAGACATGCTTGCAATAAGCTCAGTACTCACATGACCAATCTTTGGATAATTCCTTAATAGCACCTTGGTCAACTCATAAACTTCTTGAAACCAACACATGGACTTCAAGAAAAGCCTATGGACAAATCCTTAAAATTATAACTCTAGACAACCATTAGTCCATAGAGATTGTCATCAATTACCAAAACCAAACATGGGGGGAACCGCATGTTCTTTCAATCTCCCCCGTTTTGGTTATTGATGACAATCACTTTCAAGAGAGTTTATATAAGGAATTATGCATCACAATGCAATGCAACAACCAATGATGCAGGAGAATGAGATGCAAATGCTTAGGAACAAAACCAAAGCAAGAGGAGATAACTCTCTAAACTTCTCCACAAAACTCTCTGAAACTTCTCCCCCATTGGCATCGATTGCCAAAATGGGCGAAAATCTAAGAAGGCCAATATAAATTGTCATCCTCCATAAATTGTGTATTTCTCAACAAGAGAGTGGAATGCAATACACATATCCAACTGTCAATACTTGGAGGAAGACAAAATATATTGAGGCCCAAAGATTGCAACAGAGAGATATGCCACAAAGACATAACAAAGAGAGACACAAGCAATCAGAAGATACCAATTGAAGCAAGCAATCAACGGATATCAATTGAACCAACTAGACCAATGATCCTGTGTGCCACATGAATAAAGATATTATGATATGAGCAGAGGATTGTTCTAAAGAAACTAGAGAAGCTCCCCATGATTTGTGCACATCAAGAGTTTTTGTATTTGGATACAAAGTGCACAAAATAGGATCATAGCTCCCCCAAAATCAATAGAAACTCACAACCAGTGCAAGTGGGAAAATAGGAGATAAAGCCTAGCACTTGCAACAAGCACATGGTTGAGCAACATGTAACAGAGGCGACTAAGAATAGGCTCAACCAACACCGATGTCTGTGAGTCAAGGCAATGCACTTGAGAAGACTAATGTACGGATAAGCATTAAGCATCAATATAGTCTTGAAAGAATGAGATACATGGTGCAAGGCATGTCATTCCCACACACAACTAGCAAACGGGTTCACAAGATCACTAATAAGCATATAAAGAACCTATGCTTGTGACAACCCATGGTGAAGATAGAAGATGAAAGCCTTGTCAAGACGAGGGATACCAAGATGGCACCCTCGTAAAGATAAGCATGAGGAAATAATCTTCACCACACAAGAGTGCATCAAGATGCAATGATATAAGACACGCACTCAAGGCAAAAGCTTTCACGGAGCCACCAAAGAAATAACATAAGAAAGACAAGGTGGACGTGAAAGAAAGGATATCACCTAGAAATGTAATTTCTCTCAAGTGTATAAGGGTCTAGGTAGACGAAATCATGACGATATATATCTACAAAGAAGGATGTACACCCGAAATAGTTACAACACGAAGGAACAAGATATGCAAAAGGAAGTCATACATATACCAATAAGATATGTGCTTGGAAGCATAGCCCAAGGCTAGATATGGTCTTATTGTATATAAATGAATTCCTACCACACAACCATCAAAGACATCACAACTAGCAACAAGAGATCATTGTTGGGATGCTTTGGGAAAGGAAACAAGTATCACAAGAAAGAAAGAATAACATGCCATGATACAACCCACACACGATTGATGCAATAATGTGTGCATGTAGTAGATGATGATACTTGTTACCGAGATAGCATTGGAAGGATGTAGTAGATACCAATTGAAGGTAGAAAGTAGTTCGTTGATCATCCTAGCTTGACTGCAATAAGCACATGGTGACAACACCTTCCTTTTGAATGAGCCGAGTATCCAATGCATCTCCAATTGTTCCTAGAACAACAACACAAACAAAATGGCACCCAAACTCATTGGGACCAAAGAGTTAGAGAACCAACAATACACAGGACAAACTCCACATAGATATGTGCATATAGATATGAAAATGAATCTCATGCACATCTCATACAATTTGAGACTTGGTGGAGTTCCCCCTATATATTGGGTCAAAGAAAGAAAACATGCCAAAGGAACTACATGAAGTTAAAATGCATGCTCAAGACTTTCAAGAATCGATACCAAAATACAAGGAAAAACCAAGTGAAAAGGATACCAAATGGAGAAACCATCACTTGGAAGATATCATTAAAAGATACATCAAGGAATGAGATATCCATTGGAACACACACAAAAAAGATGTCAAACTCCCAAAGGAGAGGATGGTTCCAAACAAACCAAGCTCTCTACAAAGTTTCATGTTGGCACAAAGTACCAAAAGAAACTACTTGCCATCCACCAACACACACTTAATATGGATCACAATATGAGTGTTTTATAGAAAATAGGATAGCTCCCCAAGACTAGTGCATTATAGAGAATTTGCATTTGAATACAAAATGCACAAGGTGGGATCACCACTTTCACTATATCTAGAAAACACTAAACAAGATCAAGAAAATAACAAGATTCACAAGTGGTATGGAAAACAATGGGAGTTGACACAATACTAGACACGAGATAAGGCCAATAAAAGCAAAGGCCAATGTAAAGATGGTTAATAATTTCTACCACACATAAGTGAGTACCAATTGTCATAAGACAAGCAGTATTTGGAAATAATTCCCGTTGGTAGATAGCAAGGATATCCAACATCATCTTCACACCAAACACAAGCAAATTGCAACTCTAGAAACAAGATAATCTACAATATCAACACTAGGTGACAATATCTCAAATGTACACATTTTCTAGGCTAGTAATATACATAGCATATTACTCCCCCATAATGTGATACCAATGAAGAAAACTTAACAAGAGGCAATAAGAGGATCCAACAAGAGATAATTAATGGACAATTTAGAATTTGAATTTCTCATGAGAAGACATACCACATAGTGACTAGATAATCTCGTAATATCAATACTAGATGGTATTCCTCATGTACACACACTTATAGGAGTGTGAGGTGCACAAAGCACATCACTCCCCCATAATGGGATATTCCATTAATCTCTCACAAGAGCCAACTAAGATACAAACAAGATGCACAAAGGCTCAACACACAACTCACACGTACATGAAGTGCACACCAACATACATAAGCAAGTTGGAAGCGCAACATATACAAACACATGCAAGGAACAAAACCAAAACATGCAAGGGGGCAAGTAACTTTCAAAGTAAACAATTTAAGTACAAGTTACCACAAGGAGGCACATTGGATATAAGATAGAAACTTGATAATCCAATTGACTTGGCTTGTGACAAAAAGAATGATGAAGTCCCCTTAATTCTTCATAATGTAGCCAAGTCTCCAATGCCCTCCAACAACACCTATTGATCAAGTTTGAGCTTGTTGGTCCCCAACCAAGTTGGGTCCTAAGAGGTTAGTCACAATAGGCTTGGCAACCCAAATGGTTCTTTTCTTGACACCACTTTGAGTACCAATAAACTTGGCAAACACATTGCCAGCCTTATCCTTCCCAAGAGAATAGATATCATCAATAGTAATTGGGTTGGATAAGTTACCACTAGTGCATGAAGAAGCGACGTGGCCTTTCTCACGACATAAGTAGCAACATTTACTCTTCACTTTCTTCTCACTTGATTTCTCAACTTGAGAAGCATTAGCTCGAGTTTTCTTGGGAAGAGGCCTTTCTTCAACTTGAGGTTGAGCATGAAAGTGAACTTGTGGCCGCTTCCCTTGTTGCTTGTCACTAGTGGGCTTCTTCTTCAATGGGCAAGATCTAACATGATGCCCTTCTACTTTGCACTTGAAGCAAACAATCTTGGCCGAATTCTTGACTTGTTCTTGGCCCTTCCTTTTGTTCATCTTGGACTTCTTCTTCTTATTGGAGTTGAATCCAAGTCCACCTTTGTCATTGGGGGATTTTTGCGCACTCAAGATATTGTTGAGTGTGGATTTCCCTTGATGACTCTTTTCCAAGTCTTTCTTCAAAGAAGTGACTTGGGCCTTGAGCTCTTTGATTTCCTCTACATGGTTAGTCTCAACACAAGTACTAGAGGAAGTATAAGCTTCATCGTTAGAGCAACAAGGCAAGGAAAGCAATTCATCACAAGATGTACCAACATTGTGAGTAGATGAATTACAAGGACTAGCACATGGCAATATACTATTTTGACTAGAAGTAGTGCTAGTATCCACATGAGGCTCACTAGATGTTACCTTAGCAATCATGGCCTCATGAGCTATCTTTAGCACACTATGGATACTAGAAGATCATCATGAGAGCTTGAGAGCTTTTCATGACTTTCTTCCAATTTCCCATAATTGCTAGATAGCACCTCAAGTTGAGCCCGTAGCTCAACATTCTCCTTCAAAATGGATGCTTCACAAGTAATAGAGTTAGTAGCACAAGCATCATCATTTACAACAATAGGAGAGGACAACTTGGCAAGCTCTTTTAAATAAGAAGCTTCAAGTTGGGCATGAGACTCGGTGAGTTTGATGAGCTCACCCTTGATGACCCTTGAGCCATTTTCGAGGTGCTCAAAATCCTCAAGGAGTCTAGCATGAGAAACTTCAAGCTTAGAATTTTTAGTTTTGAAATCATTGGCCACCTCAAGAGCTCTATCATGAGATTCCCTCACTCTAGATAATTCTAGAGCAAAAGTCTCCTCAAGAGATTCGGAGGTGGTTTGTTCATGTTCAAGAGCTTGAGATAGCTCTGCGATCTCATTTGCGTAATCACGCCCATGAGCTTCCATTTTCTCAATGGTGGCCTCATGCTCCTCTAGATGAGATTCCAACTCCTCAATGTATTTCTTGCCGTCAATGGCAATGGACATTATTTCCATGAAGTTGGAACGAGCAATTTTATTTTTATGAAGAGCTTTAAAATCATTTCCCCTTAGTTTTTAAGGAGGCAACATTATCATTCTCTTCATCATTATCCTCATCATCATTAGCATCAACATCATCATCAAGAGACATATTGGGGTACAAAGTAGGAGATACCTTTGACGCCTTAGCCATAAGGCAACAAGCAATAGAAGATGATGTAGGATCCCTTGAGGCACCATTAAACACCACATCTTGTTCCATGGAGTGTTCGGTTTCCTCTTCATTGTTAGCACAACAATTCGAGGAAATAGATGCATTTTTATCATGGCAACAAGACATAGCAAGCATATCATCATGAGATTTAGTCAAGCAATTTCTACATGATATGCAAGGACTATCAACACAAGCATGTGAAACATTTGGAGTGCTCGAAGTGTTAAAGCCCAAAGAAGGAGCATTGCAATAATATAGTGATGAAGGATCATCCACAATAAGCATACTATCATCATTGCAATGACCAACACTACTCACCATATCATTACCTTGTGGCAAACCACATGTAGGTGAAGTAGAAGAAGTTGAGAAGACTATACGACCGGAGGTGGAGGGAGAACAATCATCCCCACAAATCTTGGACACACCATATTTATCTTGAAGCTTCGTCCACAACTCATGAGCATCCCGGAACAGCATGAGTTGAAATATAACTACATTGCTTAAAGCATCGAAAAGCACATTAGAAGCTTGAGCATTGAGATAAGAGTTTTTCTCATCCTCTAAAGATAATCTTTGGGGATCCTTTGGAGGAGAAAAACCCATATCTACAATTCGCTCTTAATTTGGGTCCATGACCCTAAAGAGATTAAGCATGCGAATTACCCAAACATCAAAATTAGTGCCATCGAAACTAAGAGTGTCACAGAATCCTAATCCCCTAGTCGGCATCTTTACTCTCTTGGCGGCTAAGCCCAACAAAGAGAGACGAGGCTCTGATACCAATTGAAAGATCGAGGATGTCGCCTAGAGGGGGGGTGAATAGGCGCTTCAAAATAATTACGGTTAAGGCTTGAACAAATGCGGAATAAACCTAGCGGTTAATTTGTCAAGCACAAAACCTAAAACAACTAGCCTCACCTAAGTGCACCAACAACCTATGCTAAGCAAGATAAGCAACTATGTGATAGCAAGATATATGACAAAGAACAATATGGCTACCACAAAGTAAAGTGCATAAGTAAAGGGCTCGGGTAAGAGATAACCGAGGCACGCGGAGACGACGATGTATCCCGAAGTTCACACCCTTGCGGATGCTAATCTCCGTTTGGAGCTGTGTGGAGGCACAATGCTCCCCAAGAAGCTACTAGGGCCACCGTAATCTCCTCACGCCCTCGCACAATGCAAGATGCCGTGATTCCACTAAGGGACCCTTGAGGGCGGTCACCGAACCCGTACAAATGGCAACCCTTGGGGCGGTCACCGAACCCGTACACTTTGGCAACCCTTGGGGGCGGTCACCGGAACCCGTCAAATTGCTCGGGGCGATCTTCACAACCTAATTGGAGACCCCGACGCTTGCCCGGAGCTTTACACGACAATGATTGAGCTCCTAACACCACCAATCGTCTAGGGCGCCAAGGCACCCAAGAGGAACAAGCTCTAGGGTGCCCAAACACCCAAGAGTAATAAGCTTCTCAAACTTCACTTCCACGTATCACCGTGGAGAACTCAAACCGATGCACCAAATGCAATGGCAAGGGCACACGGAGAGCCCAAGTCCTTCTCTCCCAAATCCCACTAAAGCAACTAATGCTAGGGAGGAAAATGAGAGGAAGAACACGAAGAACTCCAAGATCTAGATCCAAGGGGTTCCCCTCACTTAGAGGAGAAAGTGATTGGTGAAAACGTGGATCTAGATCTCCTCTCTTTTTTCCCTCAAGAACTAGCAAGAATCATAGGAGGGATTGAGAGTTAGCAACCTCGAAGAAGGTCAACCATGGAGGAAGAACACGAGCTCAAAGGATGAGGTTCAATGGGGAAGAAGACCCCCTTTTATAGGTGGGGAAAAATCCAGCCGTTATGCTCACAGCCCGCGCACTGCGGTACTACCGCTCCAAGGAGCGGTACTACCACTAGGGCGGTAGTACCCCTTTGAAAAACAACAGCGAGGAGGCAAAAGGCCAGTAGAACCACCGGAGCGGTACTACCGCTCGTCCTCACGGTACTACTGCTCGACCTCACGGTACTACCGCAAATGGTAGCGGTACTACTGCTTGCGAGCGGTACTAAAAAAGTACTTCCGTGCCTACGTCCGCTGAGCAAAACACGAGATTTTGGTCCGGAGCGGTACTACCGCTTAGGAGCCGCGATAGTACTACTCTGGAGCGGTACTACCGCTCAGGAGCCGCGGTACTACCGATCTGGAGCGGTAGTAAAAAATTACATCCGCTCAAGTCGCGGTAGTACCGCTGCAGCCTTTACCAAAACAACCACAACTTTTGCAAACGGACTCCGAATTCGATGAAACCAAGTTTGTTGGAAAGCTAGCGACAAGGGCTAACACAATCTTGAAAGAAATATCAATAAGAAGCAAATGATAAAAGGCCCATAAAAATGGTGAGAACCCTTCCTCGGATAAGGCCGGTAAAACCTCCAACACCGAAGACATCATAGAAGACGCATGCGAACTACGTTTTTGATGAACTCAAGCTTGTCATCAAGATGATCATAAGCTCTAAGACTCACAAAGAGAACCAAACAAGAACCGAGAAACATAATGCAAGGATGCAATGGTTTGAGCTCTCTACTAACGATACGATCAAGCTAGCAACTTGAGAGCCCCCTTGATAGTACGGCAAACGATCCTATAACCCGGTCTCCCAACTACCACCACGAGACCGGTAAAATAGAAAACTTATCAAGGGCAAACCTTTGCCTTGCACATGGTCCACTTGAGCTAGATGATGACGATCTTGACTCCCTCAAGTTGGACCACCTTTCTTGATTGCGTTGGCTCGATGAAGACTAGATGATTGCTCCCCCATAGTCCAGTATGGGTGAGCCACTCTTCGGCACATCTTCACAAGTCCATTGACACCACAATGGATGGCAAGGTTCAAGCACTTGATCTCTTCGTGATGCTCCACTTGAACTTGCACATGGCAATCTTGATGACGATCACCACTTGATGCCATCCTTTCCATGGGTTGTATGATATCTTCCTCTTGACGCAAGCCCATGGACACGTACCTAACCCCACATAGAACTCTCACATAGACCATGGGTTAGTACACAAAGTGCAATGGACAATGCTTACCATACCATGGGATCACTTGATCCCTCTCGGTACATCTTCTACGCTTTGTGAGTTGATCAACTTGATTCACTCTTGACTTAGTCTTGATCAACCTTGAATCTTTCCAACTCTCTTCATTTGGATGATGTCTTGAAGTTAAACATGAATGATCACACAATCTTCTTCTTCAAGACATGCTTGCAATAAGCTCAACACTCACATGACCAATCTTTGGATAATTCCTTAATAGCACCTTGGTCAACTCATAAACTCCTTGAAACCAACACATGGACTTCAAGAAAAGCCTATGGACAAATCCTTAAAATATAACTCAAGACAACCATTAGTCCATAGAGATTGTCATCAATTACCAAAACCAAACATGGGGGAACCACATGTTCTTTCAAACATGCATCTAGAGTATTAAGTTCATAAAAAACGGAGTAACGCCTTAAGCAAGATGATATGATGTAGACAAAGGAAACTCACGCATGAATAAACCCCATCTTTTTATCCTTAATGACAACTATACAATACATGTCATGTCGTTTTCTGTCACTGGGATTGAGCACCGCAAGATCGAACCCATCACAAGGCACCTCTCCCATTGCAAGAAAAATCAATCTAGTTGGTCAAATCAAATCAATAGATCGGAGAGAAATACAAAGCTATAATAATCACGTATAAATTAGTTCAGAAAAAACTCAAATAATACTCATAGATAATCTGATCATAAACTCACAATTCATCTGATCCCAACAAACACACCGCAAAAAGTTATTACATCGAATAGATCTCCAAAAACATCAAGGAGAACATTGTATTGAAGATCAAAGAGAGAGAAGAAGCCATCTAGCTACTAGAAATGTTCAGGATTTAAAAAAGTATTCATGTTTCCTAGAATATCTAAAAACTTTATACCTTAAAATCCCCTCGATTGAAAGGAAGAGTATATTGAATAACTCATGGGCCTTCTCTGGCGTACGATGATGTGACAAAACTCTAAAATGCCCTCGATCAATGAATGGAAAAATAGCAGATCGATTCCTTCACACGCGGCGAAACCGAGAAGTTAAATATTTCTTTTTCTTGTGCACACAGGGTTTTGATTGCACATAAAATTCTCACTGACTTTAAATGCATACTATTTTATCTCCCGATACAACGTACGGGCATATATGCTAGTACAAGTTCTCACGAGATATAGATGCCTTATTCCTCCTTCATACACCACCGGCAAGCCGTGAGCAAAGCTCGGTGCCGCATCTGGACCACCAAATCACTACGGGAGCCGGGATAAATTTTGCTTGGAATTATACAAAACGTGATCTCAATCCTATGATAAGAGGCTTCCACCTACAAAAAGTGCATGAGTTATTTTTACACACACACACAAAAAAAAATTCTATGCAAATTATTCCATCCAGAGCAGCTGTACTATGATTTTTGGAAGAAAAATGTTGTATATTTAAAGAGCGCGCTCGCTGCTGCATGAGCAGCGGTTGACAGCACACCGCAGCTTGAGCTCGGTCGTATCGTATCCCTCTGGGCCACGCCAAGTGTCAGCAACAAGCACCGAACCCCTCCTCCCCCACCTGCTCCCGAGCCCATGGCGGCGACTCCTCCCGCCGCCGCCGCCGCCGCGGGCGGGGCGCACCACAGCGTGTTCGTCTACGGGAGCCTGATGGCGGAGGAGGTGGTCAGCGCCATCCTCAAGCGCGTCCCGGCCTCCTCCCCGGCGCTCCTCTCCAACTAGTACGGACACTACACGCTCGCCCCTTTCCCTCTCCCATCCCATCCATGGTGGTTCCCGATCCCTTCAACCCCAATAATTACTCCTCTCTAGACCCCGCTCTCTCTTCTGGTGTTTATGTTCGTTCACGGAACAGAGGTTCTTGGAGTCCGCGGCGAGGGGATCATGTTTTTCATTAGCCGGTAGCCCGGTACCACTGGTCTCCTTCATCGGTTGCAATTGCAGACTTGCAGGGATTGGTCGAATGATCGCAATCCATTGGATATTCGTATGCGGCATAAACAGAGAATCCATAGAGCTGTAGGGACTGTATGTATGTCTAAATGCACAAGAACAGTGGAAACTAATACATGGATCTCTATAGCTCTTCAACTAGGGAACTAACTTATCTGAAAAATTAATGGATTTCTAATCAGTAGTGAACTCAACTTTTAATGGGGGACATCCGTAACGGATTCCCTTTGCCAAAATTGCACATCACTTGCAAATGAGTGCTGCCTGTGCCATTGTGCCTTTGAATTGCACGATTCGGCTTGAAGCCTAACTTGCCCGTGCTATGGCAGCAACGTTTTCCATTCTATGTTATTGAATTGCTAGGAATTCTTGTGTTTGTACTGGTCACATACTGCCTTATTAAACACTAACACGTGCAAATGTGATTTGCTGTTTCGCATGTTGTAGTTTGACTGTTGAACTAGACTTCTTTTTCATGCTACTCTGGTTCTCCATTCATGCTCATTTTGTTGCAAGTTAAGTTTTTACATCATATGCTATTATTTGCAGCCACAGGTTTAACGTCAAGGATCGTATTTATCCAGCAATCCTACCTGTTGAAAACAAGAAAGTTGCTGGGAAGGTTTGTTAACTGTTACACAAGACTCAGCTGCTTATATTTTTTCTTTTATTATTTTTCTGCATTTATAGATTTGTTAATATGTCTAAAAAAATTGTCAGCAGGCTGTGTCCTGGTCCTTTAGCTCCACCGTTGTCATAAGAACATATAGTTCTCTCTGCTTTTACATGTCTGGTTTCTCAGCTTTTTTACTCCAGAATATTGAAGTGCTGGAGTTTTAGTTATATGTTATTGTTATTAAGTCAGTAATTCTTCGGGGAGTTTGGGTCCAGAACGAGCTTCTTATATTCTTAAAAGTTGCTTTGGTCAGACATGTCGTCAGGTCTAATTTTGCGTGATCCATTATTTACTCCTGTTACTAACTTTAGAAACACACACAATTTTTAAACCATGCAATTGTTGGCTGTATCCAGGTTCCACCGCTGTCATCAGTGTATAGTTTCTATCTGCTTTTACATGTCTGTGATTTCTCAAGCTTTTCACGCCAGAATATCAAAGTGCTGCAGTTTTAGTTACAGTTAATGATGTTAAGTCAATATTTTTTGGGGAGTCTGGGTCCAGACTCCAGAACAAGCTTCTCATTCTTAAAAGTTACTTTGGTCAGACAGGTGGTCAGGTCTAATTTTGTGTGATCCAATATTTACTCTTGTTACTAAATTTAGAAACAAATACAATTTTAAACCATGAAATTGTTGTAGTAACTGCATGTTTTTCTGTGAAGTCAATTTCTCACTTGGCTTGGGTTGTTATGTGCTATGGTTTTTTTCTCTGTTTGCAATGAGGCCAAACGTTTAGCGTTGAGTCTCAGTTACACCCTTTCTAAACTTATGATTACTGCTCTGCAGGTTATAATGGATATTTCTGATGCAGAACTCACTGTCTTGGATGCATTTGAGGATTTTGAGTATGTAAGGAGAAGGGTTCAGATATCACTAACGGTAAGTTTTTATTCAACTGGAGTGACCCATTGTTCATCATCTGGCTTTTATCATGGTAACTTGTCGTTTAGATGGTTTTGCTGAAAGAAAGTTTGCCTTCCAGGATACTTCAGAGATAATGCATGCTGACACTTATGTATGGAGTGATGCAGAGGATCCAGATCTGTATGGTGAATGGGATTTTGAGGTGATTGTGTCTCATTTCTCATTATGGTCTATTGATGCATCTGTTAGTTCATTCGGTCCCACACTTCTTGATTCTTGCAATGAACACATTTATTGTGTTCCAAGTGAAACTGCAACTGAACCATTTCTGATCAATAATACAAATGTCAATAGATTTCACCAAGTTATGAGCTGTGACAGAAGAATCACAATAAACATGTTTGCCCCATAAGATTATGCTAATGTCCACATTGAACCACATTATTTAGAATGAACTCATGTAGCTAATTTTGCCGCTGAAAGAAAGTTTTAACTCCATTTCTACGTCGGCATTCAGCAGAGAGGGCTGACTGCCACCTTCTTCTGCCCATTTCAGAACAAAATGCTTCTATGATTGTAGTCTATGTCTATTATGCATTTACTCTCTGATAATTTCCGAACTGCCCGGTTTCCACTATTTGTCGATGTGGATTTTGCTTTCAGGGATAATTTCTTTTTTTGCATACTAATAATTACATCGGCCATGTGTTCTCTATAGGAGTGGAAGAGGGTTCACATGAAGGATTTCCTAACGATGACACTCGGATTCATGGACGGACTCGAACGGCCCGAACCGAAGACCCGGGTCGAGACCTACCAGTCTTTCATGCACGAGCACGAACAACCTGAATCAGGAACCCAGGTCGAGAGTTGAGTTAGAATCGTTCTTCATGAAGAACCGATTCATCAGTGTGCTGTAATAGCGTTATCCGAAACACCTTACATCCTCAGATTTGTGAATAAGATCTTTATTGGATCATTCTCACTGAAACAAATTCAAATACAATCTCTTCTGTGAGACCCCTGATGATCCAAGTAGTGATGCGTATCAGAATAAAATCTTTTCTGCTAGAATTGAGATGAAATACATGCTGTTAATGCATGATTTTCCAAGCAAAACGAAACCATCTTATATTCTGCGATTGGTTGGTGCTTGCTTTTCTTCTGCTCACTGCTGACCTGCTACCATTAGCATCCCTATTATCATTGAACCAAAGTTTGAGATTGTGCCCTATATATGCCAGAGAAAAGAACATCAGAAATTCTCTGGCATTGAAATTGGCCCAAAAAAATCCCATTTTTCATGCAAGTGCCTAACCTGACATATTTCTTATAGAAACGTCGAAAAGGAAACCCTCAAGGCATTGGCCATCAGTGATTTGAATGATCACTCGCTCAGTGCAAATGCTGTTTCAAATTCTGTTAGGTTGGGTTTTCTGCACCCGTTCAGATGGCATCAGACATCAAAGTGTTGAATTGCAGGGTAAAAAAATAATAGCTTGGGATTCATGCAGATCTGAAGAATTTCCTCACAACAGAGGAAGCATCAGGTTACTACCACAGAACTTGCCTTCCCAATAATACAACATATTCCCCCTAACCCTCTCCAACTCTAGGTAAGCTTCATTTACCCATGCCTACTTCCTTTCTTGTAACAACTACACATATAAACAGAACACTACTGATCCAATGAGCCGCTTGCGCTCCCGGATGTAAGCTGACAGAATCTACAACATCCTGGCGCCGCACAGCCTTCTCCGGTCATTCCAGCGGTTGATGTCCTACTTAGACCGATACCGTTGGTGTATATAGACTGGTAAATTAGGTCATTCTAACTGGTCATATGAACCGGTGGAAGGGTTGCCGGAGTTCTGGTCGCAGCGAGCCCTCCAGGCATTGCCCCCGCCCTCCGAGCTGCTGCACGCCTGGTTGGGGACAACGCTGCTCCC
This sequence comes from Aegilops speltoides, assembly GCA_021437245.1. Lineage (NCBI taxonomy): Eukaryota > Viridiplantae > Streptophyta > Magnoliopsida > Poales > Poaceae > Aegilops > Aegilops speltoides. The sequence continues at coordinate 476,976,869 of CM038147.1, forward strand.
CAGATCGCCGTCCAAGCTCATCTGCTGCACTTCCTGAGGCGAAAGGATCCTGATGCACTTCACGCAGTTCACAAACTCCCTGTACAACCACCATAACACCCACGGTTATTAGGGCAAAACTATGTGCAAGCGTCCACAATTAACACAAGCTCAGTCTTGTGTACGCTTTTCTTGCGATTCATCGTTCTAGTAGGCCAGATTTCACATTGTCACTACCAATTGCTATCTAGTATTTTACAACATTAACTACTATATTATTTTGGAGGCATCTAAATATATGACATTCTTGAGTCAAAAATAGTTCACACAAGCATAAACGGGATGACAGAAGAACTTACTCCCAAGGATCATCGCCAAGAAGCAGGATATCATCCTCGTGATCTCTGTAGACAAGTTTCCAGCCAATCCTCTGTCGTTCCTCAAGTTGCCCCTCTATGCTAAACATTCGAGCCAGTGCATGCTTTAGCTCCTCATATCCAGCGTATTGACTAATGTCAATAGACCGGCCCACAGCTCCACGTTTGTAGACCTACAGAGACCATTAGGTTAGGCAAAGATGCAACAGGAAAGGCACTCATGAATATTAGAAAGAAACCAATGCTTGAGTGTAGAATTGGCTGCCCTGATCAAGTTACAGCAACAGCTAGTCGGCTACTGCTATTAATAAGAAAAGGCACACATATGCATGCTAAAACTTCATTTTGCTTCTATTAGAATCCCAACCCACATCTCATGAACCATGCGTACACAAATCAAATGTGAACATAATCATTTTCCAGACATGACAGTAGTCACATTTTACTCCTTGAGTGTGCCTTGGTAAAGAGAACCAAACTCTAGTCTTCTGCTCCTCATCACAGGCAGAACACAATTTACATAGGGGCTAATTATGTAATTCATGTTCCTCATATGATTATTTTTGTAACATTTAAGAACTTAGTGAAGGGAGATTGATCATTTGGTTTATAGTTCACTATCTCATGATTTTCATCTTCCAACTATGTTACCATGGTAATCAAAATAGGCCTCCAGTTTATTTCATAGGACAACCATACTGAAAATTAAAAGATAATAATGCACCGAAAGTAGCATTCAAGATTCAGGTGAAAGAAAAGGGAAAGCACTAACCTTCGTAAACGTCCTCATCCTCTTTACTGGAGGAGCAGGCGGCCAAGAACTTTTGTTCAAGAAGGCACCATCGTTGATTCCAGAGTCAATTGAATTAAACGCCATGTCTGACGCACCAAATGACTGTGAAACCATGGAGGATGATATCTCTTGCTGGGCATCCTTTGGTATTCTATAGTTGTTATCAATGTCTGTAGAGATATGATTTTCATACTTGACAGCATCAATCCCATTCGTCAGGAAGTCATCGGTTACCATAGGGAAGCCCACATGCCCATCATTGCTAATTCCAAACAATGCATTATTGCTTGGAATTTCAGCAGGAATTTCGGTATCTGGAGGTGCATCTTTGAACAGCTGCTGCTGACTAAAGTTGCTCATGGGGAAATTTGGATGTAGGAGTCCATCAGCCTGGGAAAGCCAAACTGAAGTTGCTGAAGAAGCTGTTTCTAGATAGTCTGTCGGGGGTGCGTTGTTCGCAAAATTTTGGGGACCAGCTCCTCCATTCGGTAATTTTGAAGGCATCATATTTTGCTTTACATTGGAATTCAACTTTGGCAATTCCTTTGTCATTCTTTGAGCTCCGGTGACAGCATCAAGGGAGCTTGGAACTGACATAGGAGCAGTTGAGTGAGGTGCCTTCTCCGTGTTGATCATGCTGGGGTACTGGTCCCTACCAGGGACTGGTTGTCGAAGATGATTACCATTAGCAGTGGACGGTGATGTTGAGCAAGAAGGGATTTCTTCCGTAACTACAGAATGTGTAGCACCAGGCATCCTCAAAGGGCTTCCATTTGCTGAACTGAATTTAAGTGATGTGGTCGTAGGAATGGCAGCTTCTAAGGTGTCTGCAGGCAGAGCTTGCTTCTGTGGAAGCTTCTGGTGTGTAGTATCTGGCTGCATAGGTGGTGGCAGTGATGCTGCATGTGATGGGATTTTTGTGCTTTGTTGAGGCATCATCTGTTGTTGGGAAATTGAATGGGAGCTTGACAGCTGCTGCTGCATATCCATAAGTAACTTTTGCTGTTCTTGGATCAGAGGCAATTGCGCAAGGGTAACTCCAGGTTGGGACAGCAATGACTGCTGCTGTTGCTGTAGCTTTTGCAGGAGTTGAAGCTGAAGCTGCTGATCCGATAATTGCAGCTGCTGATTTGACATATTTGGTAGCTGTGCAGGCATCTTACTAAGTTGCTGCTGTTGCTGTTGTTGTAACTGATGTTGATGTTGTTGCAATTGTTGTTGCTGAAGTAAAAGCTGCTGCTGCTGCAGAAATTTTTGCTGCTGCTGTTGCTGCTGCTGTTGATGTTGTTGTTCTTGCTGTTGATGTTGCTGCTGCTGATGATGATGTTGCTGCTGCTGATGGGACAGGAGCGGCTGGCTGACGGTTGGCAACTGATTTTGAGGTATATGTGGCTGCTGCTGCTGCTGCTGCTGCTGTTGCATCTGACTCTGTATAAGGACCTGAGCTTGGGCAAGACTGGTTTGAGCTTGGCTCAAAGGAAGGGCATAGTTCATGGACTGTTGTTGCCTCTGGAAGTTGCTGGCATCTTGAGTTTGTTCTTCTGGTTTGATGCTCCCACCATTCTGGTTCAATGGAAGGGCTGCCTTGGACAACTCATTGTTCGGCTGCATTTGCTGAGGAAGTTTGGGCGTATTAAACTGCATGTTGTTCTGTTGCAGAAGCTGGTTCTGCAAGCACAACTGCCTCGACAGATCACCGGAACCAATATTTTGCATACTGGGGTTGGTTATTGACCGCAGGTACTCGGACTGCATGGCTGTATTTGCAAACGAGGAGCTCTGCTGCATATTCATGTTCATCCACTGAACCAAGCTCAGACCAGGCATTATGGTATTTTGCGTCTGAGGGTCCTTTATGCATATCTCTTCACCCAGCCAAGGCATAGCCCTCTTTAAGAGATTCTCCATTTCTGAGGACTCATCATCTGTAAGTACATAATTGGGATCAACTTATAAGCATGCATAAGACCAGTTCAATAAAACACTTAGATGAGAAGACTATCCAGAACCATTTCGGACTCCAATAAAATAATGGCTTGTCTAGCTATAATGCTCCCTCATAAATATGTTTTCATGGTATGGATGCCTGATCCATGTATGAAAACAAGAATGGTAGTCTGATAGATTCTCTAAAGCTCAAACATCATTGTTTTCCCGAGGATCACAAACTCCTAGCTACTCATCTCAGTTAAAATGTAACATGATTTAACTATTGACATCCAGGATCAACAACTCTATCAAATGGTTATTTAGAAGATACAAAATGTAATAAGTGGCGTTGAGGTAATCCCAGGTCTACCTAGTTGTCTGGGACGCTTTGCACCAAAAAACGGAGGCGGGCATATGAAAAATGGAGCAGCGACCGGTTCAATCTCCCAGATTGAAACTCTGTTCCGTCTTTCACCTGCTGCAGATTCATCCCAACCAACCTATTTAATGAAAGTTCTTGGATCAGCAGCAGAAAGGGGCGAGTGATGCAAAACAATGCTACCCAAATCAAACTACTAAACCAACCTGTAAATTGCGCCACTGAGAATTTTTCCATCTTACAGGATCTAAATCATTTATGCCAGTTATTGTGCCCATGTACCTGCAACATGCTAACATATGTCAGGTACTAAAAGGTTGAAAAATTGGAAGGACCGCTCGCAGTCTACTCATTAAGTAAAAGCATCAATAAACTACTAAGCTAATCATATAATATATATGGCAAGATCTACATGAATCTTTCTTCAAAAAAGAACATACAAAAAAATATGTAGCCAATAACTTGAAACAGAAAATTAAAATGAGCAATAAAATACCTTCTCGTTCCTAATTCCTCAGTTTCAAACATCATGCGGAAGCGCATACCTAACGATAATTGATTACCATAGACAGCCTTCTGATACTTAGCGAATGGGATAACAAATTCAGTGGGGCTGGCCCTGAAAATATACAGTTTGGATGTCATGGTTTGAAATACCATTGTGATTCACCAACACTGAGCTAATCAGTAGTTAATACGGGGCGAAAGTCACAGAACTGACCTGGGGTTATAAAAGATGGTAAATGGGCTATTGTTGGCAGCAGCATGGGCTGCTGCAGCAAGAATCCCTATATGCATGCTGTCACTTGAAAGGACAGATGATGATATGTTAGTCGGTTGTCGGTTGGCACGCCTGATTCCTAGTAGAAGTTGCTGCCTTTCGTCCCTACAAACGTGTGGAAAAAAGGAACAAGGGACAGTCGCCGTCAGTTTTACCACGAGTAATTATAAGCAGGAAAGATGTCTGGAAGGGTAAACAATAACAGAACCAGTACTTCAATACACTTCATTATTTCAAACTTCAAAGATATATTATCAGAAGATGTGCTGTACCTAACGAAAATGACAGAGTCTCCAGCAAATAACCTCTTGCCGCTCACAAAAAGACTCCAGCCAGTCGTAAGAAGATGTCTTTTTGGCTGACCTGTTTACAATATAAAACAATTATGACTAAATACACCTGTAGTACACGAAGAGACTCCAGCCAGTTGCATGGATATAATACACATGTAAACATACAGAAATTTCACATCAACAGTATTTAGAAGTGAACAATGTTCAATATTGAGTAACAAATTAGATGTTTAGATATAGGCAATAGAGATCCTTTTGCAGCAGGAAAAATGTCCACAATGCTGAAACTTCTTACCCCTATATATGTGACGGAATGTCCACACGTTATCATGCAAATCCCTAGCTTGTATCTCTTGAGCGGGTGGTTGCATTGAGAAGTCCTAGAAGAACACAAAGCAACAACAATTTAATTAGAAGGGCGAAGGATATGTAAGGTAAAGCAAATGAATTTGGTCTCCAATCTTTACATACAAGAGGTGGAAATATCTTCTCTGCAGCTCGGCGAGGCACAGAGAAGCCTCCGTGCGTACTTGTATCACTAGCAGTCAGTGTCTTACAGAAGAACTCATTCTGTGGCCTGGCTTGTTTGAGTGCTAGCTCTGATAGCTGCAGTGCCTCCTTTCCATACTGATCATAATTCAAACCGATCAAAATACAAATAACTATGTTAGCATACCGGAACAAAAGGGAAGTTCCGAGAAGAAACAACAAACAGATCAGATACTTACTGACGTAACTGGCTGAAGAGTCATTTGTGCATAGACTTCATCTGTTTCTAGGTCAGCCTGAAAACAAATAGAAATAATTTTAGAACACATGATTACAAGCAGAAAGAAAAAAAATAGGCATGCGGCAGTCGATTACATGTAAAGTGATATTGTGCAGTAGGCAGATCAACTTGGATGGAAGGTTTGGGTAGTTTGGAACATGGGCATCAACATCCTTCTGCATAGAAGCTGCAACCTGCCAAATGGAACATGCTTAAGTCCCAGATCGAGGCAACTTAAACATAATCATAAATTCAATGCAGGACAAACTAGTAGGACCAGAAACTGAAACCGACAACAACCCACAGGAAGAAGAATAGTTTCACATCACACCCTGAATATCATGCCATAAATTGTAAGTTTTTTTCCGTTTTATCTTCGAACCGTTAACTTCCAATGGGATGAAAGTATGAAACAAAATGAAACCACAGAGGGAATCAAAGTTCTGTTAAGCCATGCTCCACTTCTAAATCCAAAATATATCGCCTAACTATTATTTTTCTTTCTGCAAGCTCAGTACTATCATGTAATAATGGGTTTAAAAATTGTAAGGTTCAAGTTGAGATTTATATTATATGATACTATATACAAAGTAAAAAAATCAGCAAGTAGAGCCAAGTGCTATGAGGCCATTTCCAATCATGCCTAAAACAGTTAACACTCCCCCTCATCGAGCCGAAAGGGGAACCAATCGCCAGTACAGAATTAGGCACCTCCCTCCCGGCACTATCTTCCCCACGTAAGGAATCCTTTCCTAATCCAAGCATTCCATCACCCCAATCCTCCAGACTTGCTCAATACAAGCTCACCCCAACGCCAAATGCAAGAAAGGTGCAGCAGAACATGCCACTAATTGCTCCCAGCACCACCGCCCAATCAATGCAAGAATTCGAAGGGTACTCGGTTGCTTCATCCACCAGACAAACAGAGCAAGAGAATGGTGCAACACACCAGAAGCCCATAAAAGAGGGGGGGCCGGTAGGCCCCTATCTCCCCCAACCACTTTGGCCGCAAGCTTAAAATTGGTAGCAAACAGAGCAAGCCATAGTACAGGTAGCAACCAACTGACTAACTGAGAATAATACACCATCACATATGCCTGTATAACTGAAGAAACAACGAGATATTTTATAGCTGATGAACCGGCAAAAAGAAATCATCAATGGGTGAATCAAGGGATTTTCAGGGAACAGAATATAGGTGCTTTAAGAAAGTCGTCCAAGAATCATTCCTGGAAATAGTGATCTGATGGGGGAGAAAATGGCAAGTGACTCTCGACACTCAAACAGCAAAACATCACATCATATCAAATCAGAACAAGGATAACCATGACTCACACCACCACCACCCGACGAAATGGAGCACCGCGCATCGAATCACCGGAGATAACTCTCATAGCAACAATTTCAGGATGGCAGAAACGAACCTTGGCCACACAGGAACACAGCTCAGACGGCGCCAATTAAAAACTATAAAAATGAGAACCTGATTTTGCTATTGAGAAAACTCGAATCAAACAATTAAATACTTGATCTTGATCGGCAGCAAGAAGACGATCGAAGGGTCAATCAAAAGGGAGGAATCCAGCCAAAGAGCTAACGGACAGACATCACTAGACAGAATAATCTGGAGAAAGCATATGGCGAGACGGAAGGGAAACGGGCATTTACCTGCTCGCTGTGGCCCTGTGGGAAGTAGACGACGAGGCTGCCTGCCGGCGGGAGCTGCACCAGCGGGCCGGCGCAGGCGTGCCACAGGTCCGAGTTGATCGCCGGCGCCTTCTTCTCGCCTGCACAACAACACCAGCCACCACCATGTCAGACTGAGAGTAAACCGAAGAACAGACTATCCTTCGCCGCCAATTTCTTGTTAACACTGAGAACCAAATGCATCTATGCTCAAAAAAAGAGAACCAAATGCATCCGGCTCCGTTGCCTTCTTGGCACAGGCCGCCGGCGACGGCCGTCGCCGGCACTGCTACTTGTTTCGGGGTGGCATTTGTTTGGTTGTCACTTGCGTTTGCAGCTAACAACACCCTTGCTGGCGAAGTGGTTACAGGACCGACACCGCACATGGCTCTCCGGCGCCGGCGAGCAGCCAGCAGCCAAGGTCCAGCGACTTGTTTTTTCTAAATAAACCCGCCGACAAACCGGAGAACACGTAGCGAAACCCCATGTGCGGACTCGCACGGGAAAAGATCGCGTCACCTTTGGGACCTGGAAGAGCCAGGAAAGAAAGAAGAGGCCGCCGGAGAAAAGGGAGGAGGCTTTCCGACCCCCCCTGACGCAATAACGCGAGAGGGGAAGGAGCAGACAGCAAAAAGATGAAGCACGGGACGACGCCGCCGTTGGTTGGTCTCCGAGGCCGAACCGCCATGCCATTGGAAGGGAGGAGGGAGGGAGGGAATCAGTGGTGGTACCTTCGCATCCGGCGCCCGGCACCGCCACGGTCACCGCCGACCCGGCGGCCGCGCTCGGCGCCGGCGGCTGCTGCTGCTGCCGCTCCATCTTCATCATCTTCCGCCCGGAGTCCCGGACGCGCGGCGACCAACCGAACGAAGGAGCCGACCGGATCACCTGGTCTCCGCCGGCGAGAGCTGCTGGCTCAGAGAGCCCCACGCATGACCGCGCGTCGAGGCCGCCGGTCGGTCTCGGCCACCGCCGGAAGAAAGGCAGGCAGGCAGGCCACGCCCGTGCGCGCGCGCGTGTGTCCCCTCCGACAGGCGGCAGACAAGGGGGGCGGGGGAGGAGAGGGACCGGGGTGGGGGGCGGCGAGCACGCGGCGCCGAGACCGAAGACCTGTCTCCCGCTGCCTAGGCTGCTACGCGGCTGGCTCTATGTGTCGAGCGAGGAGAGAGAGGGAGGAGGGGTCGCTGTGCCGCGTGATGATCTCTCTCGCTCTCTCTATACTCTCTCTCTCGCTCTTCTGATCTTGCTTGCTTTGGTGTCTCTGCAGGGCAGGGGCAGGAGGAGGTCTGGTCTGCGCCTGGGGTGGGCGGTGCTTGCTTGCTCGCTTTGCTTGTGCTGCCTCGGCTGCGCTGCAGGCTCCTGCCTCGGGCCAATAAAAGTTTTTCTTATTGTCCGTGCGGTGTGGCGTGAGAGAGAGACGGGGAGAGGAGGAGTACGGTCGTGGTCAGCTCGCTCCGCTGCGTCTCTCTCCCTTTCTCTCTCCTCCACCACCCCACCCCACCCCACAGGCTCTGCCGATGGTTTTTCACTGTCCTCCAGTTTTGTTTTCTTCCTGCTCCCCCTCACTCCGCGGGCCCCACGCCGGCGTTTTTTTGGGCGCGTTTGGTTACTTGCATCTTTTTTTGCCACTTTGCATGCTTGTCTCAACCGGACCTTGCTGAGCATATCAGGCTAAAACCAACATCTGCATGTGGATTGGTTGCCGGCATCCCCTCAAGTCTGAATGTGCTAAAACGAAAGACCTGCTGTTCGGTTGCGGACTTGTTTGAGAGAAAACATGAGTCCGATTGTTTGGTTACATCCAGGACACTTGTGTGGTAACCTCCTACACTCAGATGGGGTGAGGTTACCAAAAGCACACATGAACTAGTAGGAACAAAACGATCTTAGGCACAAACATAAGTCTTAACCGCGCATAACAAGTTTTAAACTAACATAGCACGATAAGTTCTAAATGAAACTGAAGTCTTAAAGTAAGAACAACCAATGACCAGACCACAGAAGCCCGGGCGGTCGCGGCGAAGGCATTGTCGTGCTCCTTGCACTTGGTGATCACCTCCACGCCCTCGTCGTTGAAGACGATCACCTTTATGGTGTCGGGGGACAGCAGCTTGAACGTCAGCATGTGCCCGGTCATGATTCGGTGAACGACGGCGAAGGTGGCCCAACCCTGATCAAGAATGACCCCATCGTCGATCACCCTCAACGTCACCCTCCATGCGTAGCCGGTGTTCATCTTCAGCTTGAACTCTGCAGGGATGGTGGGGAAGTGCTTTGTGAAGTCGAGAGGCAATGGCAGACTGTCCATCTTAGGAGCAAGGATAACCTTGCAGAAGTGGTTTGGTCCTGACTCTTGATGGAAGTGGCCATAGTTCCTCCGCTTGCGGCTTGGGTGATCCGGCACTTGCACTTCGTCCAATGGAGGCACAACCTCCTTGCCCTTCTCCAATTGTGGCACGACATCCTGTCCTTGTCCATCTGCATTATGAACAACACGCAGTTCAATGGTCAACATTCATTCATATCGGCCTAACGCTCCTATATTAACCCACCCTACTAACCTAACACCGCACCTAGACCCCCTCTGTTTCACAACCTCTCCTCTTCCACCTCTCTATTTCACCACCTCTCCCTCGCCATGAACTCCAACCCCAACCCTTTCCCCTGGGGCATTGGATGGAGGGCCTTCTTCCTTGGGTGCTCGCTCGGTGATCGCAAGAAGCTCGGGCACACCATGGAAGTGTGCTCGAACTTCAACAGCATCGATGACATGCACAAGGAGGCCGGTGTTGTGACGAAGAAGGCTACATCGGACGAGCTGGAGACACTGGTTCCAGACCCAACCAAGGGCGCGATGTCAGTGGACATCCTGCGCTGGGCCATGAATCATCTGGATCTCGTGACACTCAATAGGCCAAGTGGTCAAGACAAGGCGCCTCAAGACCAAAGATGCTGCGCGTCTTGGAGTAGTATGTTGGTCGTTGAGTCCGACAATGACGAGGTGCAGATGGTGGCCAGGGCGCCATCGGCAGGCGACCATGCAAGATGCATCATTCTTGACGAAGACGATGAGGAAGAAAAGAAGCTGACTACCCACCCCCTTTGCTGCAGCAGCGACGACACGACTCTAGGGTCCTTGCGGCTAGACAATCCAATCCCCGCCCCTGATGTAATCGATTGATGTTAATTTTTTCCCGATGTGTTCAATCCCCCCTAACTCTTTAATGGAGTGCTCTAATCGAATCTAGCCCGAGTCGGAAGCAGTGAATGTGCAGAGAGGACGAGGTCTTACCGCCATGGCCGATGCTCTCCAGTGGAGGTCTGCAGTCGCTCCGGTGGTTACCGTCACCGTCTCGGATCGATTCGCGGTAGAGCTCAGGTGGTCGCCACCGCCGGTGTGAGTGGGGAAGAGGGGAGAGAACGACGAAGAGGGGGAGGTGAGGATAATTTATGACGATGCGCATGGAAACAACGCGACGTCTCGGGACCGCACCCACGTTGCAACAGCCCACGCTCATGCCCACGTGCTTGGTTGAGAAAAAAACGGCCGATTTGAGTGTTCCCAGGGATGCAGACCCAGAGGTGCTTTAATCTTCCTGCTATGTAGGCCCAATACTGAATGTGGATAACCAAATGGGCTTTTTTCTTCCCGCGCGCGGGCTGGCTGACGTATATGCAACCTACCAAACGCGTCCTTTATCTTCTCTTCCTTTTGGCAGGGAATAGCACTAGTAGTAGCACAATGGGTTTGTTTGATTTGGAATGCAATGAAACAAATACTTACTCCATTAGAAGGTACTCCCTCCATAAAAAAATATAAGAGTGTTTAGATCACTCCAAACGTTCTTATATTTCTTTATTATGGAGGGAGTAATATAAAAGACCGTGCATTTCACAATAAACTCTAGTGCAAAGGAATTCCTGGCAAAAAGAAATTCTTTGGGATATTTCTTTCCTAAAGTTTCATTTTGAAATAGTGTTAACGAATCCTTACAGAAATATCCTTCGCAAAAAGGAATCTTAGGGACTATCTCTAATTCCGAGGATTCTAAAAACGTACTAACAAGAAAAACATAGTATTGCAATGTCATGTCCATTTGAATTCTGTAGGATTTTGGTTTGCTTGATTGCTTAAAAATACAAATATTTCTTTCCAATAAGTTTGAGTGGACGCCGAGAACTTCTTTGATTCAAAGGAATTCCATAGGATTTGTAGAGGATTAGAATCTTTAGAGTTTTTTTCTATGTTGGTTGTTTGATTTGTGAGATTAAATCCTATAAGATTCTTCCTATGGAATCATTTGTACTACATTTCATAGAAAATCTAGCATCCACTCCAACCCTTTTTATATAATTTCTTTGTTTTCCCTATGTCATCAATCACTATTTACTAATCACGTAGGATTCAAGTGGACAAGCCATGCCAATCCTGTATTTTTCCTGTTCCTGCATTTTTGAATACCTGCGAAATGAGGCCCTGAACTTCCTATGAAATATAGCGAAAAGGAATCCTTAGGGAAAGAATCCTACAACATCTAATCATGTGAATAGAACAAGCAACATACAGAAAATCCTAAGGGTTCCTATCCTCCAAAATTCATGTGAAGATCCTTTGAATTGAAAGGCATTTAGAGACATGGAGTTCTTTGTGAGGACCCCCATCCCCTCCCCTGAATAATTTCTTTGCACTATATTTTTAAAAGAAATTTCCAATGATACAAACCAACAAAAAACAACCCTATGTGTTAACCTACACTGTTAAACAAATTTCAATGCATTTTTTTGTAGGATTCATGCGAGCAAGAAATTACAATGTGCTTTTTTATCTCGTGCATCCAATAAGCATTTTTCCATGTGGACTAATAAACATAACATTCTTACAGCTCTAAAAACGTGCATGATAATTATGTGTGTTTTCTATCACGCAAATCCAATAGGCTACTTGTTTTCTCCCTGAACTAATATAGACTTAACAGTCCTACGTATAGTCTATACGGACGTGCATGATATTACTATTTTTTAGCCATGTGAGCATGATATTTTTTATTAAGCTTAACATTCCTATATTTCTCGTAATATTGTAGAGAGATCATACACTAGATCATATTTTCTTCGCAATGGTAGTTTACAAAAGTTTCCCTTATGAACTTTTTTATAATGAATGCGTGGACATTTTCGTGGATACGAATTAGGAATGTAACAAGTTTCTTTCACAAACGTGCGTCTAAATGCATGTCAGTGTGTATTTCGATAAAAACTCATTTATTACACCCTATCATCTTCCTCGCGGGAAATTATTCTCATCTTCTTCTAGTGTGTATGTCTTCCTCCTTGGACGTAATTTTCTTTACAATCATCACTCCTCTAGTTCGTATATCCATGTCTGGTGGGATGTAGATCCCCCCATCCTCGATGGTGATCTACCTTCCGACGATCTTTCAGACTCACTTATGTTCTTCGGTACATGAAAATGTGTTTTTGCTTCGTTTCCACCATTGGCATAGGGTTCTTTCTCCATCTCTTCTAAGCCCACTATGCACACAAGAACTCAATCTCCAACCATAAGCCCCAACAATAAAGTTCTAATGGCACATATCCCAGATATAGTACCCTTAACTCTAACACTGAACCTTCAACATGGATTGTGACTGTTGGGGAACGGAGTAATTTCAAAAAAAAAATCTACGCACACGCAAGATCATGGTGATGCATAGTAACGAGAGGGGAGAGTGTCGTCCACGTACCCTCGTAGACCGTAAGCGGAAGCGTTAGCAGAACGCGGTTGATGTAGTCATACGTCTTCACGATCCGACCGATCCAAGTACCGAACGTACGACACCTCCGAGTTCAGCACACGTTCAGCGCGATGACGTCCCGCGAACTCCGATCCAGCAGAGCTTCACGGGAGAGTTTCGTCAGCACGACGGCGTGATGACGGTGATGATGTTGCTATGATGCAGGGCTTTTCCTAAGCACCGCTACGATATGACCGAGGTGAAATATGGTGGAGAGGGGCACCGCACACGGCTGGGAGAGATCAACAGATCAACTTGTGTGTCTAGAGGTGCCCCCCTGCCCCCGTATATAAAGGAGTGGGGGAGGGGGGAGGGCCGGGCCTCCTAAGGAGCGTCCTGGAGGAGTCCTACTCCCACCGGGAGTAGAATTCCCCCCTTCCAAGTAGTAGGAGTAGGAGTCAAGGAAAGAGAAAAGAGAAGAGAAGGAAGGACTGAAGGAGGGGGTGCAGCCCCTCCCCCTAGTCCAACTCGGACTAGGCCTTGGGGGGGGGGTGCGCAGCCTCCTCTCTCTCTTTCCCCTAAAGCCTAATAAGGCCCGTATACTCCCCGGCGAATTCCCGTAACTCTCTGGTACTCCGATAAATACCCGAATCACTCGGAACCTTTCCGATGTGCAAATATAGTCGTCCAATATATCGATCTTTATGTCTCGACCATTTCGAGACTCCTCGTCATGTCCCCGATCTCATCCGGGACTCCAAACTACCTTCGGTACATCAAAACACATAACTCATAATATAAATCATCACCGAACATTAAGCGTGCGGACCCTACGGGTTCGAGAACTATGTAGACATGATTGAGACACATCTCCGATCAATAACCAATAGCGGAACCTGGATGCTCATATTGGCTCCCACATATTCCACGAAGATCTTTATCGGTCAAACCGCATAACAACATATGTTGTTCCCTTTGTCATCGGTATGTTACTTGCCCGAGATTCGATCGTCGGTATCTCAATACCTAGTTCAATCTCATTACCAGCAAGTCTCTTTACTCGTTATGTGATGCATCATCTCGCAACTAACTCATTAGTCACATTACTTGCAAGGCTTATAGTGATGTGCATTACCGAGAGGGCCCAGAGATACCTCTCCAACAATCGGAGTGACAAATCCTAATCTCGAAATACGCCAACTCAACAAGTACCTTCAGAGACACCTGTAGAGAACCTTTATAATAACCCAGTTACGTTGTGACGTTTGGTAGCACACAAAGTGTTCCTCCGGTAAACGGGAGTTGCATAATCTCATAGTCATCGGAACATGTATAAGTCATAAAGAAAGCAAATTTGTGACTCCTCCATTGGTATGTGACTCCTCCATTGGTCCAATTAGTCTTTGTTCTAGTGCTTTATTCATTGCAAATTTGTGCTGCATAGGTGACCATGTTCTTGAGCTTGCATGTCAAATTTATATGGTTCCAAGTAGTTCCATTGCTTTATATAGGCTCTAGGCACTTGTGGGAGTTGTTACTATCAATTTTATTGAAGTTGGTTCACTTTTATTTGAAGTTACTAAAAATTTCAGAAATTTTTCAGAGAAAACAATATGTTTAGGAGGATGTTCCAAGGTGGTTCTTCAAGGAAGCAAGGTCCCAAACTTGCAATACGTGATGTTGACGAGGAACCACCAAGAGACGCTCCTGTGAGACCCTGTGAATGGCCTTCGAAAATTTTATGAATCAAGCAGGAATCAAAGAAGAATTTAGTGCATATTTGAGTAACGCCGGTCTTGAGGACTTTGAAGCTGACAAATGCCCCCAGTATCATGATATCACAAGTTCATTTGTGAGGAGGTTTCAGTTTTCATCTTCGCGTAATTCTCCTTCGGTCATGTTTGACCTTTATGACAAATCTTATACCATGGACTTAGAGGATTTCACTTCTGCTTGCAAACTTCCATCTTGGGGTAATGTCAGGGATCCCCCTAAATCTGAATATAGAGACTTTCTTGCTAGAATAACTATGGGGGAATCTAGAGATATAACACAAGCCACAATAGGGAGCGTTTACTTTCCTGCTATACATTATTTTGCTCTCTTCATAGGTAGATGCATAAATGCTAAGGATGAAGCATGTCACACGTGTGTCCCTGATCTCAGCATTCTCAGGAGTGCTGTGTTAGGAGACCAATCTTATCATATGGGAGCCATTGTAGCTCGCAGGTTGCATCAGAATAGACATAACAAAGATTTCTTTGGAGGAATTTATGCAACCCGTTTAGCTAATTTTCTTGAGATAGACATTCGTGAGGGTGATATGGAGTTACCCCCTTCTTATTTAGATTTTGATTCTATGGTTTCCCACCAGTTTGTTGAGAGGACTGAACCAGCTCTCCAGTATCAACTAATCTTTAACAAATGTCATGTAGTCCATATTGATCTTCCTGCTCCCGCCTTATTTGATTTTCAGACAAAAGGAAGATATATTATTACCAGAGAGGAGGCAGATGAGTACGAGAGGAGAGCGGAGGCTGCTCGATGCCACGCTACAGCTCAGGCGGCGATAGCCGCTGCATCACAGTATGACCCCAGCTTCACCTACGGGAATCCGCCAGGCTATCCCTCGCAATAGACCAACTTAGGCCAAAAGCCTAAGCTTGGGGGAGTACGCATTTCCCACCAACATTACATTTATGTTCACACACACTCATTTGCTAGATATCGGTGCTCATACACTTTCACTATAATATCCATACTAGTTTATTTTCTTTTTCCTGCTTCCTTCTTGTGAGTTTAATAAACCTTAAGAAAAAAACCAAAAAAATTAGTAGTAGTTTATTTCTTTGCTGTAGTAATTAAAAAGAAAACCCAAAAATATTTCCCGTTCTTCTTTTGCTTGTTGGGAGCTTTCCCGTGTAAATAGTTTTTATTTCTTTTCCTTTATTTGGGGGTTGAGAAGACCATATTGAAAATGCTTAGTGGCTCTCATATGCATGATTGTTTATTTAACTTAGAGCCCATATTACTTGTCTTCTCTTTTGAGTTGAATGCTTGCAGATTCCAGCTTAGTCCAATGCACGTGCACTCTTATTATTATACACATCGTTCTGCAAATGAAAGGCAATAATGATGATATATGATGGACTTATTGGGATGAGAAAAGCTGATATGAACTCGACCTCTCTTGTTTTTGTAAATATGATGATTCATCGTTCCTGAGTCAGCTATTATGAAGTAAATATGTTTGCAATGACATTTAGAGATTATAGTTTCTTGTGCCATGCTTGATTAGCTATGAGTTATAATGGTTTACCTTGCGTGCCAACATGCTATTAGAATGATTATGATGTGTTATGATGGGATGGTATCCTCCTTTAAATGAATTGAGTGACTCGACTTGGCACATGTTCACGCATGTATTGAATCAAATCAACATAGCCTTCATGATATTTATATTCATGGTGGATTATATCCTACTCATGTTTGTATCCGGTGTAAATTAATTTTAATGCATGGAATACTGCTTGTGCATCCAAACTCCTTAAACCCCAAATTTGTTTCATATGAGTCCACTATACCTACCTATATGCGGTATTTACCTGCCGTTCCAAGTAAATTTGTATGTGCCAAACTCTAAACCTTCAAATAAACATTCTGTTTTGCATGCTCAATTAGCTCATATGTCAACTAGACCTGCCCTTATCTTCCGTGTTAGGCGGGTTATTCTCAAGAGGAGTGGACTCCGCTCCTCATTCACGAGAAAATGGCTGGTAGCCGGGATGCCCAGTCCCATGCTTTATGCAAACTAAATCAAAGTAACTAGAAACAAAACTCTCCGTGGGACCCGTTGAATGTTGGAGGCACTCGTTGTTTCGAGCAAGCCGTGGATTGATGCTTGTGGAGGAGGGGGAGTATAAACTTTACCATTCTGTTTGGGAACCGCCTATAATCTGTTTAGCATGGAAGATATCGTCGTCTTTTAGTTGTTATGTTGACAATGAGAGTATGCCGCTCAAAATATAATTTATCTCTATTTCAAAACTGAGATCTGGCACCTCTACAAATCCCTGCTTCCCTCTGCGAAGGGCCTATCTATTTACTTTTATGTTGATTCATCATCCTTCTTATTAAAAAGCACCCATTGGAGAGCTGCTCGTCGTTTGCATTCATTATAATTGGTTTATATTGGGTATGACTTGACTGGATCTCTTTTACCATGAATTACAATGTTTAGTCAGTCCTTGATCTTTAAAGGTGCTCTGCATTTATGTTTTGCGGTCTCCGAAAGGGCTAGCGATATACCATTTTGTTATATCATGTTATGATTATTTTGAGAAAGTGTTGTCATCCGAATTTTATTATTATGGCTCGCTAGCTGATTATGCTATTGATATGAGTAATTGTGAGACCTACGTGTTATTGTGAGTATGGTTAGTTCATATTAATTGCTGAAACTTGAATGCTGGCTTTTCATGTTTACAATAACAAGAGCAAACAGAGTTTGTAAAGTTTTCTTTTCTCTTCGGTTTGTCAACTGAATTGCTCGAGGACAAGCAAGGGTTTAAGCTTGGGGGAGTTGATATGTCTCCGTCGTATCTACTTTTCCAAACACTTTTGCCCTTGTTTTGCACTCTAATTTGTATGATTTGGATGGAACTAACCCGGACTGACGTTGTTTTCAGCAAAATTGCCATGGTGTTGTGCAGAAAATGAAAGTTCTCGGAATGACCTGAAACTCCACGGAACACCTTAGAAAAAACAATAAAAAATCCTCGCCAAAGATGAAGACCGGGGGCCACACCCGCTCACGAGGTGGGGCGCCGGGCGCGCCCCACCTCGTGGGCCCCTGGTGGCCCTCGGCGCCAACTCCAACTCCATATATTGGCTTTCGGGAGAAAAAAATCGAGAGAAGAAATCATCGCGTTTTATGATCTTGAGAGCCGCCAAGCCCTAACCTCTCGGGAGGCTGATCTCGAGTCCGTTCGGGGCTCCGGAGAGGGGGATTCGTCGCCGTCGTCATCATCAACCATCCTCCATCACCAATTTCATGATGCTCACCGCCGTGCGTGAGTAATTCCATCGTAGGCTTGCTGGACGGTGATGGGTTGGATGAGATTTATCATGTAATCGAGTTAGTTTTGTTAGGGTTTGATCCCTAGTGTCCATTATGTTCTGAGATTGATGTTGCTATGACTTTGCTATGCTTAATGCTTGTCACTAGGGCCCGAGTGCCACGATTTCAGATCTGAACCTATTATGTTTTCATGAATATATGTGTGTTCTTGATCCCTTGCAAGTCTATAGTCACCTACTATGTGTTATGATCCGGCAACCCCGAAGTGACAATAATCGGGACCACTCCCGGTGATGACCATAGTTTGAGGAGTTCATGTATTCACTATGTGCTAATGCTTTGTTCTGGTTCTCTATTAAAAGGAGGCCTTAATATTCCTTAGTTTCCAATAGGACCCCGCTGCCACGGGAGGGTAGGACAAAAGATGTCATGCAAGTCTTTTCCATAAGCACGTATGACTATATACGGAATACATGCCTACATTACATTGATGAATTGGAGCTAGTTCTGTGTCACCCTATGTTATGACTGTTACATGACGAACCGCATCCGACATAATTATCCATCGCTAATCCGGTGCCTACGAGTTTTCCATATAATGGTTCTCGCTTATTTACTTTTCCGTTGCTACTATTACAATCACTACAAAATACAAAAAATATTACTTTTGATGTCTTTACTTTTGTTACCGTTACCACCACTATCATATTACTTTTCTACTAAACACTTTGCTGCAGATACTAAGTTTTCAGGTGTGGTTGAATTGACAACTCAGCTGCTAATACTTGAGAATATTCTTTGGCTCCCCTTGTGTCGAATCAACAAATTTGGGTTGAATACTCTACCCTCGAAAACTGTTGCGATCCCCTATACTTGTGGGTTATGAACCGGCAAGTCTCTTTACTCGTTATGTAATGCATCATCCCACAACTAACTCATTAGTCGCATTGCTTGCAAGGCTTATAGTGATGTGCATTACCGAGGGGGCCCAGAGATACCTCTCCGACAATCGGAGTGACAAATCCTAATCTCGAAATACGCCAACTCAACAAGTACCTTCGGAGACACCTGTAGAGTACCTTTATAATCACCCAGTTATGTTGTGACGTTTGGTAGCACACAAAGTGTTCCTCCGGTAAACGGGAGTTGCATAATCTCATAGTCATAGGAACATGTATAAGTCATGAAGAAAGCAATAGCAACATACTAAACGATCAAGTGCTAAGCTAATGGAATGGGTCAAGTCAATCATATCATTCTTTAATGATGTGATCCTGTTAATCAAATGACAACTCATGTCTATGGCTAGGAAACTTAACCATCTTTGATTCAACGAGCTAGTCAAGTAGAGGCATACTAGTGACATTATGTTTGTCTATGTATTCACACATGTATTATGTTTCCGGTTAATACAATTCTAGCATGAATAATAAACATTTATCATGAAATAAGGAAATAAATAATAACTTTATTATTGCCTCTAGGGCATATTTCCTTCAGTGACATTGTCTTTACAATCAAGTTATACCTTCTCATCAACCTCCTTCTGCACCATCGCATTCAATCTCGATATTGGAGTAGTCTTAAGGAGGAAGAAAAAGAAACATGTAGAGGAGGAGGGTCGAAGATGACGGCATACATGTTGTTTGACTCTCCTAATCGGACTACACTTGTGGTTCGTGTCACGAAGGCAATACTTTTCATATATGTGCATGCATTGTATGGACAGTTGCGTAAGGAGTTGACTAGCACGCAACACCACTCTATAGACTTAGGTTGTGACACTGGGTTGGTTGGAAGTGTGCGATGATACCATTAGGAATCATTAAAACTTTGAAAAAAAAATCTTTTATTGCTTAAAGGTTCATAATATATTTGTCATAGTGTTTAGAAACTTACCATCATGCTAGACACAACTACTATGATGAAGAGAGCTGGAAAAAAACTACTATGATGAAGATGATTAATCTCGCGGTTGTTTGAAAAAGATACCAATTGATGTTAAAACCATGGTATCCGACCATAGCTTTTGAAGTCCTCGTGAGTGCAAGGAAGGGGATTTGCCTACTTTTCTTTTGGCTTTTGATTTCCAATCTTTTATATCTTCTGAACAAGAAGTCTAAACTAAGTTTTCTTTGCGCAATCGCATTTCTTGTAAAAAGGACTGTCAAATAAAATCCATTTTGAAGAGCTTCTTAAACTCCGTTAAGTTTCAACTCCGGAAACTTGGTGCGAGTGAAAGAAAAAATTGCAAGTTTCAAAAACTAAAACTAAAAACCGGGTGTGAAAACCCTAATGCAGAATCCAACGACCTTGCGGATCGCGGTGTAATTGGGTGCCTGGCATGGCTGGGCAACTATGTGCTCCTACAAATTTCCGATCAATGCAAAATACGATTGTCAATCAAACAACGGGCCGAGCTATAAAATATTCTTAGTTTTCTATATGTCGATTTGTAAAGTCTTGATGTTTTCATTCTAAGTACTCCCTCTGTTTAAATAAATGTTGTAGTTTCACTTCAAATACCGTCTGCATTTAACTGAGCAACGGCTAGAAACACATCGTGCCTGAGCGAACATTAACTAACTCTTTGTACTATAATTCTAGATGATGTAATTGCCGTTCGACCGCATACCCTGTGAAGTTGACTTTTGCTGTGCGCCTCTGTGTATACTGGATGAGATCCCTTTCACCTCGCCAAGCAAAACAAAGCCAAAATCCCTTTGATGTCACGGCTGACACATGGCACTAAACTGATGGTAACACGAGCCCCAAATAGCATGAGTACCTTTCAATCCGCTCCAGCTGCTATCTGTAAACTGGTCTTTACTTGCTCTCCTCCACTTTCTACTACTAAGAGTGGTGTTGCCTTTTTAGTCCCTGAGCTTGTGTCGACGTTACAAAAAGGCCCACCCAGCTAACCTTTAAACGGATAATAACCCGGTACTAGTAGAATAATCGCCGCCGCTAGCTTTGACCATCACGCCCGCCGGCCGCCGGGAGCTTTCGCTGGTTAGGTGCATGGGACCTGGACCTGGACCTGGACCTGGCCGAGTTAACACAAGGCATAAAGAAAATTGGCAAAATTTAGAGTGGCAAAAATAAAAAAAATTCATACGCGAACTGCCAACTTCGTTAAAACGCCATGCTCAGAGTAATTAAACTTTTTTCCCCTGAAACTGTAAATAAAAAAAAAATCGTCACGTAGTAGTGCTACAGGTATTATAAGCCACTCTCTTAGCAGGAGGATATGCCATTTCGCAGCAACAAGAAAAGCAGGAGGATATGCCGCTTCCCAGGTGCTTTTATCATTGCAAAATTAAAAGGACCTAAGCTAGATTAGCATGAATTAACAACCGACCCACTGATTCCAGGCTATATAGTTTCACCGAACCTAGGCGCATCCCCTCCGGCCGTGCCGTGACCGGCGTCCGTCAGCAGAAAGAGCGTGGCCCCCGATAATTGGAGGGTGGCAAAGGCAGAGCAGAGCGGAGCCGGGAACCCGGGGAGGACGGCCACCTACTGCTGCCGCTGCTGCTAATCTCCTGTGCTGGGGCCTCACCAGCTCCATCATCATGCGTCGCCATGTGCTCGCCGCTTAAACTAAGCGCCCCACATGCGATTAAACTAGCTTACCCTCCTTAATCGGCCCCGTCTCCTGCCCTTTTTCGTTTCTGATGATTATTTAGGGCATCTTTTGCCCGGGGAATATTTGGGAGCCGCATGGTAGCATGATTGCCGCTTGCCAGGCTAGTCCCTAGGGCAAATCAGCCGTCTACTGGCAGCAGTTTTTTTGGCCCTTTTTGGTTGAGGAAACTTGGCGGTAGGTTGTTGGGTCAAAGGAGGGCTCCGGTGTTGGACTAGTTTCCAAGTCGGTTCACGGGGTGTTCCTGTAATTTATGGAAATTCACAGGTGATGTGTTTTCTCGGTTTTCATAAAAGCTTTTCCTAAAAATGGTTTTTGACAGTGGCAACATAATTAAAGAGGAGGGAGAACATTATGATGACCCCAGAAAGAAACGATGGTAAGCACGTGAACCTATGCAAAATGCCTATCAACCAATGCATGAAGAATTTTTAATGATTAAAAAAATTAAGTGAGAGAAGCTTAGCAACAAAAATTAGTCATCTATGCATTGGAGAGACTAGTTACTCGGCTTTTTAATGCACTTAACACCTCACCTAAGCACCAATGCATTGGAAAAGGCCTGAAGCGACACTTTTATGTGAAATACCATCTTCTCATAGATGGAGAAAAGGTTGGACAAATTATATTGGGCTCGTAGAAAAAATTGCGCTTACGAAACTTTTGGAGCTTCTTCTTCTGGCCAACTTCTTGCAAACCAAACATTTTTTACGAATACAGGTATAAAAAAAATCAAGTTTATGAAAATGTTGGAGCTTTTCTTTTTGGCCAACTTGTCGTAAACCAGACTTTCTTTTTTACGGTAAAGACACACCTTGCATTCCGGATATCGAAATAGCATTGTTGGACATATGATTCCCTTATGTAATTTATGCAAAAATTCCTTGTTCCAGCCCAGGCTTAAAGGGGCGAAATTTGGTTGTCAAGATTTTTCAACAAAAAAGGTGTATGTTGTTTACATAGTTAATTCAATGTTAATGAAGCTGAGGTTGAGCATAACAGTTAGATTTGATTAAAAAGTGTAGGTTGTTTACATAGTTTATGAAGGTGTAGGTTGTTTACATAGTTAACAGGATGAAGCACGAGGTTGGGTAGGTCCTTTTTGGGACGAACTCCTACAAAATGGTCAATTTTATCAAGTACTCTCTTCGGTCCTTTTTACTCCGCGTTTTAGATTTGTGTTAAGCCAAACTTTGCAAAGTTTGATAGATTTTATATTAAAAATAGCAACATCTACAATACTAATTATATATACTATGAAACTAAACTTCACAACAAATCTAACAATGTTGATTTGGCATTATGAATGTTGATATTATTTTCTAAAAAATTGGTCAAAGTAGGGATATTTAACTTCAAAGAAAGTTTATATGCAAACTAAAAAAGGCGACACTATGCGTCCGCTGGCAGATAACATAAGAAGATCCGCCGCCTTCGTGACCATTGGATGGAGATGTGGATTTCGTGATAAGTCATCTTTGCAACAAGTGCGTTGTTACGGTATTTTCTACAGCTGAGGTCTTGTTACGGATTTTTTTTTTTGCATCAAATGTCTTGTTTCAGAATTTTCTCACAACAGAGGTCTTGTTGCGGAATCATTTTTATGAATTTTTCCGCAACAAAGGTCTTGTTGCAGAATCAATTTTACGAGGTTTTCTGCGAACAAAGGGCTCATTGTAGAATTTTTTTACAAGTGTCTTGTTGCAGAATCATTTTTACGAGTTTTTCTGCAACAAAGATCTCGTTGTAGAACATTTTTGCAACAAAGGCCTCGTTACAAAACCATTTTATGAGTTTTTTATGCTGCAATAGGGCCCTTTTGCAAAAGAGCCTCGTTGTAGTTGCAACAGGCCCTTTGTTGAAAAAATAAATATCTTTTTATCTTCCCCATCCACCGTGGCTAGAGCTTGGGTTGTGGATAATCTGGGAAGCAGATTAACACCGCCGTTCACCATCGCTGGAGTTTGGCCCGTGGATGATTTGGGAAGTAGATTGACACACCCTGTTCGCCATGGCTGGAGCTTGGGCCGTGCATTATTTTAGAAGCAGATTGAAAGGAGGAAGTGTTAGAGCATCGTGGGGAAAGAGACGAGATCGAGGGGATCGAAGGCGAGAAAACGAGGGAGTAGGTGCTAGATTTGTCGAGGGGATCGACCGCGGTGGATGCGCTCTGGTCGCCCCACACTGTGTGCCGCCGCCGCACCCTGCGCCTCCCAGATCCCACCGCTGTCGCCCTCCGAGCCACAGAGTCGTCGGAGCCGTCCCAACGACACGAGTCAACTGAGTTGCGGGTTGTTATCTAGTTGCATGAATGTGTCCTGAATCAATAGGTAAGTTTCAAAAACGGTCGCGCGCGTGACGCGAAGGCGGGAGACGCTCTCATCCGTCTGATTAATAGACGACCCGACTGTTGCGCGAGCGTTATTGGTCGGTTGAAGTAGTAAGCTTTTTGCGATTAAAAAGGACCGGAGAGATTACGTATCGCTTTGTACAAGCAGGGAGACAGGATGACACACTGGACATCATGGCCAGCGATGGGTCCCAAAGCCGTGGTGCCACGTGGCCCCCTCGCAGCAGCTCTCCTGGTCCGCGGCAAATGTTCCGCGATCATTCTGCCCTGCAGACACCCGTGTGAACGGGGACGCGTATAGCCGCACACATTACTCACACGAGCTCAACCACGGTGGCTTCGCAAACAAATCCCTTTCGTCCTGCCGGCGTGCCCAGAATGCCCATGCACTTTCGTCCGTTTTAACGTGCGGCGACTGTGAATTCTCGTTGAAAGTAGTTCGACTTTACGTTGCAAAGTGCGCGGAGGCCACAAAAATTTGGAGCCGAGCCAAGCCAAGCACGCAGAACTCGTTGCGTCAGGAGTGACGGTCACGCGGAACACGCTGGCTCGCTTGCCGAAGCTGCGATCGAGCAGATGGATTTGCGCTGGTACTACTCCAGATTACACCGTCGGATTCAGATAGCAGTACAGGCTGCTGTGCTTAGCCAGCGATGCGGGCGGAATTATCACGAGGATCAACGACGGTTAAGGCAAGGACGGAACGTACGTACGTTGGGACGGCGACTGGACTCCTAATCCGTACTTTACTTAACCCCCCGAAATGGTGTAGCTAATCCCTGCCACTTGTAAACACAACCCCTGAAAAACGGCGGGAGTATACTACAATTCTGGCGCTGACGTGGTCACCTGCCTAGTGCTTGTCGGGCTCGCGACAGCGACATGAAACACTACAAGATTTTTAACTTGGCCCTCGGTGAGAAAAATGAGCACTCCTACTCGATCTTGCGAATGTTATTTCGGGACCGGCAAGAAGGAGTGTACACATCGGCGCAACCGCTCGCTCGGACAGCGCACGACAAGGAAAACGCGAGGAAAATAATGGAGCGACGGTGGCGGAAGAACAGATTGAACGGCCGCGAAGTTGCGCGCCATGTTTTATAGGCTCGGGGTCTTGACTTAACTGCACGGATGATTGGCAAGAAAGAGAATATACTCCAGAGAGGAAAGTCGGCAAATCGTTACACAAGCTGACACGCGGCATCACTTCAGACCCGCAATCTTTTAACTAAAGATGGGCGGGGGTTGGAGTAAATGCCCGCGCTAAAACCGGAGAACAAGCGTGCAATATGCAGTTTCGAATGTGTTGGAATACGAGCACGTACCCATCCCGAAGATCATACGTACAACCACTCACAATTCACAAACAATACGAGCATTCCCTAAAAAAAACAATACGAGCATGTACGGAAAAAGAACAGTGGCATTGGGGCGTAGCATGCGCTGTGCGCTGGGGTGTGGGTCCCAACTTGGTTTTGGTGTCCCCCGAAACGCGCAGCGTGGGCCCTCTCAGGTTTGACCGGCCGACCCGGACTGCGGGGCGTGGGTCGGGGCTGACGAAAGCTTTTGTTTCCCACCTGCAGATTCGTGTGTGATTGGACGGGGCAGGAACTATTGTTTGTGGTACAGCAGCAGTACAGAAAAAAAAACTGTATCGCAGCCTGTGACGTTGCTGGGTCGGTCAAGAGTGAGTTATTAGGGCATCTCCAATAGTTGTAAGATAGATGTTGGTAAATTTGCCACCTAGGACATATTGATGATGTGGCATGTATTAAATATGGAGAGAGAGCCAAGTTGTATGTAGATTAACCAACAACCTTTGCAAGTTCTCCAAGATGAAATAGAAAGAACCATATTTATTGTCACCATATTGGATAAACTACATCTGGCCATTGGAGTAGTTGTATGATAGCTTGTTGGTTGATGACATGGACATTTTGCCAACAAGACTAACATACAACCTGTTGGAGATGCCCTTACGGTCTCGCTTCCGAATTCCCAGGTCTCCGGTGGTGCGTGCTCGACTACTCCTACTCGAGTGCTGGTGTTGGCTACGGTACGTCTTTGACCCTGGTTTCTGCCCGTGACAGACGTAGGACCATCGTATGGCTTGGTTTGGCTGGCTTCGTGTGAGCATAATTCGGCAAAAATGAGCCACAAATGATTTGTCCGTTGGAAAAAATAACTGGCAATAATTCAGCATCTTGAGAACGCGAGAGGGCAAAACATTCCATCCCATGTGAGGCTGTCATGTGAAGGACGACAGCAGAATCCGAGGGCGGTAGATGCATGGCAATGCATGCACATTGTGGCCTCCAAATCACGCGCCGTCCCTTGACTTTTGTTCCGGTCGTTGTACATTCGCCGGGATTCTCAGATCCGAACCACCTGCCAATTATGTTTCTTCTGGTGTGTTGTTCTTTGGTGCTATCTGGTCCGGTGTATGCACACCACATCTAGAAAGAGTGGTGCGATCATTTGGTTGGGGATTGTTAGGATTAATTATTTAGTTAAATTAATTAGAATCTCTGTTTGTAGAAACGACAGCCGGTTTCTTCCCGAACGATCGCATCCTAATATGACGGACGCGTCGTTTAGATCGTGCCTCTTGTAAACGTCGCGCCTGTGCGATGCATCTCTTCCAGAGATATAAATATGTACATCAACGACATCAATCGATAGCGAAAGTTATTGTTCATTCGCACTGTTTCTTCACACGTTATCAGCACTTCTCTCCAGCGAGAGCGACAGGCCAGAACTCATCGGAGAAGGACTCAGAACGAACTTCAAGGAATAATACAATGGAGGAGGAAATGTGTTTAGTGGATAGTGGATCTACTAACATGATACTTAGGGAGATGAAGTATTTCCAAACACTCAAGAAGAGTAATGGAAGTGTCATGACAATTGCTAGTCGAGACACGTTTCTACTCGTACCTTGCTGAGTTTTAAGGATATCCGCAAAAATGCTTTCCATGTGGAAACTAATGAAGAGAGTCGGACTGAATGCCTACTCATAACTCAGCAAAAGGGATTTCGAAAGAAAGTCCTTGAGAATTTGCCTTCTCTATCTTCTGGGTTGTATTATACACACATTAAACCAGAGACGCATTTGGCGTATAAGATAGTTTTTCAGAATCTTGATAAGTTCAAGATTTGGCATGGTCGCCTGGGTCATCCTGCTATTGGGATGATGAGAAAAATTATTGATGGTTCTGTTGGACACAACATAACGGATAGAAAGTTCCCAAAATCACCGGATTTTGTATGCACGGCATGTGCAACTGGGAAATTGATCACAAGGCCATCTTATGTGAAATTAAAGGATGAGCCGCTTAATTTCCTTGAACGCATTCAAGGAGATATTTGTGGTCCAATACAACCGTTATCTGGACCATTCAGATATTTCATGGTCCTAATTGATGCATCAACGAGATGGTCAAATGTGTGTCTACTGTCAACAAGGAACCATGCTTTTGCAAAGCTAATTGCTCAGATCATTAAATTGAGAGCAAATCATTCTGAGCATAGGATAAAAATCATCAGAATGGATAATGCCGCAGAATTTAGTTCACGAGCATTTAATGATTCTTGCCTAACTTTGGGCATTTCATGGAGCACTCAATTACCTTATGTACATACCGAATGGTCTTGCGGAATCACTTATCAAGAGGATCAAGTTGATAGCAAGACCGCTCTTGCGAATAGTAATCTTCGACTTCATCTTTGAGGTCATGCTGATTTACATGCCGCAGAATTGATACAAATTCGACCAATGCATATCATACGGTCTCCCGTTGCGCTTAGTGCGTGAAACCAGCCAAGTATTTCCCATCTGCGGCAATTCGGTTGCGCGGTATATGTACCGATCTCACGACCGCAGCGTACATCAATGGGCCCTCATAGACGAATGGGGATCTATGTGGGGTACAATTTTCCGTCAATCATTAAGTACCTGGAACCCCTGACAGGGGATTTGTTTACAGGCCGGTACGCTGATTGCATTTTTGATGAGCACAATTTCCCGGCATTAGGGAGAGAATAACCACAAAGAATGCCAAGAAATAGATTAGGATGTGAAAGGCATCCAGTCCTTAGATCCACGTACGAATGAGTCTGAACTGGAGGTTCAGAAGAATATAAATTTGCAAAATATTGCAAATAATCTGCCAGATGCATTTACTGATTATAAAGGTGTCACAAAATCAAATGTTCCCGCTATGAATGTGCCAGAGAGAGTGGATGTGACCCATAAATCTACTCAGCCACCTAAGAGGGGGAGGAATCTGGACACAAAGGACAAGGCTTTACAAAAGCGTCCAAGGGGAATGAGGAATCCTCAAATAGTAAATGCAAGTCAAAAAAATGTTGATATTCAACCTAGGGTTGAAAGACACCTGAAGGATGTTGGACATCCAGAACCCAACACGAGTGTGCACACAAAATTTGGTGTTGGGACATCGGAAGACCTTGATCCAATTGTTGAGGGAAATCACGAAGGATCAAAAGGTATTGATGAGATATCCATTAATTATATTGATTCAGGAGAATCATACAATAGAAAGACTACAGTTGTCGACATTTATTTCGCCTTTAGAATTCCAGAAGGCCTTGATTTGGATCGAGAACCTAAGTCCATGGCAGACTGCATGAAGCGCTCAGACTGGTCCAAATGGAAGGCAACAATTGAGGACGAATTGCGCTCGCTCATAAAAAGAGGGGTATTCACTGCAGTAATACCCACTCCTCAACATGTGTTCCCTGTGGGAGCAAAATGGGTTTTCGTTCGTAAGAGGAACGAGAACAATGAGGTGGCGAGATATAAGGCGAGGCTTGTAGCACAGGGGTTCACGCAGAGACCCGGCATCGATTATGATGAAACATATTCTCCTGTTATGAGTGGAACAACGTTCCGATATTTAATATCATTGGCAGTGAAAATGAATTTGTCTATCCAACTGATGGATGTTGTGACTGCATATTTATATGGGTCACTCGATTCGGATATTTATATGAAAGTTCCTGAGGGAATGAAGCTTCTGAATCCAAAGGCTAATCGCAACATGTATTGCGTAAAGCTTCAGAAGTCATTATATGGCTTAAAGCAGTCGAGAAGAATGTGGTATAACCGACTGAGTATATTCCTTCTTCAGAAGGGTTACTCAAACAACAGTGATTGCCCATGTGTGTTTATTAAGAAATCTAAGAATGGATTTTGCATTATTTCTGTGTATGTGGATGATCTGAGTATCATTGGGACTACACAAGAAATACATGAGGCAAGTAATCATCTTAAGACGGAGTTTGAGATGAAAGATCTGGGTAAGACTAAATTTTGTTTGGGCTTACAACTTGAACATCTTCCTTCAGGAATACTTGTTCATCAGTCTACTTATATCCAAAAAATTCTCGAGAAATTTAATATGAATAAAGCATATCCATCGAAAACACCAATGGTTGTTAGATCTCTTGATAGAGATAAAGACCCATTTAGACCTAAGGGTGATGATAAAGAGGTATTAGGGCCTGAGTTACCTTACCTCAGTGCTATTGGAGCACTAATGCATCTAGCAAACTGCACTAGGCCTGATATATCATTTGCAGTAAATTTATTGGCTAGATTCAGTGCATCACCAACAAAGAGCCATTGGGTTGGTGTGAAGAACATTTTCAGATATCTTCAAGGCACCAAAGATCTTGGTTTGTTCTATCGGAAAAATCAAGATAAGACCATGGTGGGATATTGTGATGCTGGATACCTATCGGATCCCCATAATGCCAGATCACAGACTGGTTTTGTCTTCTTGAGTGGAGGTACGACCTTTTCTTGAATGTCGACAAAACAAACTCCGGTGGCTACATCCACGAATCATTCTGAAATTATTGCTTTGTTTGAAGCATCATGTGAATGTGCATGGCTTCGCAGAATGATTAACTTTATTGAAAGTTCAAGTGGGATTGGATCATTGGAATCACGTACTATTATCTATGAAGATAATGCTGCATGTATTACACAGATGCAAACAGGTTATATAAAGAGTAATATTACAAAGCATATTTCTCCTAAGTTATTTTATCCCCATGAGTTACAGCAGACCGGGGAGATAAATATTTTGCAAACGAAGTCATGTGATAATCTTGCTGATTTGTTTACAAAATCATTACCAAGTTCTTTATTTGAGAAGTAGTACATCAATGGAATTGGTATGAAACGACTTCGGGATTTGCAAAATTCAGGGGGAGTGTCTCCCTGAATGATAATTTGTTTGTGATCCTCGGATCTTTAATATTGCACTCTTTTCCTGTATAAGTTTTCCTAAATGATTTCTTATGGAAGGTTTTTAATGAGGCAATAGTAATGCATGCATTGTGATATGTCAGTTTCTTCTTATTTTCCCACCGGGTTTATGGAAAGAGTTTTTGATGGCATATTATACATATCTCTTCATATTTTTCCTACAGGGTTTTTGGAGGAGACTAATCATGATGATGATGATCAAGATGTTGATGATGATGTTTACAAGAATAATTGAAGCAGAGATTAGGGGGAGTGTTAGGATTAATTATTTAGTGTAATTAATTAGAATCTTTGTTTGTGGAAACGACAGCCGGTTTCTTCCCGAACGATCGCATCCTAATATGACGGACGCGTTGTTTAGATCGTGCCTCTTGTAAACGTCGCGCGCCTGTGCGATGCATCTCTTCCAGAGATATAAATATGTACATCATCGACATCAATCGATAGCGAAAGTTACTGTTCATTCGCACTGTTTCTTCACAGGAATGACACGGTGGCGCTTCGACAGTTGGACGTACAGTTTTTTTTCTCTTTCGCGAGGGGAAGTTCAGGTTTGCGTTGGCCGATCAAGAGCCCAACTTTCATGCACTCCCGCCGTCCCACGCTAGGCTAAACTAGTCGAAACCATCGAGCTTTACGGCGCCGATCGGCCACAAGGATGAAAAAAAATTGGCATCTTTCCGCGACGGCGCCTTTCCCGTTAGGGGCGGCGAGCGTGGAGTTGTTGCGGCGTATGGGCAGCCTCGGCTCGCTTGAACATCCACGAGAGTCCTTTTTCTCGCATGATTACTCATCGAAAGCATATCAAAAGAGCATTTGGCGTGCAAAAGGCGCAGATCACGGGCCTGCGCCCAAGATCCTGTTGGAATTTGCTAGTGGGCTTTTGGCCCAAAGCCCAACTAAATTTCTGAAATTCTCTTGGCCCATTCATGCACACATGTGAGTGGAGTGAGTGAGGCTAAAGTTTAGTCCCACCTCATAAGTTGAGAGAGAGTTGCACCTCTTTATAAGGTGAGCTCTCCTACCACTTGTATGAGCATGAGAAGAGGAGACCTACACGCGCTCCTCCTCCTCGCTCGCCTCGCCACGCCACGCCTCGTCACGGCCGCCGCTGGTTGCGGATTGAGCCGAGCCGAGGACGAGCTATGCACGTTGTGTCTATATTTTTGCTGCTCGGGAAAAATTAATGAGTCATTAATTAATAATTAACGGACGCGTTAATTCTGAGCAGTTTCGATTCTTTTGGATCGTGGCGACTTCGGACGTGGGGTTTACTCCCACGACCTACCCGCCCGCACTATATAGTCGGCGACGTCTACCCTAGCCGCCGCCGCTTCGTATGGTTTCTCACCACCGTTCGATCCATTGCGCCGCCGATCAAGTCTTCTCCATCCCTCCTTTCGGCGTGCACCGGAGAAGGGACAAGAGCCTCGGAACCCCCTCTCGTGATCTGTCACGGAGAGGGCGTCAGGTTTTTGGGGGCGCACTTTCATGCGATCACGCTTAGGCAGCGACGACCATGACGACGACTTCTTCCCGACCTCGGCAACCTCATCCTCAACGACATGGGCGACAACGTCAACGCCGGCGGTGCTGTTCCCGCTGCACCGCACGTGATTCTATCTTTCTGTTCGAGATCGTGGTAGAATTCATGTTTCTAGTATGTGCCCTAGATGTGATCTGTTCATCTCGCTATGCTAGTTCGCATGATTAGTTCAATCTCTGCTCATGTAGTCATGATTTATCTTCTATTTATTGGATCAAATCTCGTAGTAATTTGCTCATATTTTCAACAATCCAAAAACGACTATAGGCAATTTACTCCGAGTGGTTTTGCTCACAGATCTGAAGCCCTTTGCCTTTAAGGGGCGCAATATAAGAGGTGGCGCGAGAGCAGATCTCTGGTTTCGAGACCATGGGCTGCTATGGCGCCACTAAGGGCAAGCCCGAGGCGATCTTAATCCAAAGACAAATGGAAGCTTTTGAGAAGATCGATACTCTCTTTAAAGGCGCTCTTACGGGTGTTCTTGATGATTCCATTGTGGATTCGTATATGTCGTTTGACAACGGCAAGGACATGTGGGCAGCGCTTCGAGGCCAAGTTTGGTGCCTCGGACGCCGTAGCGAAGTTATGCGTCATGGAGCAATTCTATGACTACAAGATGGTGATGAGCGCTGTTATACAAATGAGGCTCATGAGATCTGATCGCTTCATAAAAGAACTTGAGCTCTTCAAGTGTGTGTTGCGGACAAATTTGTGGCGGAGGCATTATTGCCAAGCTTCCACCTTCGTGGAACAATTTTGCTACTTCTGAAACACAAGAGCAGGAGTTTTCCGTTGCGGATCTCATTGGTACTCTTGATGTTGAAGAGAAGGCGAAACAAAGGACACACGTGCTCGAGTTGCGAGGAGCTTCTAGTGCCCACATGGTACGTAAGAAGAACTTCCAGCCCAATAAGTTCAAAAACAACAAGAACAAAACTCGGGGAAAAGGCAAGTTTGATACAAAGAACAAGCCATCACATTCTACCAACTTCAAGAAGAATTCGCATAAGAAGGGAAGGACTTTGCCATGTCTGCGGTGATCCTAATCTTTGGGCTCGAAGTGTCCTAACCGCTTTGAGGAGCGCGAACATGAGAAGGCGGCAAGTCCGCTAATGTTGTGATCGGTGATCTTGATATGAAGGAATCGAGTGCAGTATTTTTCCTACCATCCTTTCGATATTTCAATCCTCGATTGGTTAATTGACACGGTGCCAATGTACATGTTTGTCTTGGCGCCTCCATGTTTTCTTCTTACCGGCCACGAGGACTTCTCCCGTCTTGATGGGGAACGGGTCACATGCCATCGTTCGAGGTGTTGGTGCGGTCGATCTGAAGTTTACTTGGGAAGACCGTGCGTCTCAAGAACGTTCATCATGTGCCGTCAATCAATAAAAATCTCGTTAGCGGTTCCGTTTATGTCGAGATGGTTTTAAGTTGGTTTTGAGTCCAATAAAGTTGTAATTTCCAAGTGTGGACAATTTGTTGGAAAAGGCTATGAGTGCGGAGGCTTGTTCCGCCTATCTTTGTCGATATTTGCACTAAAGTTATTAATAATGTTTGCCACAATAATGAGTCGATATTTGGCATGCACGACTTTGTCATATTAACTTTGGTTGCATGACGCGGCTAGCCAATATGAATTTAATTCGAAAATCTCTCTTGTCAAAGGCTCTAAGTGCCAAGTATGTGTGCAAGCTAAACAACCTCGCAAGTCCCATAAGACTGCAGAGGCAAGAGACTTAAGCGCCACTAGAGCTTATACATTCGATCTTTGTGAGATGAATGGCGTGTTGACAAAAGGTGGAAAGAGATATTTCATGGCGTTGATTGATGACTCCACTAGATATTGTTATGTGTATCTTCGAAATCAAAAGATGAGGCTTTAACTTTCTTCAAAAACTATAAAGTGAGGCAGAGAACCAACTTGATCGAAAAATTAAGCGGCTTAGGTCCGATCGTGGTGGAAGTATTTTTCCAATGAATTTGATCTGTTTTGTGCGGAACATGGTATAATCCATGAGAGGGCGCCTCCCTACTCACCTCGGTCTAATGGGGTGGCGAAAGAAAGAACCGAACTCTAAGCGATTTGGTTAACGCCATGTTAGACACATCGGGTCTTTCCATGGAATGGTGGGGGGAGGCGCTAATGACCGCGTGTCATGTCCTAAACCGAGTTCCCACAAAGCATAAGACTATGACTCCATTTGAGGAATGGGAAAGGAAAAGGTTGAAACTCTCTTACCTACGTTCTTGGGGTTGTTTGGCGAAAGTCAATATACCAATTCCCAAGAAGCGCAAGCTTGGACCAAAAACCGTGGATTGTGTTCTTACGGGCTATGCTTTTCATAGCATTGGCTATAGATTTTGATAATAAAATCTGAGGTATCCGACATGCATGTTGGTACGATTATGGAGTCTAATGATGCAACTTTCTTTGAGGACATATTTCCTATGAAGAATATGTCAAGTTCATCAAATCGGGAGATACCTATTCCATCTAGTGAGGAACTCTTTGTAATTCTGAACCCACCATTGCGATGGAACAAGTTGAGAATCTGTTGAGGGTGACAATGAAAATCTGTAAGGAGTAAGAGGCAGAGGACTGCAAAGTCCTTTGGTGATGATTTCATTGTGTACCTTGTGGATGACACACCGGGACTATTTGAAGCCTATGCATCTCGATCTTGACTCTTTGGAAGGAAGCTGTTAAAAGCGAGATGGATTCCATCTTAGCTAACGGAACACGGGAGATCACCGACCGTCCTTATGGGTGCAAACACAGAGGATGTAAGTGGGTGTTCAAGAAGAAGCTTAGACACGATGGTGCGATTGAAAAGTACAAGGCACGGCTTGTGGCTAAGGGTTATACCCAGAAAGAAGGTGAAGACTTCTTTGATACTTACTCACCCGTGGCTAGATCGACCACAATTGGTGCTACTATCATTGGCTGCCTCACATGGTCTTCTCGTTCATCAAATGGACGTTAAGGCGGCTTTCCTCAATGGAGAGTTGAAGGAGGAAATTTACATGGATCAGCCAGATGGTTTTGTAGTACTGGTCAAGAAGGAAAGGTGTGCAAGTTATTAAAGTCTTTATATGGCCTTAAGCAAGCTCCTAAGGAGTGGCATGAGAAGTTCGAAAGAACATTAAGCTGCTGCGGCTTTGTAGTGAATGATGGTGACAAGTGTGTGTACTATCGCCATGGTGGGGCGAAGGAGTTATTCTTTATGCGTATGTCGACGACATATTGATCTTTGGAACCAAACTTGATTTAATCAAGGAGGTTAAGGATTTCTTATCTCATTGTTTTGAGATGAAGGATCTAGGAGTAGCTGATGTTATCTTAAACATCAAGCTGTTGAGAGATGAGAATGGTGGGATCACACTGCTTGCTTGATCTCACTATGTGGAAAAGGTTTTGAGTCGTTTTGGGTATAGCGATTGCACGCCTTCTCCAACTCCATATGATGCTAGTGTGTTGCTTGAAAGAATCGACAGATTGCTAGAGATCAAGCGAGGTATTCTCAGATTATTGGCTCGCTTATGTATTTGGCGAGTGCCACGAGGCTGACATCTCTTTTGCTGTGAGCAAGCTGAGTCGGTTTGTGTCAAAACCGGAGATGATCATTGGCGTGCGCTTGAGAGAGTTATGCGCTACTTGAAGGGCTTTGCGAGCTATGGGATTCACTACACGGGTATCCAAAGTCTT
This sequence comes from Aegilops speltoides, assembly GCA_021437245.1. Lineage (NCBI taxonomy): Eukaryota > Viridiplantae > Streptophyta > Magnoliopsida > Poales > Poaceae > Aegilops > Aegilops speltoides. Next base: position 477,012,219 of record CM038147.1, read on the forward strand.
TGGAGGTTATAGTGACTCGAATGGATATCGATGCCGATGAGATTAAGGCCACAAGTGGTTATGTTTTTACACTTGGTGGTGGCGCTGTTTCTGGAAGTCTTGCAAGCGAGACCATCTTAACGAGGTCAACTATGGAAGCAGAACTCACGGCATTAGACACGCCTTTGTTGAAGCGAGTGGCCGTGAGCTATTGATGGACTTACCTATGGTTGAAAAACCAATACCCCTATCTCGATGAAGCTGTGATAATCAAGCTGTGATCGTCAAGATAAGCAGTTCTAAGGACAATATGAAGTCCTCAAGGCATGTGAAGAGGAGATTAAAATCTGTCAGAAAGCGAGGAACTCGGAGTTATTACGTTGGATTATATCCAAGCGTCGAAAAACTTAGCGATCCCTTCACAAAGGGTCTATCACGTAATGTGATAGATAATGCATCGATGGAGATGGGTTTGAGACCCACCGCATGAGTTGTCCATAGTGGTAACCCACTCTATGTGATCGGAGATCCCGTGAAGTAGAAGTGGGAGACAAGCTGTTGGTCAGCTGAGAGGAGAGTATCCTTATTTTAATTATCCCACTCCGTGAAGATGCAATACTCTCTGATCTGCATGGCAGGTTGATATCTATCTTAATGTGTTCCAAGTGGCTTATTTGAGTAGCAGAGATGTTGTCTGCAGAGCATCTCTGAGGAACACACCTATATGAATTTTGATGTTAACGTCGCGATCTGTGAGAAGTGGGTGCTCTCTAATAAATTCATGAAAGGCCCCGAGTACGACGTATACGCTCCACCCGCGGGGAAGCCTTGTGGCAGCCCAGTACCGGTCAAGAATATGTGTGGAACTAGTCTCGCAGAAAACTTGTAGTTCAAGGCATAGTCCACTATTCAAGTTGTGATCTAGTGTAGCATAAATCTCTAAGTGGAAGTTCAACTTCACAGTCTCCACTAAGCACCGGTATATAAACAATGTTTTGGAACCAAATGGTGAAATGTGCCAATGAGACTTTGTGGGGGATTGTTGGAATTTGCTAGTGGGCTTTTGGCCCAAAGCCCAACTAAATTTCTGAAATTCTCTTGGCCCATTCATGCACACATGTGAGTGGAGTGAGTGAGGCTAAAGTTTAGTCCCACCTCATAAGTTGAGAGAGTTGCACCTCTTTATAAGGTGAGCTCTCCTACCACTTGTATGAGCATGAGAAGAGGAGACCTACACGCGCTCCTCCTCCTCGCTCGCCTCGCCACGCCACGCCTAGTCACGACGCGCCGCTGGGTGCGGGATTGAGCCGAGCCGAGGGCGAGCTATGCACGTTGTGTCTATATTTTTGCTGCTCGGGAAAAATTAATGAGTCATTAATTAATAATTAACAGACGCGTTAATTCTTGAGCAGTTTCGATTCTTTTGGATCGTGGCGACTTCGGGACGTGGGGTTTACTCCACGACCTACCCGCCCGCACTATATAGTCAGCAGACGTCTACCCTAGCCGCCGCCGCTTCGTATGGTTTCTCACCACCGTTCGATCCATTGCGCGCCGATCAAGTCTTCTCCATCCCTCCTTTCGGCGTGCACCGGAGAAGGGACAAGAGCCTCGGAACCCGCCTCTCGTGATCTGACGGGAGAGGGCGTCGAGTTTTGGGGAGCGCTTTTCGATGACTGGCAATGACGACTCATGACGACGACTTCTTCCCGACCTCGGCAACCTCATCCTCAACGACATGGGCGACAACGTCAACGCCGGCGGTGCTGTTCCCGCTGCACCGTACGTGAATTCTATCTTTCTGTTCGAGATCGTGGTAGAATTCATGTTTCTAGTATGTGCCCTAGATGTGATCTGTTCATCTGCTATGCTAGTTCGCATGATTAGTTCAATCTCTGCTACTGTAGTCATGATTTATCTTCTATTATTCGGATCAAATCTCGTAGTAATTTGCTCATATTTTCAACAGATCCTCTCGCTGTTCTGGCTTCTCCAACTCTTCGTTCGTAGCAAACGGTGGAAGAACGGAGTAGTAGTTCAAGCTGCTGCTGCGTCCGTCATTGAGAGGGAACGTGCCAAAAACAAATGTACAACTAGTGGTACGGCTAGCATGTCAGTTGTGCAAGGACACGAACGATTGAAGGGATGGGAGATGTGCAGCAGAGCAGCGGAAGGAGGCATAATGGCACTGTGGAGCAGGGTGGCCGGCAGGCGTCACGGCATCGACATGGCTTTCCCTTCACGCCTTCTACGGCCCGGGTTGGGGCAGGCGGGGACACCCGCGTCGGCATCTGGGCGTCCTGCACCTTGCTCCTTCTCGCTCTGTAGAGTACAGTAATTATTCGCAAAACTGTAACGAGTGGAGCAGTAGTCAGCAGCCACGCCACCGCTCGCCAGTCGCTGGGGTAAGTATCAGGTGATACCAACCCTTACATGATACCATGATACCAACTTTTAAAATTCAAATTTAAATATATCAAAAAATTCTGGAAAAAAAATCACGGATGCTCACAACACATATGTCGACAACCTCTAAAAAATTCAGATCAAAATTCGAAACATACAACGAGAAACAAAAAAGACAAATTCAGATGTGAATAGTGTCATTTTTTGCTTTTGTCTTCTTTTGACACTATTCATGGTAGATTTGTCTTTTTTGTTTCTCTATGTGTATGTTGAATTTTGATCTGAATTTTTTAGGGGTTGTCGACATTTGTGTTGTCAACATTCATGATTTTTTTCAGAATTTTTTGACATGTTTAAATTTGAATTTTAGAAGTTGGTATCATGGTAGCATGTAAATGTTGGCATCACCTGATATTTTCCCGTCGCTGGTATTCACCACGCCTCCACGAGTGCTTGTAGCCGCCCAACCGAGCTATTATTTTTTAAATAATACATTTTTATTAATTTTCAGAAATATTACACTGAATATATATACATATTCTTCTTAAAAAAATAACACATCGTCATCCTACGGGGGACGAGTAGAGGTTATCGTGCGACAGCTAGACAACTCGGTCCCGTCGTCTTATCGGGGGACGACATCTGGCCTCTCGTCCATGTGGCGGCCGACGAGTGGCCAGGCCACGTCGCGCGGCGCTCCCCTTCGGGCCGACTGTTGATCTCGGTGGCTGGGGCCCAGCCGACACACGTGTCGCCCAGCCGCACGACGACAGGGTAGCCCCCCCGGCTCGGCCCCTTTTCTTCCTCCTCCTTCCCTTCTCTTCCTTTCTTCTTCATGTTCTTCTTTCCTTCTCTTCCCCACTCGAAAACACTCCCATTTCTACACCAAATTCGGCCATTTTTTTCGATTTGCCACCGTGGATGCGTTGTAGATAGTTGGGGGAGGCAAGGGACACCTCGATCTACTGATCGGGTAACTCGTGGTGGTCGCGGTGAGCATTTTCTTGGAGGTTTTTTTGAGCATATTGGTGGAGGTTGTGGTGGTGGTGGAGGTGTAGCTCGGGCAGTGTGGTGGAGGTGGTGGAGGTGAAGCTCCGGCAGTGTGGTCGAGTCTCCGGCTCCGGCTCCGGTGATTGAAGGCTATCGTTCATCGTTGCTTTGCAGGCTTAAGGTATAATTCAACAGACATTTTCTCTGTCGTAGTTGCTCCGTTAGTATTCGGTAATATGTTTCAATGTTAACTATATTAGGTGTGCGTATATTTTTATTTGCTCCGGTAGTATCCATAATATATTTATATGTCAAATATTTAGTTGTGTGAATATTTTTAGTTGCTCCGGTAATATTTCGTACTATATGTGGATGTCAAATACTTAGGTGTGCTAGTATGTGTAGTTGCTCATGTAATATCCGTAATATATTTAGATGTCAAATATGTAGTTATGTCAATATTTATAGTTGCTCCGGTAATATCCGTAATATATTTAGAGTTAAAAAAATTAGGTGTGTGTGAATATTTTTAGTTTTTCATGCTCTTAATAGTTCTCTATTGCCGTTGAAAAAAACAGCTGAGATGTCTGATGTAGTGAAGTTTGTATTTTACTATGGTCCTGGCACTGTCCAAACAAATGAGATGGGAGCTGATTTGATCACATAGAGGTGCCACTCACCGCCCCTCAAACATGGTCTGTCAGTCAGTTGAAAGAATTGTTGACAACAAGTTTAGGGCTTGGTATTGAAACACACACCGGAGGTGTTCATGCATTGTGGACACGGTCAAGTTCAGCCGATTACTTTTATTTGAGGCCAATAGAGCAAGAATCTGAAGGGGTGCGATGGTTACAAGGTTGTGAACGCATCGTGTGCAATCATATTGCCTTAGTGCTTCCCGTCTTGAAGGAGGTCATCACCCTGGGCAGAGCAGTGAAGGGATTCAATTATCAATGTCAAATGTTGGAGATGATGTTTACGAACCAGGGCAGAGTAGTAAGGTAGAAGGAGGAAATGTTGATGGTTATTACAATGGCGAGGCGGACGCTGGCGAGGTAGGTGGGCACATTCAGAACCAGATGGAAGAAGAAGACACCGATGATGATAGTGGTCATGGCGCTGATTCTGACGAGTCGGATGACGAAGAAAATGCAGAGGAGGTCCCGAATCCTGCATCATGAATCATGACTTCTCATGTGCAATGACCGTGAACGATGGGCACGATTCCGTATGTCAATATCACCAGAGCAACATTGCGACGGGTGCTATGTAATCTAACAAGGAAGCTCTGAAGGATGCAATAATAGATTTGGCAATGTCCATGCAAAGGGTTTTTAGAGCTCAGATGTCAAGTCATAAATACTTGACAATGGTATGCAAGAATGCATATTGTCCCGCCAGGGTGCACGACTATCTCCCTAAGTATCGCTCAAGTTGGGTGATTAGTGACTTAGGTAATTACACTTGTATTATTCCCTGCATCCCTCAAGATCATGCCAACCTTTCATCCACGTTTATTGTGAGGTTGTTTTACATTGAGATAGTGGAGAACAAAAACAGAATTTCTTATGGCAAAGCTTGGAGGGCTAAGCATAGGGCCCTTGAGAGGAGATTTGGTTCTTATTTTGATGCATACGAATCTGTTGTCCGACTCCTTCACACACTGCAGCAGTGGAATCCGGGCACACATGTCGATTTCCAAGATCTCTTCATGCTAGAGTTCCCAACTGTGAGGTGTTGCATCGGGTCTTCTTCCCTTTTGGTGTATGCATAGAAGCTTTCAGGCATTGCCGACCGGTGATATGTGTAGATGGCACATTTCTCACTGGCAAGTACAAGGGTCAAATCCTGATAGCCATTGGTCAAGATGGACAAAATCAAACAGTCCTACCAGTTGGACATGGTTCTTCAGGCAACTAAAAATATCAGTTGTGAAGGATAAGCCTAATGTGTGCATCCTTCATGTCAGGCATGCAGGTATACTCAGTGCGATAAAGACACTGACAAACCCTGGCCCCGAGGAACAAACTCCATGGCAGGACTTGCAGAGCCGTTGGTGCACGCGCCATCTGGAGGCTAATTTCTTCTCGTAGTTCAGAAATAAGAACCTGATGAATCTATTCAAAAAAACACTGCAAGCAGAATCAGCTATGGAAGTACAATTTGATACGTGACAAACTTAATGTGTGCACGCAGAGACACGTTAGGGACAGGAAGGTTGCAAGAGATGCATCAGTGAGGGCACATGTTGAAGCAGTAGCTGCACAGTTAGCAACAAGAACAACGGCCGTGGAGGGGAGCCTGTTGGGCTATCTGACTTGCTAGGATTTGATCTACCTAGTACCAAGAGAAGGCCCGGAAGACCGATGAAAACCTTCGAGCAGTAGATAGAGCATGAGCCTCTGGAGAGGTGGTCTTTGCTGCATGACACACATGGATCAAGGTACGGTGTCATGACTACCAACCTCGCAGAAACATACAACTTTGTCCCTAGAGGAAACCAAGCATTCCCACTTACAACCATTGTTGAGGGGATTTTCTATGGCACCGTCAAGCATTTCAAAGATAGACGTCAAAAAGCAAAGCAGTATATCTTGAACAACCCGAACACACCGTATCGTGAAAGAGTCATGAACTACATGCACGAAAAGATGAAAAGAGGTAGGTCACACACTGTAGTCGCCATCAGTAATCAAGAAAGAAGGTTTGAGGTCCGCTTAGCTAACAACAATTTCAGATGTGCAAATGAGTTGATGAGCCAAGAAGCGGGAATCGTAGGGTTCAGAAAATGGGACATGCATCTATCGGCTTACAGGAAGCCAATTAGAACAAACCGTTGTGCGGAAAGACAATTAGAGCTAATCGTCCTACGGAAAGACAATTAGATCTTATTGTCCTATTGAAAGACAATTAGTTCAACAACCAGTAGCCAATAGGAGGCCTGGCCCAATCGATATCCGTATAGCCGACAGGGTACCAATCGGCTTCCTACTGGACGACGGCTATCCGTTGGCCGATGATGTATTATTTTAAAAAAATCGGCATAATATTTCTGCTAATTAATAAAAAAATTTATTATTTTTCAAAAATTAGCCCCAACGGATATCCACACGGAAAGGTGGCGTGCTCGAACGAAATGTAGGGAAATTCTGCCGTCCATAATCTGTACTACCACTACTGCTACTCGTGTGAGATGAGATACACAAACAGTCCATACTTGAGTACTCGTGCATACTTCGTACCTGTCCCAATAGCACAAGCAGCATGCAACAGTATCACCGGCATGCATGCATGCGTGCTGCGTGCAAAGTTGCAAACACGCACAAGCCCAGGAGCAGCAGCAGAGGCTGTACTACTGCTGAGTTGTGACGTGTACAGTATTACTCCGAGTGGAAGCACAAATGACAGGGCTCCGGCCTCACCTTTGCACCTGACGCTGGCGTGTGAGGGAACACTTGGATTTCTCATGTCTCCTCGCGCTCAGACGAACCGGCTCCTCTGGCGTGGTGAAGCAAAGGTAGGGAAGCTACAGTGCTCCCTTGTGTAAAAGCACGGAGGAAAGTCAGGGGGCAAAGCAGACACTGTGGCTAAGATAATGAAGCTCATTACTGCAGACAAATTACCGTAGATAATGCAGGTTCAGATCACTGTTCATGCGTCTGTGGAGAAGCAATGTCAGGGGACTGTAGCATCAAGCAACTTAAATGATCTGAATGGCAGCCAGTTGTCGACATGGCGTTGAACATCCTACCTGGCTGGCAAAGAGGCCTAGTTACCAGGCCAGGTCGTCTCATTCTCGTCAACCAAGTTATGAGAGCACGTGCTACTCACCACTTGATGATTGCAGAGGCCCCCAAATGGGCTTTGGAGCGTGTCGACCAAGGTTGTCGCGCTTTCTTCTGGGGCGGCACCGAGGAGGTTCATGGTGGGAAGTGCGTGGTTTCCTGGAGAAGGGTTTGTCGCCCGAAGCAGCTCGGCGGGCTGGGTGTGATTGATCTTTACAAGCACGGGATTGCCCTAAGATTGAGATGGGAGTGGTTGAGGCGTAAGGACAGGACTAGGCCTTGGCAGGGCCTCAACTTGGTCATGGATAAAAACGTCACCGCTGCTTTTGATAGCTTGGTCAAGTGGCAGATTGGTGGAGGAGCGCAAATCCTATTCTGGAAGGATATATGATGTAATGGGGCTACCATAAACGACATTGCCCCCCTAGTGGTGGCTCGGGTTCGGACGCACGTGCGCAACAAGAGGAGTCTGCTGGATGCCTTGAACTCACATGATTGGGCCAATGACATCGTTGGAGATCTTTGCACGGAGGGACTCTCCCAGTACATCACTCTTTGGGAGATTCTCATGGACGTGCAACTGGATCCGGAGGGGGAAGACAAGCCAATTTGGGCCTGGGACAACTCTGGGACTTACACCACGTCCTCTGCTTACAGGATGCTCTGTCAAGGTGGGATCCGGTTTCATTCTTACTCGGCTATCTGGAGGTGTTGGACGCCGCTTGCTTGCAAGATCTTCATGTGGCTTCCTGTCCAGTACCATCTATGGACCGCAGACAGGAGAGTCCTCCATGGTCTGCAAGACCAAACCTCCGCTTGCTTTCTCTGTGACCAAGAAGAAGACACAGTCGATCATATCCTGTTGCAGTGCGTCTTTGCGCGACAAGTATGGTACCTGTGTATGTGCAGAATGCACTTGGATCCGCAGCTCTGCCCTAATGCTTTGGACAGCTTGGTGCCATGGTGGTCAGCCACTAGGAAACGTATCTCAAAGGGATCCCGGAAACGTTTTGACGCGGTGGTCATGCTAATCTGCTGGAGCCTATGGAAGCAACGCAATGGGAGAGTCTTTGGTAATCGCGCCATCCTGAACAAGTGGGGCACGACCGAGGCGATCTTCGACGAGCTTAGGAACTGGATAGCAACAAGAGCTTTTGGAGATCATGTAGTTAGTGAGGTTTAGTGTTAGTCTATCGGAGTGGAGGTCTGGCTATGTTAGGATCCTTCGTGATCTCTAACTTGCCACCGTGTAACCCTCTTGTACATATTTTCTTTCTCCTATAAAGCTATGGTACGCCTTTGGCGTACCCTCGAAAAAAAGAAGACATTTTTGTCTGACAGCGCAGTTAGAGCAACTCCAACGGGCACAAAGCCCTCCGGCAGAATCTGGAGAAGAACAAAAAAAGAATGGTTCCGCTTACTCACAACTCAGAGGGGATGCCGCTTACTACTCAAATCGTTTCTTGTTTGGATTGCGAAGGCCAGCCTTCCACCTCTTTATACTTATGTTTAGCAGTGTACCTAGTCTTACTTCTTTTTTAGTCTACGTTTGTGTCCCAAGCTTGCAAGTGGGTGACCCAAACAGACACCGATTTTATCTTTTTTTGTCTGTTTGGGTCGCCCGTCCGCCTGTCCGCATCTGCTTTTTCATTTGGGTCGGCATGTGTGCCCAACGAGAGGCGGATGCATTTTTTGCATGTACGTCTCGGCATTTCCTCGAACACGTAGCAGGCAGGGTAGCTCACACTGGGGTGCACGTTGACCATGGTCGGGACAAGTTGCAGCCACGCGAGCTCGTACGAGGGGCGCCCGTGTTGGGGAACGTAGTAATTTCAAAATTTTCCTACGCACACGCAAGATCATGGTGATGCATAGCAATGAGAGGGGAGAGTGTTGTCTCGTACCCTCGAGACCAAGCGAAGCGATCTGGCGTAGAGGAAGTAGTCGACGTTCTCCTCGCGATCCAACCGATCCAGCGCCGTTACTCCGGCGCCTCGAGTTCTTGACACACGTACAGCTCGGTGGCGCTCCTCGGGCTCCGATCCAGCAAAGCTCCGGGGAGAGAGTTCCGTCGGCCGACGGCGTGGTGGCGATCTTGATGTTCTACCGATGCAGGCTTCGCCTAAGCACCGCTTCTGATATGACCGAGGTGGAATATGGTGGAGGGGGCACCGACACGGCTAAGGAGCGATCTCAAGGATCAACTTGTGTGTTCATGGGGTGCCCCTGCCCCGTATATAAAGGAGGGAGGGAGGAGGAGGCCGGCCCTCTCTATGGCGCGCCATGGGGAGTCCTACTCCCACCGGGAGTAGGATTCCCCCTTTCCTAGTCCAACTAGTAGTCCTTCCATGTATTAGGAGTAGGAGAGAAGGAAAGGGAATAGAGAAGGAGAAGGAAGGAAGGGCCCCCCCTCCCTAGTCCAATTCGGACTAGACCAAGGGGAGGGCAGCGGCCACCCTTTTGGCCCTTTTTCTTCTTTCCCGTATGGCCCATTAAGGCCCAATACGAATTCCCGTAACTCTCCGGTATTCCGAAAAATACCCGAATCACTCGGAACCTTTCCGAACTCCGAATATAGTCGTCCAATATATCGATCTTTACGTCTCGACCATTTCGAGACTCCTCGTCATGTCCCCGATCTCATCCGGGACTCGAACTCCTTCGGTACATCAAAACTCATAAACTCATAATATAAGCATCATCGAAACCTTAAGCGTGCGGACCCTACGGTTCGAGAACAATGTAGACATGACCGAGACACGTCTCGGTCAATAACCAATAGCGGGACCTGGATGCCCATATTGGTTCCTACATATTCTCGAAGATCTTTATCGGTCGGACCGCATAACAACAGACGTTGTTCCTTTGTCATCGGTATGTTACTTGCCCGAGATTCGATCGTCGGTATCCAATACCTAGTTCAATCTCGTTACCGGCAAGTCTCTTTACTCGTTCCGTAATACATCATCTCACAACTAACTCATTAGTTGTAATGCTTGCAAGGCTTAAGTGATGTGCATTACCGAGAGGGCCAGAGATACCTCTCCGAGAATCGGAGTGACAAATCCTAATCTCGAAATCGCCAACCCAACATCGCCTTTGGAGACACCTGTAGTACTCCTTTATAATCACCCGATTACGTTGTGACGTTTGGTAGTACCAAAGTGTTCCTCCGCAAGCGGAGTTGCATAATCTCATAGTTATAGGAACATGTATAAGTCATGGATAAAAGCAATAGCAACATACTAAGCGATCGGGTGCTAAGCTAATGGAATGGGTCATGTCAATCAGATCATTCAACTAATGATGTGACCTTGTTAATCAAATAACAACTCCTTGTTCATGGTTAGGAAACATAACCATCTTTGATTAACAAGCTAGTCAAGTAGAGGCATACTAGTGACACTATGTTTGTCTATGTATTCACACATGTATTATGTTTCGGTTAATACAATTCTAGCATGAATAATAAACATTTATCATGAAATAAGGAAATAAATAATAACTTTATTATTGCCTCTAGGGCATATTTCCTTCATCTCCCACTTGCACTAGAGTCAATAATCTAGATCACATCGCCATGTGATTAACATCGATAGTTCACATCATCATGTGATTAACACCCATAGTTCACATTGCCATGTGACCAATACCCAAAGGGTTTACTAGATTCAGTAATCTAGTTCACATCGCTATGTGATTAACACCCAAAGAGTACTAAGGTGTGATCATGTTTTGCTTGTGAGACAATCTTAGTCAACGGGTCTTTCACATTCAGATCCGTTATGTATTTTGCAATTTTCTATGTCTACAATGCTCTTGCGGAGCTACTCTAGCTAATTGCTCCCACTTTCAATATGTATCTAGATCGAAACTTAGAGTCATCGGATCGGTGTCAAAACTTGCATCGGCGTAACCCTTTACTGACCTAACCTTTTGTCACTTCCATAATCGAGAAACATATCCTTATTCCACTAAGGATAATTTTGACCGCTGTCTAGTGATCTACTCCTAGATCACTATTGTACTCCCTTGCCAAACTCAGTGTAGGGTATACAATAGGTCTGGTACACAGCATGGCATATTTTATAGAACCTATGGCTAAGGCATAGGGAATGACTTTCATTCTCTTTCTATCTTCTGCCGTGGTCGGGTTTTGAGTCTTACTCAATTTCACACCTTGTAACACAGGCAAGAACTCTTTCTTTGACTGTTCCATTTTGAACTACTTCAAAATTTTGTCAAGGTATGTACTCACTGAAAAAACTTATCAAGCGTCTTGAACTATCTCTATAGATCTTGATGCTCAATATGTAAGCAGCTTCACCAAGGTCTTTCTTTGAAAAACTCCTTTCAAACACTCCTTTATGCTTTGCAGAATAATTCTACATTATTTCTGATCGACAATATGTCATTCACATATACTTATCAGAAATGTTGTATTGCTCCCACTCACTTTTTAGTAAATCAGGCTTCTTTGCAAGTCTCAGTATAAACTATATCTTTGATCAACTTATCAAAGCGTATATTCCAACTCGAGATGCTTGCACCAGTCCATAGATGGATCATTGGAGCTTGCACACTTTGTTAGCTCCTTTGGATCGATAAAACCTTCGGTTGCATCATATACAACTCTTCCTCCGAAACCCATTCAGAATGCAGTTTTACATCCATTTGCCAAATTTCATAAATTGTGGCAATTGCTAACATGATTCGGACAGACTTAAGCATCGCTACGAGTTGAGAAAATCTCATTGTAGTCAACACCTTGAACTTGTCAAAAACCCTTTTGCGACAAGTTGAGCTTTGTAGATAGTAACACTACTATCAAGCGTCATCTTCCTCTTGAAGATCCATTTATACAATATGGCTTGCCGATCATCGGAAACTCCACCAAAGTCCACACTTTGTTCTCATACATGGATCTCATCTCAGATTTCATGGCCTCAAGCCATTTCGCGAATCTGGGCTCATCATCGCTTCCTCATAGTTTGTAGGTTCATCATGGTCTAGTAACATGACTTCCAGAATAAGATTACCGTACCACTCAGTGCGGATCTCACTCTGGTTTACCTACGAGATTCGGTAGTAACTTGATCGAAGTTACATGATCATCATCATTAGCTTCCTCACTAATTGGTGTAGTAGTCACAGAACAGATTTACGTGATGAACTACTTTCAATAAGGGAGAAGGTACAATTACCTTATCAAGTTCTACTTTCCTCCCACTCACTTCTTTCGAGAGAAACTCCTTCTCTAGAAAGGATCCATTTATTAGCAACAAATGTTTTGCCTTGGATCTGTGATAGAAGGTGTACCCAATAATTTCCTTTGGGTATTCTATGAAGACGCACTTCTCCGATTTGGGTTTGAGCTTATCGGGATGAAACTTTTCACATAAGCATTGCAGCCCAAACTTTAAGAAATGACAACTTTGGTTTCTTGCTAAACCACAGTTCATATAGTGTCGTCTCAGCGGTTTAGATGGTGCCCTATTTAACGTGAATGCAGGTATCTCTAATGCATGATCCCAAAACGATATTGGTAAATCGGTAAGAAACATCATAGGTTGTACTATATCAAATAAAGTACGGTTATGACGTTCAGACACACCATTATGATGTGGTGTTCCAGGTGGCATGAATTTGTGAAACTATTCCACATTGTTTTAATTGAAGACCAAACTCGTAACTCAAATATTTGTCTCCGCGATCAGATCGTAGAAACCTTATTTTCTTGTCACGATGATTTTTCCACTTCACTCTGAAATTCTTTGAACCTTTCAACTATTTCAGACTTATGTTTCGTCAAGTAGATATACCCATATCTGCTCAAATCATCTGTGAAGGTCGAGAAAATAATGATACCGCCATGAGCCTTAACACTCATTGGATCGCATACATCGGTATGTATTATTTCCAATAAGTCGGTTGCTCGCTCCACTATTCCGAGAACGAAGTCTTAGTCATCTTGCCCATGAGGCATGGTTACAAGCATCAAGTGATTCATAATCAAGTGATTCCAAAATCCCATCGACATGGAGTTTCTTCGTGTGCTTTACACCAATATGACCTAAGCGGCGATGCCACAAATAAGTTGCACTATCATTATTAACTTTGCATCTTTTGGTTTCAATATTATGAATATGTGTATCACTACGATCGAGATCCAATGAACCATTTTCATTGGGTGTGTAACCATATAAGGTTTTATTCATGTAAGCAGAACAACAGTTTATTCTCTTACTTAAATGAATAACCGTATTGCAATAAACATGATCAAATCATATTCATGCTCAACGCAAACACCAAATAACATTTATTTAGGTTCAACACTAATCCCGAAAGTATAGGGAGTGTGCGATGATGATCATATCAATCTTGAAACTACTTTCAACACACATCATCACTTCACCCTTAACTAGTTTACTTTTATTCGCAACCCCGTTTGAGTTACTACTCTTAGTAACTGAACCAGTACCAAATACCGAGGGGTTGCTATAAACACTAGTAAAGTACACATCAATAACATGTATATCAAATATACCTTTGTTTACTTTGCCATCCTTCTTATCCGCCAAATACTTGGGGTAGTTCTGCTTCCAGTAATCAGTCCCTTTGCAGTAGAAGCACTTAGTTTCAGGCTTAGGTCCAGACTTGGGATTCTTCACTTGAGCAACAACTTGCTTGCCGTTCTTCTTGAAGTTCCCTTCTATCCCTTTTACTTGAAACTAGTGGTCTTGTTAACCATCAACACTTGATGTTCTTTCTTGATTTCTACCTTCATCGATTTCATCATCATGAAAAACTCGGGAATTATTTTCACCATCCCTTGCATACTATAGTTCATCCCGAAGTTCTACTAACTTGGTGATGGTGACTAGAGAATTCTGTCAATCACTATCTTATCTGGAAGATTAACTCCCACTTGATTCAAGCGATTATTGTACCCAGACAATCTGAGCACATGCTCACTAGTTGGCGATTCTCCTCCATCTTTTAGCTATAGAACTTGTTGGAGACTTCATATCTCTTAACTCGGGTATTTGCTTGAAATATTAACTTCAACTCTGGAACATCTCATATGGTCCATGATGTTCAAAACATCTTTGAAGTCGATTCTAAGCCATAAAGCATGGTGCACAAAACTATCAAGTAGTCATCATATTGAGCTAGCCAAATGTTCATAACGTCGCATCCGCTCCTGCAATAGGTCATCACCTAGCGGTGCATTAAGGACATAATTCTTACATGCAGCATTGAGGATAAACCTCGGATCGCGGATCCAATCCGCATCATTGCTACTAACATTTTTCAACACAATTTTCTCTAGGAACATATGAAAATAAACATATGAAAGCAACAACGCGAGCTATTGATCTACAACATAATTTGCAAAATACTACGGGACTAAGTTCATGATAAATTTAAGTTCAATTAATCATATTACTTAAGAACTCCCACTTAGACAGACATCTCTCTAGTCATCTAAGTGATCGGTGATCCAAATCAACTAAACCATAACCGATCATCACGTGAGATGGAGTAGTTTTCAATGGTGAACATCTTATGTTGATCATATCTACTATATGATTCACGCTCGACCTTTCGGTCTCCGTGTTCGAGGCCATATCTGCATATGCTAGGCTCGTCAAGTTTAACTGAGTATTCGCGTGTGCAAAACTGGCTTGCACCCGTTGTAGATGGACGTGAGAGCTTATCACACCCGATCATCACGTGGTGTGCAGGCACGACGAACTTTGGCAGCGGTGCATACTCGGGAGAACACTTCTTGATAATTTTAGTGAGAGATCATCTTAAAATGCTACCGTCAATCAAAGCAAGATAAGATGCATAAAGGATAAACATCACATGTAATCAATATAAGTGATATGATATGGCCATCATCATCTTGTGCTTGTGATCTCCATCTTCAAGCACCGTCGTGATCACCATCGTCACCGGCGCGACACCTTGATCTCCATCGTAGCATCGTTGTCGTTTCGCCATCTATTGCTTCTCGACTATCGCTACCGCTTAGTGATAAAGTAAAGCAATTATGTATGCGTTGCATTTCATACAATAAGCGACAACCATATGGCTCCTGCCGATTGCCGATAACTTAGGTTACAAAACATGATCATCTCATACAATAAAATATAGCATCACGTCTTGGCCATATCACATCACAACATGCCCTGCAAAAACAAGTTAGGCGTCCTCTACTTTGTTGTTGCAAATTTTACGTGGCTGCTACGGGCTGAAGCAAGAACCAATCTCACCTCGCATCAAAACCACAGCGATACTTCGTCAAATAGACTCCGTTTTAACCTTCTCAAGGACCGGGCGTAGCCACACTCAGTTCAACTAAAGTGAGAGAGACAGACACCCGCCAGCCACCTTTAAGCACGAGTGCTCGTAGCGGTGAAACCAGTCTCGCGTAAGCGTCTGGCGTAATGTCGGTCCGGGCGCTTCATCTCACAATACCGCTGAACCAAAGTATGACATCTTTGGTAGGCGGTATGACTTGTATCGTCCACAACTCACTTGTGTTCTACTCGTGCAAAACATCAAACCATAAAACCTAGGCTCGGATGCCACTTTTGGGGAACGTAGTAATTTCAAAATTTTCCTACACACACGCAAGATCATGGTGATGCATAGCGACGAGAGGGAGAGTGTTGTCTCACGTACCCTCGTGAGACCGAAGCGGAAGCGATCTGGCGTAGAGGAAGTAGTCGTCACGTTCTCCTCGCGATCCAACCGATCCAGCGCCGTTACTCCGGTGCCTCCGAGTTCTTGACACACGTACAGCTCGGTGGCGCTCCTCGGGCTCCGATCCAGCAAAGCTCGGGAGAGAGAGTTCCGTCAAGACGACGGCGTGGTGGCGATCTTGATGTTCTACCGATGCGAGGCTTCGCCTAAGCACCGCCACGATATGACCGAGGTGGAATATGGTGGAGGGGGCACCGCACACGGCTAAGGAGCGATCTCAAGGATCAACTTGTGTGTTCATGGGGTGCCCCTGCCCGTATATAAAGGAGGGAGGAGGAGGAGGCCGGCCCTCTCTATGGCGCGCCATGGGGAGTCCTACTCCCAGGGAGTAGGATTCCCCTTCCTAGTCAACTAGTAGTCCTTCCATGTATTAGGAGTAGGAGAGAAGGAAAGGGAATAGAGAAGGAGAAGGAAGGAAGGGGTGCCCCCTCCTAGTCCAATTCGGACTAGACCAAGGGGGGCGGCGGCCACCCTTTGGCCCTTTTTCTTCTTTCCCGTATGGCCCATTAAGGCCCAATACGAATTCCCGTAACTCCCGGTACTCGAAAAATACCGAATCACTCGGAACCTCTCCGAACTCGAATATAGTCGTCCAATATATCGATCTTTACGTCTCGACCATTTGAGACTCCTCGTCATGTCCCCGATCTCATCCGGGACTCGAACTCCTTGGTACATCAAAACTCATAAACTCATAATATAACATCGCATCGAAACCTTAAGCGTGCGGACCCTACGGTTCGAGAACAATGTATACATGACCGAGACACGTCTCGGTCAATAACCAATAGCGGGACCTGGATGCCCATATTGGTTCCTACATATTCTCGAAGATCTTTATCGGTCGGACCGCATAACAACATCGTTGTTCCCTTTGTCATCGGTATGTTACTTGCGAGCTTCGATCGTCGGTATCAATACCTAGTTCAATCTCGTTACGGCAAGTCTCTTTACTCGTTCCGTAATACATCATCTCACAACTAACTCATTAGTTGTAATGCTTGCAAGGCTTAAGTGATGTGCATTACCGAGAGGGCCAGAGATACCTCTCCGACAATCGGAGTGACAAATCCTAATCTCAAAATCGCCAACCCAACATCGCCTTTGGAGACACCTGTAGTACTCCTTTATAATCACCCGATACGTTGTGACGTTTGGTAGTACCCAAAGTGTTCCTCCGCAAAGCGGGAGTTGCATAATCTCATAGTTATAGGAACATGTATAAGTCATGGATAAAAGCAATAGCAACATACTAAGCGATCGGTGCTAAGCTAATGGAATGGGTCATGTCAATCAGATCATTCAACTAATGATGTGACCTTGTTAATCAAATAACAACTCCTTGTTCATGGTTAGGAAACATAACCATCTTTGATTAACAAGCTAGTCAAGTAGAGGCATACTAGTGACACTATGTTTGTCTATGTATTCACACATGTATTATGTTTCCGGTTAATACAATTCTAGCATGAATAATAAACATTTATCATGAAATAAGGAAATAAATAATAACTTTATTATTGCCTCTAGGGCATATTTCCTTCAGCCCGTCCTCGCCTCCGCTGCGCTCGGCCGACGCTCGTCCTGCCACGCCTGCCTTGTCCCCGCCGCACGCCCCGCCTGGCCTTGCTTGCT
The DNA here is from genome assembly GCA_021437245.1 of Aegilops speltoides. Lineage (NCBI taxonomy): Eukaryota > Viridiplantae > Streptophyta > Magnoliopsida > Poales > Poaceae > Aegilops > Aegilops speltoides. Next base: position 477,029,789 of record CM038147.1, read on the forward strand.
CCCGTGCCTCTACGGAGCCGTGTGCGCCGGTGATGAGAAGCGTGGCTGAGTCGACCGCGGCGTGGACGGATGTGCCGTCTCCGGGCCCGGTCGGACACGGAGGACGCGAGCTCACGGCGAAGCGGCCAAACAAATGAGGCGTCGGCGGCGAAGCAGCGGCGGCGGCGCGGAGGGGCGGCAGCCTTTCGAGTGCTGCATGCTGCAAAGACGAGGCGGGCGAGCGCGCGGGCGTGGTGGCATTGAGCGGCATGGATGGTATGCCGTCTTGGTATGATCGGGCGGCGAGAGAGGACGGCGGAGGCGGCGGCGGGGCCGAAGGTGGTGCGACTGTCGTTGTCGTAGGCCAACAAGATGCAGCTGGAGGACTTGCCGGTGGCCGTGGTGGGCCAGGGAGAGAAAAAGGAGGAGAGAGATGGGATGGGACAGATGGGTGGATGGAAAGTGGGCCAGCCGGCACATGCAGCCGGACTGAGGGGGCGAAGAGGGCACAAAGAGCATCCGCTTTGTGTCTGCTTTTGACCCAAATTTTCCCAGATTTGAGCCCAAAATAGGTCCGAGCGGACACCAAGCGAATAGCAGTCGGACGCTGTGTCCGTTTGGGTCGCCCCGTTGGGCTGAGTTTTGTGTCCGGATGACCCAAACGGACAAAATGGGTCGCCCCATTGGAGTTGCTCTTAAGTACTACTGCCATTGACATCGGCAGTAGGTTGTGTAAGGACAACTCCCTCCACCGCGCGAGCCCAGACGGACATCTGCTTTGTTCGGATTTTGTCTGTTTGGGTAGGGCGACGGGGTCGTGTCCGTACCTGTCCTGGGATGCGGTGGCCGTGCGTCGAGAGCGCGGCCGCATCCGTTTGCCCCATCCTGTCCGCCAGGCCCAAAAATGCCCATATTTTCATATCAAAACAAGTTTGCACGTCCAAATATTAATTATCTAAAAATAAAAGTAGTTTTACAATCCAATCATAATTGTCTCTAATAAAATAGTTTTACAACCAAATCGAAATTGTCTTGAATTAACATAAAATGAACCAATACATCTATTGGTTGTCAATGTGATCCCACACGTGCTCAACCAAGTCATTTTAAAGATCCAAATGAGTGTGTCAATCAGGCAACTCATGATGAAATTGGACAAACTGCTCAAACGTGGCCGGTTCTTGGTGCAGGGGCTCAACATTTTCACCTTGATAATCAAATCCTTGGACGTAGATACTGTCATCATGCTCGTCCTCGACGATCATGTTGTGCATGATCACACAAGCAGTCATCACCTCCCAAAACTTCCTTTCATCCCATGATAGTGCAGGTTTTCGAACGATATCCCATCAGGATTGAAGCACACCAAAAGCACGTTCCACATCCATTCTAGCACTCTCTTGCATTTGGGCAAATCTCTTTCTCTTCTCACCTTGGGGGTTTGAGATTGTCTTCACAAAAGTTGACCACTGAGGATATATACCATCAGCTAGATAGTATCCCTTGTTGTACTGGTGGCCGTTGATCTCAAAGTTGACAGGTGGGGAGTGACCTTCTGCAAGCCTTGCGAAGACTGGAGAACGCTGCAACACGGTGATACCATTGTGAGAACCTGCCATGCCGAAGAAAAATGCCATATCCAAATATCCTACGAAGCCATCGCTTCTAATATGATAGTGCACGCTTTGACATGCCCCCTTGTACTGGCCCTGCCAAGCAAATTGACAGTTCTTCCACTCCTAGTGCATACAATCTATGCTGCCAAGCATGACTAGAAAGCCTCTAGATGCGTTGGTCGCCAACAATCTCTCTGTATCAGCGACAGTTGGCTGCCTCAAGTACTCAGGGCCAAACACCTCGATCACAGCCTGACAGAACTTGTACATTGACATCAGACATGTTGTCTCACTCATACGCACATACTCATCCACCAGATCACCTGGAATTCTATATGCAAGCATGCGAATGGCCGCGGTGCATTTCTGGTAAGAGGAGAATCCAAGCTTGCCAAGGGCATCGGTCTTGCACTCGAAGTATAGGTCATGAGCAACCACTCCCTCTCGGATACGATTGAACACATGCCTTGCCATACAAAAACGGCGACGGAATTTATCCGGCTTAAAGAGCGGGGTGTTCGCAAAGTAATCGGCACAGAGCATGGCGTGGCCTCTCTCCCGGTTGCGGTTCAGGTTGGGATGTAGGACCTTGAAGTATGTCTAGAGGGGGGTGATTAGACTACTTGACCAATTAAAAACTTAACCTTTTCCCAATTTTAGAGTTTGGCGGATTTTAGCTATCTTAGGACAAGTCAAGCAATCATCACATAATTCAAGCAAGCATGCAAAGAGTATATAGCAGCGAAATTAAAGCATGCAACTTGCAAGAAAGCAAAGGAAAGGGTTTGGAGGATTCAAACACAATTGGAGACACATATGTTTTTGGCGTGGTTCCGATAGGTGGTGCTATCGTACATCCACGTTGATGGAGACTTCAACCCACGAAGGGTAACGGTTGCACGAGTCCACGGAGGGCTCCACCCACGAAGGGTCCACGAAGAAGCAACCTTGTCTATCCCACCATGGCCGTCGCCCATGAAGGACTTGCCTCACTAGCGGTAGATCTTCACGAAGTAGGCGATCTCCTTGCCCTTAAAAACTCCTTGGTTCAACTCCACAATCTTGTCGGAGGCTCCCAAGTGACACCTAGCCAATCTAGGAGACACCACTCTCCAAGAAGTAACAAATGGTGCGTTGATGATGAACTCCTTGCTCTTGTGCTTGAAATGATAGTCTCCCCAACTCTCAACTCTCTCTCATAGGTTTTGGATCTGGTGGAAAGAAGATTTGAGTGGAAAGCAACTTGGGAAGGCTAGAGATCAAGATTCATATGGTAGGAATGGAATATCTTGGCCTCGACACATGAGTAGGTGGTTCTCTCTCAGAAATGGTAAGTTGGAAGTGTAGGTTTGTTCTGATGGCTCTCTCCCCGAATGAAGAGGAGGTGGAGGGGTATATATAGCCTCCACACAAAATCTAACGGTTACACACAATTTACCAAACTCGGTGGGACCGATTCAACAGACTCGGTCGGACCGATTTAGCAAACCTAGTGACCGTTAGGATTTTCAGTGGGACTGACATGCAACTCGGTGAGACCGATTCGGTTAGGGTTAAGGCATAACATAATCTCGGTAAGACCGATTACACAAACTCGGTGAGACCGATTTTGGTAATAAGCTTTCCAGAGAGTTGGTCAGGTAAACTCAGTGGGACCAATTTGCTCTTTTCGGTGAGACCGAAATGTTACAAAAGGGAAACAAAGAGTTTACATTGCAATCTCGGTGGGACCGATCGCTCACTTCGGTTAGACCGAAACGTTACGAAGGGAAACAGAGAGATTACAATCCCATCTCGGTGAGACCGAGATCCCTATCGGTAAGACCGATTTGCTTAGGGTTTGTGGCAGTGGCTATGACTTTTGAAATCATTGGCGCCGGATAGGAAGAATCGGTGTGACCGATTTTGGCTTTAGGTTTAGGTCATTTGTGGATATGAGAAAGTTGCTGAGGGTTTTGGAGCATATCACTAAGCACATGAAGCAAGAGGCTCATTAAGCAACACCTCATCCCTCCTTGATAGTATTGGCTTTTCCTATAGACTCAATGAGATCTTGGAAAACTAAAATATAAAATGAAGAGTCTTGAGCTTCTGAGCTTGAGCCAATCCTTTGTCCTTAGTATTTTGAGGGATCCACCTTCATCATCCATGCCATGCCATTCATTGAGCTTTCCTGAAATAATAGTCTTGGAATAGCATTAGCTCAATGAGCTATATGTTGTTATGAATTACCAAAACCACCTAGGGATAGTTGCACTTTCAATCTCCCCCTTTTTGGTAATTGATGACAACATATAGATCAAAGCTTCGGCAAATGATAATAAGATTTAACAACATCGTCGTTTTGAGAAGTATGTGATAAGCAAGAGCTCCCCCTAAATTTGTGCATAGTTTAAGATTTGCTTTGGACTGCAAATGCACAATGAATTAGGCTCATGGGTTACTCTTCCATGTCACATACATCTTGGTGGAGCGCTCAAAATAATAAAGATTGAATACATGCACTCATCACCAAGCAAAGTGAATGATCACATAGGATAGATAAGATAATATCATCAAGCATGCATAAGTGTAGCTTATGATCAAACACATGATCATCAATGTCTCACAAGCATAGCATAGTATCTCAAGCAATCAAAAGCAAACAAGTTTAACCACCAAATCAAAACAAGAGAGAACAAAAGCAACACACTCTCTCTCGAAGCCTATGATCTATACATTTTTCTCCCCCTTTGGCAACAAGTTACCAAAAAGTTCACAGAAAATGCATAGTGCTAGATCGACTCTCAGGCTTGATCTTCAGGTGGTGGTGTCCGGATAACTCCAAGAATGAAAGCCTCAGTTGAAGTAGAGGGTGCTGGAGTTGATCTTTGGAGCTGGTTGCCTTTGGAGCGAGAGGGGCTGTAGCTGGTGCGAGAAGATGTTGCTCGTGTGTGCATCACGAACCTTTGCAAGCCCGACCTCTGGACTCTAGGCACTCTGGCAAACACATTAGTGGTAGTCTTGCCCTGCCTCTCCTGCATGTCATCCTGTAGTTGCTCCACAACTGACTGAATCTTAGTTACTTTGACATCAAGATCATGAAATTTGAGTTCCATGATTCTTTACAAGCTCTCCTAATTCTGAGTGAGGGTGGCCAATCCTTTCTCAATCCTCAGTGTTGTTGCTATTAAGTAACCAAGCTGCTCCTGCTTGTTCTTCAAGAAATACTCAGATGCCTCCTCTTGAGTTGGCATCTTGGCAGCCTTCTCCTTCCTTGCCTTCTCCTTCTTCTCTTGAGCATGTACTGATGATGGATCATTCTCATTCATGACAACCTGATTATCCTCAAAGTCTGGATAAAGTGGAAAATGTTCCTTATCCAATTGATATTTCCCTGTGCCCATTTTTGAGTTAATCAACTCCTGAATCTGAGGGGAATATCCACAGCTCCTCTTCTGATCTGCTGCAGTCCTCTTAATGGTTTCAATCATAAGGCTCATGACCTTAAACTTCTGTGGCACATCAAACAAATGCAACATGTTGATGGCATGCCCTCTGATCATGTTGTGGTCACCAGACTTAGGCAACAGAGTGTGCCTTAGGATCTAGTTGATTGTTGGCAGCCCTGAAAGAATCTCTTCTCATGTTGGTACCTTTGGTGCTGGTGTTGGGGAACGTAGTGATTTCAAAAATTTTCCTACGCACACGCAAGATCATGGTGATGCATAGCAATGAGAGGGGAGAGTGTTGTCTACGTACCCTCGTGAGACCCGAAGCGAGCGATCTGGCGTAGAGGAAGTAGTCGACGTTCTCCTCGCGATCCAACCGATCCAGCGCCGTTACTCCGGCGCCTCGAGTTCTTGACACACGTACAGCTCGGTGGCGCTCCTCGGGCTCCGATCCAGCAAAGCTCGGGAGAGAGAGTTCACAAGCCTGACGGCGTGGTGGCGATCTTGATGTACTACCGACGCAGGCTTCGCCTAAGCACCGCAACGATATGACCGAGGTGGATTATGGTGGAGGGGGCACCGCACACGGCTAAGGAACGATCTCAAGGATCAACTTGTGTGTCCTAGGGTGCCCCCTGCCCGTATATAAAGGAGCAAGGGGTGCGGCCGGCCCTAGGAGGAGGCGCCGAGGAGTCCTACTCCCATCGGAGTAGGACTCCCCCCTTCCTAGTTGGATTAGGACTTGGGGGAGGGAAAGAGGGAAGGGCGCCGCCCCCCTCTCCTTGTCCTATTCGGACTAGGGGGAGGCGCTGCCTGCCTGGCGGCCCTTCCTCTTCTCCCTCATGGCCCACTAAGGCCCATTAACCCCGGGAGGTTCGGTAACTCCCGGTGTTCGGTAAAATCCGATTTCACCCGGAACCATTCGAACTCCAAACATAGGCTTCCAATATATCAATCTTTATGTCTCGACCATTTGAGACTCCTCGTTATGTCCGTGATCACATCCGGGACTCGAACTTCTTGGTACATCAAAATACACATACTCATAATATAACCGTCATCGAAACCTTAAGCGTGCGGACCCTACGGTTCGAGAACAATGTAGACATGACCGAGACACGTCTCGGTCAATAATCAATAGCGGGACCTGGATGCCCATATTGGCTCCTACATATTCTCGAAGATCTTTATCGGTCGGACCGCATAACAACATCGTTGTTCCCTTTGTCATCGGTATGTTACTTGCCCGAGATTCGATCGTCGGTATCCAATACCTAGTTCAATCTCGTTATCGGCAAGTCTCTTTACTCGTTCCGTAATACATCATCTCACAACTAACTCATTAGTTGTAATGCTTGCAAGGCTTAAGTGATGTGTATTACCGAGAGGGCCAGAGATACCTCTCCGACAATCGGAGTGACAAAACCTAATCTCGAAATCGCCAACCCAACATCGCCTTTGGAGACACTGTAGTACTCCTTTATAATCACCCGATTCGTTGTGACGTTTGGTAGTACCAAAGTGTTCCTCCGTGGCGGAGTTGCATAATCTCATAGTTATAGGAACATGTATAAGTCATGGATAAAAGCGGTAGCAACATACTAAGCGATCGTGTGCTAAGCTAATGGAATGGGTCATGTCAATCGATCATTCAACTAATGATGTGACCTTGTTAATCAAGTAACAACCCTTTGTTCATGGTTAGGAAACATAACCATCTTTGATTAACAAGCTAGTCTAGTAGAGGCATACTAGTGACACTCTGTTTGTTTATACACTCACACATGTATTATGTTTCCGGTTAATACAATTCTAGCATGAATGATAAACATTTATCATGAAATAAGGAAATAAATAATAACTTTATTATTGCCTCTAGGGCATATTTCCTTGATCTCCCACTTGCACTAGAGTCAATAATCTAGATTACATAGTAATGATTCTAACACCCATGGAGTCTTGGTGTTGATCATGTTTTGCTCGTGGAAGAGGCTTAGTCAGCAGGTCTGCTACATTCAGATCCGTATGTATCTTGCAAATCTCTATGTCTCCCACGGACTAAATCCGGATGGAATTGAAGCGTCTCTTGATTTGCTTGGTCCTCTTGTGAAATCTGGATTCCTTCGCTAAGGCAATTGCTCGATATTGTCACGAAGATTTTCATTGGACCCGATGCACTAGGTATGACACCTAGATCGGATATGAACTCCTTCATCGAGACTCCTTCATTAGCTGCTTCGAAGCGCTATGTACTCCGCTTCACATGTAGATCCCGCTTCTGACGCTTTGTTTAGAACTGCACCAACCGACAGCTCCTCCGTTTAGTGTAAATCGTATCCGGTGCGTGATTTAGAATCGTCCGGATCGATGTCAAAGCTTGCATCAATGTAACCGTTTCGATGAGCTCTTTGTCACCTCCATATCTGAGAAACATATCCTTAGTCCTTTTCGGTATTTGGGATGTTCTTGACCGCTGTCCAATGATCCACTCTGGATTACTTTGGTACCTCCTGCTAAGCTTATAGCAAGGCACACATCAGTCGGTACACAGCATTGCATACATGATAGAGCCTATGGTGAAGCATAGGAACATCTTTCATTTCTCTCTATCTTCTGCGGTGGTCGGGCATTGAGTCTTACTCAACTTCACACCTTGTAACACAGCAAGAACCCTTTCTTTGCTTGATCCATTTGAACTTCTTCAAAATTTTGTCAAGGTATGTGCTTTGTGAAAGTCAATTAAGCGTCTTGATCTATCTCTATAGATTTTGATGCCCAATATGTAAGCAGCTTCACGAGGTCTTTCATTAAAAACTCTTATTCAAGTATCCCTTTATGCTATCCGAAATTCTATATCATTTCCGATTAGTAATATGTCATCTACATATAATATCGAAATGCTCTGAGCTCCACTCACTTTCTTGTAAATAGGCTTCTCCAAAAGTCTGTATGAACCCAAATGCTTTGATCACACTATCAAAGCGTTTATTCCAACTCGAGATGCTTGCACCAGTCCATAAATGGATCATTGGAGCTTGCATACTTCGTTAGCTCCTTTGGATCGACAAAACCTTCGGTTGCATCATATACAACTCTTCTTCCGTAAATCCATTCAGAATCAGTCTTTACATCCATTTGCCAAATTTCATAATCATAAAAGCGGTAATTGCTAACATGATTGGACAGACTTAAGCATCGCACTGGTGAGAAGGTCTCATCGTAGTCAATCCCTTGAACTTGTGGAAAACCCTTTGCGACAAGTCGAGCTTTGTAAACGATAACATTACCGTCGCGTCGGTTTTCTCGGAAGATCCACTTGTTTTCTATTGCTTGCCGACCCTCGGGCAAGTCAACCAAAGTCCATACTTTGTTTTCATACATGGATCCCATCTCGATTTCATGGCCTCAAGCCATTTTATGAATCTGGGCTCACCATCGCTTCTTCATAGTTCGTAGGTTCATCATGATCTAGTAGCATGACTTCCGAACAGGATTACCGTACCACTCAGTGCGGATCTTACTCTGGTTGATCTACGAGGTTACGTAGTAACTTGATCTGAAGTTTCATGATCAACATCATCAACTTCCTTACTATTTGGTGTAGATGTCTCGAAACCGTTTCTGCGACAAACTACTTTCAAGTAAGGGAGAAGGTACAATTACCTCATCAAGTTCTACTTTCCTCCCACTCACTTCTTTCGAGAGAAACTCCTTCTCTAGAAAGGATCCATTCTTAGCAACAAATGTCTTGCCTTCGGATCTGTGATAGAAGGTGTACCCAACTGTCTCCTTTGGGTATCCTATGAAGACACATTTCTCGATTTGGGTTCGAGCTTATCGGGTTGAAGCTTTTTCACATAAGCATCGCATCCCCAAACTTTAAGAAACGACAACTTTGGTTTCTTGCTAAACCATAGTTCATAAGGTGTCGTCTCAGCGGATTTTGACGGTGTTCTATTCATGTGAATGCGGCCGTCTCAAGAGCATAACCCCAAAGCGATAGCGGTAAATCTGAAGAGACATCATAGATCGCACCATATCTAGTAAAGTGCGATTCTGACGTTCGGACACACCATTACGTTGTGGTGTTCCGGTGGCGTGAGTTGAAACTATTCCGCATTGTTTCAAATGTAGACCAAACTCGTAACTCAAATATTCACCTCCACGATCGATCGTAGAAACTTAATTTTCTTATTACGATGATTTTCAACTTCACTCTGAAATTCTTTGAACTTTTCAAATGTTTCAGACTTATGTTTCATTAAGTAGATATACCCATATCCGCTTAAATCATCTGTGAAGGTGAGAAAATAACGATATCCGCTTCTGAGCCTCAACATTCATTGGACCACATACATACAGTATGTATGATTTCCAACAAATCATTGCTCTCTCCATGGTGCGGAGAAGCGGGTTTTAGTCATCTTGCCCATGAGGCACGGTTCAAGTGCCAAGTGATTCATAATCAAGTGACTCCAAAAGTCCATCGGTATGGAGTTTCTTCATGCGCTTTATACCGATATGACCTAAACGGCGATTGCCACAAATAAGTTGCACTATCATTATCAACTCTGCATCTTTTGGTTTCAACATTATGAATATGTGTATCACTACTATCGAGATTCATCAAAATAGACCACTCTTCAAGGGTGCATGACCATAAAAGATATTACTCATATAAATAGAACAACCATTATTCTCGATTTAAATGAATAACCGTCTCGCATCAAACAAGATCCACATATAATGTTCATGCTCAACGCAGCACCAAATAACAATTATTTAGGTCTAAAACTAATCCCGAAGGTAGATGTAGAGGTAGCGTGCCGACCGCGATCACATCGACTTTGGAACCATTTCCCAGCGCATCGTCACCTCGTCCTTTGCCGTGTTAAGCAATCCGTAGTCCTTGTTTGAGTTGCAAATATTAGCAATGAACCAATATCAAATACCAGTGCTCTGCGAGCTCTAGTAAGGTACACATCAATAACATGTATATCACATATACCTTTGTTCACCTTGCCATCCTTCTTATCCGCCAAATACTTGGGGTAGTTCCGCTTCGGTGACGAGTCGCTTGCGGTAGAAGCACTCGATTTCAGGTTTAGGTCCAGACTTGGGTTTCTTCTCTGAGCGACAACTTGCTTGCTGTTCTTCTTGAAGTTCCTTCTTCTTCCCTTTGCCTTTCTTCTTGAAACTAGTGGTCTTATTGACCATCAACACTTGATGCTCCTTCTTGATTTCTACCTCCAGCCTTTAGCATTGCGAAGAGCTCGGTATAGTCTTTACTAACCCTTGCATATTATAGTTCATCACGAAGCCTTTGTAGCTTGGTGGCGGTGATTGAAGTATTCATCAATGACACAATCATCCGGAAGATTAACTCCCAGTTGAGTCAAGTGATTGTAATACCCGGACATTTTGAGTATGTGTTCACTTGTGAACTATTCTCCTCCATCTTGCAGCTATAGAACTTATTGGAGACTTCATATCTCTCAATCCGGGCATTACTGTTGGAATATCAACTTCAACTCTGGAACATCTCATATGCTCCATGACGTTCAAAACTTCGTTGAAGTCCCGGTTCTAAGCCGTAAAGCATGGCACATTGAACTATAGAGTAGTCATCAGCTTTGCTCGCCAGACGTTCTTAACGTCGTCGGTTACATCATCAAGAAGCACTGGCACCTAGCGGTGCATCTAGGGCGTAACTCTTACGTGCAGCAATGAGGATAATCCTCGATTACGGACCCGATCCGTGTAATTGCTACCATCATCTTTCAACTTTGCTTTCTCAAGGAACGCATTAAAATTCAACGGAACAACAACACGAGCCATCTATCTACAATCAAACATAGACAAGCAAGATACTATCAGGTACTAAGTTCATGATAAATTTAAGTTCAATTAATCATATTACTTAAGAACTCCCACTTAGACAGACATCTCTCTAGTCATCTAAGTGATCACGTGATCCAAATCAACTAAACCATAACCGATCATCACGTGAGATGGAGTAGTTTTCAATAGTGAACATCTTATGTTGATCATATCTACTATATGATTCACGCTCGACCTTCGGTCTCCGTGTTCCGAGGCCATATCTCGCATATGCTAGGCTCGTCAAGTATAACTCGAGTATTCTGCGTGTGCAAAACTGGCTTGCACCCGTTGTAGATGGACGAGAGCTTATCACACCCGATCATCACGTGGTGTCTCGGCACGACGAACTTTGGCAACGGTGCATACTCGGGAGAACACTACTTGATAATTTTAGTGAGAGATCATCTTAAAATGCTACCGTCAATCAAAGCAAGATAAGATGCATAAAGGATAAACATCACATGCAATCAATATAAGTGATATGATATGGCCATCATCATCTTGTGCTTGTGATCTCCATCTCAAGCACCGTCGTGATCACCATCGTCACCGCGCGACACCTTGATCTCCATCGTAGCATCGTTGTTGTCTCACGCCATCTATTGCTTCTACGACTATCGCTACCGCTTAGTGATAAAGTAAAGCAATTACTGTAAGCGTTGCATTTCATACAATAAGCGACAACCATATGGCTCCAGCCATTGTCGATAACCGATTACAAAACATGATCATCTCATACAATAAAATATAGCATCACGTCTTGACCATATCACATCACAACATGCCTGCAAAAACAAGTTAGACGTCCTCTACTTTGTTGTTGCAAATTTTACGTGGCTGCTACGGGCTTAAGCAAGAACCGATCTCACCTACGCATCAAAACCACAACGATACTTCGTCAAATAGACTCCGTTTAACCTTCTCAAGGACCGGCGTAGCCACACTCGGTTCAACTAAAGTGAGAGAGCAGACACCCGCCAGTCACCTTTAAGCAACGAGTGCTCGTAGCGGTGAAACCAGTCTCGCGTAAGCGTACGCGTAATGTCGGTCCGGGCCGCTTCATCCCACAATAACGCTGAACCAAAGTATGACATGCTGGTAGGTAGTATGACTTGTATCGCCCACAACTCACTTGTGTTCTACTCGTGCAAAACATCAAACCATAAAACCTAGGCTCGGATGCCACTGTTGGGGAACGTAGTGATTTCAAAAAATTTCCTACGCACACGCAAGATCATGGTGATGCATAACAACGAGAGGGGAGAGTGTTGTCTACGTACCCTCGTAGACCAAAGCGGAAGCGATCACAATGTAGAGGAAGTAGTCGTACGTTCTCCTCGCGATCCAACCGATCCCAGCGCCGTTACTCCGGCGCCTCCGAGTTCTTGACACACGACAGCTCGGTGGCGCCTCGGGCTCCGATCCAGCAAAGCTCCGGGAGAGAGAGTTCGTCAAGACGACGGCGTGGTGACGATCTTGATGTACTACCGACGCAGGCTTCGCCTAAGCACCGCAACGATATGACCGAGGTGGATTATGGTGGAGGGGGCACCGACACGGCTAAGGAACGATCTCAAGGATCAACTTGTGTGTCCTAGGGTGCCCCCCGCCCCATATATAAAGGAGCAAGGGGGTGTGGCGGCCCTAGGAGGAGGCCGGGAGGAGTCCTACTCCCAGGGAGTAGGACTCCCCCTTCCTAGTTGGATTAGGACTTGGGGGAGGGAAAGAGGGGAAGGGCGCCGCCTCTCCTTATCCTATTCGGACTAGGGGAGGGCGCGGCCTGCCTGACGGCCCTTCCTCTTCTCCCTCATGGCCCACTAAGGCCCATTAACCCCGGAGGGTTCCAGTAACCCCTGTTGTTAAAGAAAATCGATTTCACGGAACCATTCGAACTCAAACATAGGCTTCAATATATCAATCTTTATGTCTCAACCATTTCGAGACTCCTCGTCATGTCCGTGATCACATCCGGGACTCGAACTTCTTGGTACATCAAAATACACAAACTCATAATATAACCGTCATCGAAACCTTAAGCGTGCGGACCCTACGGTTCGAGAACAATGTAGACATGACCGAGACACGTCTCGGTCAATAACCAATAGCGGGACCTGGATGCCCATATTGGCTCCTACATATTCTCGAAGATCTTTATCGGTCGAGACCGCATAACAACATACGTTGTTCCCTTTGTCATCGGTATGTTACTTGCCGAGATTCGATCGTCGGTATCCAATACCTAGTTCAATCTCGTTACCGACAAGTCTCTTTACTCGTTCCGTAATACATCATCTCACAGCTAACTCATTAGTTGTAATGCTTGCAAGGCTTAAGTGATGTGTATTACCGAGAGGGCCAGAGATACCTCTCCGACAATCGGAGTGACAAAACCTAATCTCGAAATCGCCAACCCAACATCGCCTTTGGAGACACCTGTAGTACTCCTTTATAATCACCCGATTCGTTGTGACGTTTGGTAGTACCCAAAGTGTTCCTCCGGTAAACGGGAGTTGCATAATCTCATAGTTATAGGAACATGTATAAGTCATGGATAAAAGCAGTAGCAACATACTAAACGATCGTGTGCTAAGCTAATGGAATGGGTCATGTCAATCAGATCATTCAACTAATGATGTGACCTTGTTAATCAAGTAACAACCCTTTGTTCATGGTTAGGAAACATAACCATCTTTGATTAACAAGCTAGTCTAGTAGAGGCATACTAGTGACACTCTGTTTGTTTATACACTCACACATGTATTATGTTTCCGGTTAATACAATTCTAGCATGAATGATAAACATTTATCATGAAATAAGGAAATAAATAATAACTTTATTATTGCCTCTAGGGCATATTTCCTTCAGCTGGTGCAGCAACCTCTTCTTCCTCTTCAAAATCTCTTCTCATTGAGGGTTTTCCAAGAACCTGGGCAGTTGTGGTTCTTGCTCTCTTCTTCTTCTTGTCCCGAGCATCTTCATCCTTTGATTCAATGGAAAACTTCATAGTTTCTCTAGTGGGAACTTTCTTGGATTTGGAAGTTATGACTTTCTTTGCAGGTGCCTCTTTGGGTTCAGTCTGATCTGGCACTTGAGTGGACCTTCTGACCTTGGGCATAGGTGTCCTCTTGGAGGAACTTTCTTATTGAGGCCAGGCTTTGTATTCTTTGCTGAGCCATATTCCTTTTTGAGCACTACTTTCTTGGAAGTAGCCTCATCCTCTTCAGCTGCCACATAGTACTCATCCTCTGAGTCTGAGGTTCTCTTCCTCCTTTGCTTGGTAGCAGCCTTAGGTAGGTTGCTAGGAGTGCTTCAGCTTCCTTCATCTGAAGTGCTTGAGGGACTAGTGCCCTTACTCATGTCAATCTGCTCTTCTGACCTATCCCGTTGTCACTCACAGTCCGACATGCTTCAAACACCGATCTGACGACCTCGTGAAGAGTTATAGATGAGGTAGAATGGATGAGCATCACAAAATGCGAGATTTTTGCAAAGAATGATTCAAAAATCAGTTTTAGTTTTCCACGTAAAGCATTTCGGATCAACCAATTTTCAAACTCGGTGATACCGAAGCAGTTTTAGAACCTAAACTGATGAACTCGGTTGGACCGAGTCACAGTTCGGTGGCACCGAGACTACTAGGATTTCACAAAGTCCTAAAATCGGTCTCACCGATTAGCAATTCTCGGTCAGACCGAGAGTTACTAGTGCAATGGCATAAGCCAAATTGGTGGGACCGAGTTTTTCAACTCGGTGGGTCCGAGATTGTTTCGGCAGAAACCTAACCCTAAAATTTCGAATCTCATCTACTCTACGGATTGCATTGACTGGATAGGAGTGTTTGAATCATGGCAAGAATCAATAAGAACACAATGTGCTAGGAATCGGACGAGGATAGCACAGTGATCGAGTCCATACCCTAACTTTGTGATGAACTCGCTACGGCAGCAACGGCGGGGTTGAAATCCATTGACGGCGGCGGAGACCAGCAACAGGGGGCGGCTGGCGACGAGGAGACGATCCGGATACCTTGGATGGCAGGGCGAGCTATTGCGCGGGAAAAGGGGTTCGGAGGAATTTCCAAATTTTTGCCCGTGACTATATATAGCCCGACCCCGTCGGTGTGACTAAGTGGAACAACTCGGTGGCACCGAGATGCATAACTGTGTACAGTTACAGCAACTCGGTGTGACCGAAAAGTTCAAATCGGTTGCACCGAGATTGAAAACTTCGATCAACTTAATGATCTCGGTAGGACCTAAATGGAGGAATCAGTCAGACAGAGAATCACAAAGAAGTTTTGGAAGTTTAAGTCTATGACGAATTGGGGACTCCGAGTGCTCCTCACACAGAGTGGTTCGAATCTGACTTGATCAAATTTTGTGATGTAGCATGAATAGAGTTTGAGATGAGAAAAGTATAGGTAGCTAGAGAAGGTTCTTAGGCATTCTTGTCCATCCACTTGGCAAAAAGAAAAGAAGCCAATCAATCAAAACAACAAGTGGATGTCATTGAATAAGTAAAATATGCACCAACATGCTCACACAATAAGATGGCAAATGAAATATGTGGCAAAACATGCACAACCAATTCTAGCATCTATCAACCAATTGGCGATGACTAGGTCATCTATATATGAGTATATTGACTTAGGAGTCAAATGAGAACATTTGATCATAGGTCATACTCATCGTTTAAGCTCAAGTGGGATTACCACTTTTACATAATTCATTGATGTGTTCACACCATTAGAGCTGCTTTGACTCAATTCTTAGAGTTAAGCTCCCCCTAGATGTGAGATCCCCCCTTAGAGGGATGAACTAACCTTGGGTTTTGTCGATGATGACTTCATGTAGGTGTTGAAGATGTGGATGCTTAACGTTGATGTAGATCATTTGGAGCAATCCTTTGGAGTGAGTTGCACTTTCAACTTACCTACATGGGTTAGTCCCACAAGGAACAAACAAGAATATCCATAGACAGAGTGATGCACACACAAGATGATGTCCATGAAATCATTAGGTTACCTTGTCCCTTGCCTTACCAACATGAGGGTTTGTGACTCCTTGAACTAGTGCAAGATGTGGAAGTTGATTGCACTTGTTCTTGCCATAATGATATGAGTGAAGAATGTTATGAGTCACCCTCGAGAACTCTCTAGTTCTTCTTCTTCGGAATCCACATCATCTTGATGGGAATCCTTGGAGTTGTAGTTGTACTTGATGAAGTAGAACTTGACGTAGTCTTGGGAACCCACTTGAACGAGGCCTTAGGTGCTTCTTCAAATGCATCAATCTCTTCTTGAAGCTTGTCCTTGCCTTTGTTCTTGTGGTCTTGTGGTGGAAGATCATCTTGTGCTTGTGTTCCTTTGAAAGAAGTAGGATCATACTTCTCTTGTTGAGGAACAAACTTCCTCTTGGGGTATTGATCTTCTTCCCACTCAACTCCGTTGGAATTGAACTTTCGTTCAAAACCAACACCTTGATTCTTCCGGTGCCTTCCTTGCTTGCGTACAATTTCCTCAAATTGCTTACTCCCGGCAAGGCTCTTGTAAACACCTTTCTCTATAATTCCCTTCAATAAGCTATTTTCTTGCTCAAGTGTAACTTGGCTAAGAGAATCATTTGTGGAATTAAGAGAACTACTAGAAGCAACAATATTGGTTTTGACATTATTATTGTTACTACTAGAGGAAGTATCTTTCTTGTACTTGTTACTAGACTTGACTGGAGGCATGTAAGTAGATAAGAGAAAACGCTTGGCAATGTAAGAAGAACTTTTCTTACGGAGATCATCATTGATTTCTTTTAAGAACTCATGCTCTTGCTCAAGATTGAGGTTTTCAAAACGTAACTTCTCATGAGCCCTTAAAAGTTCTCGATGATCCTCGAAGATAGTTTCATGAGCCAATTTAAGAGTGTTTAGTTCTTTAGTTAGAAGCTCAATCTTCTCCTTATCATTGTCATTCGTTTTATCTTGATTAGCATGATTAATTGATGTTTCATCATAGTATTCATCACTAGAGTTGTCAACAAGTAAATCATCATCCACAAGCAAGTCATCTTCATCACTATTGAAATCAAGCAAGTCATCTTCATCACTATTGAAATCAACATACTCAGGATGTGTTACCTTTGGACCTTTGGCCATGAAGCATCTTCCAATTCCTTCATTTGGTGAATCAAATATGTCGTAGGAGTTGGTTGACACAAGTGCTAGACCGGCAACACCTTCATCTTGAGTATATTCGGAGTCGGAGTGATAGCTTCTATCAGAGTGATTGTCGGAGTCGGAGCCGGATACCCATTCACCAACATGAGCTTGATGTCTTTGTTTTGTGTAGCTCCTCGATGACTTGTCCTTGCTTTCCGAATCCTTGCTTATCCGTGAGGGTCTTGGTTCATAACGATCATCTCTACTCCTCCTCTCTCTTGGTGGTGATTCTTCTCTTTTGATTCTACTCTTGTAGAATTTGTTGAAGTTCTTCACCATTAAGCTCAATTCTTCATTGAAGGTTTTTTTCTCACTTGATGATGTGGGGGCTTCACTTGAGGCTTTGTAAGCACCACTTGACTTGTTGTGAAGTTCCTCCTTATCCTTGAGTGACATCTCATGAGCAACAATTCTTCCAATGACTTCCGTTGGCTTGAGATCTTTGTAGTTTGGCATCATTTGGATCAAAGTGCACACAGTTTCATACTAGAGTACATTTCAGCGACACCTTCACCATCTTTCATTTTGAACTTGTCAAGTTGACTTTGAAGCACATCCAACTTGGATTCCTTGACGGATTCGGTACCTTCATGCATATCAATCAAAGTATCCCAAATTTCCTTTGCATTCTCAAGACGGCTGATTTTGTTGAATTCTTCGGGGCACAATCCGTTGAAGATGATATCACAGGCTTGAGCGTTGTATTGCAGCATCTTCAATTCTTCCGCATTAGCTTCACGGTTTGGTTTTCTCCCATCAAAGAATTCACCTTGCAAGCCAATACAAATAATTGCCCAAACGGCGGGGTTATGTCCGAGATATGCATTTTCATCTTATGCTTCCAACTAGCAAAATTAGTACCATCAAAGTAAGGACCTCTACGGTGATAATTTCCCTCGCTAGACGCCATACTCTCCTAGGTTGTGAAACCAAGGCTATGACCACCAAAAGCTATGGAAATCAAAGCAAATGGAGACCAAAGCTCTGATACCACTTGTAGGACCTTGAAGTATGTCTAGAGGGGGGTGATTAGACTACTTGATCAATTAAAAACTTAACCTTTTCCCAATTTTAGAGTTTGGCAGATTTTAGCTATCTTAGGACAAGTCAAGCAATCATCACACAATTCAAGCAAGCATGCAAAAAGTATATAGCAGCGGAAATTAAAGCATGCAACTTGCAAGAAAGTAAAGGGAAGGGTTTGGAGGATTCAAACGCAATTGGAGACACGGATGTTTTTGGCGTGGTTCCGATAGGTGGTGCTATCGTACATCCACGTTGATGGAGACTTCAACCCACGAAGGGTAATGATTGCACGAGTCCACGGAGGGCTCCACCCACGAAGGGTCCACGAAGAAGCAACCTTGTCTATCCCACCATGGCCGTCACCCACGAAGGACTTGCCTCACTAGCGGTAGATCTTCACGAAGTAGGCGATCTCCTTGCCCTTACAAACTCCTTGGTTCAACTCCACAATCTTGTCGGAGGCTCCCAAGTGACACCTAGCCAATCTAGGAGACACCACTCTCCAAGAAGTAACAAATGGTGCATTGATGATGAACTCCTTGCTCTTGTGCTTCAAATGATAGTCTCCCCGACACTCAACTCTCTCTCATAGGTTTTGGATCTGGTGGAAAGAAGATTTGAGTGGAAAGCAACTTGGGAAGGCTAGAGATCAAGATTCATATGGTAGGAATGGAATATCTTGGCCTCAACACATGAGTAGGTGGTTCTCTCTCAGAAATGGTAAGTTGGAAGTGTAGGTTTGTTCTGATGGCTCTCTCCCCGAATGTAGAGGAGGTGGAGGGGTATATATAGCCTCCACACAAAATCTAACCGTTACACACAATTTACCAAACTCGGTGGGATCAATTCAACAGACTCGGTCGGACCGATTTAGCAAACCTAGTGACCGTTAGGATTTTTGATGGGACTGACATGCAACTCGGTGAGACCGATTCGGTTAGGGTTAGGGCATAACGTAATCTCGGTAAGACCGATTACACAAACTCGGTGAGACCGATTTTGGTA
The DNA here is from genome assembly GCA_021437245.1 of Aegilops speltoides. Lineage (NCBI taxonomy): Eukaryota > Viridiplantae > Streptophyta > Magnoliopsida > Poales > Poaceae > Aegilops > Aegilops speltoides. The sequence goes on from CM038147.1 coordinate 477,048,940, forward strand.
ATAAGCTTTCCAGAGAGTTGGTCAGGTAAACTCGGTGGGACCGATTTGCTCTTTTCGGTGAGACCGAAATGTTACAAAAGGGAAACAGAGAGTTTACATTGCAATCTCGGTGGGACCGATCGCTCACTTCAGTTAGACCAAATCGTTACGAAGGGAAATAGAGAGATTACAATCCCATCTCGGTGAGACCGAGATCCCTATTGGTAAGACCGATTTGCTTAGGGTTTGTGGTAGTGGCTATGACTTTTGAAATCGGTGGCGCCGGATAGGAAGAATCGGTGTGACCGATTTTGGCTTTAGGTTTAGGTCATTTGTGGAGGTGAGAAAGTTGCTGAGGGTTTTGGAGCATATCACTAAGCACATGAAGCAAGAGGCTCATTAAGCAACACCTCATCCCTCCTTGATAGTATTGGCTTTTCCTATAGACTCAATGTGATCTTGGATCACTAAAATATAAAATGAAGAGTCTTAAGCTTTTGAGCTTGAGCCAATCCTTTGTCCTTAGTATTTTGAGGGATCCACCTTCATCATCCATGCCATGCCATTCATTGAGCTTTCCTGAAATAATAGTCTTGGAATAGCATTAGCTCAATGAGCTATATGTTGTTATGAATTACCAAAACCACCTAGGGATAGTTGCACTTTCATGGGAGCACGGCCAAGGAGTGACCCCCTGTACCGAGGAAGCTGCCGTTGAATGTGGTTGTGGACCACCAGTGCGGCCACCACAAGATCTTCACCGTCCGACGATGAATCGTCCGATGAACAAATGAAGTGGTGGAATAAAAACTCATTTCCACTGTCCATACTTTTGTGGGCAAAGTGTCAAACACCTTGCGGTCGTGGTGGCAAAGAGGCCGCGATGATCACCTCGATGCAGCAGGGGTGGTTGGCAGCCGACTACTGGCCGCTTTGGAGCACTCGTCGGAAGCTGCCGTGGCCGCCGTGGTACGTCGCCAGCGGTCGTATCCCCTCTGTCGCCGGCTACGACGGTGATGGCCAAACCTCCTCCGATCGACGACCAAAACTATGGTGAAAGCGCGGGCGTGGTGGCGGCCATGTCGAGACGTGGTTTGTTATGGACGGCTGGGGGCTGCGCGGTGAGGAGGCGGCCGGAGAATAGCGGCGACGCCGGCGGCAGGGAGGGGCGGGAGAGGGGGTGGAGGCGCTGGAAGCAAAGGGACTGCTAGTGTCCCCGATACGCGGGCCACGAGGGGACAAGGGCGTGCGGCGAGCCCGTCTGCGTGATGTCCGTTTCACCCCAAACTCGGCGCAAGTTTGGGCCGGGATGGGTCGAAAACAGGTGGAATCCGGACATTTGTCTGTTTGGGGCCACGAAATTCGTCCGTTCTACCCCAAACGGACGCAGCTGGACAAGATGGGGTCGTGCGGTGGAGTTGGCCTAATCCTATCGCCACGAACGATGGCGGTAGGAAAAAGGTAGAAAAAAAGGTAAAATCTCGACATTTTTATGATTTTTTTTTTAATTTTCACCGGGGGGGAGGAGGAGAGAGTTTCCCCCACCTGAATATGTTGATCACAGAAACAAGCAAAGCCCCCAGTTTGTTACAGCGAGAGAATTTGGGCGACTCCATAGAGTGCCAGAGAACACAACAGCCACACAATCAGCAGGTCAGGGAAGGAAGGCATGGAGCCATGAGTCTATGTGGATTCTACGGTCTTCAAGCAGCTTGCAACGCCACAACACTGTGTCGTCTCTGCAACAAGCAAGCACCCGATCCACCGACGACTGTTGGCGTTGAAAGACGACCGAATTTCGATGCTCCCAAAGTTGCCAGCAGCACAACATGGAGAACTCCAGCTGCGAGCTCACCACCTGGGCCGCATGCTCCGCGAGCGCGCCCAGGTCACACGAAGTGGCACCAGCCGCACCCACACCCACCCTACACCTGAATGCTTCCGCGAACGGGCACCCAAATAGCATGTGATCGGCAGACTCAAGAGTGGCTGGGCATAGCGGGCAGCCAGCCTCGTTCGCCGCGACGATCGACTTTCTGAGAAGCGCGTCGCGTGTGTGTATACGCTTCTGAACCAGGAGCCAGTAGAAGAACTTTTCCCTAGGGGGAACGCGCGCACCCCAGATCAAGTCGGCGTAGCCGGCGCGCACGCCTCCAAAGCGCAGGAGCCCGTACACAGCAGGAGACAACAGAGCCCCCTCGGGCGCACGCGCGCGGTTTAGCTATCGTACGTCCGGACCAGCCCCGCCCGGCGAGGCTTCCATCAGAGCCAGCACCGCGTGGAGCTCTCGATCGCCGACTCTCGTCAGCCGGGGGACCAGGAAACTGGCAATCCCACGCTGACGCACCTGCCAGACGGTGGCTTCCTCATCCGTCGTGTGAGAGAGGAGAGAGGGAAAGGCAGCGACCACCGCGCTGCAGGGGAGCCTGCAGTCCCACCAGAACGAGCACGCCCGCCTGTCTCCCACCTCCACCGAGGAGATAGAGCGATAGAGGGGGAGCAGCCTCGCCATGGAGTTCTTGTGTTCACCCAAAGCGAGCTCGCCCCACGACAGGAGCGAGCAGCCATCGGCCCCTTGCCAGATCCAGGCCGCACCGCGCGACTCGGCCGCCGTGTGAAGCCGGTGCACCATCTTCAGCAGAAGGCTTTTGTTCTGGGTTGCTAGGTCGCGCACCCCCAGCCCTCCTTCTGCCTTGGACCTGCACACGCGCTCCCATGACACCAGGCATTGTGCGCCTGAGGCACGCCTCAGCGACATTCCAAAGAAAGGAACGTCGAAGGCCGTCCAGAGCACTGAGAACGGCGGGCGGCAGGAGCAAGGCCACCATGGCGTAGGTCGGGAGAGCATCCAGGACCGCAGTGATGAGAACTAGGCGGCCGACAGGAGACAAGAGGCAGGCAGCCCACCCCGCGAGGTACTTGTCCACCTTGGCGATCATGGCAAGAAATCCGTGTATTGAAGCTTCTCCCAAGACATGAGGAGGCCGAGGTATGTCTGAGGGAATGCCCCGGTGTCTCGGTGGGACTGATCGCTCATCTCGGTGGTAGCGAAATGTTACAAAGGGAAACAGAGAGATTACAACCCCATCTCGGTGAGATCGAGATCCCTATCGGTGAGACCGATTTGCCTAGGGTTTGTGGCAGTGGCTATGACATCTGAACTCGGTGGCGCCGGGTAGAAAGAATCAGTAGGGCCGAGTTTGACTTTTGGGTTAGGTCATATGTGGATATGAGAAAGTAGTTGAGGGTTTTGGAGCATATCACTAAGCACTGTGGAGCAAGAAACTCATTAAGCAACACCTCATCCCTCCTTGATAGTATTGGCTTTTCCTATAGACTCAATGTGATCTTGGATCACTAAAATATAAAATGTAGAGTCTTGAGCTTTTGAACTTGAGCCAATCCTTTTCTCCTTAGCATTTTGAGCGATCCACTTTTCTCATCCATGCCATGCCATTCAATGAGCTTTTCCTGAAATATTTATCTTGGAATGATGTTAGCTCAATGAGCTATATGTTGTTAGGAATTACCAAAACCACCTAGGGATAGTTGCACTTTCAATCTCCCCCTTTTTGGTAATTGATGACAACATATAGATTAAAGCTTCGACAAATGATAATAAGAGTGAAAAACATTGTCGCTTTGAGAAGTATGTGATATGCAAGAGCTCCCCCTAAATTTGTGCATAGTTTAAGATTTGTTTTGGACTGCAAATGCACAAGGAGTTAGGCTCATGGGGAAATCTTCCATGTCACATACATCTTGGTGGAGCGCTCAAAATGACAATAACTGAATACATGCACTCATCACCAAGCAAAGTGAATGATCATATAGAGATAAACGAGATAATGTCATCCAACAAGCATAAATGTAGCATATGATCAAACACATGATCATCAAGTATCACATAGACATAGAGTATCTCAAACAAGCAAATAAAGTTTAACCACCAAAGCAAGAGAGAACAAAAAGCAACACTCTCTCTCAAAGCCTATGATCTATACATTTTTCTCCCCCTTTGGCAACAAGTTACCAAAAAGTTCATAGAAAATGCATAGTACTAGATCGACTCTCAGGCTTGATCTTCGGGTGGTGTTGTAGATAGAACGCAAAGGACGAAAGCATCAGTTGATGTAGATGGAGCTGGAGGTGTGGGTGCTGAAGCTAGTTGCACTGGAGCTGTAGGAGTTGTAGTTGGTGCAGATGAAGTGGCTCTGGTGTCTGTCACTGGCACTGCAGTTGATCTCTGAGCTCTAGGCACTCTGGCAAATGCATCTGTGGATGTCTTGCCCTTCCTCTCCTCCATGTCATCCTGAAGCTGCTCAACAACAGACTGGATCTCAGTTGCCTTCACATCCAAGTTATAAAACTTCTGCTCCATGATCCTCTCCAGGCTCTCCTGGTTTTGAGTCAAGGTGGCCAGCCCTTTCTCAATCCTCAGAGTGGATGCAATCAAGTAGCCTAGTTGATCTTCTTTGCTCTTCAGAAAGTACTGAGATGCCTCTTCCATTGTTGGCATCTTGGTAGCCTTCTCAGTCCTTCCTTCTCCTTCTTGGCTTGAGCATGCACAGAAGATGGTTCATCTTCATCCATAACCACTTGATTGTCCTAAAATTCTGGATAGATAGCAAAATGTTCCTTGTCCAGCAAATATGTGCCTGTGCCCATCTTGGAGTTAATCAGCTCCTGGATCTGTGGGGCATACCCACAACTTCTCTTCTGGTCAGCTGATGTCCCCTTGATAGTCTCAACTATGAGGCTCATGACCTTGAATTTCTGTGGCACATCAAATAGGTGTAGCAAGTTTATAGCATGGCCTCTTATCATGTTGTGGTCACCTGACTTGGGAAATAAGGTATGCCTAAGGATCCATTTGATAGTTGGGAGTCCTGACAGAATATAATGTACAGATCCAAACTTATGTGTCTCAACTACAGCATCTGGGATCTCCTTGTACATATGAGCCATGGAGTTGTGATCCATCTTCTTCTTGGCATAGACATCCAAGTCATCTTCCTTCTCCTTAGGTGCATTGATCAGATTTGCACATTCCTCAATAGTTGATTGGTACCTTGTACCTTCAGACATCCACACTATCCTGCCATCTAGATAGAAGTGTGCTGTGGAGTAGAATTGCATAATGAGCTCATCATTCCACTTTGTGAGCTTCTGCCCAACAAAGTCTGCAACTCCACAAGCACTGAAACTGTCTTGTACACCAGGATAGTGTTCCTCATTTTCCTTCATGTAGGTCCAATCGACCCACCTCATGTCACAAACTATAGGCTTCTTGTCCAACAACACCGTCTCATAGAAATCCTGATGTTCCTTAGTATGGAACCTGTAGTCAACAGTAGTCCTTCTCCTGATAGCATAAGGATCAAACAACCTCCACTGTCTGAGGCCTGCATCCTTCCTCAGCTTCATGTTCTCAGCCACAGGATGATCATCATTGTTGTCTAGAATCTTTGCCTTCAACTTTCTCAGAACATCTCTTCATCTTCTTCTTCTTCAGCAACATTCTCAGGCACTGGGGCCTTGTTCTTCACAGCAACAGGTATGTTTCTAGTACTCCTCTTTGGTGCAATCTTGGGCTTGGAGGCAGCTTTGGGTGCTTCTGTGGGCTTTGATGATGCAGCCCCTGACCTAATAGCATCACCCATAAGCTTCTGAGCCTTGGGTGCTGGTGCAGCAACCTCTTCTTCCTCTTCCTCTTCCATCATGGAAGGCTTTCCAACAACTCTGGCCATGGTCTTCTTGACCCTTTCCTTCCTTTTCTTCCCTTCTGCAGCAGCCTCTTTGGGTTGACATTTCAAAGGTACTTGAGTAGAGGCTCTGGCTTTAGACATGGGAGTTCTCTTTGCAGGCACTTTGACCTTCATACCAGGCTTAATGGCAGCAGCTCTGCCATACTCCTTTTTAAGCACTTTCTTCTTGGAAGTGGCCTCATCCTCTAGTGCCACATAGTCTTCATCCTCAGATTCTGAGGTTTTCTTCTTTCTGGCCCTGGTGGCAGCTTTAGGCAAGTTGCTTGGGGTCCCTCATCAGAGGTACTAGAGGTACTAGTGCCCTCACTCATCTGAATCTGCTCCTCTTCCCTGTTCTGGCTGTCACTTTGATCAGACATGTTGCACACACTGACCGCTGACCCTGTGAATAGATGTAGATGAGATAGAGTGGATAAGCATCACAAAATACAGAGGTTTTTGCAAAAGAATGATTCAAAAACTTAGTTTTAGTTTTCCACAGAAAGCATTTCGGATCAACCGATTTGCAAACTCAGTGATACCAAAGCAGCTTTTGGAACCTAAACTAGTGAACTCGGTCAGACCGAGTCACAGTTCGGTGGCACCGAGACTGCTAGGGTTTCACAAAGTCCTGAACTTGGTCACACCGATTTGCAATTCTCGGTCAGACCGAGAATCACTTGTGCAATGGTATTAGCCAAATCGGTGGAACCGAGTTCTGCAACATGGTGGGTCCGAGATGGTTTCGGCGGAAACCTAACCCTAAATTTTCAATTCACTTCTAATCTAATGATTGTTTTGACTGGATAGAATCGTTTCAAACATGGCAAGAATCATAATGAACACAATGTGCTAGGAATCGGACGGGGATAGCACTGTGATCGAGTCCATACCCTAGCTTGGCGATGAACTTGCTACGACGGCAACGGCGGGGGTGAATTCCGTTCACGGCGGCGGAGACCAGCGACAGGAGGCGGCTGGTGATGAGGAGGATGATCCAGAGACCCTGGAGGCAGAGCAAGCTATGCGCGGGCGAAGGGGTTTGGGGAAAGTTTCCAAATTTTTGCCCATATGTATATATAGCCCGACCCTATCGGTGTGACCGAGTGGAACAACTCGGTGGCACCAAGATGCATAACTGTTGACAGTTACAGCAACTCGGTGTGACCGAAAAGTTCAAATCGGTTGCACTGAGATTGAAAACCTAGATCGACTTAGTGATCTCGGTATGACCGAAATGGAGGAATCGGTCAGACCAAAACGCACAAAGAAGTTTTGGAAGTTTAAGTCTATGACGAATCGGGGACTCCAAGTGCTCCTCACACAGAGTGGTTCGAATCTGACTTGATCAAATTTTGTGATGTAGCATGAATAGAGTTTGAGACGAGAAAAGCATAGATAGCTAGATAAGGTTCTTAGGCATTCTTGTTCATCCACTTGGCAAAAGAAAAAGAAACCAATCAAACAAAACAACAAGTGGATGTCCTCGAATGACTAAAATATGCAACCAACATGCTCACACAATAAAATGGCAAATGAAATATGTGGCAAAGCATGCACAAACAATTCTAGCATCCATCAAACAATTGGTGATGACTAGGTCATCTATATATGAGTATATTGACTTAGGAGTCAAATGAGAACATTTGATCATGGGTCATACTCATCGTTTAAGCTCAAGTGGGGTTACCACTTTTACATAAAGCATTTTTGTGTTCACACCATTAGAGTTGCTTTGACTCAATTCTTAGAGTTAAGCTCCCCCTAGATGTGAGATCCCCCTTTAGAGGGATAAACTAACCTTGGGTTTTGTCGATGATGACTTCATGTAGGTGTTGAACATGTGGATGCTCAATGTTGATGTAGATCATTTGGAGCGATCCCTTGGAGTGAGTTGCACTTTCAATACCTACACGGGTTAGTCCCACAAGGAACAAACAAGGATATCCATAGACATAGAGTGATGCACACACAAGATGATGTCTATGAAAGCATTAGGTTACCTTGTCCCTTGTCTTACCAACAAGAGGGTTTGTGACTCCTTGAACTAGTGCAAGATGTGGAAGTTGATTGCACTTGTTGTTGCCAAAATGATATGAGTGAAATATGTTGGTGGAGTCACCCTCAAGAACTCTCTAGTTCTTCTTCTTCGGGATCCACATCATCTTGATGGGAATCCTTGGAGTTGTAGCTGTACTTGATGAAGCAGAACTTGACGTAGTCTTGGGAACCCACTTTACCAAGGCCTTAGGAGCTTCTTCAAATGCATCAATCTCCTCTTGAAGCTTGTCCTTGCCTTTTTGCTTTTGGTCTTGTGGTGGAAGATCATCTTGAGCTTGTGTCCCCTTGAAGGAAGTAGGATCATACTTCTCTTGTGTTGAGGAACAAACTTCATCCTGGGGTATTGATCTTCTTCCCACTCAACTCCATTGGCATTGAACTTTCGTTCAAAACCAACACCTTGGTTCTTCCGGTGCCTTCCTTGCTTGCATTCAATTTCCTTAAATTGCTTACTCCCGGCAAGGCTCTTGTAAACACCTTTCTCTATAATTCCCTTCAATAAGCTATTTTCTTGCTCAAGTGTAACTTGGCTAAGAGAATCATTAGTGGAATCAAGGGAACTACTAGAAGCAACAATATTTGATTTAGCATGATTATTGTTTCTACTAGAGGAAGAATCCTTCTTGTTCTTGTTAGTGGACTTGACTTGAGGCATGTAAGTAGATAAGAGCAAACGCTTGGCAATGTAAGAAGAACTTTTCTTACGGAGATCATCATTGATTGCCTTTAAGAACTCATGCTCTTCCTCAAGGTTGAGCTTTTCAAAGAGTAACTTCTCATGAGTCCTTAAAAGTTCTCGATGACCTTCTAAGATAGTTTCATGAGCTAACTTAAGAGTGTTTAGTTCTTTAGTTAGAAGCTCAATCTTCTCCTTATCATTGTCATTCGTTTTATCTTGATTAGCATGATTAATTGATGTTTCATCATAGTATTCATCACTAGAGTTGTCAACAAGTAAATCATCATCACCTAGCAAGTCATCTTCATCACTATTGAAATCAACATGCTCGGGATGTGTTAACTTTGGGCCTTTAGCCATGAGGCATATTCCAAGTCCTTCATTTGGTGAATCAATATGTCGTAGGAGCTGGTTGACACAAGTGCTAGACTGGCAACACCTTTATCTTGAGTATATTCGGAGTCGGAGTGATAGCTTCTCTCGGAGTGATTGTTGGAGTCGGAGCGGATACCCATTCACCAACATGAGCTTGATGTCTTCGTTTTGCGTAGCTCCTTGATGACTTGTCCTTCCTTTCCGAATCCTTGCTTCTCCAGGATGTTCTTCGTTCATAACGATCATCTCTACTCCTCCTCTCTCTTGGTGATGATTCCTCTCTTCTACTTCTCCTCTTGGGTGATTCTTCTCTTCTTTTGTGGGGTGTCGTACACTCATTGGAATAGTGTCCGGGTCTCCCACAATTGTAGCAATTGTGCTCTCGACAAGAAGATCTTTTGTCATTGTAGGACCTTGACTTGGAGCTTCTTTCTTTGCTTCTACTCTTGTAGAACTTGTTGGAGTTCTTCACCATTAAGATCAATTCTTCATTGAAGGTTTGTTTCTCACTTGATGATGTGGGGGCTTCACATGAGGCTTTGTAAGCACCACTTGACTTGTTGTGAAGTTCCTCCTTATCCTTGAGTGACATCTCATGAGCAACAATTCTTCCAATGACTTCCGTTGGCTTGAGATCTTTGTAATTTGACATCATTTGGATCAATGTGCACACGGTATCATATTTTCCGTCCAAAGCTCTTAGGTTCTTCTTGATGATGAATTTGTCGGTCATCTCTTCACTTCCTAAGCCCGCAATTTCATTTGTGATAAGAGCAAGCCTAGAGTACATTTCAGCGACACCTTCACCATCCTTCATTTTGAACTTGTCAAGTTGACTTTGGAGCACATCCAACTTGGATTCCTTGACGGAGTCGGTACCTTCATGCATATCAATCAAAGTGTCCCAAATTTCCTTTGCATTCTCAAGAAGGCTGATTTTGTTGAATTCTTCGGGGCACAATCCGTTGAAGAGGATATCACAAGCTTGAGCATTCTATTGCAGCATCTTCAACTCTTTCGCACTAGCTTCTCGGTTTGGTTCTCTCCCATCAAAGAATTCACCTTGCAAGCCAATACACACAATAGCCCAAACGGCGGGGTTATGTCCAAGAATATGCATTTTCATCTTATGCTTCCAACTAGCAAAATTAGTACCATCAAAGTAAGGACCTCTACGGTGATAATTTCCCTCGCTAGATGCCATACTCTCCTAGGTTGTGAAACCAAGGCTATGACCACCAAAAGGTATGAAATCAAAGCAAATGGAGACCAAAGCTCTGATACCACTTGTAGGATCGAAAGTATGTCTAGAGGGGGGGGGGTGATTAGACTACTTGACCAAATAGAAACTTATCCTTTTCCCAATTTTAGTCTTTGGCAGATTTTGGCTATCTTAGCACAAGTCAAGCAATCTTATCACAATTCAAGCAAGCATGCAAAGAGTATATGAGCAGCGGAAAGTAAAGCATGCAACTTGCAAGAATGTAAAGGGAAGGGTTTGGAGAATTCAAACGCAATTTGTAGACACGGTGATTTTTGAGCCGTGGTTCCGATAGGTGGTGCTATCGTACATCCACGTTGATGGAGACATCAACCCATGAAGGGTAACGGTTGCGTGAGTCCACGGAGGGCTCCACCCACGAAGGGTCCACGAAGAAGCAACCTTATCTATCCCACCATGGCCGTCGCCCACGAAGGACTTGCCTCACTAGCGGTAGATCTTCACGATGTAGGCGATCTCCTTGCCCTTACAAACTCCTTGGTTCAACTCCATAATCTTGTCGGAGGCTCCCAAGTGACACCTAGACAATCTAGGAGACACCACTCTCGAAGAAGTAACAAATGGTGTGTTGATGATGAACTCCTTGCTCTTGTGGTTCAAATGATAGTCTCCCAAACACTCAACTCTCTCTCACAGGATTTGGATTTGGTGGAAAGAAGATTTGAGTGGAAAGCAACTTGGGGAAGGCTAGAGATCAAGATTCATATGGTAGGAATGGAATATCTTGGCCTCAACACATGAGTAGGTGGTTCCTTCTTAGAAACAGCAAGTTGGAAGTGTTGGTTTGTTCTGACGGCTCTCTCCACGAATGAAGAGGAGGTGGAGGGATATATATATAACCTCTACACAAAATCTAACCGTTACACACAACTTGCCAAACTCGGTGGGACCGAATTGGTAAACTCGGTGAGACCGATTCAGCAAATCTATTGACCGTTAGGATTTTCGGTGGGACCGACAATCAACTCGGTAGGACCGATATGGTTAGGGTTAGGGCATAACGTAATCTTGGTGAGACCGATTACACAAACTCGGTGAGACCGATTTTGGTAATAAGTTAACCAGAGAGTTGGTCAGGTAAACTCGACGGGACCGGTTCGCTCATTTCGGTGGGACCGAAATGTTTCGAAAAGGAAACAGGGAGTTTACATTGCAATCTCGGTGGGACAGATCGCTCATCTCGGTGGTTCCGAAACATTACGAAGGGAAACAAAGAGATTACAACCCCATCTCAGTGAGACCAAGATCCCTATCGGTGAGACCGATTTGCCTAGGGTTTGTGGCAGTGGCTATGACATCTGAACTCGGTGGCGCCGGGTAGAAAGAATCGGTAGGGCCGAGTTTGACTTTTGGATTAGGTCATATGTGGATATGAGAAAGTAGTTGAGGGTTTGGAGCATATCACTAAGCACTGTGGAGCAAGAAACTCATTAAGCAACACCTCATCCCTCCTTGATAGTATTGGCTTTTCCTATAGACTCAATGTGATCTTGGATCACTAAAATATAAAATGTAGAGTCTTGAGCTTTTGAATTTGAGCCAATCCTTTTCTCCTTAGCATTTTGAGGGATCCACTTTTCTCATCCATGCCATGCCATTCATTGAGCTTTTCCTGAAATTTTTATCTTGGAATGATGTTAGCTCAATGAGATATATGTTGTTAGGAATTACCAAAACCACCTAGGGATAGTTGCACTTTCACCAGGGACGGCACACCAGAGCCTTTTGGGAGCAGCGCAATGAAGGTGCGGTTGATCCCGTCCAGGCGAGCCGCCCCAGTGTGGAACTCATCGAACAGGCGATGGAGATCAGCTGCCACGGCCACCCATGCTGCTTTGTAGAAGGCAGGCCCGAGACCATCAGGGCCAGGAGCGCTGTTGCGGTCGAGGGCCGCCACCGCAGCCTTGATTTCGGCCTGCTCGAAAGGGGCCACCAGCGGCGGCCCATCCACGACGGGAGCACTGGCATAGAGCATCACCAGGTCAAAGCGCCAGACGGGGGGTCTGGGCCGGCCCAGCAAGGAGGTGAAGAAGCCCAGCAGCGCTATGGCCTTCCATGCATGGTCCGTGACCAGCGTCCCTTCCACTTCCAGCATGCCGATCGCGTTGCAGCGGCGATGATGCGAGGTCGAGGCGTGGAAGAACGTCGTGTTCTCGTCGCTGTCATGCACCACGCGACACTTGCCGCGTTCACGCCAGTGCGTGCACTGCCGCAGGACAGAGGCAACAAGGGCGGTCCTTGCGTCGCGTCGAATAGAGTCCTCACCATCTGAGAGAGCCCGGTTCCCCTCATGGAAATAAAATAGGTCAATCAAGAACCTACAATCATTATTGAAAGTGGGAATGAACCGGTGTTGCTTGTTCCAAACCTTGGAGGCGGTCCTGAATGACTTTTTACGAGCAGCCAAAGCCCAAGCAGCGTCCGAGACACGAACCGGCCGCACACACCGGGGGAGGGTGGTGGGAAGGAAAGCAGGGTCAAGAAGCCAGGCATTCTCAAAGAAGAATCTAGACGGTGTCGGGATTTTGGTGGAGGCCGTCACCAAAAGCGGGACGTGATCCGACGTGGTGCGGGGGAGAGATGCAAGAGACGTGTCGGGGAAGGCGGCATCCCACAAGTTATCGAAGAAAACACGGTCTAGCCTGGCAAGGATGGGGGGTCTGACGGTTAGTCTAGGTATAGAGACAATCAAAGAGATGCGCCTCATGCACGGCCAAAGCGTTGATCAACGCATTGAAGCGGGAGGCATGCGCCGCGTCAAAATGCCCCCCGTTTTTCTCACCAGCACTATGAATGAGGTTGAAATCACCCACCACGATCCAGGGGGCCGCATCGTCATGGGTGACAGAAAGCATGTCTTCGACAAAAGCATCAGTGAGCGAATGGGCGGAGGGGCCATACACGTTGGTGATCGAGAGGGAGGCATTTGTCACGACACATAAGAGGTTAATGGTGAGAGAGAAGCAAGACTCCGACGAAGAGACAAGGGAAAAGGAGGAGGGATCCCAGGCAGTGACGGTGCCCCCGCGACTCCCATCTGCGTTTTTAGCAACAAACTGCGCAAGCATGCCAGGGAGGAAGGAGAGAGCCTTCCTTCGGTCAAGCGTGGCAAGTTTAGTCTCCTGAAGATAGACGAGACTGGGGCAGGCCGCACACACAGAGTTTTTGACAATGTCGCATTTGTCACTAGCTCCTAACCCCTGGACATTCCATGAAAGGATACTGAGAGAACGAACAGTGTTACTATCCATAGCAGCATAGCACACCCGGACACCCACGATAGGAGAGAAAGGAAAGCAGGGAAATACGACAACAAGGGGAGTTAAAACGAACTACGGATACATGCCATCTCAAAGGAGGCAGCGGCATGAAACTAGGGGGGCACGTTAACACGCGTGTGCGGATCACCAGCCAAGGGCAAGCTAATCATCCATGTGGACGCGCACCGGAGCGGCGGGGATGGAAGCAGCAGAGCGCAGGTCGGACACAAGCTTCATGCCCATAGGAGCGATCACCGCGTCCAGGATCCTGTCCTTCATCACTCTAGATTTGAGCATGGGCGAGCAGCCGGACAGCGCGTCTTTGAGGGCGCGGAGCTTGATCGCCTTGGCCTCCATGCTAACCCAGGTGAGGGCCTCCTTCCCGGCTAGATGCGCGCTGCGCCGATGCTCGGCCCTGTCCATAGGGGCGGTCGAGGGCGCAAGACAGGTCTCCATTGGCTCGGGCTCGCAGATATCCATAATGGAGAGACGGGAGCGTGGGCTAGCCGATCCAGAGAGGAACGGGGAGACGGCCCAGGGAGGGGAACGGTCAATACCGCCATCCTCCCCACAGCGGTTTGAGGAGGGACAGGAGGAGCCCCAAGCACCCGTAGCACGGAGGGCAGCTGGCCGTCGCCGCCGCGCCCACGCCCGCGTGCGAATCCCATGACGGGGCCAGCCCCCTGCCTGCGCCCCAGGGGATGTCCATGCAGAGCCGGGTGGTTGTGGGCGAAAGGGGGAGGCGGCGCACGGAAGAAGTTGATGTACTGGACGTCCCTGGAGTAGGAGTCGGCAGCGCGCCAGATGCGCACCGGCCACACAGAGACCGCGCGCGCCCCCCAGCGCCCCCCGAGCGGCCAGACATCGCAAGGGCCGTCATGTGGGCTCCGGAGGCGAACGACCACCCGGACGGTGGCCAGCTCTTGCCCAGCCAGGACGAGGGGGTCGATCTCTAGGACCTTTCCGAATGAAGCGAAAGCCACGTCGATGCCCGGCGGGTTGATGAACTCGGCAACAAATCCCGTGGCCGCTAGCAGCGCACAGGAGTCGACGTGGAGATCGAGACGCCTAAAAGCTTCTTCCCGATGGAGATCGATGCGGGCTCCTTCGTGCAGGAAAGGTTGGTGCCGCATAGCCTCTTCTCGGTCAGCCACCGAGGCAAAACAGAGGTACATGGCGCCCACGGAGGACGGGGTCGTCTCCAGGAGGAGGTGGCCGATGGAGCGCAGAACGGCGGCCTGGACCGCTGTGGTGTCGTTGTGGAAGGCGTTCGGCGGCTCGATGGTCACGACCGCAAGCCGCATGGCTGCGACGTAATCACCCTCCGGCATGAACACCTCGATGGAGTCCGGACGCAGCGACTCCGCGGCAATGGAGCGCGAGTCCCCGGTCGAGAGGGAGGAGATGGAGGAGCCAGAAAGCTCCGAGACTGAGGCGCGGTCCCTAGCAGAGCTCCCCTCACCTGCGGAGAGGGGCAGGGCAGGCGGAGGCTGCAGAGGGGCGGGAGCAGGCACGGGCTCAGGGTGGGTGTGGCTAGGAGAGGAGTGCGTCGGAGAGGGCGGAGGAGAGGAAACCACCCCCGACGTGGAGATGTCCTGAAAACGGGAGTAGCATCCGCAGCCACCTGGGAGCTGGGTTCTCCCATATCTAGCTCGCCCACGGAATCCGCGAGACTGGCCAGGTGCATGGAGGTGTGGAGACGAGCGGAGGGGTATGGCGTGGAAGCTCTGCGTGGTGGTGGGGGCGGCGGTGGCGGAGGAGGGAGTGTGGGGCGAGCGGGGGAAGCGGCACCGGCATGGTGGGGTGGGGGGAGCGAGCGACTCGAGGCCATGGTGCAGCGAGGGGAGCCGGCACGGTGACCGGAGACCCTGCAGCGACGGCAACGAACTGGGTCTCGACAGTCACAGACGTAATGGACGATGGAGAGACAGCGATAGCACCCGGAAAGGGAAAGAGGAGGGGTGAGGCGAGGCGGTGTCTTAGGAAGAGGAGGATGAGGGGAAAGAAGGGCGTCCCTATACGGGCTCCGCTGCGCATCAGAAGGGGGAGTAAACGCCGTGGGCCCCAGCGCCGCGGGATGGTCACCATCCAGGTAGTCAATGCGGAGCGGACACCCAGAACCGACACCACCAATGTCGCTGCGGGGGGCGACCGATCCTATTGGCGAAGCGGGGGCAGGATCCGCGCGGGCCCCAGGCAACCCGTCCCGCAAATCACAGCCTGAAACTTCAACAGTTGGCAGGGGAAGTAACCCCACGCGGGGAGGCCAGGATGGGATAGGGCACCAGATAGGTAGAAGTCTACCGCCCTGGCCGCGCCTCCCGGGGCGCCCATGCATAATAACGCCAGGTGGGTGGGATTTGAATTTGAGAAGGGCGGCTCTAGCTCTCGTCGCGGCAGCCGCAGCGCGGGCCCCACGACGCGAGGTATGCAGCGACAGGTTAACGGCCGTCATCAACCCCGGCCCAACGGCAACGACGATCTCGGCGACGGCAGCGCTAGCAACGTGCACGGAGAAAACAAGTTCGCCCGCCGCGACCGCAACAAGGGATTCTAAGGGAGCACAGAAGAAATAGGAAAGGAGCCCGGCCACGCCCTCCGCGGAGAAACAGACCGCCGGGAAAGGAGCAGCGACCCACAACATGCCGGGGTCGACAAGGGAGGGGTGGACCGACTGATTGAAAGAAACCCCGGACTGGAAAGCGGAAAGCACACGGGCATGGAAGGCTATACCTGGACGAGGAACAAGGGAGCTGACGCAGCTGGGGGCTTTGGCTTCGCACGACGTCGCAGGACCTCCACCAATGGCGGAGCCGGCAACAGCAGCGGAACCAAGGGGGAGGTGTACTGTGGGGGAGGTGGAGGGTGGGGATCCGGCGGCGAGGCTCCCGGCAACGCCACCCAGGGCATCCGTATCATTTTATGAAACGAAAAGTCTAACGCCCACACGTGTGGGCGTTCCCCAACTCGCCCACACATCTGGATCGTCGTCCAGTGCCTTTTGCACGAATCTTGGCACGAAAAGGTTGATTTTTTATGCCACGTAGGACGGGGCTGGTGTGTGGGCGTTGGAAAGTTTGCCCACACGCCCGTACCATGCTGTTTGCCAGCTGCGCTGTGTGGTCGAACTAGTTTCTGTCCACACAGCCACCACCTAGGTCATGCGCGTGTGGGGAAACTGCTTTTCGCCCACACGACACTCCTATGTTGTGGACGGCAACTGCAGTTACGCGAACGTGGCAACTCGGTACACACATGGCAACTGTGATTCTTTGCTACATGGCAACTGCAGTTACGCGAACGTGGCAACTCGGTACACACACATGGCAACTGTGATTCTTTGCTACACGGCAACTGCAGTTGCTCGTACGTGGCAAACAGATAAACACACATGGCAACTATGATAACAATACATGGCAACTATGGTTGGACCACACGTGGCAACTAGGTAAACACACATGGAAACTACTGTTTTTTACCATATGTGGCAAGTAGTTAATCACACACGGCAACTACGGTTTGATTACACGCGGCAACTACCATAAATTAGACATGACAACTATAGTTAACCAAAACAGATAGAGTTGCCATGCTTTTACAACTACACTTGCCAACCGAATAACTAAATCTGCCAACCAGGATGGCAACTAAATCGCCATTCCGCGGGGTACCTAACGTAGCTGCGTCAGGATGTGTGAGCATTTTTTGCTTCGTGCCACACGCACAAGGTGAAGATGAGTAGTACTTGTTGGACGTGTGGCACGAAGTAGCCGCGCCCACACGTGTGGACAATTCCAATGTCCGCCCACACGCAGCCCATGTGGGCTGCCTCCTGCTCACACCACACATGGTGTGTGGGCGCATGTCGTATATGCCACACGTGTGGCAGTTAGCGGCGTCCTTTATGAAATAGAACCAAATTGGGTTAAACTTTAATAAAAGGGTAAAAACAGCAAATTTAGCCGGGAGACAGGACGACACACCGACATCATCATGGGCAGCGAAGGGTCCCAAATCCACGGTGCCGCGTGCCCCCCTCGCCGCAGCTCTCTCCTGGTCCGCGACCGTTCCGTCGTGCGGACGCCCGCGTGAACGGAAGCGCGTACGGGCGGCGCAAACCCGCGCAAGGTTAGCCAACGCACGCGCCGGCACGGTGATCTCGCAATTAAATTTACCCATACGCTTTGCTGCGTCATCAACGGGCGGCGGCGACCGTGATTTCTCGTGGAAAGCACAGCGGCCTTTTCCGTTTCGTCGACTCTCTGCTTTGCCGCGGAAGCCACAGAAATATCAAGCGAAGCAGCACGCAGAACTCGTTTGCGTCAGCGAGGGTCACGCGAAACTCGTTTGGATTTTGCGGTGCTACTCCAGAATACACCATCAGATTCAGATAGTAGTACATCGTGTTATGCTTAGCCCGCGGTGCGGAATCATCAGGAGGGTCTACAAGTATGATTAGACGATAAAACAATGAATGAAAAGATGGATAGGGCAACTAAGCATGGATGTACCGGCAGTACGTTCGGAGAGCGACTGGACTCCTAATCCGTACTTAACCCCTTAAAATGGTGTAGCTGATCCCTGCCACTTGTAGACACAACCCCTGAAAAACGGCGGGGGTATGCAGTTCTGGCGGTGACGTGGTCGACTGCCTGGATTGCGACATCTACACCACAGTACGACCATGACATAAAAAAGAGAGACGACACTAGGAGATTTATCTTCTACTCCCCGGGCTTGGTATCCACTACTCCCTTTGTAATCTAATAAAAGATCATTTAGATCACTAGAGTGTTGACGTATAATGTGCTGCCTAGTCTCTTCCATCAGTTCGGACTTTTGGATGAGTTGGCTGGAGCATGAATTCAATATGGTATCTGAGCCAAGAGGTCTTGAGTTCAAGACCCTGCCAACGCAGTATTAAATAAAACGATTCTGCGGCCTACATCGATCCCACGTCTAAGGACTAAAATAGCCTACACGTGAGGGGGAGTGTTGAAGTATATTGCCCACCTCCCTCCATAAGTTCGGACTTTTGGATGAGTTGGTTGGAGCATGAATTCAATATGGTATCCGAGCCAGTAGGTCTTGAGTTCAAGACCCTGCCAACGCAGTATTAAATAAAACGATTCTGCGGCCTACATCGATCCCACGTCTAAGGACTAAAATAGCCTAGACGTGAGGGGGAGTGTTGAAATATATTGCATGCCCGCCTCCCTCCATCAGTTCGGACTTTTGGATGAGTTGGCTGGAGCCTGATTCAATATGGTATCGGAGCCAAGAGGTCTTGAGTTCAAGACCCGGCTGGCGCAATTAAAATTGCAGCCCACTTTCGGTCCACGTTTAGGTCTGAGGGAGCCACACGTGAGGGGGAGTGTTGACGTATAATGTGCTGCCTAGTCTCATCCATAAGTTCGGACTTTTGGATGAGTTGGTTGGAGCATGAATTCAATATGGTATCCGAGCCAGTAGGTCTTGAGTTCAATACCCTGCCAACGCAGTATTAAATAAAACGATTCTGCGGCCTACATCGATCCCACGTCTAAGGACTAAAATAGCCTAGACGTGAGGGGGAGTGTTGAAGTATATTGCCCACCTCCCTCCATAAGTTCGGACTTTTGGATGAGTTGGTTGGAGCATGAATTCAATATGGTATCCGAGCTAGTAGGTCTTGAGTTCAAGACCCTGCCAACGCAGTATTAAATAAAACGATTCTGCGCCTACATCGATCTCACGTCTAAGGACTAAAATAGCCTATACGTGAGGAGGAGTGTTGAAATATATTGCCTGCCCGCCTCCCTCCATCAGTTCGGACTTTTAGATGAGTTGGCTGGAGCATGAATTCAATATGATATCGGAGCCAAGAGGTCTTGAGTTCAAGACCCGGCTGGCGCAATTAAAATTGCAGCCCACTTTCGGTCCACGTTTAGGCCTGAGGGAGCCACACGTGAGGGGGAGTGTTGACGTATAATGTGCTGCCTAGTCTCTTCCATCAGATCGATCTTTTGGTTGAGTTGGCTGGAGCATGAATTCAATATGGTATCTGAGCCAAGAGGTCTTGAGTTCAAGACCCTGCCAACGCAGTATTAAATAAAATGATTCTGCGGCCTACATCGATCCCACGTCTAAGGACTAAAATAGCCTAGACGTGAGGGAGAGTGTTGAAGTATATTGCCCACCATAGAGTAGTTCTCTAAATGATCTTAACGCTATTTCTGAACCGGCAAGAAGGAATAAACACATCGGTGCAGCCGCTCTCTCGGACAGCACACAACAACGAACACGCGAAGAAATAATGGAGTGACGGTGGTGCACCGGATTGAATGGCTGCGAAGTTGCTTCCCATGTTTTATACTCCCTCCGTTCGGAATTACTTGTCGTAAAAATAGATGTATCTAGACATATTTTAGTTCTAGATACATCCGTTCTCGAGACAAGTAATTCCGAACGGAGGGAGTACTAGACTTGGGTTTTGACTTAATTGGATGATTGGCAAAGAAAATAAGATGCCGGAGAGGAAACTCGGCAAATCGTCACGCATGCACCATCACTTCAGATGTACATATTTTTAGTTATAGATGGGCAGTTTGGAAGTAAACTTCTTTTCACATCACATAATAAAACCCGCACTAAAACCGGAAAAATAAGCTGTCCAATATGCACTTTCGAATGTGTTGGAACACGAGCACGTACCCAGCACAAATACTACCGCATGGTACTACCTCCGTCCAATCCATACACTTTCGTCCGTTTTAACGGGTGGCGACTGTGATTTCTCGTTGAAAGTAGTGTGACTTCCGTTGCAAAGTGCGGAGGCCACAGAAATGGCAAGCCAAGCACCCAGAACTCGTTGCGCCAGGAAGGGTCACGCGGAACACGCTCTCGCTTGTGGAAGCTGCGATCGAGAAGATGCATTTGCAGTGCTACTCCAGATTACAGCGTCAGATTCAGATAACAGTACAGCGTGTCATGCTTAACCAGCGACGCGGAATCATCAGGAGGGTCTACACGTATGATTAGAGAAAAAAAACAATGGATCAGTGACGGTTAACGCAAGGACATTGTACGTACGTTGGGAGAGCGACTGGACTCCTAATCCGTACTTAATCCCCAAAAAATGGTGTAGCTAATCCCTGCCACTTGTAAACACAACCCCTGAAAAACGGCGGGAGCATGCAATTGTGCCGCTGACGTGGTCACTGCCTAGTGCTTGTCGGGCCTGTGACTGCGACAGGAGAACGCTACAAGATTTATTTTCTACTCGCTGGGCTGGATCTGTATGAACTTGGGCCATGGTGATAAAAATGAACACTCCTACCAGATCTTGTTAATGTTAATTCGGGACCGGCAAGAACGAGCGAACACATCGGTTCAACTGCTCTCTCGAACAGCACACGACAACGAACACGCCGGGAAATAATGGCGCGACGGTGGTGCACCGGACTCGGGGTCTTAGACTTAATTGGACGGATGATTGGCGAGAAAATAAGCTAGGTACAGCCAGAAAGGAAAGTCGGCAAATCGTTACACATGCAGCATCGCCTCTAGATGGACAATCTTTTAGTTAGGGATGGGCATTTTGGAAGTTGTTGTAACTCTCCACATAAACCCGCACTAAATACCGAAAAAATAAGCATCTAATATACCCCTCGGTATATAATATAAGGTCAATTTGTAAACTGCTTTAGGTTGCGAAACGATCTCATATTATGGGACGGAGAGTACAATTTAGAAAAAGCTGGAAAACGAGCACGTACCCATCACATGTACAAGTACCACCACTCGTATACGAAAACAAATACTAGTACGAGCATGTACGGAACAGTGGAATTCCCTGTAGGACACCAATAGGCATGCTCTGTGCTGGGGTGCGGCACGGCGGTGTGGGTCCCGGCTCGGTTTTGGTGCCCCCGGAAACGCGCAACGTCGGGCCTCCCTCCCAGGTTTGACCGGACGACCCGGAGCGCGAGGCGTGTGTCGGGGCTGACATGAGACTAGCCACAATGGATAGTAACATAGAGTACTAGTAACATGGGCGTATTATTACTTCTACGTTATTACTCCATGATGGGTAGAATATACGCTGTGTCACGATCATTTCATTTATTAGGTTATAGACTCATATTTTCGATATGTGTGATGTTACGAAGAATTAGCTATGTTACCACACGCTCTCTTTCTTCATTAATTACATGCCACATCATCTATTTTGCCTAGATAAATGTGATGTTACCACCTATGTTACTCCCACTGTGGGTAGCAAAAATGCTAGACATACAAAGACTTACACGCTTTTACACGCTTCTTCCATGTAACAACCAATCACAAACCTTTCCCCCCCTGATTTTCAGGGGGGTGGGCCGCCCCGCTCACCTATTGACCAATTAAGGTTAACCATCCTGTAAAAACCTGTAAATCGTTTGTACGTGTAGCATTGCCGCTGTGGGTAGTCTGAGAGCACAAGCTTTTGGTTTTCCACCTGAAGATTCGTGTGTGATTGGACGCAGTAGCCAGCCTGTGACGTTGCTGGGTCGGTCAAGAGTGAGTAATTACGGTCTCGCCTCCAAATTCCCAGGTTGCCGTTGGTGCGTGCTCGACTACTCGAGTGTTGGTATTGGTTCTTTGACCACGGTTTCTGTCTCTGACAAATGTAGGGTTCGAGAATCGTTTGGCTTGGCTGGCTGGCTTCGTGTGAGCACAGTGATGCTCCAAGGACCGACGACGGCCTGGGGAACGCAACGCTGGCATTTTTACGGACAACACTCGCATGAGAAATGGAGAACAGAGGCTGTCCGATCGGCATGCTTTTTTTATTTGAGCGGGATCGATGTTATGCTAAAATCATGTTAAGAAAAAACGAGTGGTAATAATTCAGCAACTTGTGCCGTCATACTGATACGCACCGACCCGACTACGTAGGAGGCAGGAGACGCCTCACCTTGAGAGACCACGAGAGGGCAAAACATTCCCATGTGAGGCTGTCATGTGGAGGGAGGATGCCAACAGAATCCAACGTCGGTAGATGGCAACCGCGCATGCATGCACGCACAGTTGTGGCCTCCTTCCTGATTGCCAGTAGATGCGCCAAATCACGCGCCGTCCCTTGACTTTTGTTCCGATCGTTGTGCCTTCGCGGAGATTTCAGATCCCAACTGCCTCTACTTGTCTGCTAATTCCATCTCTTGCGGTGTACTATTATGTTTTGGTTCTATCTGGCCCGGTGTGTGCATATCACATCTAGAAAGAAAGAAAAGAGTGGCGCGACTATTTTGTTGGAGATTTTTGCTCTTGGACGTTCAGGTTCGGATTGGCCGATCAAGCCAGGGCCCAGCCCGACCTAAAACCCCAGACGAGTAAACTACTACTGTAGAGCTTTACTACACGGCGCCGATCGGCCACAGAGATGATGAAAAAAATCTCATAATCTGATATCTTTCCGCGGCGGCGCCTTTCCCACTGGGAGCGGCGAGCGTGGAGTCGCTGGACGAATGGGCAGGCTAGGCTAGGCTCGTCTCGACCTCAACGGGAGAGTGCTTTTCCCGCATGATTACTGCTCGAAAGCAAATGCTGTTTGCGATTATTAAACTGACCAAAAAAAAGCATTAGGCGTGCAAAAGGCGCAGATCACGGGCCTGCCCGCGCCCAAGATACTCTCGCCTTTTCTTCCGGCTGCTCCAACTCTTCGTTCGTAGCAAACGGTAGTACAGAACGGTGCTTGTTTTGCAAGTTGCTGCTGCCTGCTCTGGTTGATTGATTGATGCATGGGAGGGGTGCGCAGACGCAGACGCAGACGCAGAGCAGAAGCACGCACATTGACACTGCAGCAATGCAAGGTGGCCGGCGGGCGTCACGCGACATGGCGTTTCCTTCACGCCTTCTCCGGGCCGGGTTGGCGCAGGCGGGGACACCCGCATCGGCATCTGGGCGTCCTGCACCCTGCTTCTTCTCGCTCTGTCTGTAGAGCACAGTAATTAATCGCAAAACTGTAACAAGTGGAGCAGTATAGTCACCACTCGCCGGTAGTAGTACTATCCACCACGCACGCCTCCAACAGGAACCATGTAGTAGCTGCCCAACGGGCAGCAGCGTACTCGAACGAATCGCATGGAAATTCCATTCTCCATAATCGCATGGAAATTCCATCCTCCATAAAATGAGATGCACGGTCGAATCGCGAAAAGAAAGATGAGATGCATAGTACTAGTACTGTACGTGGCAGCAGCATGCGGCAGTACCACTGACGTGCATGCATGCGTGCGTGCAAAGTTGCAAGCAAACATGCACATAGCTCAGGAGCTGCAGCAGCAGAAGCACTACCACTACCACTAGTACTACGAGCCACTGTTGAGGGCATCTCCAACAGATTGTATGTTAGTCTTG
This sequence comes from Aegilops speltoides, assembly GCA_021437245.1. Taxonomy (NCBI): domain Eukaryota; kingdom Viridiplantae; phylum Streptophyta; class Magnoliopsida; order Poales; family Poaceae; genus Aegilops; species Aegilops speltoides. The sequence goes on from CM038147.1 coordinate 477,072,703, forward strand.
TTGGTAAAATGTCCATGTCATCAACCAACAAGCTATCATACAACTACTCCAATGGCCAGATGTAGTTTATCCAATAGATGGTGGGACAATAAATGTGATTGCTCTCTATTTCATCTTGGAGCTTGTGCAAAGGTTGTTGGTTAATCTACATACAACTTTGCTCTCTCTCCACATTTAATGCATGCCACATCATCACTATGTCCTAGGTGGCAAATTTACCAACACCTATCTTACAACTATTGGAGATGCCCTGAGGTGCTCCAAGTGGGCAGGGCCCCGGTCTCAGCGTGCACCTGACGCTGTCCTGCTCCGGCGAGGGAACACTTGGATTTGCATGTTTCCTCAGGCTTGGACACACCTTCGCTCTCGTCGTTCTCAAGTGAGAGTCTGAGAGAGACAATATTTTTCACCTGATCGATCGCCGATTCATCATGATCAGCGGAACAAGCCGTGGCTTTCTTGACGTAGGACAACACAATCGGACACAGTACAGTAGACCCCCATCCGTCCAATGATCCAAATGGGGCGACGACATGTTTGACGAATATTTTGTTGCGATGTTTTACTTGGAGTTTCACATCACTTTACATACTCCCTCCATTTTACGTATTAGTTTGGACTAAAGTCAAGCTTTGCAAATTTAATCAAGTTTATAGAAAAGAATATAAACATTTACAATAACAAATCTATATTTTGTCAAAATATGTTCAATGATGAATCCAATGGTATTGATTTGGTGGTGTCTATGTTAATATATTTTTCTATAAACTTGTTGAAAGTTTATAAAGTTTAACTTTAGACATAACCTTATATATAGAGTAAATAAAAATGGAGGGGGTACTAGGATTTACCAGTAGTATTAAGACATTATAATATACTCCTTCCGTCCCAAAATTCTTGTCTTAGATTTTTCTAAATACGGATGTATCTAATTACATTTTAGTTTTAGATACATCCGTATCTAGACAAATCTAAGGCAAGAATTTTGGGACGGAGGGAGTATTATTGGAGTGTTTTTTTTCTAGAGACAAGTGTACTCGACGTATCACTGACGGCCTAGGTCTGGCTGAAAATTTCTTATACAAATATTTTATTAATGTAATGAAATGAATTGTACAGTTTAACACATGCATTTAGTTATGAAACAGTACTAGTGTTTTTTATCAAAAAATTGAAACATTGTTGGCTTTCAATAGCCATTTCCCCATTCATGCAAAATTTCAAATCAGGCAGTACAAATTTCGAAAACCAATAACTGCCGGGACAAAAAGGGATATGTAGTATGGAAATTAAATTTGGCTCCTGGGCGTGAAAATGATTTTTGAAATGTCAAAAAAATGTACTAACAAAAATCTATGTATTCATAGTCACATCCAAATGCTACATGCAAAGTTTTAGGCAAAAATTTTAAACATGTTGACCTGTGCAGGAAAAAAAAACAAGTTGAACACCTAAAATGTCACCTTAAATTTGTTCACTTCACCGATGAAACTCTACCGCTCTGTTTCGCATGAAAATTGGCAAGCATGCTTGTGACACTAAGACAAATATCCACAAAAATATTCACAATTTTTTCAAAATATTTAATATTTTTTTTTGCGTTTCTGTTCATCCGGAAGCAAATGCTCCCGGGAATCAAAACGCTTCCCCCTGGTACTACAGTACGAGTAGTTGCGAAAAAGGTAAGAGTACACGTCACACGGGCATGCATGCGAACGAGTAGTAAAAATGCATGATTTGCGTGCGTGTATCTCTGCCGCGCACGCTTTCTCCATACACACATGTACACGCGTCAACGTGAATGTATTGTAGGCCGGAAAAGGTACCCAGCTTGGGCGCAGTAAAATGCAGTGAGTGGAGTGCAACGATAGACACAAACTGGCAGTGAGTGCCACCAGTTTTGACGAGATTTGACCTAGCCGACATGGCCGGTTGGCCACCAAATGATCGTAATTTTGACAGCGGAAAAAAAGGCGTGCGAGACATGATCAAAGGTCGCCTGCCTTTTCATGAAGGATCTCATTGAACCGCTCTATGTAGATACGCAACCAGCGGCCAAATGCAACCGCATCTATGTCATGATCGACAGCAGGCTGCATGGAAGGAGGAAGCGAGTGATATGCTGCCGAGATCGATGGACCGTCAGATCAAAATCCCGCCAACCAAAATTCAAAATGAAAAGTCCAGCCATCAAAAGTATTGAGCGCAATTTATAGGAAAAATAATAGACGGATGAAGTTACTACGTGTAGACATTCTTTTATTTATGCCTGGCATGCAGCAAAGGACCAAGCTGAAGCAGCTTCCATGATCATGCACGCTTATCGTTTACGACATCATTACATTTGTGAATTCACGCGTAGAGGAGAAAGGAAAAAAGCAGAGATTGCAGCAGCAGCTTATTTTACTACCATGTGCTAGTTTGAACGTACGTGTGTGCACGTTTGTTGCATGCAAAATAAGTCACTTTTTGCACTTTTCGACTTATAAGTTGGTGACTTATTTGGAACCAAACAGGGCCTTAGCTGAACTTAGCTTAGCTTGGAGTACTAGTAGTAGTAGCTAGACGCAACCAACTGTGGACCACCTTTTTAGTTAGATGAACTGGGTGGACCTTCCTATCCAGCTCTTCAACAAGGACCATCGTGTCTACATACATTAAGCCGGAATGAAAATGACATGTACCCACAGTACAGTACTGATGCACCATGTGTCTGCTTTACACGCATGCATGCGATGGATCCATACCTATGGACATTTTAGCGGAAAAAGTTCATTTTAAACCTTAAACTTGTAGAGGTCAGACGAAACGAACCCTCAACTCGAAATCCCGGTCGGTTGGACCCTGAACTATGCGATCCCGGTCTACATTGAACGCGAACATTATTTCCCAAACGGGAATTGTCGACCGGGAAAAGGATGACCGGGATTGTTTTTTTCTAGACAAACTCGCAAAGCTTTATTCAACCGCCACAATGTTTACAGGGACGAAGAAAAGATCGCCGGGGTGGCCTAACCAAACATGGCGGCCGGTCCCCAGCGTTAAAGCGTGCTTCGCGAGGTTGTGGGCCTCAAAGTTCGAGGTCCGAAACTCATGACTAAAAATGCAAGAAGTGAAAAAAACAAGCTCTCTCCGTTATTTCATGCACCACCGCTCTGTAGGTCGCTGCCGTTCCTCCTCTGATCGCCTCCATAGCTGCTCTGCAGTCCGAGGCGATGAACACTTTATGTACGTAAAGGTCCTCAGCAAGCGCTAGTGCTTCCCTGGTGGCTAGAACTTCCGGATCTTCTATGTTGCTGAAAATTACTGCCGAGGCCCCCTGATAAGCTCCCGCTGCATTGCGGCAAATCGCCCCTACAGCCCCAAACCCGCCTGCATGCGACACTGCCGTGTTGACGTTAATTTTTACATGATCCTCCGGTGGAGGCAGCCAAGTAGTTGGGCGTGTAGCTGGTGCAACTGCTGTCCTCTGCTGGCTTCCGTATTAGCTTCAGATCTGCTATGTAGCTAGTAATAAAACCATGTGTTGAGAAAGGGGTTTCGTAAATGCCTTCATGGATTATCTTTCTTCTTGCTACCCATATGGCCCAGAGTGTGACGATCATTGTAGTAAACTCCTCTTGAGGAAGCGACTTACTTATTAGAAAAAGCCATCTCTTCGCTTGTTCGTCTCTATTCATGCACACATGCTGAACCATGTCCTCATTTGAGAGAGCCCACACGCACCTGGTGTAGTTGCAGTCAATAAGAGAATGGCGCCAGTTGTCCTCCGCTCCACACAAAGCACATACATGGGATAACGCCATCTTTTGTTGGTGCAGAACATCATGGGTGGGAAGTGAGTGACGAGCCAACCTCCAAGTAAATAACTTCAGCTTGGAAGGAACTTGCAAACCCCATATAGATGACCATCCTTTGTTTTCCCCACTGGACATCTCCCCGGCCTCCTCTAGCCACGCTTCCCTTCCCATCTTCATTCTATGGATAAGTTTGTAGGCTGAGTTAACTGAGAAACGGCCCTTTGGGTCCCCCGCCCAAGCCCAAAAATCATCAACCTGCCTTGTGCATAGGGGAATCTTTAGTATTGCTTCAACGTCAACCGGCAAAAAGACCTCACGGATTAGCTCCTCCTTCCAGCATGCCAAAGTTGGTTCGGTTAGATCACTCACCATCTACGGAGGGACATCCACCTGAGGCGAAAAAGGTTTCATAAGACCATCCGCGGATGACCGGGATTGGTGACATTTCGTAAATAGTGCCCACCCTGCTCCCTGCTGTGGGCCGGCCTGGGCCTGCTTTAGTCTTTTGATCTATTTATAAACACAGTCGCACACCCTGCTCCCCGCTGTGGGCCGGCCCGCTTTAGAATATTTTCTGCTAAAAAAATTACAGCGCCATGTGGCTCAAACCGAGGCCTCCGTGTTTTCGTACGACGAAAGTAGGGAAACGTTTAGGGCATGTTTGGTTCCAATAAGTCACCTGACTTATAAGTCACGTCTGTTTGGTTGTCACCTGACTTATAAGTCACCTACCACACCTTCCCACACCAGTCCACATCATGCAGGTGATGGGACCCACACAAAAGGGGGTGACTTATAAGTTTTAAGTTGGGGTGGAGCAACTTATGACTTATAAGTTGGGGTGACTGATAAGTTGGGTCTGTTTGGCAAAATAAGTCACTTTTTTCACTTTTCAACTTATAAGTTGGTGACTTATTTGGAACCAATCAGACCCTTATATTCACCCGATAGATTTATGACGACGCGTAAACCGCCAGCTGCGTCGTTCGATTAGCAGATAATCTCGTCCACACGAGCACGCTGTGCGTCTTTGGATGTGGCTGGTCCCCACAACAACTATTGTGATTTGACTTTTTTTCTTTTCTTGTCCACGTGATTTGCTAGTGGCTCCCTCTTTGCCTGCGGCTGCCTCTTTGTGCACGAGTTAGGCCAACTCCACCGCGCGACCCCATCTTGTCCGGGTGCGTCCGTTTGGGGTAAACCGGACGAATAGCACGGCCCAGCGCGCGGCCTCAAACAGACAAATGTCCGAAATTCGTCCGTTTTCGACCCATCCCCGGCCCAAAGTTGCGCTCGGTTTGGGGTGAAACGGACGCTACGGACGACCGCGGACGCACGCCTTGTCCTCCCTGTGGCCCGCTGTCGGGACACTAGCGCCCCTCCTCCCAACGCTTCAACCTCCTCTCCTCCCCGCCCGCCGGCCACGGCGCCGCCGCTTATTCTCCGGCCAAGGTCTCGCAAGACCAAGCAATTTCGACCGTCCATACCAAACCACGTGTAGACGTGGCCGCCATCATGCCCGCGCTTTCGCCATAGTTTTGGCCGTCGATCGAAGGAGGTTTGGCCGTCGCCGTCTTTGCCGGTGGCAGAGGAGACACGACCGCCAGCGACGTACCACGACGGCCGCGGCAGTTTCCGACGGCTCCAGAGCGGCCAGTAGCCGGCCGGCAACCACCCCTGCTGGGTCGAGGTGATCATCGCGGCCTCTTCGCCACCATGACTGCAAGATGTTCGACATTTTGCCCACAAAGGTATGGACAGTGGAGACGAGTTCTTCTCCCACCACTTCTTTTGTTCATCGGACGATTCATCGTCGGATGATGAAGATCTTGTGGTGGCTGCACTGGTCGTTCACGACCACATTCAACGGCAGCTTCCTCGATACAGGGGGTCAGTCCCTGGCCGTGCTCCCAACCTGAACCGCAACAGAGAGAGAGAGGCCACGCCCTGCTCTATGCCAATTACTCTTTCAACAAACCGCTCTTTAAGCCGGATAAATTCCGTCGCCGTTTTCAAATGGCAAGGCATGTGTTCAATCGTATTCGAGAGGGAGTGGTTGCTCATGACCCATACTTAGAGTGCAAGACGGATGCCGTTGGCAAGCTTGGGTTCTCCTCTTACCAGAAATGCACCACGGCCGTCCGCATGCTTGCCTATGGAATTCCAGGCGATCTGGTGGGTGAGTACGTGCGTATGAGCGAGACAACATGTCTGATGTCAATGTACAAGTTTCGCCAAGCCGTGATCGAGGTGTTTGGCCCAAAATACTTGAGGCAGCCAACCGCCGACATGTAGAGATTGTCAGTGACCAATGCAGCTAGAGACTTTTCTGCATGCTTGGCAAAGATAGATTGTATGCATCGGGAGTGGAAGAACTGTCCATTTGTTTAGGTACAAGATAAGGGGCATGTCACGAGTGCATCGCCATATTAGAAGTCGTGGCATCGCAGATCTCCGGATATGGCATTCTTTCTTCGGTATGGCGTGTTCTTACAATGATATCAATGTGCCGCAACGTTCTCCGCCTTTGCGAGGCTTGCGTAGGCCGCCCCCACTGCCAACTTTGAGGTCAACGCCACCCAGACAACAAAGGATACTATCTAGCCGATGGTATATATCCTCGTTGGTCAACTTTTGTGAAGACAATCTCAAGCCCAAGGTGAGAAGAGAAAGAGATTTGTCCAAATGCAAGAGAGTGCTAGAAAGGATGTGGAATGTGATTTTGGTGTGCTTCAATCCCGATGGGGCATCGCTCAATACCCCTGCACCGTCATGGGATGAAAGGAAGCTTTGGGAGGTGATGATCGCCAGTGATCATGCACAACATGATCGCCGAGGACGAGCGTGATGACAAGATCTTCACCAAGGATTTGACTATCAAGGTGACAATGTTGAGCCCTCGCATCAAGAACCGCCACGCTTGATCGGGCTTCGCCAGCCCATCGTGAGTCGCATGATTGGCACACTCATAAGGCTCTTCAAAATGACTTGGTTGAGCACGTCTGGGAGCATATTGGCAACCGATAGATGTATTGGTTCGTTTTATGTTCATTCAAAACAATTTCGATTTGGTTGTAAAACTATCTTTATTAGAGATAATTTCGATTGGGTTGTAAAACTATTTTAATTTTCAAACAATCAATATTTGGACGTGCAAACTTGTTTTCATATGAAAATATGGGCATTTTTAGGCCCTAGCGGACAAGATGGGGCAAAAGGATGAGGCCGCGCGCTAGGCGCACGGCCACCGCATCCTAGGAGAGACCCGGACACGACCCCATCCCCTACCCAAACGGACAGAATCCGGACAAAACGGACGTCCGTTTGAGGTCGCGCGGTGGAGTTGGCCTTAGCTTGCATGGGCGACGATGGTTGATGCTGCGACCGGCTACTCGTGGTCCATGCGACATTGGATTGCTGGGAGCTAGCCGCGAGCCGGTGCTACAAGGGGAGGGTCGTGGATGTCTACTGCATGTTCTGCACTTCAACAACGACATTGCTACAAGATCGTCTTCGTGCTATGCCGCATTCGTTGCCGGCGATGCTGGGGCAACGGAGCGCCAGGGGCTGCAAGTCACGGCCTCTACTTCGTGCGTCCTTGGCTGCTGCAATGGAGTATCACTGGAACGCCGGGCCGCTAGAAACTCACAAATGCTGCAATTAATGGAGTGCCACCGGACTGTCGGAGAATCGTCGGTGCGGCAAACGGAGCATCGCTGCGCCGCCAGAACCTCGCTAGTGTTGCAATGGAGCATCGCCTGGCCGCTGGATCATGGCTGGTGCTGCAACGGAGTTTCGCCTGGCCGTTGGATCATCGTTGGTGCTGCAACGGAGCATCGCCGGAACCTCGCGGGCGTTGCAATGCTGCGTCGTCGGGCCGCTGGACCATGGCCGGTGCTGCAACGGAGTATCGCCTGGCCGTTGGAGCATCGTTGGTGCTGCAATGAAGCATTGCCGCGTCGTCGGAACCTCGCGGGCATTGCAATGGTGCGTCGCCGGGCCGATGGACCATGTCCGGTGCTGGAACAGAGCATCACTGGGCCGCCGGAGCATGGTTGGTGCTGTATCGGAGCATCACAGGTCCGTCGCAGTATCGTGAGTGCTGCAACAGAGCATAGTCATGCCGCCGGAACATCACGGATGTTGCAGTGAAGTGTCGTGGGCTGCCGTAAAATGGCCGGTGCCGCAACCGAGCATCACAGGGCCATCGGAGCATCGTCAGTGTTGCAACGAAGCATAGTCGTTGTGCCGGAACCTCACGGATGTTGCAATGAAGTGTCACTGGGCCGCCGGCTCGGCCATGGCCGGTGTTGCAACGGAGCATCGCAGTGCCATCGGAGCATCGTCGGTGCTACAACGGAACATCGTTGCGCTGCCGGTACCTCGCGGGCGTTTCAATGGAGCATCGTCTGGCCGCCAAAGCGTTGCAATGGGGCATCGTCGCATGGCGAGAGCATCGCCGATGCTTCAAGGGATGGTCACCGGGGTGTCATTGCTGCTGCAATCCTGGAGCTTGCTGGTGCTGTAGCCATGGCCGGTGCGTGGCGAGCTCACCGACGTTGGCGTCAGATATCCGGTGCAACCTGAGCATTGCGGGTAGTGCAAGCAAAAGGTAGTGCTGCAAGTTGGCCAGCTACGATTCTCGTCGGAGCTGTGTGTGCCACGCGGGAAGCGAGAATTCTGCATTGCACGTACTGGTGGTCGGAGCGATATGGCCGTATTGTGATGGCGTGGTTCAGAGGATCACGTTGCCCGAATCAACGGCTGTCAAGCCGGCTGATCTTTTCTTAAGATCATCCGGATGACGCCTAGCAGGCCCCCGAAAGTAACCACCACAGAATACACTTCCGTTGTGTTCACTTCTCCATTTTTCGTCTTTTTGTGCTTTCTTCTACTTTTCTTTTTCTTCTTATTTATCTTTTTTCTTTTTCATCTTTTTTCTCAAATTTGTGAACTTGCATATTTGCAAAAAATAAGAGCACGGGGTGATTCGAACCTTCAGGTCATTTTTCTCAATTTTTTAAGTTTTCCTTTTCACTTTTTTATTTATTTCCCTTTTCCTCTCTTGTGTTCCTTTTAAAAAAGTTCTATCTTCTTTTCTCTGTTTTTCTTGTTAAAATTCAAGTTTATTTTTATTTTATAATTTGTTAAAAAAGTTCGAATATTTTTTGAAATTTCGAAATATTTTCTTATTTTCAAAATTTGTTCGCAACTCAAAAACATGTTTGCGTTTCAATTTTTTTAAGAATTTCAAAGAATGTTCCTAGATTCAAAATATTGTTTACAATTACAAAAATATTCTCATTGTCAAGTTTTGTTCATAAATTCAAAAATTGTTCGCTTTTAAAAAATTGTTCCCATTTTAAAAACTGTACAGAATTTCAATAGTCCAATTTTTTAACCTATATTTTTTAAAAATGCGCACATTTTTCTAAATCGGGAAATGATACAGAAACTTGAACAATTTTTGGGACTCCGAACAAAAAATTGAAAATGGGAACATTTTCTGAAATGTTTGAATTTTTTTTCTAATCCTAACAATTATGCAATTCTCGAACATGTTTTGAAAACGCGAACAATTTTGTAATTGCAAATAGTCTATTGAAGTAAAAGTAAAACCAGTAAAGAAACAATAAGAAAGAAATTGCATTTGAAATTCAAATCAATGTTTGAGATCTGTATTTTTTTCTTTAGGGGAGGGGGGTAGATCTCAGATTCAAATCAATGGTTCGAACCCCTGCAACCGAATCATTTTTTCGGTTATTTTTTCACTGTTTCGTCGCAACAATGAGCCCGCCCAGTCGGGGGTTGTTCCTGTGCGGCGTATAGGAGGTCATGTGTAACAGAAAAAATGACAAAAAAAACAAATGGGCTGGCCAAGCGGAGAGGACGGGTGCACCCTGGCCCGCCACTGGCCCGTCATCCAGACAAATCCCGGTTGACCTTTGTCAGGTTTTAATTTAGACTGGGATTGTATAGTTCAGGGTTCAATCGATTGGGATTGGACTTGAAGGTTCGTTTCGCCCAACCCCTACAAGTTCAGGGTTTAAAATGGACTTTTTTTTTCGCATTTTAGCTGATGCTTTCCGTCCCAGCATTTGGAAAAGTTAAGTAAATCAGCTCATGCTTTAATTGTTTTTACAATACTATACCACACCTACTAAGAAAGCGAGGGCGTCTTGTTAATTAATCTATACTAGAAGAACACCCGTGCGTTGCAACGGGGCCACATTAACTTTAAGAATTCAATATTACGACATTGGCGACCTTTTTTTACCATCAAATCCTCACACACACTCTCTCCCCCTCCTTCCTCACTCTCTTTCCCCCCCTCTCTCTCTCTCTCTCTAACACACACTAGCCTACTCTCCCCGCCAATAAGACTTACTCAATTGGCAGTAATGTGTGGACTTGTGGTGAGCTTGACTGAGCTAATGGATAGTGTGATATATCCCAATCATTTAACAATGAAATTTTAGAAATGGGAAGATTATGTAACAGCTCAAGTCGTTAACTACATTGACCTCCCCCTAATGTTGCCATGTCATCAGGCTTGCTAAGCCAAACTGCCACTTGATAAAAATCAAAGCCCAATTCAAATTTAAAATAAAGTCAAATAAAATATTTCGTCATACAGTAAAACTAAAATGTTCACCAATCACCATATTCTATAAATTCCATGGATCTTTGACATGTTGAGCCAACATTATTTGACCCAAAAATTAAATCTTGTCAAATTAATAAGAGGTCCAGTAGTAGTTAAAATAACCAATTAAATATAAACCTAATTTTATGTATTTCTTTTTGGCCCCAAACTTTTTGTGCCATCTAAAAATATCGTGCTCGAATTGTGTGCATAGTTTCACCATTAACAAAATCCATTTAGTTGATATAAGAATAAATAGAAAACGGTGTTAAAAAGCAGAAATGGATTAGAATACATTAAAACCAAAAGAACGATGAAAAAGGGGATTCCCCCTACCCCGGGCCTTGCCACCGAACCGCCAAAGGGTCCAGCCTCCGACGGTCGTTTTCTCCTGTTCCTCGAGCCTGCCGATACAGAGCTGGCCCCGCCCACCACCTCGCCGCATCGGGAATGGATAAGGCGACGCTACATGTCGGTGTCAAACCGCGGATCTCGGGTAGGGGTCCCGAATCGCGCCTAGGCGGATGGTAACAGGAGACAAGGGACACGATGTTTTTACCTGTGTTGGGCCCTCTCGATGGAGGTAAAACCCTACCCTGCTTGATTGATATTGATGATATGGGCAAGACAAGAGTGGATCTACCACGAGATCAAGGAGGCTAAACCCTAGAAGCTAGCCTATGGTATGATTGTTGTTATGATTGTGTCTCACGGACTAAAACCCTCCGGTTTATATAGACACCGGAAAGGGCTAGGGTTACACAGTAGTCGGTTACAATGGTAGGAGATCTACATATCCAGATTGCCAAGCTTGCCTTCCACGCCAAGGAAAGTCCCATCCGGACACGGATGAAGTCTTCAATCTTGTATCTTCATAGTCTTGGAGTCCGCCGATGATGATAGTTCGCTATCCGGACACCCCTAGTCAAGGACTCCTCAAGAGCCCTCGAACCGTGCTTCAATGACGACGAGTCCGGCAAGATATTGTCTTCGCATTGCAAGGCGGGTTCCTCCTCCGAATAATCCATAGAAGATTGTGAACGCCAGGATAGTGTCCGACTCTGTAAAATAAATTCCACATACCACCGTAGAGAGAATAATATTTACACAAGTTCAATCTGCTGACGTATTTTGTGGCGTGACGTCACACCACTACCAAGCCTTTACTTAAATCATTTTTATTATACCACCTCAGCGTGTTTAGCGAAGCGGTTTCCTTGGCACGTCTTGTCGAAGCAGAGATCGTGTTCCCCTTATTTCGGGATTCCCATCAATACGGACGTGGGTAACCCAACCGCGCCCGTTGCCACGCCCCCTCCATCGAATGCGGGTTCCAAACGGTCACGGAGACGGCTCTTGGTGTTCTCCTTCTTTATAATGAGACCCAGGCTCGCTCTTTTTCTTCAATCCTCAATCGAATCCACCCCTCGCCCCGAGCTCCAACACTCAGGGCTCCAGATTCGAGCGCTTCGGAACTTTGACAATGTCCGGCCCCGATTTGCAGGTCCGGTGTATGCCCTCCTCTGTCACGGAGGAGGACGTGCTAAAGCTGAGAGAAGCCAGGTACTTAACCTACGAGATTTCGTGATAGGCTTCCCGCCCAAGGGTAAGTCATTCCCACTCCCGAGCCAAAGCGAGAGCGCCATGTTCGTGTCTCACCTCCGCCGGGTTTAGGCTTCCCGATGGATCCCTTCGTGAGGGGGGCTCATGTTTTACTATGGGTTGGAATTCCACGACTCGGCTCCGGAGTCCATCCTCCACATCTCATCATTCATTGTTGTCTGCGAAGCCTTCCTCCGCACCACCCCTCACTTTGGTTTATGGCTCAAAACCTTCAACGTGGAGCCGAAGATGATTGAGGGGCGTCAGGCAGAGTGCGGCAGGGAGGTTGTAAGCAAGAGGGCCGATGCTCCATGGCCCAAGGGCTCTTTTCAGGAGGAGCTCGGTTTATGGCAACAGGAGTGGTTCTATATTACCGCTCCTGTGGGCAGCAGCAGAGGCCGCCCACTGCCTTTCGCCTGCCTCCACAACGGCCGACGCCATGGGTCAACAAAGGGCTTGACTGGGGCCGCCCAAGGACGCACTTCTATTGCAGGCCGGATTCGAGACCTCTAGGAGAGGGAGATCAATCTGGTCGAGTGATGCAGAGTTATGCCGATTCGCGCCTTCGCTCGCAGAACGCCGCCTCCGCCTGTGGAAATTCAATCCGGAGGGACCACGAGCTCTCCAACACTTCATGGGTATGACACCCATGGAGATGTACAAATTGTTCGTCGGATCACAAGAAGTGTGTTCGAAATTGACCGAGGACGCCGGCTTAAGCTGCAATCGCCCGGATACTCAAGTAAGTAGTCCTGTGTCCGGACATACCATTTGTTTGCATATTCTTGGATGTGCCTTTTAACCAATCATCCTTTGAACAGGGGTGGATAGCGCAAGCAAAACTGATACGGTGTCCGGCCCTCCTCCCAGAGACCGCGCTGGATCCGGTGTTGGTCAAGATGCTGGAGGTTGCGCCTTCAGAGGAGGGCGAAGGGGAAAACAGAGAAACTACCGCCTCTACTTAGGAGGCTTTCGAGAAAGGGGGATCGAGAATCCCTCCTTCCAGGGGGAGAAGAGGATCGCTTCCGAAGACCCGGAGGCTAAGGCCTCAAAGTGGGGGAAGAAATCTGCACCAGAGGGTCCTACGCCAGGGGAAGCCCTGGCCGCACTATCTTCCCCAAGGAATCAGCCCTCCTGCAAGCCGTAAGTAGGAAAAAGGGGAGTTTTGTAATAAGGGACATCCCTATTTTTGCTTCTGAGGATAACCGAAGCGTTTATCTTGTAGTTCGGATCTCCGTCCTTCTCACCGAGCTCGCTCTCGGGGACCTTCGTCCGAGTCGATGGAGAGCGAGACACCTCCATTTGCCGCACCGGCTGGGCGGGGCGACGACCCCGAGGTGTCGCCGCGAGGGTGTCTCGAGTCCGCAGGGCGGAGAGTTCGGCACCAACCGGTGTACGGCCGGGAGCCAAGGATCCGCCGAGAGGGCGTTTATCTCGAAGATCGCCGTACATTAATGAGTACGGTGATTGAAAGAATTTCATCCGCTGAGGGCGGGTTGCATGATGCCATCAGAAGTTTACTGGCGGGGTTTGAGGTACATAAAAATGACATACCTTTGGACAATTTTGCACATAGAGTGCGCCCTGTATAGATAGTAGTCCCTGAGACTCGGTATGTTGTCGAAAGCGACAGCGTGCTGAGGATCATAATATGAGTTTTTAATTCTCGCCTTTCCTATGCAGGTGGCGGATCGTCCGGTGGCCAGCCGGACTGATAGAGTTGCCGAACTAAAGTGGCAACTCGACGTTGCGGATGCGGACATCGCCCTGGTCAATAAACGACTTGACGAGTCACAAGGTAGGCTGTTTCTCCGCGGTCACCTAGTAAGGGAACTGAGGCCCACTCCTTACAACATGTATGCTTAATGCAGATGGTGCCGCTGCTGTGGAGGACCTTCGGGCAGAGCTTGCTCGAGCCAAGGAGCAGGCCAGAAGGAGTGATGCGGCTGCCATGAAGGCGGCCGAAGAGCTAAAAGCCGAAAAGGCTGCTCACTGCCAAAGCAGGGAGGAGATGGCCGGAATGGCCGTGAAGCTGAGGGATGTTACCGACCGCTATGAGGTTCTTGAAAAATAACACCGAGCGGAGCAAGAGGACCTAAAGAAGGCCACCGCTGAAGCCAAGGATGCCCGTTCTGCAATGAGGGCTATAAAGGAGGAGCTGCGTCAGGCCGGAGACATTGCGGCTGGGAAGCCCTTTCTGCTGTGCAGGAAGTTCACGGAGCAGAAGTATGCTCAGCTTGGCCAGCTGTGGGGTGCGGAGGATCCTTATATGGATTTGGCGGCGAGTGCGGCAGATGCTGTTGTGCCCTTCCGAAGCCAAAAGGATCACAAGATGGAAGAGATTTTTTGGTCTCAATTCCACAGTCCGGAGCGTTCACTTCCGTTGACCGATCGGTTGGCTGAGTGGGCTGAGCTGAATAGATTGTCCGGATTTGCCATGACGGATGTAGTGGCTCATCTGTGGCCGGATAGGCCCAAGCCGAAGAGTTACTTTGGCTTATTGCAGCAATTCCTTGGGGCGGTGCCGCATATCAAGGCGATGAAGCGGTCGGCATGCATAGAGGGTGCACGGATGGCTCTCGCCCGTGTTAAGACATACTGGGCGGAGATGGATGCCACCGATGTTGCATCCCGGGGTTCGGACGAGAGCCGGTTACCCACCGAGCACTATTTTGGGGAAGTCCTATAGGGCGCTCGTTTAATAGAGTCGCAGTGCTCGTAAAATGTTATGTTCAAATGACATGTATGATTGGTAGAACCATATAATATAAATGCTTTTTATACTTGTGCGTTCAAGTATTGAAATATCTCCCGTGCTGCGGTTAATGTATACGTGTGTATAACCTGAAAGATGGCAGTCTTTGGTTTCAATTTCACGCACATAGTGCGGGGTGTTTGCAAAATAGCGATTTTCACACTTAATCCAACGCCTTGGTCCTGTGAAGGAGGTGGTAGCGAGCAAACTAGGCAACCAGACTATAATGCTTTATCACTTTCACTTAGCCATAGGAGTTCAAGGTGGGGCTACGATATAGCCCCTAGGGGCACCGCGCCTCCGAATTCGGGCGCAGATGTGCTCGACCGAAATGGTCCTTCGTCAAAGCGGAGGAATTCTAGACATTCCGGTAGTCGATCGAGTGGTCGACATCTCTCGCTATATCATGACAATCAGTTTTTCGCTTTCATCGAGGTGCTCGCCGCCAAACCGGGGCACAATCGCAGTAGTTCTCCTGGGGCCGCGTTAGCCAATGATACGGAACGTAAGGCAGCAAAACACAGGAGCCAGGCAAACCCAACATTTGACCAAAGACATGATTCGAAGTTGATGCATATAAGGCCTAACTCAAGACGCCGAACACTCCCTGAGGTATTCGGTCTTTATGAAAACGGGCAGAATGATGCCCTAAGCCCCTATTGTCCAGGTACGGGCGAAAACTTCTGACGCGGCCGATGCCAAAACGCCAGCTTCCTCCTTGGTTACAATAGAAAACCAGGGGATGCATATCAACAAGAGATAGTAAGAAAGGTTTACGCAGGGTCTTAATCTGAAAAGAATCCTTGCAACGGGTCCTCGCCGCACGCCTGCTACCAGGTCTCCTTTGTGTCAGATCTCGGACGGGCGTAGCACGTTGTTCATCTGTAAAAGAGAAGAACTTAGCTTGGGAAAATACTGTGCAAAAAATGTATTTAAAACAGAGTATGATTTTTAAAAAAAAAATGAATAGAGTTGAGCTTTAGTGGCTCTCATTGTTCATGCCCACAACCCCTTGTAAAGGGGTATGCGGCTAGGAAGCCCATAGTTTATTTATGCCGGACTCGCCTAGCCGTGTCCGGGGTCTTGAGAGATCTTTCAAAGAGATAATGCCGCGTGGACCAGGCATTTTAAGTGTAAGAGATGCGTAATGCGGTATTGCGTTAAAGTGGGCGAAAGCCTCATGTCCCAATAGTGCTTGGTGGCAACTTTTAAATGGGGCGATATGGAAGAGTAGCTTTTCGCGACGGAAGTTGTCGGATGAACCGAACACAACTTCTAGTAGTAAGGAGCCTGTGCAATTGGCGTAAGGACCTGGCGTCACTCCTTTGAAGGAGGTGCTGCTATGGCGAATTTTGGTAGGGTCTATCCCCATCCTGCGGATTGTGTCTGGATATAGCTGGTTTAAATCGCTACCGCCATCCATTAGGACTTGTGTAAATTGTAGTCTGTCGATTATAGGATCCAATATCAAAGCAGTCCATCCTGCATTTCCAATACTTCTGGAGTAATCCAGATGGTCGAAAGTAATTGGTTTTGACATCCAATCTCGGATTCCATTGGTGGACCGTGCGGCATGTGCTTTGATAGACGCCACGATTTTTCCTTGTTATCACTTGAAGTGAATTCACTGTTTTTACTTCTTGTGGGAAGTTCTTTTGTTTTCCCAAGACTCTGCTTGTGGGGTTCGTCATCGTCCTCGCTTGGCGTGTCGAGCCCCTTGTGTTCGGTGTTAAGTCGGCCGGACTGCTTGAAGACCCAACAATCTCGGTGGGTGTGGTTTGCTGGCTTCCCGGGTGTACTGTGGATTTGACATATCCTGTCCAAGATTTTATTTAGGTTGGATAGCTCGTCAATGTTGTCCTTGAGAGGCAGTGTTTTGTTGTTCGGCCGAGAGCTTTTGAACCCGGCGTTGACCGCCGTGCTCTTTGGGACATTTTCCTTATTCCGGTGCTGATCTTTTCTGCGTCGTGATTTCACATTTCCATCCCTGACTTCGGATGTACTCGGGTCGCTGGTGCTGCATCTTGCCAGCCAGCTATCTTCCCCCACGCAAAAGCGGGTCTTGAGGCTTGTTAGCACGGCCATTGTTCTTGGTTTTTCCTGGCCGAGGTGCCTGGCAAGCCATTCGTCTCGGACGTTATGCTTAAAAGCTGCTAAGGCTTCGCGTCCGGACAATGACTATTTGGTTCTTTTGGTGAGGAACCTGTTCTGAATTTGCGTGCTAACTCTCTCGGGCTGTTGAGTTATGTGACTTAAATCGCTCAGATCCTGAGGGCGGACATAAGTCCCCCAAAATTTGCTCTAAACGCATCCTCGAGCTCTTCCCAACTTCCAATAGTATTTTCGGGAGGCTTTTGAGCCAATGCCAAGCTGGCCCTTTGAGCTTGAGGGTAGGTATTTTATGGCATGGAGATCGCCTCTAGCCATATGTATGTGTAGGATGTAGTCCTCAATCCGACACTGGGTCTGTTGTTCGTCAGATGCCTCTATGTTTACTGTGCTTAAAACCCACTGAAATTCATGATCCAAGACTTCATCGGTGAAACATAGTGGGTGTGCGGCGCCCCTATATTTAAGTGTGCCGTTATCTTCGAATACTCGGCGTGTTGTGTTGCTTCCTGGAGCCCTCTTTTTTGGCCCATAAATAAACCTGACCGGGCCATCGTTTTTGCGAGGATCTTTATGTGTATCATGTGCCGACTTGTGTGTGGCGCCGCCACGCTTCTTGGCCCGCTCATCCTGTCGCCTATCCGCCAGTGGCCTCTTTGTTTTTTGATTGTGGTGGCTCTACGGCCTCCTCGTCGAATTCGGGCAACAGCTTGCGCTTCGGGTAGCTCTTTGCTTGGTGACTATTGCCGTATTTGTCTGCTGTCTTGAGTACTTTGCTCCATCTCATTCTGAGTACGTCTTCCGCTGTTTTGAGCTTCCGCTTCTGCTTCTTCAAACTTCTTGCAGTGGCGACGAGCCTTTTGTGAAGGTTCTTATGCTCCGGTGATGTGTCCGGCATGAGATCGTCTGGACTGTAGTTTTCGCCGGGGATGGGTTGCTGGTTCAATTCATCCTGTTCGGATGGTTGCTTGGTTGCATGTTCATCGTCCACTGGTTCGCCCTGCTCTACGGCTGGGTCATTATGGGCGCTGCTGTTATCGAGGCGGGACTTCGGGCGATGCTTGCGTCGCCATTTTGGTTGTTTTTCGGGGGAATTATCCTTCGCCGCGTCTCGTTGTTCCTCGTTATCGCTTCCTTTTGGTGTATCCACCATGTATATGTCATGAGTTGAGGTGATCTTCCAGTGCCCCATAGGCGCTGGTTCTTGGTTGTCTCCGGGATCATCGTCCATACCGTCGATGTCTTCGGAGTCGTAATCTAGCATGTCGGCTAGATTGTCGACAGTGGCTACAAAGTGGGTGGTGGGTGGGCTTTGAATTTCTTCGTCGTCCGCATCCCAACCATCCTGACCACAATTCGGCCGAGGCTCTCCTGATAGCGAGAGATACTTTAGCGAATTCAGGATGTCACCAAAAGGTGAGTGTTGAAAGATGTCCGCGGCGGTGAACTCCATGATCGGCGCCCAATCGGATTCGATTGGAGGGGGCGCAGGAGGTTCGGAGTCCGGCGAGGAATCCGGCACCTCGGAGTCACGAGAGTCGCAAGGGACAAGGTCAGTATTCGGCTCCATCGCCGTAGAGGTTGCAGCCCCTGAGGCGGTGTCTAGCCACCCATCCTCGATCTGCGTGGTCGGCTCCTGATTAAGGGTCGGAGCGGACTCATGTGCGGCCTCCAGGGTATTGTCCGGCAGCAGAGATAAATCATGCACATCGAGACAAGGCGGCGGCGCCGCGGTGCAGGGCTCGAATCCATCAAGATCAAGTCTCCGCGGATGTCGGCCGTGAAGTTTAGACTTCCAAATCGACTGATGGCTGTGGGCGTAGCTTCGATCCGCTCAGATGGCCAAGCAAATTGCCCGCAGGCAAAGCCGCCAACACGAAGATCTGTCCGGGAGAAAAGTCTCACCGACCGTGTTGTTGATGATGATCAAGGAGCCATCAAGCCTATCGGTGACGGCTACGAGGAACTCTCAATGAAAGCACCAATGTCGGTGTGAAAACCGCGGATCTCGGTAGGGGGTCCCGAATCAGGCGTCTAGGCGGATGGTAACAGGAGACAAGGGACACGATGTTTTACCTGTGTTCGGGCCCTCTCGATGGAGATAAACCCTACCCCTCGCTTGATTGATATTGATGATATGGTAGTACAAGAGTGGATCTACCACGAGATCAAGGAGGCTAAACCCTAGAAGCTAGCCTATGGTATGATTGTTGTTATGATTGTGTCCCATGAATAAAACCCTCCCGCTTATATAGACACCGGAGAAGGCTAGGGTTACAGTAGTCGGTTACAATGGTAGGAGATCTACATATCCAGATTGCCAAGCTTGCCTTCCACGCCAAGGAAAGTCCCATCCGGACACGGATGAAGTCTTCAATCTTGTATCTTCATAGTCTTGGAGTCCGCCGATGATGATAGTTCGCTATCCGGACACCCCCTAGTCCAGGACTCCCTCGCCCTGCCTCCCCTGCCCCCATGGCCTCACTCCTCCTTGACACCCCCTCCCGGATCCACTTCTCCTCCTCGCTTGCTCGATCCCGGTGATCTGGACAAAGGTAGATGCCACGGCCACCATTAACGACCCCGTCCACACGACCACTGCCCTCCCTGCTGGCTAGGAGCTTGTCGAGGAGCTCCGAATGCCTCTGCTACTTCGTCTGCACCAACGAGATCAAGTCCAACACACCCAGATCGACGTCGTTGCCATCTTCCTCAACCTTCGGCCACCGCGACATTGCCTTTCGATCCACGCCGCCCCGAGCTCCCCTGTCTTCCCCTAGGGTGCCATTGACACCGCCGTGGTCTCCTCTTGCCTTTCCCCGGTTTCCCCTCTCGTTTGCTCTCGTTAGGTATTTCGCCGTGGTCGAGAACCGCCGTCCGCCATGGCCATTGCAGGGGTAGCCACTGAGCTCCTCGGATTGACCCCGTGGCACATGCCCGCTCCTATGCGCGCCCATGCCCGAGCCTTCAGCTCTTCTTCCGCGCCCGCGGGGCCACTCCCTCTATGGCTCTCCATGCCCACGCACGTGCCACACCGTGTCCGTCGCGCCCGCCATTGCCAATAACGCTCGCCATAGCTACCGCACCATCGTGCTCGCGGCGACGACACCGGCCGCCACACTCTCGCTGGCTGCGCTTCGCCCGTCACCGCCGCTTATCTCTTCGCCATTGCCGCTACCGCCTCGCGCCGCCTCCTGTCGCGGCCATCTTCTGCCGGCCGCCCCCTCAGCCATGCCGGCCGCATCTCTGCCCTCCATCGTCGGCCGCTCACCTCGCCTGCTGTGTGCTTCTTCCTACTGCTATGCGCTGCTCTACCACTGGTACGCTGTTGCACCATGCCCTCGACACCGCCGTGGACAAACGTGGCAGAGAGATTGCCAATGGAGTACGAGGAGGAGGTGGCGGAGAAGGTGTGTAGATGCAAGAGGTCTAGGATGGCGTCAGCTGGCTGTGGTGGTGGTGATTATGCGAGAAGGAGCCGGAGCGGAAGGAGAGGTCACAATTGGAAAGAATCGCAAAAAAATCATAACCCGGAGATCTCATTCCAAAAAAATGCTAATATCGATGGAGGGGTGATTTCCTTCAATAGGCGGAAAACATAGGAAATATTGGATGTTATCAAGGAAAGGTAAAAATTTAGGAAAGTTAGGATTTTGAACTGATTTATATGAAAATGGAGTTTTATTGTTTGGTAACATGATATCAGTACCTGCCCGTTTGTGACGTGTCTGATTAGGAAAATTTGCAAATGTTAAGAAACTATTTATTGGGAGGAAAGTTTGTGACGTGTCTGTTGTTTATTTCCTAAAACAAATTTCACTAATGAGAGGAATCGATTGATTTAGATAAGTTAGGAAAGTTAGATTCAAATTTATTATTTGTTTCTTAAAAATTTGTTATTTGTTTCCGAAAACACATTGAACCAATAAAAGGAATCGATTGATATGAATAATTTAAGGAAGCTAGATCCGTGATTTTTTATACGTTAGGAAAGTCTTGGTTGTAATAAAGAGTGGAGAGAAAAATAAACCGATCGACCAGGATGGGAGGGGGTGGTGGAAGGAGAGACGAAAAAACCCAGCAAAAATAAACTGTGGAGACTATTCACCAACTGCTCCATTAGGAGTAGAGATATGGCCACATGCTTTGCCAATGTTACGCACGTTTTGCTGGCGTTGGATCATGCACTGCACACTTTGCAAAAAAAAAAAGAGACCAACCCAAGGGCTAACCCACGTTGGCATTTTTTTTACAAGAGACTCCGCGAGCACCACGCGTCCGATTCGGGACTCGAACCCGGGTGGGCTGGCAGCAACCCCAGCTGCCCAACCAACGGGTCGACGCCCCGTCCTCACGCACTGCACACTTTGCACAAGTGCACATTTAGATCTTTCGAGCTTTTTTCCAGGCCATCTTTAACCTTTTTTTGGGTTAGCAACATTTTCACTGCACCTTAGTTGACGTATGTTGTTCAATAATAAAAGAAAGTTCACGTACGGTGCATTTGCCTTTTGCGAAATTACGGGTGATGAGGAATGTCGCTCGATCTCTGTGTATAAAGTACCATGGCCCCGTGAGCGTGAGAGTGTATATATAGAAGGACGGTGATATTTGGCACATGTGTGCCATATAAGCAAAACTGCCACACCTCTAGTCTTCACTTTAAATACATGCATAAATTAATCTTCTTTCTTCTTTCAAGTGCATTTCTCTTTCTAATTATATGCATACACTAGAGGACAAAAAAGCTGATGTCATTCTAGATTCTCTTTATTTCAAAATTTTAAAATGTTTTATAGCTCAAATCGTCGGTCCGATGTAAAAACTTTTTTACATAAAAGATTCATCGCGACAAGATCTTTAAAACTAGATCCCATGTTGGCATGTTCCGATGAATTTTTTTCAGCCAAAATTTACCACGCGCAGGCTACATAAGTTACCATGCCCATTATATGCAAGTTACCGTGCTATTTCCACATAAGTTATCGAAGGCATAAAAATGGTTCGCCGACCCTGTAGTTCATATATTACCATGTTGTATTCATGTAAGTTATTGGGCCTGCGGTTCTTATATTACCATGTTTTTAGGTCTGCAGTTCGTATATTATCATGCTCTTTGGTCAATGTTGTATCGATGCTTGTACATGAGTTATCAGCCGCGGTTCGTATATTACCAAGATGTTTTCATATAAGTTACCTGGGGGTATGTTTTTAACATTTTATCCACTTGATCAAAGTTACCGTGATGTTTGTACGTAAGTATGTGATGCGTATGTAACCATGTTATTTACACAAAATTTATAGGAGTATGTTTTCAACAATTTCCTCACTGAGTCAAATATTACCATGATATTTGTACGTAAGTTATCAGGTATGTGATGGGTATTTTACAATGCTATTTACACAGAAGTTATCGGGGGTATTTTTTCAACAAATTTTTTCTCCAGATCAAATATACCGCGGTGTTTGTACCTAAATCATCAAGATTGTGGTGCGTAATTTACTATGCTATTTACATACAAAAGTTACCAGTGTATTTTTTGACCACTTTTTACTACTCTTCCCCAAATCAAGACTATTACCGTGCTATTTACGCATAACTTCCCGGGGTATATTTTCAACAACTTCACCCACCCGAATCAAACTTATCATGGTCTTTGTGCGTAACTTATCAGATTTGCGGTGCGTATATTACCATACTATTTATCAATTTACCAACAATATGTTCCCGAGAACTTTTTTCGTGGGTCAAAGCTACCATACAGTTTTTGCATAAGTTATTGTGTCTACAGTAAGTACATTACCGTGTTATTTACCTAGAACTTATTGGGGTTAATGTTCTTCAAGTGAAAACATTCAGGGTTAAAAAGTTACCATGCTGTTTGAAGGAGAGTTATCAGGTCTTCGGTGGGTAAATTATCATGTTATTTATACATAAATTACCGAGGGTACGCTTTTCAATAACTTCATCCGGGTCAAAATTATCATGGTGTTTGTGCTTAAGTTGTCAAGTTTGTGGTGCGTATATTACCATGATGTTTACACAAAATTTACCAAGGGTACGTTTCCAACAACTTTTTTCCCTAGATCAAAGTTAACATGGGGTTTTTGCTTAAGTTATCATGTTTGCAGTATGTATAATACCGTGCTATTTGAATAGAAGTTACAGGGGTATGCTTTTCAATTTTTCTCCTTACATAGAAGCTACCGCTGACATATTTTTCAACACATTTTCCCTCCTTGGTAAATATTATCGTGGTGTTTCTAAGTAGTATTTTTCCCGGCCTCGTCTCCGCCTACATAGCCTCCTCCCACGGCCGCCTGGTCATCGATGTCGCTGCCGCCACTCCCACCCTTCCTCTCCTCGCCTCCGTTCGCCTTCATGCCTAAAATCAAATGACCCCCAATTTTCATATCAAGTTGATATGTTTCAACGATCTTTTTTATCAAAAGTTATCTCGCATGGGTTGCATAAGTTACCTACATATATGGCATGTAAGTTATCTTTTATTTACACGAAAAGTTGCTCGTGGTATGTTTTCAACAACATTTTTTTCCTTTTGGTCAATGTTATCGTGGTGTTTCTACCCAAGTTATCAGATCTACATTTCTTATATTACCCTCCGATATACAAAAGTTATCAAGTGCATGTTTTTAACAACTCCCCCCTCCCTTCAAAGTTACTGAAGTTACCGGAGTTGTTTTCATCAAGTTTTTTCCTCAAGGTCACAATTACCACGGTATTTGTATCTAAGTTATCAGTTATTTGGTGCATATATCACCATGTTATTTAAATAGAAGTTTTTGAGTGCACATTTTTGGACAAAAGTTTCTATGGTCGAACTTATTGTAGTGTTTGTATGAAGTTATCAGGTCTACGGTTTGTTACATAAGTTATTAGGTATAAGGTGTGTATACTACCATGTTGTTTACGCATAAATTACTGCATTATGTTTTCAATAGCTTTTCTCCGGATCAAAACTACCACTGCAAAACACCATAGTAACTTTTTCCCTTTCCATTTTCACACATGAAAAAAAGTAGGGATGAAAAAAACAGTAGCGTTACCGGCCGGCGAGGCGGAGCAGCAGGGTGGTAGAGGCAAACACCGACCGGGGGAAGTTGAGCCTGCTAGAGTAGAGCTTGACTTCGTCGATCAGAAGCCACTAGAGTAGTTAAAAGAAGTGCAAGAGAGAGTACTAATTTTGCTTGACTTGAAACTTGACCGAACAAAGTCCTATTTGACCTAGGACTAGCATCCAATGGCTTGACTTGATCATATTATGTTACTTGAAGCAAGCCAGTGCTGAAGTTGAACACAAACAAACAACCAAGCCAAACTAAAGGGAGAAACACGTTGGATGCTCTGCTCTACACTAGTTGGTGGTCTGGATGGAACGTTCAGATGCATTCATTCATCGACTGTAATCATTCAATTAAATAATGAGGAGGTGGACAGATGATGTAAACTGCCACTGGAGGCCGTCAGTGAACAAGGAAATCCATATTGGCATAAATACAAGCAGCTCGCTGCCGGTGTCAAAACCGGCGGATCTCGGGTAGGGGGTCCCGAACTTTGCGTCTAAGGCTAATGGTAACAGGAGGCGAGGGACACGATGTTTACCCAGGTTCGGGCCCTCTCTATGGAGGTAATACCCTACTTCCTGCTTGAGTGATCTTGATGAATATGAGTATTAAAAGAGTTGATCTACCACGAGATCATAATGGCTAAACCCTAGAAGTCTAGCCTATGAGGTTATGATTGTTGTAACTAAACCCTAGAAGTCTAAACCCTCCAGTTTATATAGACACCAGGGGAAGCTAGGGTTGTACAAAGTTAGTTATAGGGAAAGGAATCTACATATCCGAATCACCAAGCTTGCCTTCCACGCAAAGGAGAGTCCCACCCGGACATGGGACGAAGTCTTCTATCTTGTATCTTCATAGTCCAACAGTCCGACCAAAGTATATAGTCCGGCTGTCCGACGACCCTTTAGTCCAGGACCCCCTTAGTAGCCCCTGAACCAAGCTTCAATGACGATGAGTCCGGCGTGCAGATTGTCTTCGGCATTGCAAGGCGGGTTCCTTATCCGTATACTTCAAAGTAAAATTTGAACACAAGAATCGTGTCCGGCTCTGCAAAACAAATTCCACACGCGCCCATAGAGAATATAATACTTCACGAGTCCAATCCGCTGACAATTTTGGTAGTACGCCATGAGGTCATTACCCGGCCATTATTTTGAATTATTTTCTAGCCTTCTACCCCACGTCTCGGGGGGCGGTTTTTATTGGCACGTATTGTCAAAGCCGAGATCGTGTCCCCTTATTACGGGTTTCTCATCAACACGGGTGTGGATAACCCAACCGTTATGTTGGCATAATTCCTCGGGAATAGGCATGTTTTAAGGCCATGGAGGGGACGCTTGGTATCCATCGCCTTTATAAAGGGGTTAGGGCCTGTCCTCTTTTTTTTGTGCTAGTTCTTCCCTCTACCTCCCTCCTTAAGTTCCAACACTCAAGGGTCAATCTAGTTGCTTCCAGCCTCCAGCCATGTCCAGACCCATCCTTCAAGGCTGGTGGATAGCCTCTTCTGTCATAGAGGAAGACATCTCGAAGCTTATAGAGGCAAGATACTTAATTGCGGAAATCTACCGCAGGCTTCCTGCTCAAGGGCAGGTTATTCCTACTCCCAGATCCAATGAGAGGGTCTTATTCATCTCTCACTTCCTCCGAGGGCTTGGGTTTGCTCTCCATCCCTTTGTTCGAGGACTTATGTTTTATTATGGGCCAGATTTCCATGATCTAGCTCCATACTCTTTCCTCCACATCTGGGCGTTCATTACCACGCGTGAGGCCTTCCTTCGTATCTCCCCACACTTCGGCTTATGGCTTAAGACCTTTAGCGTGAAACCAAAGGCAATCGGCGGGAAACAAGCAGAGTGCGGAGGCGCTTCAATAAACAAGCTTATCAACTCCACTTGGCCAAAGGGCTCCTTCACAGAATCTTTGGATTTATGGCAATGGGAGTGGTTTTATATCACCGAACCCCGCGGTACAAAGTGGGTAGCTGCTCCTGCGTTTCGGTCCGGTCCTTCGCCACAACTCGCATCGTGGATTAACAAGGGGCCGGACTGGGGATCTACAAACGAAGTGCGGACACTGCAAAGCCGCATCCGGAGCCTTATTCAGAAGGACACTGGTCTCATTGATGTGATCCAAGTAATGCTAGTCCGCCGAATCCTACCCTGTCAGCGACGCCCTCTCCGCATGTGGGAATTTAATCCGGAAGGTCCATGAACTCTTCAGTACCTCTATGGCACGATGCTCAAAGAGATGTGGAAATTGTTCTTCGGCGCACGAAAACAGTGGCCGGATACTACAGAAGACATCGGCCTTGACTGCAACAATCTGGATACTTCGATAAGTACTCGACCCCCGAACATGATTTAGTCAAATTATTCATGACAATGTACTGATAACAGTCTATCCGGCCAGGGCTGGCTAAAGATGGCGGAGAGAATCAGATGTCCGGCTCCACTTCTCGAAGATATTGCCGATCCATTGTTAACGAGGATGCTGGCTCCGGCGCTGTATCAAGTGCCGGCGGGGGAATATATAGAAGAGAACGAAGACGCCCAAGGCAGCTTCCACTCTGGAGGCTCACCAGGCAATCCGTCTGGGAGATTAGAACTCCCACTTCCAAAGGTGGAAGGGAAGGGCAAACTGACATCCCTTCTCCCCATGGGAAGAAAAGGGCCGCTTCCGAAGACTCGAAAAGAGAAGCTCGTAAGCGGGGGAAGGTATCCCAGTCAGGGGGTGATATGACACACAGTCATCCCGCAAAGATATGCCCTCAGCTGCTGCTAGATCTTGAGCTTGTGTTGGTTTTCCTTGAGGAGGAAAGGGTGATGCAGCAATAGTAGCGTAAGTATTTTCCTCAGTTTTTGAGAACCAAGGTATCAATCCAGTAGGAGGCTCCACAGAAGTCCCACGCACCTACACAAACAAACAAAGAACTCGCAACCAATGCAATAAAGGGGTTGTCAATCCCTTCACGGCCACTTCATGTAAAGTGAGATCTGATAGAGATAGTATGATAAGATAAATATATTTTTGGTATTTTATAATATAGATGCAAAAAGTAAAGATGCAAATAAAAGTAGATTGAAAGCTTATATGATAAAAGATAGACCCGGGGGCCATAGGTTTCACTAGTGGTTTCTCTCAAGATAGCATAAATATTACGGTGGGTGAACAAATTACTGTTGAGCAATTGATAGAAAAGCGAATAATTATGAGATTATCTAGGCATGATCATGTATATAGGCATCACGTCCGCGACAAGTAGACCGACTCTGCTCTGCATCTACTACTATTACTCCACACATCGACCGCTATCCAAAGATGCATCTAGAGTATTAAGTTCATAAAGAACAGAGTAAGGCATTAAGAAAGATGACATGATGTAGAGGGATAAAATCAAGCAATATGATATAAACCCCATATTTTTATCCTTGATGGCAACAATACAATACGTGCCTTGCAACCCTTTCTGTCATTGGGTAAGGACACTTCAAGATTAAACCCAAAGCTAAGCACTTCTCCCATGGCAAGAAAGATCAATCTAGTAGGCCAAACCAACTGATAATTTGAAGAGACTTGCAAATATAACTCAATCATACATAAAAGAATTCAAAGGAGATTCAAATATTTCCATAGATAAACTTGATCATAAAGCCACAATTCATCGGATCTCGACAAACACACCGGAAAAAGAGTTTTCATCGAATAGATCTCCACAAGAGAGGGGGAGAACATTGTATTGAGATCCAAAAAGAGAGAAGAAACCATCTAGCGAATAACTATGGACCTGAAGGTCTGTGGTAAACTACTCACAACTCATCGGAGGGGTTATGGTGTTGATGTAGAAGCCCTCCATGGTCGATTCCCCCTCCGGCGGAGCGTCGGCGAAGGCTCCAAGATGGGATCTCGCGGATCTGTAAGGTTACTGAGTATGGAAATTGTTTTCGTTGGCTCCTGGATGTTTTCGGGCACGAGGTATATATAGGAGGAAGAAGTACGTCGGTGGCGCTCGTGGGGCCCAGAGACAGGGGCGCGCCAGAGGGTGGGCACCTCCTATCTCCTGGCTGCCTTGTTTGCTTCTTGACTTGCACTCTAAGTTCTCCGGATCACGTTCGCTCCAAAAATCACGCCCCGAAGGTTTCATCCGCTTGGACTCCGTTTGATATTCCTTTTCTTCAAATATCAAATAGGCAAAAAAACAACAATACGGGCTGGGCCTCCGGTTAGTAGGTTAGTCCCAAAATGATATAAATGTGTAAAATAAAGCCCATAAACATCCAAAAGGGGTAATATAATAGCATGGAACAATAAAAATTATAGATACGTTGGAGACGTATCAAGCATCCCCAAGCTTAATTCCTGCTCGTCCTCGAGTAGGTAAATGATAAAAATAGAATTTTTGATGTGGAATGCTACCTAGCATAATTCTCAATGTAATTTTCTTTATTGTGGCATGAATGTTCAGATCCAAATGATTCAAAATAAAAGTTCATATTGACAAAAGAAATAGTAACACTTCAAGCATACTAATCAAAGCAATCATGTCTTCTTAAAATAACATGGCTAAAGAAAGTTCATCCCTACAAAATCATATGGTTAGGCTATGCTTCATTTTCGTCACACAAAAATGTTCCCAAATTCTACACCCCGATGACAAGCCAAACAATTGTTTCGTACTTAAATAATCTCAAACTTTTTCAACCTTCACACAATACATGAGTGTGAGCCATGGATATAACACTATGGGTGAATAGAATATGATGATGGGGATTGTGTGGAGAAGACAAAAAAGGAGAAAGTCTCACATTGACGAGGATAATCAACGGCTATGGAGATGCCCATCAGTTGATGTCAACATGAGGAGTAGGGATTGCCATGCAACGGATGCACTAGAGCTATAAATGAATGCTCAACAAAAGAAAATTAGTGGGTGTGCATCCAACTTGCTTGCTCATGAAGACCTAGGGCATTTGAGGAAGCTCATCGTAGGAATATACAGGCCAAATTCTATAATGAAAAATTCCCACTAGTATATGAAAGTGACAAAATATGAGACTCACTACATGAAAAACATGGTGCTATTTTGAAGCACACTATATGAGACTCACTACATGACGAACAAGGTGCTACTTTGAAGCACAAGTGTGGAAAACTAGATAGTAACATTGCCCCTTTTATTTATTTTCTTCTTTTTTTTCTTTTTTTTCTTCTCCCCCCTTTTTTTCTTTTTTTTTCTTTGGCCTTTCTTTTTTTTTGGGCAATGCTCTAATAATGATGATCATCACACTTTTATTGATTACAACATATTAATTACAACTCAAAACTAGTACAAGATATGACTCTATATGAATGCCTCCGGCGGTGTACCGGGATGGTGCAATGAATCAAGAGTGACATGTATGAAAAATTATGTATGGTGGCTTTGCCACAAATACAATGTCAACTACATGATCATGCAATGGCAATATGGCAACAGTAATGTATGTCATGATGATGATGCACGGAACGGTGGAAAGTTGCATGGCAATATATCTCGAAATGGCTATGGAAATGCCATAATAGGTAGCTATGGTGGCTGTTTTGAGGAAGATATAAGGAGGTTTATGTGTGATAGAGCGTATCATATCATGGGGTTTGGATGCACCGGCGAAGTTTGCACCAACTCTCAAGGTAGGAAAGGGCAATGCACGGTACCGAAGAGGCTAGCAATGGTGGAAAGGTAAAAATGTGTATAATCCATGGACTCAACATTAGTCATAAGAACTCATATACTTATTGCAAAAATTTAGAAGTCATCAAAAATCAAGCACTACGCGCATGCTCCTAGAGGGATAGATTGGTAGGAAAAGACCATCGCTCGTCCCCGACCGCCACTCATAAGGATGCACAAGCCAGGTACACTTCATGTTTCAAATTTGTTACACAACTTTAACCATACTTGCATGCTATGGGACTTGCTAACTTCAACACAAGTATTCTTTAAATTCATAATCACACAACTAGCATGACTTTAATATCACTACCTCCATATCTCAAAAGAATTATCAAGTATCAAATTGATCATAGCATCCAATTCACTTCCTATGATAGTTTTTATTATACCCAACTTGGATGCCTACCATTCTAGGACCAATTTTATAACCATACCAAATACCATGCTGTTCTAAAAGACTCTCAAAATAATATAAGTGAAGCATGAGAGACTAGCAATTTCTACAAAATTAAGCCACCGCCGTGCTTTAAAAGATATAAGTGAAGCACTAGAGCAAAAATATCAAGCTCAAAAGATATAAGTGAAGCACATAGCATATCCTAATAAATTCTAATCAAGTAGGCTTCTCCCAAAAGGTGTGTACAGCAAGGATGATTGTGGTAAACTAAAAAGCAAAGACTAATATAATACACGACGCTCCAAGCAAAACACATACCACGTGGCGAATAAAAATATAGCTCCAAGTAAAGTTACCAATGAACGAAGACGAAACAGGGGATGCCTTCCTGGGGCATCCCCAAGCTTAGGCTTTTGGCTATTCTTGAATATCTTGGGGTGCCATGGGCATCCCCAAGCTTAGGATCTTGCCACTCCTTATTCCATAGTCCATCAAAGCTTTACCCAAAAATTGAAACTTGACAACACAAACTCAACAGGAAATCTTATAAGCTCCGTTAGTGAAAGAAAACAAAACCACCACATAAGGTACTGTAATGAACTCATTATTTATTTATTTTGGTGTTAAACCTACTGTATCCCAACTTCTCTATGGTTTATAAACTATTTTACTAACCATAGATGCATCAAAATAAGCAAACAACACACGAAAAACAGAATCTGTCAAAAACAGAACAGTCTGTAGCAATATGTAACTAACGCAAACTTATTGAAATCTAAAACTCCTACAAAAATAGGAAGTCCTGGAAAATTTGTCTATTGATCAGCAGCAAAAAGAATCAACGCAAAAGAACGTTTGTGTGATTTACCAAAACTAATTTCGTGCGTGCAAAGTTTCTGTTTTTCAGCAGAATCAAATCAACTATCATCATAGGTTATCCTATAGGTTCTACTTGGCACAAACACTAATTAAAACATAAAAACACATCTAAACATAAGGTAGATGCAAAACTTATTACTAAACATAAATAAAAACAAAAAACACAAATAAAATTGGGTTGCCTCCCAACTAGCGCTATCATTTAACACCCCTAGCTAGGCATAAAAGTGAAGATAGATCTAAGTAGTGCCATCTTTGGCACTCAATTCATAAGTAACCTGCATGATAGATTCATAAGGTAATTTAACTTTATTTCTTGGAAAGTGTTCCATGCCTTTCTTTAATGGAAATTGGAATCTAATATTCCCTTCCTTCATATCAATAATCGCACC
This sequence comes from Aegilops speltoides, assembly GCA_021437245.1. NCBI lineage: Eukaryota > Viridiplantae > Streptophyta > Magnoliopsida > Poales > Poaceae > Aegilops > Aegilops speltoides. The sequence goes on from CM038147.1 coordinate 477,104,082, forward strand.
AATCGTTCTAAGGAAAGGTCTATCAAGAATAATAGGGCAAGAAAGATTGCAATCTATATCAAGAACCATAAAATCTATGGGCACCAAATTTCTATTTGCAACAATGAGAACATCATTGATCCTTCCCATTGGCTTTTTAATGGTGGAATCCGCAAGGTGCAAATTTAAAGAGCAATCATCAAGATCATGGAAACCTAAAATATCACATAAAGTTTTTGGAATCGTGGAAACACTAGCACCCAAATCACACAAAGCAAAACACTCATGATCTTTAATTCTAATATTTATAGTAGGTTCCCACTCATCATTAAGTTTTCTAGGTATAGAAACTTCCAAATTAAGTTTTTCATCATAAGATTGCATCAAGGCATCAACGATATGTTTGGTAAAAGCTTTATTTTGACTATAAGCATGAGGAGAATTAACAACGGATTGCAACAAGGAAATACAACATTCTAAAGAACAATTATCATAATCAAATTCCTTGAAATCCGAGATAGTGGGTTCAATACTATTTAAAGTCATGACCTCTCCAATCCCACTTTTACCAAATTTAGCATCAAGATCTAAAAACTCCGAATTCTTGGGACGCCTTCTAACTAAAGTTGACTCATCTCCAGTCCCATTATTATCAAGATTGATATTGCAAAACAAAGATCTAATAGGGGACACATCAATAACTTTAAGATCTTCATCATTATTTTCATTGAAACTAGAAGAACATGTCTTTACAAAGCAATCTTTCTTAGCATGCAATCTAGCGGTTCTTTCCTTGCACTCATCAATGAAAATTCTCATGGCTTTGAGAGACTCATTGATATCATGCTTAGGAGGAGTAGATCTAAGTTTAAGAGGATCAACTTCAAGCGAAAGTCTATCAACGTTTCTAGCCAAATCATCAACTTTGAGCAATTTTTCTTCAAGCAACGCATTAAAATTCTTTTGAAAAATCATAAATTCTTTCACACTATTCTCAAAATCAAAGGGTATATTATTAAAATTACCATAAGAATTAGTGTAGGAATTTCCATAATTATTAGAGGAATTACTAGGGAACGGTCTAGAATTAAAGTTTCCTCTATAAGCATTGTTTCCAAAACTATTCCTACCAACAAAATTCACATACATAGATTCATTATTATTCTCAATCAAAGTAGACAAAGGCATATCATTGGGATCAAGAGGAGTATTTTTAGTAGCAAACAAATTCATAAGTTCATCCATCTTTCCACTCAAAACATTGATTTCTTCTATAGCATGCACTTTTTTACTAGAAGATCTTTCGGTGTGCCATTGAGAATAATTAGCCATAATATTATCAAAAAGTTTTGTAGCATCTCCTAACGTGATTTCCATAAACGTGCCTCCCGTGGCCGAATCTAAAAGATTTCTAGAAGCAAAGTTCAAACCGGCATAATTTTTTTGTATAATCATCCATAAATTCAAACCATGAGTAGGGCAATTGCGAATCATCAATTTCATTCTTTCCCAAAATTGGGCAACATGCTCATGATCAAGTTGTTTAAAATTCATAATATCATTCCTAAGTGTGATAATCTTAGCGGGAGGAAAATACTTAGAGATAAAAGCATCTTTGCACTTGTTCCAAGAATCAATACTATTTTTAGGCAAAGACGAAAACCAAACTTTAGCACGATCTCTAAGTGAAAACGAAAATAACTTCAATTTAACGATATCATTATCCGTATCTTTCTTCTTTTGCATATCACACAAATCAACAAAGTTTTTTAGATGAGTAGCGGCATCTTCACTAGGAAGGACGGCGAATTGATCTCTCATAACAAGATTCAGCAAAGCAGTATTGATTTCACAAGACTCAACATCATTAAGAGGAGCAATCGGAGTACTAAGGAAATCATTATTATTGGTATTGGAGAAATCACACAATTTGGTATATCTTGCGCCATGGCAACAAGTAATCCAACACACAAGCAAACAGAAAAAGGCAAGCGAAAAAGAGAGAGAGATTGGGAAAGAGAGGGCGAATAAAACGGCAAGGGTGAAGTGGGGGAGAGGAAAACGAGAGGCAAATGGCAAATAATGTAAATGCAAGGGAGATGAGTTTGTGATGGGTACTTGGTATGTCTTGACTTGAGCGAAGACCTCCCCGGCAACGGAGCCAAAAATCCTTCTTGCTACGTCTTAAGCTTGCGTTGGTTTTCCTTGAAGAGGAAAGGGCGATGCAGCAATAGTAGCGTAAGTATTTCCCTCAGTTTTCGAGAACCAAGGTATCAATGCAGTAGGAGGCTCCACAGAAGTCCCACGCACCAACACAAACAAAAAAAAGAACTCGCAACCAACGCAATAAAGGGGTTGTCAATCCCTTCACGGCCACTTGCGAAAGTGAGATCTGATAGAGATAGTATGATAAGTTAAATATATTTTTGGTATTTTATAATATAGATGCAAAAAGTAAAGATGCAAATAAAAGTAGATTGAAAGCTTATATGATAAAATATAGACCCGGGGCCATAGGTTTCACTAGTGGCTTCTCTCAAGATAGCATAAGTATTACGGTGGGTGAACGAATTACTGTCGAGCAATTGATAGAAAAGCGAATAATTATGTGATTATCTATGCATGATCATGTATATAGGCATCACGTCCACGACAAGTAGACCGACTCCTGCCTGCATCTACTACTATTACTCCACCCATCGACCACTATCCAGCATGCATCTAGAGTATTAAGTTCATAAGAGTAGAGTAACGCATTAAGAAAGATGACATGATGTAGAGGGATAAACTCAAGCAATATGATATAAACCCCATCTTTTTATCCTCGATGGCGACAATACAATACGTGCCTTGCAACCCTTTCTGTCAATGGGTAAGGACACCGCAAGAATGAACCCAAAGCTAAGCACTTCTCCCGTGGCAAGAAAGATCAATCTAGTAGGCCAAACCAAACTGATAATTCGAAGAGACTTGCAAAGATAACTCAATCATACATAAAAGAATTTAGAGGAGATTCAAATATTTCTCATAGATAAACTTGATCATAAACCCACAATTCCTCGGATCTCGACAAACACAGCGCAAAAAGAGTTTACATCAAACAGATCTCCACAAGAGAGGGGGAGAACATTGTATTGAGATCCAAAAGGAGATAAGAAACCATCTAGCTAATAACTATGGACCCGAAGGTCTGCGGTAAACTACTCACAACTCATCGGAGGGGTTATGGTGTTGATGTAGAAGCCCTCCGTGGTCGATTCCCCCTCCGGCGGAGCACCGTCGAAGGCTCCAAGATGGGATCTCGCGGATACAGAAGGTTATGGTGGTGGAAATTGTTTTTCGTTGGCTCCGTGGTTGTTTTCGGGGTACGTAGGTATATATAGGAGGAAGAAGTACGTCGGTGCCCGCTCGTGGGGCCCAGGAGACAGGGGGCGCGCCCAGGAGGGGTGGGCGCGCCCTCCTATCTCCTGGCCACCTCGTTTGCTTCTTGACTTGCACTCCAAGTTCTCCGGATCATGTTCGTTCCAAAAATCACGCTCCCGAAGGTTTCATTCCGTTTGGACTCCGTTTGATATTCCTTTTTTCGAAATACTGAAATAGGGAAAAAACAACAATACGGGCTGGGCCTCCGGTTAGTAGGTTATTCAAAAAAATGATATAAATGTGTAAAATAAAGCCCATAAACATCCACAAGGGGTAATATAATAGCATGGAACAATCAAAAATTATTGATACGTTGGAGAAGTATCAGCCGCATCGTAAGTGAATCCGGGTGTTTTAAACATGTCCCCCTCTTTCCCGGCTATAAGGGTAATATTTTAAACTCATCTTTGCATACCGGCACGCGGCCTTCCTCAACAATTCTCCTCTTCGAGGGATCTACTTTCGGACATGATGGAGAGCGAGACGCCTCCACAGATCTCCCTGCCTGATGAGGCAGGCGACGCCGAGGTGTCGTCCCGGAGGATCCCTCCTGATATGCAAGCGGCACAAGGGATAGTGAGGACCGGCGCCCAAGGTAATACTTCGGCCGCCCAGGGTCCGGGGTGTGTGGCCCCTACGGGGAACAACAAAAGTCCCGGACTATCAGGTGTCCAAGGGACGCCGGATGCTTTGATGGACATTTTGCAACATGCCTCCGTCTCAGAGGAACATCGTACCTTGATGGGTACGGTGTTAGAAAGAGTTTGGTCTGTGAAAAGTGGATTGAATGAAGCCTTTTCTAGCCTACTGAGAGGCTTTGAGGTACGTAGTGTAATTTCAGTTTAAGTGCAAATTGCACATGTCTATAGATAGTAGCCCCTGAGACTCTGATTGACATATGAAGGAATGCGATCAGAGGATCAAATATATGCCCAAGAATTGATATGACTAATTGAAACACAGGTTGTTACATCCGTGGGGACTTCCCAAGCTATCGAGGTAGCACATTTGAAGTAGAAAATTGATGTGGCGGATGATGACATCACGCTTATGAACAGGCGGCTCGATGAGGCGCAAGGTATGTCTCTGGGGCACTCAGTACATGCTAGTATTGTGAAATGAGCGTGATACTGAAAAGTTGTATATGCATAACTGCAGATAGTGCCGCCGCATTTGAGACCCTACGGGCGGAACTTGCCTAGGCCAAGGAGCAAGCCAGGATGAGTAATGCGGCTACCGAAAAGACAGCTGCCAAATTAAAAGTGGAGCAGACCGCTCGGCGTCAGTGCGAAGAGAGGATATCCACCATGGCACTTGAGTTGAAGAATGCCACTAGCTGATGCCAAGATCTTGAGAAAGATAACAAAGCCAAAGCAGCCGAACTGGGCAAGGCCTTACAAGAGGCGAAGGAAGCTCGGTCTGAGTCTAGAGCGGCCCGGGAGGAGATCCGACAAGCTGGGGAGATCGCGGCTGGTAAGCCCTTTTTATTGCAAACTAAGTTTGGCGATCCGAAGTATGTGCCGCTTAATCAATGGTGGATTTATGGACCTGCCGAAGAGTGCTGCCAATGTGAATCAGTTTTTCCACGCGCAGGAAGGACATGCAACGGAAAAGCTGTTTTGGTCGCAATTTGACACGCCGAAGCGTCCACTGTAACGAATAGATGGCCCAATGGGCCGAGCTCCACCGGATGTCTGGCACTGCCATGAAGGACGTCATAGCCCGGCTGTGGCCAACTAAACTCATTCCGGATAGTTATTTCGGTTTGGTGCGGTGGCTTGTTAATGTTGTGCCGCGTATTGACGCTGTGAAGTGGTCAACATGCATAGAAGGTGCACGAATGGCCCTTGCCCGTGTCAAGATATACTGGGTGAAGATGACGGCCACCGATATTGCAGCGTAGAGACCACCCGAAGGCAGGGACCTTAACATGCCAGAACATTATTTTGAAGATGTCCTAGAGGGTGCCCGCTTAATAGAGGGTCGGTGCTCGAAAAATATTATGTTCGAGTGAGGTGTATCAAAATTGTAATAACAATATTATGATACATTTAAGGCTATGTTTTTATACTTTTTGCCCGAAAAGTTATAGTGCCTCATGTGCGGCCGTCTTATTATATATATTCAATCTAAAAGTTTGCAGTCGTCGGCTTCAGCCCCTTTGCGTATAATGCAGGGGTGTTCGGAAAAGCACTTGATCACACTTGACCCAACGTCTTGGTCCGTGAAGGATGTGTTAGTGCGGCGAACGAGGCAATCGGACTATAGAGCTTTAACACTTTCACTTAGCCATAGGAGTTTGATGGTGGGGCTACTATATAGACCCTAGTATGTCCGCGGTTATCCACATACGGTGCGATTACATACGTGACCAGAATAACGGTCCTTCATTTAACACAGAGGGAATCGCGAAGATTCCGATGAGTCATCGAGTGGTTTACCAGCTCTCGCCGCATCATGAGAGTCAGTTTTTGGCTTTCTCTACTGAGGTGCTCATCCGGGCTAGCTGGGACACAATCACAGTAGTTCTCCATTTACTACCCAACATAAGGTAGCAAGCACAGGAGCCGGGCAACCCAACTATTGACCAAAGACATGATTCGGAGCTGATGCATATAAGGCCAAACTCGCGACGCCGAACACTCCATATAGGTGTTCGGACTTTACAATATACACCTGGCTAGATACAGCCCCTGGTGATAAACCCATGGTATCAAGGCACATGTGGCAATCCGACGTGGGGGAAGAGCACGAGTGGTGAGAGCATAAATCTCAAAACACAGTACGAACCGGGCTACTTCTATAACATCCACTTTAGTACAGCGAGCCGTATGTTTACAGATGATGCCGTTATCTTTCTTGGACATTTTACATGCCAGGAAAGTATAAAACAACAAGAGATAAAAAAGGTTTACACAAGGTCTTAATCTAAAAAAGAAACCTTAATGCGGGGCCTTGCTGCACGTGTGCGGCTTTATCTCCATTGTGAAGTGTCCTTGAAGGGTATAGTATGATGGCCATCTGTAAAAAAAGGAAAAGAGACCAGCTAAAAGAATCTGGTGTGGCTGTGAGTAAAGCTGGTTCATTTTAATGAACGTGAAGGATAACTTCTAGGGTCTGAATAGGGTCGAGCCGAACTATGGACCTTTTGTGTGCATGGTGCCTCCGAAGCCGCCCAAGGAGTTTTGAGTATATCTCCTTGTGGGGCGGTCGATGGGGGCGTAACTGCTAATCGAGCTCAGGTTTATCAGAGCTGCCGCACTGAGTTGTGCGCCGGACACATTTAACTGTGTCTGCGGTCTTAACGATCGATGAGTTATTCGGCTTGAATAGGCCGTTTTGTGCTTTGACTGCTAGAGCCGCCATGTATTCCTCTGTGCGGAGAGGGCGCTCCATATTTCCACTGACCGTAATGACGCCACGAGGCCTAGGCATTTGGAGTTTTAGATAAGCATAATGCGAGACTGCATTAAAACGGGCGAAGGCCGTTCTTTCGAGTAGTGCATCATGCCGCTTCGGAATGGAGCAATGTCAAAGATTAGTTCTTCGCTTCGAAAGTTGTCCGGCGACCTGAATACAACATCCAGTGTTAGAGAGCCAGTGCAACAGGCTTCCACGCCCGGTATAACTCCTTTAAAGGTAGTGCTGCTTGGGTTGATTCTTGACGGGTCTATCCCCATCTTGCGAACAATGTCCTGATATATTAGATTGGGACTACTGCCGCCGTCTATGAGGACTCGAGTGAGGTGGTATCCATCGATTATTGGGTCGAGCACTAAGGCAGCCGAACCTCCGTGACGGATACTAGTCGGGTGATCCCTGCGATCAAAGGTGGTCGGACATGCCGACCATGGGTTGAACTTGGGGGCGATGGGCTCAACGGCGTAGACATCGCGGAGTGCGCGCTTGCACTCCCACTTTGGGATATGAGTGATGTAGATCATGTTCTATTTTAATCTTCGGTGGAAATTTCTTCTGTCCCCCCATTTTCGGTTGGCGAGGTTCATCCCCGTCTTCGCTCTGAGGTCCCTTCCCTTTGTGTTCGGCGTTGAGTTTGCCGTTCTGCTTGATTCTCTGTTGGTATGATTGGCTGGTTTATCCGGAGTGCCGTGTATCTAGCAGGACTTGTCTAGAGTTTTATCCAGGTTGGATGGACCATCCTTGTTGCCTTTAAATGGCTTCTTCCGTTGACCGGGTCTAGAGCCCCTGAATCCGGCATTTACCGCTGTATTGTCTGGGCTTTCTTCATTGTTCTGACGTTCATTTTTATCGCGTCGTGGTTTTCCATTGCCATCCCTGACCTCAGAGGTGCCGGGATCACAGGTGCTGCTACGGGCTAACCAGCTGTCTTCGCCCACGCAAAAGCGGGTCATGAGTGTAGTTAAGGCGGCCATTGTCCTTGGCTTTTCCTGGCCGAGGTGTCTGGCCAGCCATTCATCCCGGACACTGTGTTTGAAGGCTGCTAACGCTTCGGCGTCCGGACAGTCGACAATTTGGTTCTTCTTAGTGAGAAACCTGTTCCAAAGCTTACGGGCTGATTCTCCGGGTTGTTGGATTATGTGACTTAAATCGTGTACATCCGGAGGCCGGACATAGGTCCCTTGGAAATTGGCCCGGAAAGCATCCTCAAGTTCTTCCCAGCTTTTGATGGAATTTTTGGGGAGGTTTTTCAGCCAGTGCCGAGCTGGTGCTTTTAGCTTGAGGAGTAAATATTTAATGGCGTGGAGATCATCTCCGCGAGCCATGTGGATGTGAAGAATAAAGTCTTCTATCCCAATCGTGGGGTCCATCGTTCCATCATATGCCTCGATGTTTACAGGGTTGAACCCTTCTGGAAAATCATGTTCCAGCACCTCATCGCTGAAGCACAGGGGGTGTGCTGCGCCCTTGTATCTGGCTGTGTCATGGATTGGGTCCAACGGTTGTAATGTTCGGTATTGGTTCTGAGCTGGTAAATGGCCGGCATGTTTTGTTTGATAATCGTGATCCCGTGTGGGGGCACGTTCTCTGGATCCATAGATGGACCTGGTTTTGCCAGCTTTTTTGTCCAGGTCCTCAAGAAGATCGTGTTTCTGGTCCTGGGCCGCGACCCTCCTTCCTTTACGGGGAGGGAGGTGCGGGCTTGTGTACGGCATTGCTGGCCGCTCTGTCTCGACCATGAAGTGGTCAGTGAGGGAGTCCTAGATTAGGGGGTCCTCGGACAGCCGGACTATATACTTATGTCAGACTGTTGGACTATGAAGATACAAGATTGAAGACTTCGTCCCGTGTCTGGATGGGACTATCCTTTGCGTGGAAGGCAAGCTTGGCGATTTGGATATGTTGATTTCCTTCTCTGTAACCGACTATGTGTAACCCTAGCCCCCTCCGGTGTCTATATAAACCGGAGGGTTTAGTCCGAAGGACAGGAACAATAATAATCATAGGCTAGCTTCTAGGGTTTAGCCTCTACGATCTCGTGGTAGATCAACTCTTGTAATACTCATATCATCAAGATCGATCAAGCAGGAAGTAGAGTATTACCTCCATAGAGAGGGCCCGAACCTGGGTAAACATTGTGTCCCCCGCCTCCTGTTACCATTAGCCTTAGACGCACAGTTCGGGACCCCCTACCCAAGATCCGCCGTTTTTGACACCGACATTGGTGCTTTCATTGAGAGTTCCACTGTGTCGTCACGGTAAGGCTCAATGGCTCCTTCAATCATCTGCAACGATGCGATCTAGGGTGAGGTTTTCCTTCCCGGACAGATCTTCGTATTCGGCGGCTTCGCACTGCGGGCCAACTCGCTTGGCCATCTGGAGCAGATCGACAGCTACGCCCCTGGCCATCAGGTCAGGTTTGGAAGCCTGAACTACATCGCCGACATTCAGACTTGATCTTCGACGGATTCGAGCCCATGACAGGTGCGCTGAACAGTCACGATGAACATGACTTAGATCTGCCATTGGACGGTGTTCGGGAGATCACACCCGCAGCTGCCCCGGCTCTAAATCTAGAGCAGATCGTGCCGTCCGAGGACGGGTGGATGGACCCCGCCACGGAGGCCGCACACTCATCAACGATAGAGCCGAACACAGACTTCGCCTCCAATGAGGTCTGTGCCATCGGACCCTCGGACTCGTCTCTGGCCATAGGCTCCGAACCGCGCGCATCCGTGCCTATCGAACCTGATTGGGCACCAATCATGGAGTTTACCTCCGCGGATATCTTTCAGCACCTGCCCTTGGGTGACATGCTAAATTCATTGAAATCTCTCTCCCTGTGTGGAGACTCTTGGCCGAACTATGTCCGGCTTGAGTGGGAAGCGGACGACAAAGAAATTCGTTCCCCACCCACCACCCACTTAATAGCCACTGTCGACAACTTAACCGACATGCTCGAATTCAACTCCGAAGACATCGATGGTATGGACGACGATGCCGGAGAAGAACAGGAACCACCGCCCAAAGGGCGCTGGACATCCACCTCATCATATGATATATATATATATATGGTGGACACACCCAAAGAAAGGAATGGCGATAAGGCAACGGAGGATAATCCCCTTGAGAAGCAATCTAAGTGTCGGCGTCAACGGCGCCGCTCTAAGCCCCGCCATAGCAAAAATAGCAATACCAGCACAAGAGACAATAACACTCTGGATGATGCCGAAGACGAAAACAATCCCACACAGCCAAGCTTAGAGCAAGCTGGACGGGAGGATGGGCAAGCTAGCCCTGATAAACAGGCAATGGATGGAGACTTAGAGGATGACAATTACATGCCCCTCTCCGAAGATGAGGTGAGCCTCGGCGACGAAGAATTCATCATGCTTGAGGATCCCGTCGAGCAGGAGAGCTTCAAGCGCCATCTTATAGCCACTGCAAAAAGCCTGAAGAAAAAGCAGCAACAACTTCAAGCTGATCAAGATCTGCTGACTGATAGATGGACCGAGGTCCTAGCAGCCGAGGAATACGGACTCGAGCGCCCAACCAAAAGTTACCCAAAGCGTAGGTTGTTACCTCAATTCGAGGAGGAGGCACTAGAGCCTACACTACCAGTGCAGGATGCGGCTAATCGGCCACCTCGTGGCCGAGACAAAGCGGCATATCAGCCCGCACCCCGTCGCCAAACAAACAAAAACATGAAGGCCCGGGGATACACGCATGACCTGCGAGACGAATTGGAAAACAAAGCAGGACGGTCAAGATCAATCTACGGATCACGGGGGCGCGCCCCAACACGTGGCGATGACTGCCACGCCGGATATACTAAAAACCAATACGTCCGGGCCGAATACCATAGACCAGACTCAGTTGAACTGCATCGTGATGTAGCCCGACATAGAGGCGTCGCACACCCCCTATGCTTCACTGATGAAGTAATGGAGCATGAATTCCCAGAAGGGTTTAAACCCGTGAATATCGAGTCCTACGATGGGACTATAGACCCCGCGGTATGGATAGAAGATTTCCTTATCCACATTCACATGGCCGCGGGGATGATCTACACGCCATCAAGTACCTCCCACTAAAACTCAAGGGACCGGCTCGGCATTGGCTGAATAGTCTGCCGGCAAACTCCATTGGAAGTTGGGAGAACTCGAAGACGATTCTGGATAACTTCGTGGCACTTATGTGCGACCACCGGATGCTGATGATCTAAGTCACATAACCCAACAGCCCGAAGAGTCAGCCTGGAAATTCTGGACTCGGTTCCTAACTAAAAAGAGCCAAATTGTTGATTGTCCGGATGCCGAAGCCCTAGCGGCCTTTAAGCATAACATCCATGACGAGTGGCTTTCCCGACACCTCGGCCAAGAGAAGCCGAAGTCCATGGAAGCCCTCATGACACTCATGACCCGCTTTTGTGTGGGCGAAGATAGCTGGCTGGCTCGCAGCAACAACACATGAAGAAATCCTGACACCTCAGATGCCAGAGATAGCAATGACAAGCCTTGACGCAACAGACACAAGCGTCGCAGCAATGGCAATAACGCCGAAGACACGACCGTCAATGCCGGATTCAGTGGCTCTAAGTTCGGTCAGTGGAAAAAGCCATTCAAAAGAAACAATCCGGGCCCGTCCAGTCTGGACCGCATACTCGATCGCTCATGTCAAATCCACGGCACCCCCGATAAACCAGCCAACCACACCAACAGAGAATGTTGGGTGTTCAAACAGGCCAGCAAGTTGAATGCCGAAAACAAGGAAAAGGAGCCGCACAGTGATGACGATGAGGAGCCCCGGCTGTCGAACACAGGAGGACAGAAGAAATTTCCTCCCCAAGTAAAAACGGTAAATATGATATACACAACCCATATTACCAAGCGGGAACGGAAGCGTGCACTAAGGGACATCTACGTGATGGAGCCAGTCGCCCCAAAGTTCAACCCATGGTCTTCTTGTCCGATCACCTTCGATCGCAGGGACCATCCGACCAGTATCTGTCATGGCGATTCGGCCGCGTTGGTCCTCGACCCCATCATTGACTGATTCCACCTTACAAGAGTCCGTATGGACGGTGGCAGCAGCCTGAACCTGCTCTATCAGGATACAATGCGCAAAATGGGCATGATTCCTCAAGAATCAAACCCACCAAAACCACCTTTAAAGGTGTCATACCAGGTGTAGAGGCCTGTTGCACAGGCTCAATCACACTGAAAGTGGTCTTCGGATCCCCGGACAACTTCCAAAGTGAGGAGTTAATCTTCGATATCGTCCCCTTCCATAGTGGTTATCATGCACTACTAGGACGAACCGCATTTGCTCGATTCAATGTGGTGCCACACTACGCCTATCTCAAGCTCAAGATGCCAGGACCTCGCGGGGTTATAACAGTCAATGGAAACACAGAGCGCTCCCTCCGTATAGAGGAGCACATTGCGGCCCTCACAACAGAAGTACAGAGCAGCCTTCTTAGGCAGATCTCCAATTCGGCAATAAAGCCCCCGGACACCGCCAAGCGAGTCAAAAGTACTCCGCAACAGGATCGTCCGGCACGTCCAGAGCTCGCCTAGCAAGTCGGCCTCCGTCCTAGTCCCAGTCAAGCAATGAAATTTGTGTCGCGCGTGCATAATTACGCACTTAAAATACCATGGGCATAGGCGGAGGCACGGCTACAATGCGGTCCACAATGCGGCTCAACCGCCCCAGGACCCATACACCTTCCCCTTTTTCTTTCTTTCAGGCCCCTATTTTCTGGAGGCTCTTCCGATAGCCTGATTATTGGATCCATCACGGGACGGAAACACCAAGGAGGAAAGGAGCTTGGGCGTACAAGGGAATCCCCGGGTGGTCTCTGATAACAATCGCTATACCTGTTTTACATACCCACTCGCAGCTCGCTCTTGGTTAAGACATGTCAAATAGTCGTATTTCTGCTTATCACACTACTTGTATACATACGCCTTGACGTATCATTCAAATAATGATGGAAAATAATGTATAGCGTCAGCCTATTATTACATTTCTTTATCTTTTTCCTTGACTATTTATTTATTACAAATTGCACCCATAAATTTTGGTACGTTCAGCTCGCCAGGGGCTTCATTGTACCCCATAACACGACAAGAAAAGTTCGAACACTTTTGACCGTGCGGCACCCCGAACTTATAGCATTATATGCATCAGCTCTGAATCATGTCTTGGGTCAATAGTTGGGTTTGCCCGGCTCCCATGTTTTTGTTGGGGAACGTAGTAATTTCAAAAATTTTCCTACGCACACGCAAGATCATGGTGATGATATAGCAACGAGGGGAGAGTGTTGTCTACGTACCCTCGTAGACCGAAGCGGAAGCGTTGACGCAACGTAGAGGAAGTAGTCGTACGTCCTCCCAGTCCGACCGATCCAAGCACCGTTACTCTGGCACCTCCGAGTTCTTGACACGCGTACAGCTCGATGACGCACCCTCGATCTCCAATCCAGTAGAGGCTCCGAGGGGGAGTTCCGTCAAGATGACGGCGTGGTGACGATCTTGATGTTCTCTGTCGCAGGCTTCGCCTAAGCACCGCTACAATATGATCGAGGTGTAATATCGTGGAGGGGGCACCGCACACGGCTAAGGAACGCTCAATGATCAACTTGTGTGTCCTAGGGTGCCCCTACCCCAGATATAAAGGAGGGAGGGAGGAGGTGGCGGCCCAAGGGGGGCGCCATAGAGAGGGGGAAACCTACTCCAAGTAGGTTTCCTTTTCCTAATCTTATTTGGAGGGAAGGAAGGAGTACTAGTATTAGGAAGTAGTACTAGTAGTAGGAAGGAAGAGAGGGGAAGGAGAAAGGAAGGGGGGCCGCCCTCCCCAGTCGGATTGGGCTTGGGGGCGCCTTCCTTGCTCCTTCTCTCTTCCTCCTACATGGGCCCAATAAGGCCCATATACCTCCCGGGGTTCCAGTAACCTCCGGAGCTCCAAACTTCTCCGGAACCTTTCCGGTGTCCAAATATATCCGTCCAATATATCAATCTTTATGTCTCGACCATTTCGAGACTCCTCGTCATGTCCGTGATCATATCCGGGACTCCGAACAAACTTCGGTACATCAAAATACATAAACTCATAATATAATTGTCATCGAAACCTTAAGCGTGCGGACCCTACGGTTCGAGAACAATGTAGACACGACTGAGACACCTCTCTGGTCAATAACAAATAGCGGGACCTGGATGCCCATATTGGTTCCTACATATTCTACGAAGATCTTTATCGGTCAAACCGCATAACAACATACGTTGTTCCCTTTGTCATCGGAATGTTACTTGTCCGAGATTTGATCGTCGGTATCCAATACCTAGTTCAATCTCGTTACCGGCAAGTCTCTTTACTCGTTCTGTAATATGTCATCTCATAACTAACTCATTAGTTATATGCTTGCAAGGCTTAAGTGATGAGTATCACCGAGAGGGCCCAGAGATACCTCTCCGACAATCGGAGTGACAAATCCTAATCTCGAATTATGCCAACTCAACATGAACCTTGGAAACACCTGTAGAGCACCTTTATAATCACCCGATTCGTTAGACGTTTGGTAGCACACAAAGTGTTCTTCCGGTACACGGAGTTGCACAATCTCATAGTTGCAGGAACTTTGTATAAGTCATGAAGAAAGCAATAGCAAGATACTAAACGATCAAGTGCTAGGCTAACAAAATGGGTCATGTCAATCACATCATTCTTCTAATGTTGTGATCCCACTAATCAAATGACAACACATGTCTATGGTTAGGAAACATGACCATCTTTGATTAATGAGCTAGTCAAGTAGAGGCATACTAGTGACTATATGTTTGTCTATGTATTCACACATGTATCATGTTTCCGGTTAATACAATTCTAGCATGAATAATAAACATTTATCATGATATGAGGAAATAAATAATAACTTTATTATTGCCTCTAGGGCATATTTCCTTTGATCTCCCACTTGCACTAGAGTCAATAATCTAGATTACATAGTAATGATTCTAACACCCATGGAGTCTTGGTGCTGATCATGTTTTGCTCGTGAGAGAGGCTTAGTCAACGGTGCGCAACATTCAGATCCGTATGTATCTTGCAAATCTCTATGTCTCCCACTTGGACTTGGTCCCGAATGGAATTGAAGCGTCTCTTGATGTGCTTGGTCCTCTTGTAAAATCTGGATTCCTTTGCCAAGGCAATTGCACCAAGATTGTCACGAAGATCTTTATTGGTCCCGATGCACTAGGTATGACACCTAGATCGGAAATGAACTCCTTCATCCGACTCCTTCATTTGCTGCTTGAAGCAGCTATGTACTCCGCTTCACATGTAGATCCCGCCACGACGCTTTGTTTAGAACTGCACCAACTTACAGCTCCACCGCTTAATAAAAACACGTATCCGGTTTGCGATTTAGAATCGTCCGAATCGAGTGTCAAAGCTTGCATCGACGTAACCATTTACGACTAGCTCTTTGTCACCTCCATATACGAGAAACATATCCTTAGTCCTTTTCGTATTTCGGGATGTTCTTGACCGCTGTCCGATGATCCACTCTGGATTACTTTGGTACCTTCTGCTAAGCTTATTGCTAAGCATACGTCAGTCCGTACACAGCATTGCATACATGATAGAGCCTATGGCTGAAGCATAGGAACATTTTTCATTTCTCTCTATCTTCTGCTGTGGTCGGGCATTGAGTTTGACTCAACTTCACACCTTGTAGCACAGGCAAGAATCCTTTCTTTGCCTGATCCATATTGAACTTTTCCAATATTTTGTCAAGGTATGTGCTTTGTGAAAGTCCTATTAAGCGTCTTGATCTATCTCTATAGATCTTGAGGCCTAATATGTAAGTAGCTTCTCCGAGGTCTTTCATCGAAAAACTCTTATTCAAGTATCCCTTTATGCTATCCAGAAATTCTATATCATTTCCAATTAATAATATGTCATCAACATATAAAACTAGAAATGCTACTGAGCTCCCACTCACTTTCTTGTAAATACAAAGCTTCTCCAAAAGTGCAGATAAAACCATATGCTTTGATCACACTATCAAAACGTTTATTCCAACTCCGAGATGCTTGCACCAGTCCATAAATGGAACGTTGGAGCTTGCACACTTTGTCAAGACCTTTTGGATCAACAAAACCTTCCGGCTGCATCATATACAACTCTTCTTCTAGAAATCCATTCAAGAATGCAGTCTTGACATCCATTTGCCAAATTTCATAATCATGAAATGCAGCAATAGCCAACATGATTCGGACAGACTTAAGCATCGCTACGGGTGAGAAAGTCTCATCGTAGTCAACCCCTTGAACTTGTCGAAAACCTTTCGCAACAAGTCGAGCTTTATAGAAAGTAACATTACCATCAGCGTCAGTCTTCTTCTTAAAGATCCATTTATTCTCGATGGCTTGCCGATCATCGGGCAAGTCAACCAAAGTCCATACTTTGTTTTCATACATGGATCCTATCTCAGACTTCATGGCCTCCAGCCATTTTGCGGAATCTGGGCTCATCATCGCTTCCTCATAGTTCGTAGGTTCATCATGGTCAAGTAACATGACTTCCAGAACAGGATTACCGTACCACTCAGTGCGGATCTTACTCGTAGACCTACGAGGTTCAGCAGAAACTTGATCTGAAGTTTCATGATCAATATCATTAGCTTCCTCACTAGTTGGTGTAGTTGTCACGGAACCGGTTCTCGTGATGAACTACCTTCCAACAAGGGAGTAGATCTGATTATCTCATCAAGTTCTACTTTCCTCCCACTCACTTCTTTCGAGAGAAATTCTTTCTCTAGAAAGGATCCATTCTTAGCAACAAATGTTTTGCCTTCGGATCTGTGATAGAAGGTGTACCCAACAGTTTCCTTTGGGTATCCTATGAAGACACATTTCTTCGATTTGGGTTCAAGCTTATCTGGTTGAAGTTTCTTCACATAAGCATCGCAGCCCCAAACTTTAAGAAACGACAACTTTGGTTTCTTGCCAAACCATAGTTCATAAGGTGTCGTCTCAACGGATTTTGATGGTGCCCTATTTAACGTGAATGCGGCCGTCTCTAAAGCATAACCCCAAAACGATAGCGGTAAATCAGTAAGAGACATCATAGATCGCACCATATAAAGTAAAGTACGACATTCTGACGCTCGGACACACCATTTCGTTGTGGTGTTCCGGTGGCATGAGTTGCTAAACTATTCCGCATTGTTTCAAATGTAAACCAAACTCGTAACTCAAATATTCTCCTCCATGATCGATCATAGAAACTTTATTTTCTTGTTACGATGATTTTCTACTTCACTCTGAAATTCTTTGAACTTTTCAAATGTTTGAGACTTGTGCTTCATTAAGTAGATATACCCATATCTGCTCAAATCATCTGTGAAGGTGAGAAAATAACGATATCCGCCACGAGCCTCAACATTCATCGGGCCACATACATACGTATCTATGATTTCCAACAAATCTGTTGCTCTCTCCATAGTACCGAGAACGGCGTTTTAGTCATCTTGCCCATGAGGCACGGTTCATAAGTACCAAGTGATTCATAATCAAATGATTCCGTAAGTCCATCAAGATGGAGTTTCTTCATGCTTTTACATCGATATGACCTAAACGGCAAGTGCCACAAATAAGTTGCACTATCATTATCAACTCTGCATCTTTTGGCTTCAACATTATGAATATGTGTATCACTACTATCGAGATTCAATAAAAATAGACCACTCTTCAAGGGTGCATGACCATAAAAGATATTACTCATATAAATAGAACAACCATTATTCTCTCGATTTAAATGAATAACCGCCTCGCATCAAACAAGATCCAGATATAATGTTCATGCTCAACGCAGCACCAAATAACAATTATTTAGGTCTAAAACTAATCCCGATGGTAGATGTAGAGGTAGCGTGTCGACGGCGATCACATCGACTTTGGAACCGCTTTCCACGCCGCATGGTCACCTCGTCCCTGGCGGTGCTTGCTTATTCCGTAGTCCTGCTTTGAGTTGCAAATATTAGCAATGTAACCAAGATCAAATACCCATGTGCTACTACGAGCTCTAGTTAGGTACACATCAATAACATGTATATCACATACACCTTTGTTCACTTTGCCATCCTTCTTATCCGCCAAATACTTAGGGCAGTTCCGCTTCAAATGACTATCGCTTGCGGTAGAAGCACTCGATTTTGTGCTTAGGTCCAGACTTGGGTTTCTTCTCTTGAGCAGCAACTTGCTTGCTGTTCTTTTGAAGTTTCCTTCTTCTTCCCTTTGCCCTTCTTCTTGAAACTAGTGGTCTTGTTGACCATCAACACTTGATGCTCCTTCTTGATTTCTACCTCCATGCTTTCAAAGATCGCGAAGAGCTCGGGAATAGTCTTGTTCATCCCTTGCATCTTATAGTTCATCACAAAGCTCTTGTAGCTTGGTGGCGTGATTGAAGAATTTCATCAATGACACTATCATCGTGAAGATTAACTCCCGGTTGAATCAAGTGATTGTTATACCAGACATTACGAGTATATGTTCACCGACGTAACTATTCTCCTCCATCTTGCAGCTATAGAACTTATTGGAGACTTCATATCTCTCAATCCGGCATTTGCTTGAAATATTAACTTCAACTCTGGAACATCTCATATGCTCCATGACGCTCAAAATGTCGTTGAAGTCCCGGTTCTAAGCCGTAAAGCATGGCACATCGAACTATAGAGTAGTCATCGCTTTGCTCGCCAGACGTTCTTAACGCCGTCGGCCACATCATCGGCGAAGCAGTTCGCACCCAGCGGTGCTTCCAGGCGTAACTCTTTCATGCAGCAATGAGGATAATCCTCGAGTTACGGACCCGATCCGTGTAATTGCTACCATCATCTTTCAACTTTGCTTTCTCAAGGAACGCATTAAAATTCAACGGAACAACAAAGACGAGCCATCTATCTACAAACAAACATAGACAAGCAAGATACTATCAGTACTAAGTTCATGATAAATTTAAGTTCAATTAATCATATTATTTAAGAACTCCCACTTAGACAGACATCTCTCTAGTCATCTAAGTGATTACGTGATCCAAATCAACTAAACCATAACCGATCATCACGTGAGATGGAGTAGTTTTCAATGGTGAACATCATTATGTTGATCATATCTACTATATGATTCACGCTCGACCTTTCGGTCTCCGTGTTCCGAGGCCATATCTGCATATGCTAGGCTCGTCAAGTTTAACCTGAGTATTCTGCGTGTGCAAAACTGGCTTGCACCCGTTGTAGATGGACGTAGAGCTTATCATACCCGATCATCACGTGGTGTCTCGGCACGACGAACTTTGGCAACGGTGCATACTCAAGGAGAATACTACTTGATAATTTTTAGTGAGAGATCATCTTAAAATGCTACCGTCAATCAAAGCAAGATAAGATGCATAAAGGATAAACATCACATGCAATCAATATAAGTGATATGATATGGCCATCATCATCTTGTGCTTGTGATCTCCATCTCCGAAGCACCGTCGTGATCACCATCGTCACCGGCGCGACACCTTGATCTCCATCGTAGCATCGTTGTCGTTACGCCATCTATTGCTTCTACGACTATAGCTACCGCTTAGTGATAAAGTAAAGCAATTACAGGTATGCTTGCATTTCATACAATAAAGCGACAACCATATGGCTCTGCCATTGCCGATAACCGATTACAAAACATGATCATCTCATACAATAAAATATAGCATCACGTCTTGACCATATCACATCACAACATGCCCTGCAAAAACAAGTTAGACGTCCTCTACTTTGTTGTTGCAAATTTTACGTGGCTGCTACGGGCTTAAGCAAGAACCAATCTCACCTACGCATCAAAACCACAACGATAGTTTGTCAAGTTGATGCTGTTTTAACCTTCGCAAGGACCGGGCGTAGCCACACTCGGTTCAACTAAATTTGGAGAAACAGACACCCGCTAGTCACCTGTGTTCTACTCGTGCAAATAACATCAAACCATAAAAACCTGGCTCGGATGCCACTGTTGGGGAACGTAGTAATTTCAAAAAATTTCCTATGCACATGCAAGATCATGGTGATGATATAGCAACGAGGGGAGAGTGTTGTCTACGTACCCTCGTAGACCGAAGCGGAAGTGTTGACGCAACATAGAGGAAGTAGTCGTACGTCCTCCCAGTCCGACCGATCCAAGCACCGTTACTCTGGCACCTCCGAGTTCTTGACACGCGTACAACTCGATGACGCACCCTCGATCTCCAATCCAGTAGAGGCTCCGAGGGGGAGTTCCGTCAGCACGATGGCGTGGTGACGATCTTGATGTTCTCCTATCGCAGGGCTTCGCCTAAGCACCGCTACAATATGATCAAGGTGTAATATCGTGGAGGGGGGCACCGCACACGGCTAAGGAACGATCAATGATCAACTTGTGTGTCCTAGGGTGCCCCCCTACCCCGTATATAAAGGAGGAGGGAGGAGGTGGCTGCCCAAGGGGCGCGCCATAGGGAGGGGGAAACCTACTCCAAGTAGGTTTCCCCTTTTCCTAATCTTATTTGGAGGGGGAAGGAAGGAGTACTAGTATTAGGAAGTAGTACTAGTAGTAGGAAGGAAGAGAGGGGGAAGGAGAAAGGAAAGGGGGCGACCCCTCCCCAGTCGGATTGGGCTTGGGGGCGCCTCCCTTGCTCCTTCTCTCTCTCCTCCTACATGGGCCCAATAAGGCCCATATACCTCCCGGGGGGTTCCGGTAACCTCCCGGAGCTCCAAACTTCTCCGGAACCTTTCCGGTGTCCAAATATATTCGTCCAATATATCAATCTTTATGTCTCGACCATTTCGAGACTCCTCGTCATGTCCGTGATCATATCCGAGACTCTGAACAAACTTCGGTACATCAAAATACATAAACTCATAATATAATTGTCATCGACACCTTAAGCGTGCGGACCCTACGGTTCGAGAACGATGTAGACATGAGTGATCCACGTCTCTGGTCAATAACCAATAGCGGGACCTGGATGCCCATATTGGTTCCTACATATTCTACGAAGATCTTTATCGGTCAAACCGCATAACAACATACGTTGTTCCCTTTGTCATCGGTATGTTACTTGCCCGAGATTTGATCGTCGGTATCCAATACCTAGTTCAATCTCGTTACCGGCAAGTGTCTTTACTCATTCTGTAATATGTCATCTCATAACTAACTCATTAGTTATATGCTTGCAAGGCTTAAGTGATGAGTATCACCGAGAGGGCCCAGAGATACCTCTCCGACAATCGGAGTGACAAATCCTAATCTCGAATTATGCCAACTCAACATGAACCGGAAACACCTGAGAGCACCTTTATAATCACCCGATTCGTTGTGAGGTTTGGTAGCACACAAAGTGTTCTTCGGTACACGGAGTTTCACAATCTCATAGTTGCAGGAACTTTGTATAAGTCATGAAGAAAGCAATAGCAGTATACTAAGCGATCAAGTGCTAGGCTAACAAAATGGGTCATGTCAATCACATCATTCTTCTAATGTTGTGATCCCACTAATCAAATGACAACACATGTCTATGGTCAGGAAACATGACCATCTTTGATTAATGAGCTAGTCAAGTAGAGGCATACTAGTGACTATATGTTTGTCTATGTATTCACACATGTATCATGTTTCCGGTTAATACAATTCTAGCATGAATAATAAACATTTATCATGATATGAGGAAATAAATAATGACTTTATTATTGCCTCTAGGGCATATTTCCTTCAGTTTTTCCTCCTTACGTTCCAATACATCGGCTGAGGTGGCAAAGGGAGAACTACTGTGATTGTGTTCCGGTTCTTCCGGACGAGCACCTCAGTAGAGAAAGCCGAAAACGGACCATCATGATGCGGCGAGAGCTGGCCGTTGTTCGAGAGGTCTCAAATCCTTAAAGATTTTTTCCTCTTTGGGCGAGGAATCGGCCTTGTCCGATTTAGGCGTGTATAGCGCCCCAAGTTCGGCCTTCCAAATACCAGGGGCTACGCCAAAATTTAAAATTATAGAACTTCTATGGCTAAGTGAGAGTGATAAAGCTGTATAGTCCGATTGCCTTGTTCGTTGCGCTAAACACCTTCTTAAAGGACCAAAAATTTGGATAAAAGAGTGTTTAGATTTATCCCGAACACCCCGGTACTAGTTACATGGGGGCAGAAGCCGACGACTGGCCAACTCTCAGATTTTATAAACGGCTGCACAGAAGGTAAAATTTTAAATCAATAAGCGTTATATCGCACACATGAACTTGTTTTCATATTACAGGATAAAATGAGTGTATTCACTCAAAAATTACATCCTTTGCACATTGCTCCGCCACAAGGCGGGAGCCCTTTAGGACACTATCATAATATTTTTCAGGGTGGCGGTGCTCCTTGCCCTTCGACGGCCCCTCGGTCATCAACTTTTCGGCATCCATCTTCGCCCAGTGCACTTTCGCGCGAACGAAGGCCATGCACGCACCTTCAATACAGACTGACCGCTTTATAACTTCAAGACGCGGACAGGCACTCACAAGCCGCTTTACTAGGCCGAAGTAGCTGCTGGGCAAGGGTTCGGCAGGCCACAGTTGGACTATGAGGTCCTTCATGGCCAGTTCGACCGCCTTGTGCAGTTCGACCAGTTGCTTCTGCTGGTCGCTCAAGGGCATCGGATGTTCGGTCCCAATATACTGAGACCAGAACAACTTCTCCGTCGAGCTCCCCTTTTCAGCTCGATAGAACTCTGCGGCATTAGATATGCTGCGCGGCAGATCTGCGAATGCTCCTGGAGAGTTCCAAATTTTGGGTAAGTAAAAGGAAAGTCTCCTTCACATGCTTGCTTTGCATAATGAATGCCTTACCCGCCGCAATCTTCTTGGCCGCTTGAATCTTCTAGAGGGCCTTTTGGGCTTCGTCCTTGGCATCTCGTGCGCTTTGGAGGGCCTTTGCAAGCTCGGACTCTTGCGTCTTAGAGTCACGCTCCAAGGACTCGTATTTTTGGTCGAAATCCTAGAGCTCTTGCTGGACCTCGTTGACTTGGGCCTCTTGCTTCTCGCGCTCGGTGCGCTCCTTGGTTGCTTTGTATTCGGCCTCGGTCAGCGCCTTCTTAAGGGCCGCCACTTCAGTCGTGGCCCCTATGAAAGTTCATGACGCTTCTATTAGCAGAAACTATTTTTTCCTTTCTAAATACATAGATGGGGTATTGTGTACCTTCGTTTTCATCGAGCTGCCTCTTCACGAGGCCGAACTCTCCCTCGATCCGCTCCAGGTCCAGCTTCAGTCCGGAGGCCTCCGCAGTACGAGCGGCTGCGGCCAGCAGCGACGCCTGCTTATTTACACAGACATCTTTTATTAGGCTCCTACGAATGTTTTTTGACCCTCTGTTCGGTCTTTCTTTCCGAACACCAAACAGAGCATCAGGGGCTACTGTCTATACCGTGATATTTTTTCTCACAATTTTATTACTTACCTCAAAGCCTGTTAGGAGGCTTGCACAGGCTTCGGTCAATCCGCTTTTGGCGGACCGGACGTTGTCAATCACTGCACTCATAAGAGTACGGTGTTCTTCATCAATGGAAGCGCCGCGAAGCGCTTCCAGCAAGTTATCCGATGCCTCTGGATGGACAGAGGTCATCGGCACAGGTGGCTCGCCCTCCTTAGAGAGAGGCTGCCTGCCTGAATCCGGAAACACTTGGGTTTTTGGAGCCGCATTCGGCTGGGGGCCAGACTTGCTGCGGCCCCCGTCATCGGAATCCATGGGGGTCTACCCTCCCATGTGCCCGGCATCTGGGATTTCGCCTTTGGGCGTATCCAGAACTGTCTCCCCCTGGTCCGACATCCTCTGAGACAACACCTCGGAGTCGTCCGCGGGCTTGGGGGAGGAGGCTGTCGGGAGTGAATTGTTGTTCATCGCCGACAGGCCCAAAGACCCATCCAAAGAGGATACGTCAATGTGGCATTTGGCCGGACTGCACGTGCATGTTTGGCATGATAATAAGCAATAAATCAAAACATACCGGAAGTATTATAGTGTCCGGACACTTATGACTTAGCCAGGGGCTTGTCCCTGAGCAACCACTCCTCGCCGCTGTAGGTGGCTGTGGTGGAGTTGTGCGGAAGGAAGGTCTTTCCCTTCTTGGACGCCTCGGCCTCCCCAGGTGAGGCGGCCTTTCTCCCCCCCCCCCCGGTTGGGGGAGGGATTTCCTCTTCCTCCTCCTCGTTTTCATTTGAGGAGCGTGCCTCGGTGTCTTCGGACGATGAGTCCCTTGCGCCGGAGACCTTTCCTGGTCCCCGCGGCCTTCTTCTTGGCCTTCTTCTCCGGCACCTCATAGGGCGCCGGAAACAACATCTTCGTTAGAAGAGGCGATGCTGGAGCTTCAGGTAGCGGAGCCGGACAGTCAATCCACTCCGCTATTGCTACTCAGTCCTGTTAAATTGGCATGGAGGCTTAGACCCTGCAAATATGTTGGGTAAAGGAATATCTTGCAAAATATAAAAAAGAGAGCTTACCGGATTGGCGTGGCGCTTTGTGCTGAGTCCGCGATCCTCGGTTGTGGGCGGTGGTACCTCGGTGGCCTTGAACAGAACCTTCCAGACGTCTTTGTGTGTCGTGTCGAAGAGCTCTCGCAGCGTCTGGTGTTCGGTCGGGTCGAACTCCCACATATTGAAAGCCCGTCTCTGACAAGGAAGGATCCGGCGGAGGAGCATGATCTGGACCACGTTGACAAGCTTGATTTTTCTTGCCTATCATATTTTTGACGCGGGTCTGAAGTCCGGTCAGCTCCACCGATGAGCCACAGGCTAAGCCCTTTCTCTTTCCAGGAGGTGAGCCGCATGGGGATGCCGGATCAAAATTCAGGGGCCGCCGCCAAGTTGGTGTCGCGCGGGTCGGTGATGTAGAACCACCCCGATTGCCACCCCTTCACGGTCTCCACAAAGGAGCCTTCGGGCCAGGTGACATTGGGCATCTTGCCCACCATGGCGCCTCCGCACTCCGCTTGCTGGCCAACCACCACCTTCGGCTTCACGTTGAAGGTCTTCAGCCATAGGCCGAAGTGGGGCGTAATGTGGAGGAAGGCCTCACACACGGATATTGAGGATGAAATTGGGGGCCAGATCATGGAAGTCCAGCCCGTAGTAGAACATAAGTCCGTGGACGAATGGGTGCAGGGGGAACCCCAGTCCACGGATGAAGTGAGAGAGGAACACTACCCTCTCCTGGGGTTTTGGGGTAGGGACGATTTGCCCTTCAGCCGAAAGACGGTGCGCGATGTTCGCGAACAGGTATCCGGCCTCCCGAAGCTTCATGATATCCTCCTCCGTAACGGAGGAGGCCATCACCTGCCTCCCGCTCCGGACATGCTTGGAATAGCTTTACGGAGAAGGTGAGAACTTGGGCGCTGGAGCTCGAGCGAGGAAGAATGGATGAGCAGAGGAAGAAGAAGGCGTGGGTGAAAAAGGGGAATCCTTATCTCTTTATAAAGGCGGTAGAAACCATGCGTCTCCCCAATTGCCCTGTAAACTCGCTTATTCCCCAAGAACCGTATTGATGGCGCGGTTGGGTTACCCATACCCGTATTGATGAGAATCCCGTGATAAGGGGACACGATCTCTGCTTCGACAAGACGTGCCAATGAAACCGCCTAGCAAGATGTGCAGTAGCAGTTTGAGAAAAACGGTTCGAATAATGACCGGGACGTGGCGTGATGTCATGCTATGAAAAATTGTCAGCATATTAGATTTATGGAATATTGTGCTGTCTGCGGTGGTATGTGGAATTTGTTTTGCAGAGCCGGACACGATCCTTGTGTTCAAAATCTTCTGTGGAGTATTCGGAGAAGGAACCCGCCTTGCAATGCCGAAGACAATCTGCACGCCGGACTCATCGTCACTGAAGCCTAGTTCAGGGGCTACTAAGGGAGTCCTGGATTAGGGGGTCCTCGGACAACCGGACTATATACTTATGCCGGACTGTTGGACTATGAAGATACAAGATTGAAGACGTCGTCCCGTGTCCGGATGGGACTCTCCTTTGCGTGGAAGGCAAGCTTGGCGATTCGGATATGTAGATTTCCTTCTCTCTAACCGACTCTATGTAACTCTAGCCCCCTCCGGTGTCTATATAAACCGGAGGGTTTAGTCCGTAGGACAGGAACAATCATAATCATAGGCTAGCTTCTACGGTTTAGCCTCGACGATCTCGTGGTAGATCAACTCTTGTAGTACTCATATCATCAAGATCAATCAAGCAGGAAGTAGGGTATTACCTCCATAGAGAGGGCCTGAACCTGGGTAAACATTGTGTCCCCTGCCTCCTGTTACCATTAGCCTTAGACGCACAGTTCGGGACCCCCTACCCGAGATCCGCCGGTTTCGACACTGATAGTTGGTCCGGCCTGTCAGCGATGTTGTTTTTCAGCGGTACGGGCGCGATAGCCTCGTCGTCGAATTCAGGCAGCAGCTTACGTTTAGGATAGCTCTTTGTTTGGCGATTACCGCCGTATTTTTCCTCAGCGTCTAGCACTTCGTTCCATCTGTCATTGAGTGTATCCTGTGCGGCTTTAAGCCGCTGCTTCTGCTTCTTCAGGCTCCTTGCCGTGGTGATGAGCCTTTGATGGAGGCGTTCTTGTTCTAATGGTTCTACTGGGATGATGAATTCGTCGTCACCCAGGTTGATCTCTTCTTCAGAGTGAGGCTGATAGTTGCTATCTTCGGCATCGCTGTGGTAAGACAACATCCCCGGACTGTGTTCGCCGTCCTCTTGCACGCCCTGCTCCAATGCTGGGTTATGGGGTCCTCGGCTTGGTTCAGATTGTCATTGCTGTCCGCGAAAATGTTGCTGTTTTTCTTTTTGTTGGATCGAGGTCGGTGCTTGGGACGCCGACGCTTAGGAGGTTCATCGACATGCATGTTGTTATCACCGTCGGCCTGATTCTCCTTTGGTGTGTCCACCATGTATATATCATATGACGATGTAGCCGTCCACTGCCCTAAAGGTGGTGGTTTTTGTGTCTACTCCTCTCCGGCATCGTTGTCCATACCGCTGATGTCTTCGGAGTCATGATCGAGCGTGTCGGTTAAGTCCTTGACAGTGGCAAAGAAGTGGGTGGTGGGTGGGCAATGAGGTCCTTCGTCATCCGCTTCCCATTCGAGCCGGACATAGTTCGACCAAGAGTTCCCTGACAAGGAGAGGGATCTTAATGAGCTTAACACATCGCCAAAAGGCGAGTGTGGGAAAATGTCCGCGGAGCTGAACTGTAAGACCGGGGACCAATCAGGTTCGATGGACGCGGGTGCACGCAGTCTGGAGCCTATGGCCAAAGATGAGTCCGAGGTTCCGGTAACACCAGTCCAGCCTGATGTTGGCTCTGTATGCGGCTCGAGCGCCGCTGAGTCTGCAGCCTCCGAGGCGGGGTTGAGCTTCCCGTCCTTGGGCGACGCAATCCGCTCCGGCTCTAGGGCCAGGGCGGTCACAGGCGCTATCTCCTGTGTGCGGCCAGATGACAGACCTAGGTCATGTTCATTGTGGTGGCCGAGGACAGCCGTCATGGGCTCGAATCCGTCGAAGATCAAGTCTACGCGAATATCGGCCACAAAATTCAGACTTCCAAATCTAACCTGATGGCCAGGGGCGTAGCTATCGATCTGCTCTAGATGGCCAAGCAAGTTGGCCCGCAGTGTGAAGCCGCCAAATACGAAGATATGTCCACGGAGGAAGGTCTCCCCCTAGACTGCATCGTTGTAGATGATTGAAGGAGCCATCAAGCCTATCTTCGACGACACAGTGAAACTCTCAATGAAAGCACCAAGGTCGGTGTCAAAACCGGCGGATCTTGGGTAGAGGGTCCCGAACTGTGTGTCTAAGGCTAATGGTAACAGGAGGCGGGGGACACGATGTTTACCCAGGTTTGGGCCCTCTCTATGGAGGTAATACCCTACTTCCTGCTTGATTGATCTTGATGAATATGAGTATTACAAGAGTTGATCTACCACGAGATCCTAATGGCTAAACCCTAGAAGTCTAGCCTATGAGATTATGATTGTTGTAACTAAACCCTAGAAGTCTAAACCCTCCGGTTTATATAGACACTGGGGGAAGCTAGGGTTGTACAAAGTCGGTTATAGAGAAAGGAATCTACATATCCGAATCACCAAACTTGCCTTCCATGCAAAGGAGAGTCCCACCCGGACACGGGACGAAGTCTTCTATCTTGTATCTTCATAGTCCAACAGTCCAACAAAGTATATAGTCTGGCTGTCCGAGGACCCCTTAGTCCAGGACTACCTCACTCGCAGGCATGTAGGCGTACATGAACTGACCTGGTGGTGGGTGCTGGAAGTGCACTTGCCTCCAATTCCATCGTGCAAGAGGGGAGCACGCCAGCCATCCGAGGGCGAACTGGACTGGAGCACGCCATCACGCAAGAGGAGAGGTCGCCGGCCGGCCGGCGACACACTGGACTGGAGCATGCCACCGCACGAGGTACTAGAGCAGGCGTTGTTCCTCTCCATAGCCGGACATGGGAAGGCTGCCGATGGTGGAATGATCAGGATGCGCGACGGCGGCAGCATGGTGCGACACGGTCAGCCTGCGGCAGCAGCACCCGAGGAGGTTGCCGCTAGAGTGCGGCAGGGATGGGAAGCAACAGTACTATATATCAGAGGTCGCGGATGGAAGAGGTCACGAGGTTCCTGTGCATCGAGCGATCGGGATCAAAGGGCTGACAGGTGGTTAGGTCATTTTAGCAATCTGCCACACAGTTGCCAAATACATATTTCTATATATACATGTGGCAGTGTTGTTTTCAGTGTTTTGCCGACTCTTGCCAACAAGCCCGCCCGACATTGCTGAAAAACAACCTGCTCCGTTCCGTCGGCACACTCAGCCTCAGTCCGTCCATGGATGGGAAAGAGAACCGAATTACTGGAAGATCTTATACAAATATCGTTCGACTTGACGTGATTTTATCCGAATTAACTGCAGCTTGGGGTCTGGTTCTTTTGTTAGTGAGTGATACGTCTCCAACGTATCTATAATTTTTGATTGTTCCATGCTATTATATTACCCCTTTTGGATGTTTATGGGCTTTATTTTACACATTTGTATCATTTTTGGGACTAACCTACTAACCGGAGGCCCAGCCCATATTGTTGTTTTTTTTGCCTATTTCAGTATTTCGAAGAAAAGGAATATCAAACGGAGTCCAAACGGAATGAAACCTTCGGGAGCGTTATTTTTTGGAATAAATCTGATCCGGAGAGCTTGGAGTGCAAGTCAAGAAGCCTCCGAGGGCCCCACGAGATAGGAGGGCGCGCCCCCCTGTAGGGAGCGCCCCCATGTCTCGTGGGCCCCTCGGGCAGCCACCGACGTACTTCTTCCTCCTATATATATCTACGGGCCCCGAAAACATCAAGGAGCACCACAAAACACAATTTCCACCGCCGTAACCTTCTGTATCCGCGAGATCCCATCTTGGAGCCCTTGCCGGCGCTCTGCTGGAGGGGGAAGCAACCACGGAGGGCCTCTACATCAACATCCTTGCCCCTCCGATGAGTTGTGAGTAGTTTACCACAGACCTATGGGTCCATATTTATTAGCTAGATGGCTTCTTCTCTCTTTTTGGATCTCAATACAATGTTCTCCCACTCTCTTGTGGAGATCTATTCGATGTAAACTCTTTTTGCGGTGTGTTTGTCGAGATCCGATGAATTGTGGGTTTATGATCAAGTTTATCTATGAATAATATTTGAATCTTCTCTGAATTCTTTTATGTATGATTGAGTTATCTTTGCAAGTCTCTTCGAATTATCAGTTTGGTTTGGCCTACTAGATTGATCTTTCTTGCCATGGGAGAAGTGCTTAGCTTTGGGTTCAATCTTGCGGTGTTCTTACCCAGTGACAGAAAGGGTTACAAGACACATATTGTATTGTTGCCATCGAGGATAACAAGATGGGGTTTATATCATATTGCATGTGTTATTCCTCTACATCATGTCATCTTGCTTAATGCGTTGCTCTGTTCTTATGAACTTAACACTCTAGATGCATGCTGGATAGCGGTCGATGTGTGGAGTAATAGTAGTAGATGCAGGCAGGAGGCAGTCTACTTGTTATGGACATGATGCCTATATACATGATCATGCCTAGATAATCTCATAACTATGCGCTTTTCTATCAATTGCTCGACACTAATTTGTTCACCCATCGTAATACTTATGCTATCTTGAGAGAAGCCTCTAGTGAAACATATGGCCCCCGGGTCTATCTCTTATCATATTTGCTTTCCATCCACTTTATTTGCATCTTTACTTTTTGCAACTATATTGCAAAATACCAAAAATATAATTATCTTATCATACTATCTTTATTAGATCTCACTTTCGCAAGTGGCCATGAAGGGATTGACAACCCCTTTATTGTGTTGGTTGCGAGTTCTTATCTTGTTTGTGTAGGTGCGTGGGACTGTTGAGGAGCCTCCTACTAGATTGATACCTTGGTTCTCAAAACTGAGGGAAATACTTACGCTACACTTTGCTGCATCACCCTCTCCTCTTCGAGGAAAACCAACGCAAGCTTAAGACGTAGCAAGAAGGATTTCTGGCGCCATTGCCGGGGAGGTCTTCGCTCAAGTCAAGACATACCAAGTACCCATCACAAATCCATCTCCCTCGCATTCACATTATTTGCCATTTGCCTCTCGTTTTCCTCTCCCCCACTTCACCCTTGCCGTTTTATTTGCCCTCTCTTTCCCAATCTCCTCCTCTCTCTTCGCTTGCCGTTTTTCTGCTTGCTCTTGTGTTAGTCCGTTTACCTTGTCGTCATGGCTAGTCCTCCTATCTTTATTCTTACTCCGGAACAAGAAATTCACAATTTTAAGCAAAGGGAAAGGTAAAGTTTAAAATATGCTTGGCATAGAATTTGCAATGCCCAATATAAAGCTACTAGGAAGCTTGCTACTTCCGTTCTTCTCCGCAATTTTTATGTAGGCATTACTCCTTGGAATAGATGTGTTCTTGATATTGCTACCGGAGGTGATTTTATGAGTAGCCATACTTTTGATGCTTATAATGCTATGTTAGATTTGTTTGGCCCACCACCTCTTTTGTTTAATGGAACGGTTTTAACTCTAGAACATGTGATGCAATGGCTTGATATTATTGAAAATAAAATTGCCACTATTGAGTTGATTGAAAATTTGGATAAAAAAAATTCATAATCACATTACCCACTTTGGATCTAGGGTTGGAGTTACTTTGAAAAACCTTAAGGAAAAAGAACCTATAGCCAATGAAAAAATAGATCTAGACTCTTCTAGAATCAGTAAACTTGAGGATATCATTACAAACTTGGGTTCCGTGTTTTCCCCCATGAAAAACACTCCAAAACCCCCAACTAAAATTGCCAAGTTTATTTATGTTCCTAAAAATAAGGGTGAATCTTCTAGTAAGGGAGATGCGGATCTCAAATCCATAAGTGTTCTTCCCAATTGCCTCTCTATGGTTAAGGAACCTTTTGCTACCAATGAATTTCTTGAATTTTTGCCTAAAGGTTTATCCATTGCTAAAAGGGAAGAAATCCCTAGAGATCACAAGCGCTCTATTGATGAATTTAGTGCCAAAGATGGCACTCGTTTGATCTATCTTTGTTTTTATGCCTAGCTAGGGGCGTTAAACGATAGCGCTAGTTGGGAGGCAACCCAATTTTTATTTATGTTTTTGTTTTTGCTCCTGTTTAGTAATGAATCTTGCATGTACCTTCTGGATAGATGTGTTTTTATCTTTTAATTAGTGTTTGTGCCAAGTAGAACCTATAGGATAACCTACGATGATAGTTGATTTGATTCTGATGAAAAACAGAAACTTTGCATGCACAAATATAATTTTGTTAAATCACAGGAACGTGCTTTCGCATTGATTATTTTTTATGCTGTTCAATAAATAAATTGTCCAGGACTTCCTATTTTGGTAGGATTTTTAGAGTTCCAGAAATTTGCGTTAGTTACAGATTGCTACAGACTGTTCTGTTTTTGACAGATTCTGTTTTTCGTGTGTTGTTTGCTTATTTCAATGCATCTATGGCTAGTAAATTAGTTTATAAACCATAAAGAAGTTGGAATACAGTAGGTTTAACACCAATATAAATAAAGAATGAGTTCATTGCAGTACCTTATGTGGTGGTTTTGTTTTCTTTCACTAACGGAGCTTATAAGATTTCCTATTGAGTTTTGTGTTGTGAAGTTTTCAAGTTTTGGGTAAAGCTTTTATGACCTATGGAATAAAGGGTGGTGAGGGAATCCCGGATTAGGGGGTGTCCGGATAGCCGAACTATCACCTTTGGCCGGACTCCTAGACTATGAAGATACAAGATTGAAGACTTCGTCCCGTGTCCGGATGGGACTTTCCTTGGCGTGGAAGGCAAGGTTAGCGATACGGATATATAGATCTCCTACCATTGTAACCGACTCTGTGTAACCCTAACCCTTTCCGGTGTCTATATAAACCGGAGGGTTTTAGTCCGTAGGACGAACAACAATCATACCATAGGCTAGCTTCTAGGGTTTAGCCTCTCTGATCTCGTGGTAGATCTACTCTTGTACTACTCATATCATCAATATTAATCAAGTAGGAGTAGGGTTTTACCTCCATCGAGAGGGCCCGAACCTGGGTAAAAACATCGTCTCCCTTGTCTCCGATTACCATAGGTGCACAGCTCGGGACCCCCTACCCGAGATCCGCCGGTTTTGACACCGACATTGGTGCTTTCATTGAGAGTTCCTCTATGCCGTCGCCATCAGGAAGGATGCCTCATCCCGTCTTTAAAGACGGCACTGTTGCTAAAGGAGCTTTGGCTATCGGCCAAACTCTCCGGCTAGGCGGTTTCCTTATGACCGCTTGTTCGGCTGCCGCGTCGACGATGACTTCTCGGGTCATCGAAAGCAATCTCCACGTTAACTCAGAACTCGCCGAGAAGTTAGATCCGATGGAGCTCTCTTCCTTAAACGAGCTCTTGGATCACATCGCTGCCCTGGGAGTCGCTACAGACTACGATCAGATTGGGCCTAAACCCGATCTGAGAGAGATTAACTCTCCTGGGTTACCCACCGTTCTTTGTGGTAGAGGAACAATACGGCAACCCTTCTTCTATCGTAAGGACTAGCTATGTCCGGATTCCCGATCCTCCATGCTGGATTCCCGCGGAAGGGAGGACGTTACTCAAGCCCTGAACCTAAAGTCAGGCAGCGGGCTAGATTCATTGGACAACATCCAAGAACCCAAGCTTCTAAGTTCGGAAACTACTTGGCCGCTGAGTCTTAAATTGGACGGGGTTCCAAATTTAATTCCACCAGCCCACCCAAACAAAAGCGATCTATCCCAAATCCGGCAAGAGCCCGCAGAAATAGTACACCATTACTGGGCCAGATTCCTCCTGGTTATGAATAGGATAAAGGACTGCCGTGAGGAGGACGCGATTTCATTCTTCTGCAATAATTGCACGGACAAGGGAATCCTCAACGTCGTAGGCCGTCGTGAAATTACACGCTTCGCTGACTTGGCGTCCATAGTACGAAAGTACTGTGCGATGGAAAGCGCCCGGAAAACCGAAATCAAATTTTGGGACAATCCAACCCTGAATACAACCCCAGTCCAAAATAAAAGGGTGCATTATCGCCAGGCACCTGGGTTAAACACCAAAAAGCAAAAACCCTCTATAGGGCATGGAACCGTACTGGAAGGATGGCTCAATGGACCCTGCAAAATCCATAGTACAGAGGGCGCCACTCCAACTCATAGCCCTAGAGCATGTTGGATACTACGGCAGGTGGCCAAAAGTGGCGAAGAGCTTCTAACTCCTGAGCACCAGCCCAAGGATACCAGTACGGTATTAATAGTCTTCGAGACTTTCGCATCAAATAATATGCGGAAACGAACACTCCGCAGCCTTGCCAAGTCTACCAAGTAGCAACAATAAACCCATGGAGGATCTGGCTATTACCTTTAATGCCGTGATTGAACCTAAATTCGAACAGCCCGAGCACCGGCCGCATTGGTCCTCAGTCCAATAGTGGATGGCTTTCGCCTTACCAAGGTACTCATGGACGGTGGCAGCGGATTGAACCTCATTTACGAGGAAACCCTCCGAAAAATGGAAATAGACTGGAGCCGCATTGAGCAAAGTAGCACAACCTTTAGAGGAATAATCCCCAGTCGGGAAGCATGCTGTACATGAAAAATCACACTGGATGTGGTGTTCGGCACGCCGGATAATTACACGTCCGAGGAGGTCACGTTCCAAGTGGCCCCGTTCAGCAGCGGATATCACGCTCTATTATGGCGAGAGGCATTCACAATTTTTCAAGCTATACCCCATTACGGGTACATGAAGCTCAAAATGCCCGGGGCCAACGGAATCATCACTCTTGCTAGTGACCCGGACATAGCACTCGCTACCGAAAATAAGACAGCCAAGACGGCCCTTGAGGCACTATCCAAAGCCCTAGCGCCGAGGAACTCACTGCGCTGCGCTCCACGGTGAATAGGGACAATGTGATACTTGATAAGAGATTCAAGTCCACCTCCTTTAAACGAGCGGACGAAATAGTCAAATTCCAAGTCCATCCAACGGACCCTACAAAAACGGCCTCCATCAGGGCACAATTAAACCTTGATGTAGACGCCACACTACGAGAATTCCTACGCGAAAACTGGGACATTTTTGCCTGGCACCCTTCAGACATGCCAGGAATCCCACGCCGGCTGGCCGAGCACAGCCTAAACATCCTAAAAGGATTCAAGCCAGTCAAACAGGCTCTTCGACGTTTCTCGAACCCAAGAGGCGGGCCATGGAGAGAGCTAGCCAAATTATCGGAGGCGGATTCATCGAGATATAAAACATCCGGACTGGCTAGCAAACCTGGTGATGGTGCCGAAGAAGGACAAATCCTGGCGCCTATGCGTCGATTTTAAGGACCTCAACAAGGCTTGCCCAAAGGATCCCTTCCCACTCCCCCGCATCGATCAAATTATCGACGCTACCGCAGGACACGATTCATTGTGTTTCCTCGACGCATACTCCAGCTACCACCAAATTAAGATGGCAGAGCCCGACCAGGCCGCAACGGCATTCATCACCCCATACGGCCCATTCTGCTTCAATACAATGCCCTTTGGGCTCAAAAACGCTGGCACGACATATCAGCGCATGATTCAGACATGTCTGGCAAACCAGATCGGCAAAACAGTGGAGGTGTACGTAGACGATGTGGTCGTCAAAACCAGGCTCGTCGAAACTCTAGTAGACGATTTGAGGCCCACGTTCGATAATCTCCGAACATATGACATTAAGCTTAACCCGGAAAAATACATATGGCGTACCAGCCGAAAAGCTCTTGGGCTTCATTGTATCCGATAGAGGAATTGAAGCAAACCCAACCAAGATCCGAGCTCTGTCACAATTGGATATCCCAAAGGTCCTCAAACAAATACAAAAATTGACGGGATGCGTGGCAGCTTTAAGCCGCTTTATCTCCCGTTTAGGAGAAAAGGCATTACCCCTTTATCGCCTCCTCCGATGCTCCGAACACTACGAGTTGACGGATGCTGCCACGGCCGGACTCGAAGAAATAAAAGCCATGTTGGCAACAAACCCGGTCCTGGCCGCGCCCAACATGGGCGATCCAATGCTATTATATATTGCGGCAACTCATCAAGTTGTGAGTGCGGTGCTCGTTGTCGAACGAGAAATGGATGGACACAAGCTCCCCCTTCAAAAACCAGTTTACTACGTGTCCACTGTCCTAACTCCATGCAAGTCACGGTACCCGCATTATCAAAATATAGCGTACGCGGTGTTCATGGCATCCCGGAAGCTGCGACACTACTTTCAAGGGTGTTTGATAACAGTAGCCTCCGAAGTATCTCTTAATGACATTATAAACAACCGCGACGCGACAGGTCGGATTGCCAAATGGGCCATTGAGCTCCTCCCATTCGACATAACCTATAAGCCATGCCGAGCTATTAAGTCGCAAGTTTTGGGCGACTTCGTAGCCGAATGGACTGAAGCCGAACTCCCTAAAGAGTACGGCGCATATTCCAACTGGATCATGCACTTTGATGGCTCCAAAATGTTGGCTGGTCTGGGGGCTGGCATCATTCTGACGTCCCCAACCGGAGATATGGTTCAATACGTACTCCAGATAATGTATACAGACTCCAACAACACAACTAAATACGAGGCCCTTCTACATGGCCTCCGGATGGCAGTCTCCATGGGCATTCAACGCCTAGAGGTGCGCGGGGATTCAAACCTCGCGATATCCCAAATAAATGGAGACTTCGATGCCAAGGATCCGAAAATGGCAGCTTATCACAACGCCGTCCTAAAAATGTCAGCTCGGTTTGAGGGGCTTGAATTTCACCATATAGCCCGGATAACAACCAGCAGCAGAGCGTATTAGCGCATTGGCGCAGCGCGATGCCGCCCCTCCCAACATCTTCCTAGAGAGGCTATTCAAGCCATCCGACTATGGGAGGGGGAATCGGAAATAACAACCTGCACTCCAACCGCACCGCCCGACACGAACATTCGACACAATTGGTGGTTACGCCAACGAGGTAACATCCTCATTACGTAATAATGGCAGTCATTGCCCGTGGCATGAACCATTCCTAGCCTACCTAACCAGGTAGGAACTTCCCGAGGACCAAAACGAGGCCCGCTGCATAGTGCGGCGATCTAAAGCCTATAAGGTCCATGAGGGAGAGCTTTACAAGAAAAGCACAACCGGAGTCCTTCAAAGGTGTATCTCCGAAGAGGAAGGGCGGAATCTTCTGGCTGAAATTCATGCCGGACTCGGCGGGCACCACGCCGCAGCCCGGGCCCTTGTAGGCATGGCCTTCCGTACATGATTTTATTGGCCAACAGCCCGGGCAGATGCTCAGGACTTAGTCCAACGATGCATCGGTTGCTAGCTCTTTGCTAATCAAAGCCACATGCCACCCACCGTCCTCAAAACTATACCCATAACCTGGCCCTTCGCGGTCTGGGGGCTTGACATGGTTGGACCCCTTAAAGGAGGAACCCACAAGCAAAAATACCTACAGGTCATGGTCGATAAATTCACCAAATGGATAGAAGCCAAACCTATTAAGACGGTTGAATCTGGACCGGTGATAGACTTCATATCAGGGGTCGTACACCGTTACGGCGTCCCCCATAGCATCATTACTGATAACGGCACGAACTTTATGGCCGACGAGGTCAAACTCTGGTGCAAAAACATGGGCATCAAGCTCGACTATGCTTCAGTCTATCACCCTCAAACTAACGGTCAAGTCGAGCGAGCAAATTGTCTAATCATGAGCGGTATCAAACCCAGATTAGTGCGGTCCCTCAAGGAATCTAGCACGCACTGGGTAGAGGAGCTTGACTCCATACTCTGGGGCTACGGACCACTCTGAATCGCACCACTGGATTTACACCATTCTTTATGGTATACGGCGCAGAGGCAGTTCTGCCCTGTGACATAATTCATGACTCACCTCGCGTGCGCATGTACGAAGAAAGAGAAGCCGAACTCGATCGGCAGGACAGTTTGGACGCATTGGAGGAGGAGCACGACGTGGCAAAAGCCCGTTCCGCATTCTATCAACAGCAAACTCGAAGATATCAAAGCAGAGAAGTACGGGCAAAAACTTACAACGTTGGCGAGTTAGTTCTACGCCTGTCGGACAAGAAAAAGGACAAACTCAAGCCCAAATGGGAAGGTCCCTTTATCATCGACCAAGTCCGACCGGTGGAGCGTACCGTCTGCGAGATGCATCGATAAGCGACTCGAGCCGAACCCATGGAACGCAGCCCGTCTCCGAAGATTCTACGCCTAGCCGGATTACGAAGTTCGTCTCCTTCCTCCGCCTATATTTTACATATTAGTTGTCTTCGCTCTCTCCTTCTCCCTCCTTTTCTATTTACAGCCTTTGAAAGCTTGTTTGCGCATTGTTCGCACACACTTGATGCACTATCCGCGCTCATTATACCTGGGGGCTTATTTAAGAGAAGCTTATTTATACGGGCTTCATGCCCAACACATGTGTCACACTTCCACATGTACCTTTTATTCACCATTATATGCATCGATATGACTTAAGTTTTGGCCAAGCTGGGTTGTTCGCTCTGTGCTTACCCTCACGTTCCCGATTGTTCGGCTAGGCGGTAAAGGGAGCACCTCTTCGATTGTTACTGCCGGGTCAGCCGGATGTGTACCTCAGACTGGGTGAATCCGAAAGCTAGCGTTCTTAAGGGAATATTCGGTCGGTGAACTAAAAGACGATTTCTCACCTATTTATTTATCTGCCCCCAGATGTTTCTCTGCTTTTTTCGCAGTCCGGACATGCACTTTAGGGCATGCCCCCAGGGAAAGGAACCCCTAACGGAACTATTCTCCCTGGAAGATGTTTCTTACTAACCATGTAATATAACATAACTAGTTGGACACTTGTCTGATAAAGCACTAATGACCCCTACGCCTGGTCTCCACGCATGCCCCAGTTCTTATATAACCACGAGGGTATTCGGACACACTCCAGACTATCGGGTGCCGAGGTTGAAGCGAAAAGGTCTGCCATGACAAAGGATCTACAATCTGGCTAGAAGGCATTTTACATGTCATCTTACATTACATAGTCAATTTGACTGATTGTATTCTTCCTCAATGCCATCCAATAGGCTGTCTAGTTTACAGTCCTGCTGGGAATACTTTGCAGCCAATCCTACTTGGACGTACACTAAGCTCATAGGGATCTCCTTCCCATCGGGCCCCACAGGTCCAACTTCGGCCATGTGGTTTGGGTCAGCCTTCCTGTACCGCGTCTTCACCATGGCCCAGGCCTCCCTGGCGCCTTGATGGTAGGCCGATATCTTCCATAATCGGATGCGCCGCCGCGCTCCTTGAAGCCTCTCTAAAAGCTCTCCAAGGCCTTCGGGCAGGGAGACAGATGGCCATAAGGCACTGGCGACGCCTTTCATCACTGCCGAACTTCGTTTGTGCGATTGCAAGAGCTCGGGAAGAAGGTCACCTGTAGAACCGGGCATTTCCTCCGCAGGACAGCCTGAGAGCATACCTACAGACATAACTCTGTTAGTCGACTTCCTCGCCGAACTCTTTTTCAAAGTTCGTTCAAGCACTTACTAAAAATGCCACGTCGAAGCCGCCGATTCTCCTTAACGGAGTCAGACAGCTGGGCACAAACATCCTTTAGTTCCTCACCCAGCTGGGTGTTGGCATCTTGGAGATTATTTTTCTCTTGCCTCACCCTTGTAAGCACATTCTCGCCGGCCTTTAACCGGCGCAAGAGCTGTTGCTTGTCCGGATCTACCTCGGCGCCATCTGCAATATTATTGTCAGACTTATACACACGCCGCACTTCACAAACTACTTATCTTTTGAAGCATATATTACCAGAGGGGGTCTCTTTGGCTTCCCCCGCCGTGGCTAGTGCGGCCTCAAGTTGGGCTTTGCACTCATCCAGCTCCTGGGACAGTTGGGTATTCTTTTCTCAGAAGATCTCAGACAATATATGATCCTTAAATCAGTTATTCTAACTATTTCAAGTCTCGGGGGCTACTGGCATATATAACTTTCAAATTTTCTCACCCGTATGTCTTTTACATACTGCTCCGTGGCTCTGGCTAGACCATTTTGAGCGGCACGGAGGTGCGCATCTCCCGAATTGAGGGCATCTAATGCCTCCGGGGAGAAACATGCGTCACGAAGAACTGTCCAGCGACGCCTGTGATTCATGGCACTCTCAACCTCGGAATTGGTGGCAGATAACCTATCAGCTCCCTCTGTCGGAGGAGTGTCCGACGCACGCCTCGTGTCCGCCTCCGCTTCTGGACCTGGTGTGGGAGCCTGGCTAGCGGAGGCTCGATGGGCAACCTCTCCGGATACAGTCCGGCGAGAGCTCTTTTTCCTGAAAAGAGCGCAAGTGTTAGTATGCCTTCCGGGAATAAAACCTGGGAGTAAGATGACACGCCATACCGTTGCACCGACGTCTCGATCCGGACCGCACTTCTTTTCAGCCTGCTGGGCCTTGCTGTCCCTTGTTGACTAGCCACCGCAGGCTCGGCCTTCCGCCTCAAGGACTTCCCCTGCGAAACACCATTGGTATACGGTGATTAAAAATAAGCATGGATGGGTCATTTTCAAAGTGTTAGGACTTCGGACTCACTTACCTGTGAGGCTGGAAGTATTCCAGGGTAATCGGCCGTAATGGCGACCAAGGCATTATCGATGCTCAGTTGGTGAAATACCCCATCAATTAGCTCCACCGATATGTCCGGATCCTCTTGGGAGGCCAGATCGAGGAACCGTCCCGGATCCTCGGGTTGTGGAGGCGGGCTGTCTATATCCTTTACGGCCCGACGTAGTTCCTGCGTCGAAATCAGAAAATGAGATACTTGACTATGGGAGTATGGAACCGATAGGCAAAAAGAAATGTCCGCTTACCAAGCTTGGAGGATTGTACATAGAAAATCCGTCCTGTGGATTGACGCGGAGAAATTCCTCCTCTTCTCCCTTGTACAATGCGGACAAGATCTTCATCAGATCGGCGACCGATCCCGGCCCCTTACGGCCACAGCGGGTGGCATCATCCTCCCCGTTGAAATCCCACATGGGGTGGCCTCTATACTGGAGCGACTGCACCCCCCGCATAATGCATGTGGCCATGACCCCGATCATGGTCAGTCTCGAATGAGCTAACAACCTTATTCGGCTCATCAGGGAAAGGACGTCCCTGTCATTTTCCTTCTGAGGGCTCCGTGGACGCCAGCTTAGGCGTTTCTTCAAAGGAGCGTTATTGAACTCAGGGAGGCCGATCCGAACAGGGTCCGGCAGGGGGACATCTTCTATATAAAACCATTCCGAAGGCCAGTCTTCGGATGCCTTCTTCGGGGTTCCGGATGGATATCTGGTCCCGGCGATGCGTCATAGTTCGGCTCCGCCCACTTGATATATTGACCCCTCTTGAGAACGGGGCACAAGGCCGAACAACTTCTTCCACAGCGCAAAATGAGCCTCGATGCCCAAAAACAGCTCGCAAAGGGCCATGAAGCCCGCAATATGCAAAATGGAGGCAGGCGTAAGGTTGTGCAACTGGAGGCCATAGAACTCCAGGAGCCCCCGGAGAAACGAATGAATTGAAAATCCGAGCCCTCTTATCAAATAAGAGACAAGGCATACCCGCTCTCCTTTGAGGGGCCGGGACGCCTCCGCTTGCTTTCCGCCCTTATAGGTGGCGAGTCCGCTCGAACCGAACCATGAAGGCTGGGGAAGAA
This sequence comes from Aegilops speltoides, assembly GCA_021437245.1. NCBI lineage: Eukaryota > Viridiplantae > Streptophyta > Magnoliopsida > Poales > Poaceae > Aegilops > Aegilops speltoides. The sequence continues at coordinate 477,145,284 of CM038147.1, forward strand.
ATCCCTTGGTTTGGAGTGTCACTAACTCACTGCAAGGGATTTGAGCATCTCTCCCAATCTCTAGGCTGAGGGCTGGGAGGGCGAGAGGAGGAGCCGCGTCGACTGTCCATGATGGAATGGATTTCTGTCAGACGCGTTCTGATGAATCCTCGCGAAGGGAGGACGATGTGATTCGGATCTAGATCCTCATCTCTTTTATAGGCAGCTCATTTGCGCAGCTAGGGGGGTAAATGTAAAAATACCCTGGCTTTTCGCGTTCGTTCAACACATGGAAGACGGCCATTATTGGGCGTGGAAGCCAAGGAACGCAATATTTACAAGAAGCCAGACGCTATTCAACAGGTACACAGGATTTGGAGAAGAACCCGCTTTGCAATGCCGAAGACAATCTACGCGCCGGACTCATCGCCATTGAAGCCTGGTTCGGGGGCTACTGAGGCAGTCCCGGATTAGGGGGTGTCCGGATAGCCGAACTATCACCTTTGGCTGGACTCCTGGACTATGAAGGTACAAGATTGAAGACTTCGTCCCGTGTCCGGATGGGACTTTCCTTGGCGTGGAAGGCAAGGTTGGCTATACGGATATATAGATCTCCTACCATTGTAACCGACTACGTGTAACCCTAACCCTTTCGGTGTCTATATAAACCGGAGGGTTTTAGTCCGAGGGCTAACAACAATCATACCATAGGCTAGCTTCTAGGGTTTAGCCTCTCGATCTCGTGGTAGATCTACTCTTGTACTACCGATATCATCAATATTAATCAAGCAGGAGTAGGGTTTTACCCTCCATTGAGAGGGCCCAAACTGGGTAAAAACATCGTGTCCCTTGTCTCCTGTTACCATCCGCCTAGACGCACAGTTCGGGACCCCCTACCCGAGATCCGCCGGTTTTGACACCGACAGGTGGCAAGAGCCTAAGCTTGGGGATGCCCATGGCACCCCAAGATATTCAAGAATAGCCAAAAGCCTAAGCTTGGGGATGCCTCGGGAAGGCATCCCTTCTTTCGTCTTTGTTCATTGGTAACTTTACTTGGAGCTATATTTTTATTCGCCACATGATATGTGTTTTGCTTGGAGCGTCGTGTATTATATTAGTCTTTGCTTTTTAGTTTACCACAATCATCCTTGCTGTACACACCTTTTGGGAGAAGCCTATTTGATTAGAATTTGCTAGAATACTCTATGTGCTTCACTTATATCTTTTGAGCTTGATAGTTTTTGCTCTAGTGCTTCACTTATATCTTTTAGAGCACGTTGGTGTCTTAATTTTGAAGAAATTGCTAGTCTCTCGTGCTTCACTTATATCATTTTGAGATTCTTTTAGAACAGCATGGTATTTGCTATGATCATAAAGTTGGTCCTAGAATGATGAGCATCCAAGTTGGGTATAATAAAAACTATCATAGAAAGTGAATTGGATGCTATGATCAAATTGATGCTTGATAATTGTTTTGAGATATGGAGGTAGTGATATTGAAGTCATGCTAGTTGGGTGATTACGAATTTAAAGTATGCTTGTGTTGAAGCTTGTGATTCCCGTAACATGCACGTATGGTGAACCGCTTTGTGATGAAGTTGGAGCACAATTTTATTTATTGATTGTCTTCCTTATGAGTGGCGGTCGGGGACGAGCGATGGTCTTTTCCTACCAATCTATCCCCCTAGGAGCATGCGCGTAGTACTTTGGTTTTTGATGACTTCTAAATTTTTGCAACAAGTATATGAGTTCTTTTGATTAATGTTGAACCCATGGATTATACGCACTCTTTCACCCTTCCACCATTGCTAGCCTCTCTTGTACCGCGCAAATTTTGCCGGTACCATACACCCACCATTTACCTTCCTCAAAACAGCCACCATACCTACCTATTATGGCATTTCCATAGCCATTCTGAGATATATTGCCATGCAACTTTCCACCATTCCATTCATATGACACAAATTACTTTTGTCATATTGCTTTTTGCATGATCATGTAGTTGACATTGTATTTGTGGCAAGGCCACCTTCATAATTTTCATACATGTCGCTCTTGATTCATTGCATATCCCGATACATCACCGGAGGCATTCATATAGAGTCATATCTTGTTCTAGCTTTGAGTTGTTAATCCATAAAAGTGTGATGATCTTCATTATTAGAGCATTGTCCTAGTGAGGAAAGGATGATGAAGACTATGATTCCCCCACAAGTCGGGATGAGACTTCGGACTTTTAAAAAAAGAAACATAAAAAAAGAAAAGAAAAAAGAGAAAGGCCAAAAGAAAAAAAGGAAGGCCAAAGAAAAAAAGGGAAAAAAGAAAAGAAAGAAAAAAAATAAAATGAGAGAAAAAGAGAGAAGGGACAATGCTATTATCTCTTTTTCCACACTTGTGCTGCAAAATAGCACCATGATCTTCATGATAGAGAGTCTCATATGTTGTTACTTTCATATACTAGTGGGAATTTTTCATTATAGAACTTGGCTTGTATATTCCAATGATGGGCTTCCTCAAAAGTGCCCTAGGTCTTCGTGAGCGAGCAAGTTGGATGCACCCCACTTAGTTTCTTTTATTGAGCTTTCATATATTTATAGCTCTAGTGCATCCGTTGCATGGCAATCCCTACTCACTCACATTGATATCTATTAATGGGCATCTCCATAGCCCGTTGATACGCAGACTATGATTCCCCCACAAGTCGGGATGAGACTTCGGACTTTAAAAAAAGAAAAAGAAAAAAAGAAAAGAAAAAAGAGAAATGCCAAAAGAAAAAAAGGAAGGCCAAAGAAAAAAAAGGGAAACAAAGAAAAGAAAAAAAATAGATGAGAGAAAAAGAGAGAAGGGACAATGCTACTATCTCTTTTTCCACACTTGTGCTGCAAAATAGCACCATGATCTTCATGATAGAGAGTCTCATATGTTGTCACTTTCATATACTAGTGGGAATTTTTCATTATAGAACTTGGCTTGTATATTCCAATGATGGGCTTCCTCAAAAGTGCCCTAGGTCTTCGTGAGCGAGCAAGTTGGATGCACCCCACTTAGTTTCTTTTATTGAGCTTTCATATATTTATAGCTCTAGTGCATCCGTTGCATGGCAATCCCTACTCACTCACATTGATATCTATTAATGGGCATCTCCATAGCCCATTGATACGCCTAGTTGATGTGAGACTATCTTCTCCTTTTTGTCTTCTCCACAACCACCATTCTATTCCACATATAGTGCTATGGCCATGGCTCACGCTCATGTGTTGCATGAAACAATTGCTTGGCTTGTCATCGGGGTTGTGCATGATTAAATACTTTGTGTGATGAAGATAGAGCATAGCCAGACTATATGATTTTGTAGGGATAACTTTCTTTAGCCATGTTATTTTGAGAAGACATGATTACTTTGATTAGTATGCTTGAAGTATTACTATTTCTTATGTCAATATGAAATTTGATTTTGTATTCATTTGGATATGAACATTCATGCCACAAGAAAGAAAATTACATTATGAATTATGCTAGGTAGCATTCCACATCAAAAATTTCTTTTTTATCATTTACCTACTCGAGGACAAGCAGGAATTAAGCTTGGGGATGCTTGATATGTCTCCAATGTATCTATAATTTTTGATTGTTCCATGCTATTATATTACCCCTTTTGGATGTTTATGGGCTTTATTTTACACATTTATATCATTTTTGGGACTAACTACTAACCGGAGGCCCAGCCCATATTGTTGTTTCTTTTTTGCCTATTTCAGTATTTCGAAGAAAAGGAATATCAAACGGAGTCCAAACGGAATGAAACCTTCGGGAACATTATTTTTGTAACATATCTGATCCGGAGAGCTTGGAGTGCAAGTCAAGAAGCCTCCGAGGGCCCCACGAGATAGGAGGGCACACCCCCCCTATAGGGCGCGCCCCTGTCTCGTGGGCCCCTCGGGCAGCCACCGACGTACTTCTTCCTCCTATATATACCTACGGGCCCCGAAAACATCCAGGAGCACCACGAAACACAATTTCCACTGCCATAACCTTCTGTATCCGCGAGATCCCATCTTGGAGCCCTTGTCGGCACTCTGCCGGAGGGGGGAGCAACCACAGAGGGCCTCTACATCAACATCCTTGCCCCTCCGATGAGTTGTGAGTAGTTTACCACAGACCTACGGGTCCATAGTTATTAGCTAGATGGCTTCTTCTCTCTTTTTGGATCTCAATACAATGTTCTCCCCCTCTCTTGTGGAGATCTATTCGATGTAGACTCTTTTTGCGGTGTGTTTGTCGAGATCCGATGAATTGTGGGTTTATGATCAAGTTTATCTATGAATAATATTTGAATATTCTCTGAATTCTTTTATGTATGATTGAGTTATCTTTGCAAGTCTCTTCGAATTATCAGTTTGGTTTGGCCTACTAGATTGATCTTTCTTGCCATTGGAGAAGTGCTTAGCTTTGGGTTCAATCTTGCGGTGTTCTTACCCAGTGACAAAAAGGGTTACAAGACACGTATTGTATTGTTGCCATCGAGGATAACAAGATGGGGTTTTTTTATCATATTGCATGTGTTTATCCCTCTACATCATGTCATCTTGCTTAATGTGTTGCTCTGTTCTTATGAACTTAATACTCTAGATGCATGCTGGATAGCGGTCGATGTGTGGAGTAATAGTAGTAGATGCAGGCAGGAGTCGGTCTACTTCTTATGGACGTGATGCCTATATACATGATCATGCCTAGATAATCTCATAACTATGCACTTTTCTATCAATTGCTCGATAGTAATTTGTTCACCCACCGTAATACTTATGCTATCTTGAGAGAAGCCTCTAGTGAAACCTATGGCCCCGGGTCTATCTCTTATCATATTTGCTTTCCATCTACTTTATTTGCATCTTTACTTTTTGCATCTATATTACAAAATACCAAAAATATATTTATCTTATCATACTATCTTTATTAGATCTCACTTTCGCAAGTGGCCGTGAAGGGATTGACAATCCCTTTATTGCGTTGGTTGCGAGTTCTCAGTTTGTTTGTGTAGGTGCGTGGGACTTTCGAGGAGCCTCCTACTGGATTGATACCTTGGTTCTCAAAACTGAGGGAAATACTTACGCTACACTTTGCTGCATCACCCTCTTCTCTTCAAGGAAAACAAATGCAAGCTCAAGACGTAGAAGTGAGCAGTGATCACACTTGCTAACTCGTTGGCCATGGCAGAATGGTGGATCGCATTCTGGGAGATCAAGTGGTGTCTTCTCATGCATTCGGTTGGTTGGCCACTACAATACATAGGCAGCTTTAGAAATGGCTTCTTGTTGAGCATCTCTGCTCGTGTACTGCATCAACGTTGGTTCGGCTCGTGCTATTCTATGTTCTCCTTCACGAGAGACCTGAAGGATTCGAGGATTGTCCCAGAGACTTGTTGTGAACCACCCAGTAGATCCATTCGATTCTGCTAATGCTTCTTCCACAGAAAAAATACTAAAAAGATTGAGCTAAAGCTTCTAGAGGCCACCCGAGGCAGGGGGGCAACCCCCCAAGCCTTCGATCAAGTTCTGAAGAAAAATAAATTTAGCATGAGGTCCTCCCAAACACTGATGATTTGTGATTCGTCGCCACAGTGATTTTCGGCTCGCTCCGTCACTGCTCCCGGGCCTAACTTTCCTGCGTTGAGAGTTTTTTCTTTTTCGAGGAAACACATGAGAGCTGTGATTTCATTATGAGAAGAATGGCGTAGGAACGCAAATTGTACAGAAGTGCGAAAAACAGGCAGAGAAATAGACAACTACTCTCGCGACATCAAGTGACTCCCTCCCGTCAGGCTCCAGAGCGCGAGCTTGTTGCCAATCTGATCCAGTACCACCTCCATTTCCTGCTCCTGGTTGTTAAAAATCCGGCCAGTTCGCTCCTTCCAAATGAACCATAATACCGCGAGCACGATCGATCTCGCTCGTTGAACCCGGATTGTCGATGTGCTGAACTGGGCGATCCAGTCAGCTAGGAAGCCACAGACATGCCAGGCCGCAGGGTTGAGCGATGGGACGTTGATCCGCACAGCGGCCATTTTCCATAACGGGTGCGACCTGTGGCACTCCTGGAAGAGATGCACGTTGGTCTCGAGATTACGCCGGCAAAGTGGACAGAAATATGAGTTTGGCCATTGTCGAGCCAACAAGTGATCCGCGGTGAGCAGCCGGTTGTTGGAGAGAAGCCATGCGAAGAGCTTAATCTTTGCCGGTGCCCAAGCCTTCCAGATGACCTCATAGATAGGCGATCTTGTTGATCCTAGGAATTGGATGCGGTAGGCGGAGGCCATGGAAAATGCCTAGATTCTATTAGATTCCAGGAGAATTCATCTTGACCGGTCGCGAGCTGTCCCGCCGCTGACACACGGGACCATAGAGCGACAAATTCTAGAAGAAGCACGAACGGGATGCAGCCCTGAACGTCCTTGATCCAACGCCCATGTTGGAGGGCCTCCTGAATTGTTCTCATTTTGTATCGCGCAAGCAGGAAGATGCCGGACGCAGTATAGACAGGAGTGAAGAAAATATGCCCTTGAGGAAATAATCAAGTTATCATTTATTTCCTTAATTCATGATAGATGTTTATTATTCATGCTAGAATTGTATTGACCGGAAACTTAGTACATGTGTGAATACATAGACAAAACCTATAGTCCCTAGTATGCCTCTACTTGACTAGCTCGTTAATCAAAGATGGTTATGTTTCCTAACCATAGACATGTGTTGTCATTTGATGAACGGGATCACATCATTAGGAGAATGATGTGATGGACATGACCCATCCGTTAGCTTAGCATTATGATCGTGTTAGTTTCATTGCTACTGCTTTCTTCATGACTTATACAAGTTCCTCAGACTATGAGATTATGCAACTCCTGAATACCGAACGAACACTTTGTGTGCTACCAAACGTCACAACATAAATGGGTGATTATAAAGGTGATCTATAGGTGTCTCTGAAGGTGTTTGTTGGGTTGGCATAGATCGAGATTAGGATTTGTCACTCCGTGTGTCGGAGAGGTATCTCTGGGCCCTCTCAGTAATACTCATCACTATAAGCCTTGCAAACATTGTAACTAATGAGTTAGTTGCGGGATGAAGTATTATGGAACGAGTAAACAGACTTGCCGGTAACGAGATTGAACTAGGTATTGAGATACCAACGATCGAATCTCGGGCAAGTAACATACCGATGACAAAGGGAACAACGTATGTTGTTATGCGGTTTGATCGATAAAGATCTTCGTAGAATATGTAGGAACCAATATGAGCATCCAGGTTCCGCTATTGGTTATTGACCGGAGACGTGTCTCGGTCATGTCTACATAGTTCTCGAAATCGTAGGGTCCACACGCTTAACGTTCGATGATGATTGGTATTATGAGTTTATGTGATATGATGTACCGAAGATTGTTCGGAGTCCTGGATGTGATCACGGGCATGACGAGGAGTCTCGAAATGGTTGAGAAATAAATATCGATATATTGGAAGACTATGTTTGGACATCGAAATGGTTCCGGGTGAGTTCGGGCATTTACCGGAGTACCGGGGGGGGGGGGGGTTACGGAACCCCCGGGGAGTGTATGGGCCTTATTGGGCCTTAGTGGGAGAGAGGAGGAGGCTGCCAGGTGGAGGGCGCCCCCCCCCCAAGCCCAATCCGAATTGGGTGAGGGGCCGGCCCTCCTTTCCTTTCCCCTCTCTCCCCCTTCCTTCCTCTCCTACTCCAACTATGGAAGGGGGAATCCTACCCCCACCGGGAGTAGGACTCCCCCCCTGGGCGCTCCATGAGAGGGTCGGCCCTCTCCCTCCTCCACTCCTTTATATACGAGGAAGGGGGCACCCCATAGACACACAAGTTGATTGTTTAGCCGTGTGCGGTGCCCCCTCCACAGATTTCCACCTCGGTCATATCGTCGTAGTGCTTAGGCGGAGTCCTGCGCCGGTAACTTGATCATCACCGTCACCACACCGTCGTGCTGATGAAACTCTCCCTCGACCTCAACTGGATCTAGAGTTCGTGGTACGTCACCGAGCTAAACATGTGCAGATCACGGAGGTGCCGTATCTTTGGTGCTAGGATCGGTCGGATCGTGAGACGTATGACTACATCAACCGCGTTGTCATAACACTCTCACTTTCGGTCTACGAGGGTACATGGACAACACTCTCTCCTCTCGTTGCTATGCATCTCCTAGATAGATCTTGTGTGATTGTAGGAAGTTTTTTGAAATTACCGCGTTCCCCAACAGTGGTATCAGAGCCAGGTTTATGCGTAGATGTTATATGCACGAGTAGAACACAAAGAGTTGTGGGTAATAATAGTCATACTGCTTACCAGCATGTCATACTTTGATTCGGCGGTATTGTTGGATGAAGCGGCTTAGACCGACATTACGTGTACTCGTACGCGAGAACGGTTCTACCGACGTGCTTTGCACATAGGTGGCTGGTGAGTGTCTGTTTCCCCAACTTTAGTTGAATCGAGTGTGGCTACGCCCGGTCCTTGTTGAAGGTTAAAACAACACACTTTATGAAAAATCGTTGTGGTTTTGATGCGTAGGTAAGAACGGTTCTTGCTAGAAGCCCGTAGCAGCCTCGTAAAACTTGCAACAACAAAGTAGAGGACGTCTAACTTGTTTTTGCAGGGCTTGTTGTGATGTGATATGGTCAAGGCATGATGTGATATAAATTATTGTATGAGATGATCATGTTTTGTAACAAAGTTATCGGCAACTGGCAGGAGCCATATGGTTGTCGCTTTATTGTATGCAATGCAATCGCCATGTAATTGTTTTACTTTTTCACTAAGCGGTAGCGATAGTCGTAGTAACAATAGTTGGCGAACGATAACGATGCTACGATGGAGATCAAGGTATCGCGCCGGTGACTTGGAGATCATGAGCACAAGATGATGATGGCCATATCATGTCACATATTTTGATTGCAAGTGATGTTTATCCATTATGCATATTATTTTGCTTAGAACGTTGGTAGCATTATAAGATGATCCCTTACTAAATTTCAAGGTACAAGTGTACTACCTGAGTATGCACCGTTGCTACAGTTCGTCGTGCCGAGACACCACGTGATGATCGGGTGTGATAAGCTCTACATTCACATACAACGGGTGCAATCCAGTTTTGCACACGCAGAATACTCGGGTTAAACTCGACGAGCCTAGCATATGCAGATATGGCCTCGGAACACTGAGACCGAAAGGTCGAGCATGAATCATATAGTAGATATGATCAACATAGTGATATTCACCATTGAAAACTACTCCATCTCATGTGATGATCGGACATGGTTTAGTTGATTTGGATAATGTGATCACTTAGATGATTAGATGGATGTCTATTTAAGTGGGAGTTCTTAAGTAATATGATTAATTGAACTTTAATTTATCATGAACTTAGTACCTGATAGTATTTTGCATATCTATGTTGTTGTAGATCAATGGGCCGTGCTACCATTCCTTTGAATTTTAATGTGTTCCTAGAGAAAGCTAAGTTGAAAGATGATGGCAGCAACTACACGGACTAGGTCCATAACTTGAGGGTTATCCTCATTGCTGCATAGAAGAATTACGTCCTGGAAGCACCATTAGGTGTACCACCCGCGCCCGCAACTGCAGACATTGTGAATGCCTGGCAGACGTGTGTTGATGACTACTCGATAGTTCAGTGTGCCATGCTTTACGGCTTAGAACCGGGACTTCAATGACATTTTGAACGCCATGGAGCATATGAGATGTTCCAGGAGTTAAGGTTAATATTTCAAGCAAATGCCCGGATTGATATATATGAAGTCTCCAATAAGTTCTACAGTTGTAAAATGGAGGAGAATAGTTACATCGGTGAACACATACTCGTAATGTCCGGGTACCACAACCACTTGACTCAAGCGGGAGTTAATCTTCACGATGATAGTGTCATTGATGAGTTCTTCAATCACCGCCACCAACCTACAAAAGCTTCATGATGAACTATAATATGCAAGGGATGAAAAAGACTATTCCCGAGCTCTTCGCGATGCTAAAGGCCGCGGAGGTAGAAATCAAAAAGGGGCATCAAGTGTTGATGGTCAATAAGATCACTAGTTTCAAGAAAAAGGGCAAAGGGAAGAAAGGCAACTTCAAGAAGAATGGCAAAAAGGTTGCTGCTCAAGAGAAGAAATCCAAGTCTGGACCTAAGCTTGAAACTGATTGCTTCTACTACAAAGGGACTGGTCACTGGAAGTGAAACTGCCCCAAGTATTTGGTGGATAAGAAGAATGGAAAAGTGAAAGGTATATTTGATATACATGTTATTGATGTGTACTTAACTAATGCTCATAGTAGCGCCTGGGTATGTAATACTGGTTTTGTTGCTCATATTTGCAACTCGAAACAGGGGCTATGGATTACGCGAAGATTGGCTAAGGACGAGGTGACGATGCGCGTGGGAAATGGTTCCAAAGTCGATGTGATCGCGGTCGGCATGCTACCTCTACATCTACCACCTGGATTAGTTTTAGACCTGAATAATTGTTATTTGGTGCCAGCGTTGAGCATGAACATTATTTCTGGATCTTGTTTAATGCGAGACGGTTATTCATTTAAATCGAAGAATAATGGTTGTTCTATATATATGAGTAATATCTTTTATGGTCATGCACCCCTGCTGAGTAACCTATTTTTGTTGAATCTCGATAGTAGTGATACACATATTCATAGTGTTGAGGCCAAGAGATTGAAGTTCAATAATGATAGTGCAACTTATTTGTGGCACTGCCGTTTGGGTCATATCGGTGTAAAGCGCATGAAGAAACTCCATACTGATGGACTTTTGGAATCACTTGATTATGAATCACTTGGTGCTTGCGAACCGTGCCTTATGGGAAAGATGACTAAAACTCCGTTCTCCGGAACAATGGAACAAGCTACTGACTTATTGGAAATAATACATACCGATGTATGTGGTCCAATGAGTATTGATGCTCATGGTGGGTACCGTTACTTTCTCACCTTCACAGATGATTTGACAAGATATGGTTATATCTACTTAATGAAGCATAAGTCTGAAACATTTCAAAAGTTCAAAGAATTTCAGAGTGAAGTGGAAAATCATCGTAACAAGAAAATAAAGTTTCTATGATCTCATCGTGGAGGAGAATATTTCAGTTACGAGTTTGGTCTTCATTTGAAACAACACGGGATAGTTTCACAATTAACGCCACCTGGAACACCACAGCGAAATGGTGTGTCCAAACGTCGTAACCATACTTTATTAGATATGGTGGGATCTATGATGTCTCATACTGATTTACCGCTATCATTTTGGCGTTATGCTCTAAAGACATATGCATTCACTTTAAATAGGGCACCATCAAAATCCGTTGAGACGATGCCTTATGAACTGCGGTTTGGCAAGAAACCAAAGTTGTCGTTTCTTATAGTTTGGTGAAAGTGCAACTAATCCCCGGGTGGTTTTGGGAATTAATAACAACATATATATCATTGAACTAATTATTTCTTGAGAATATTTCAGAAAGTTTAGTGATATGGGTATGGCAATGACTGATGATGTGGACCCCTCAAAATGCTAAGGAAAACATTGGCAAAAGCTCAAGACTCTATTTTTGGTTTAGTGATCCAAGATCACATTGAGTCCATAGGAAAGCCAATACTATTAAAAGGGGATGAGGTTATGATGATGATCTGGTTGCTCAAAGTGCTTAGTGATTTATCTCTCAAACTATCAGCAATCTTTCATTCCAACATAAACCCATAAGTAATCTCGGTCCCACCGATTCCATAAACTCAGTCACACCAAGATGAACCACCTCAGCCATATACCCAAACCCTAAGAATTTCGGATTTTCCGATTCCAAACTCGGTCATACCGAAATTGGTGTTGCCAACCTTCTGTAACCTTCTGTACTCAAATCGGTGTGACCGAGATGAGAAAGTCGGTCCCACCGAGAATGGCAAACCCTAGACTTTGGAAGAATCGGACTAACCGAGATTGTATTTTCGGTCCCACCGAAAATCCCAACGTTCACAAGATTTGAACTTTCGGTCTCACCGAGTTGTCAACTTCGGTCTGACCGAGATTGGTCAAATGTGTAACGGTTGGATTTTGTGTGGAGGCTATAAATACCCTCCACCTCCTCTTCATTCGTGGAGAGAGCCATCGAAAGAACTACCACTCCTACCTTACATTTCTGAGAAGAAAACTACCTACCCTTGTGTTGAGATCAAGTTACTCCACTCCCACCATATGAAACTTGATTTCTAGCCTTCCCAAGTTGCTTTCCACTCAATCCCTTCTTCCACCATAGCCAAGATTATCATTTGAAGCACAAGAGCAAGGAGTTCATCATCACCAACACCATCTATTACCTTTTGGAGGGTGGTGCCTCCTAGATTGGTTAGGTGTCGCTTGGGAGCCTCCGTCAAGATGTGGAGTTGAACCAAGAAGTTTGTAAGGGCAAGGAGATCGCCTACGTGAAGATCTACCCGAGTAAGGCTAGTCCTCCGTGGGCGAGGCCATGATGGCATAGACAAGGTTGCTTCTTCGTGGACCCTTCGTGGGTGGAGCCCTCCGTGGACTCTCGCAGCCGTTACTCTCCGTGAGTTGAAGTCTCCATCAACGTGGATTGACGATAGCACCACCTATCGGAACCACGAGAAAAATCTCCGTGTCTCCATATTGCGTTTGCTCTTCTCCACCTCTTATTTACTACATGTGCAATTTACTTTCCGCTGCCATCACTCTAGAATTGCATGTGTAGGGTGATACTTGACTTGGTCTTCATTGTGAACTTGCTAAAAACTTGTCCTAATCAAAAGGCTAAACTTTTAAGTTGTCAAGTAGTCTAATCACCCCCTCTAGACATACTTCCGATCCTACAAGTGGTATCGGGCGTTGGTCTCCATTGGATTGGTTTCATTGCATTGACTCCATAAGCTTGGTTTCACAACCTAGGAGAGTATGGCGTCTAGTGAGGGTAATTTCCGAGAGGTCCTTACTTTGATGGTTCAAATTTTGCTAGTTGGAAGCATAAAATGAAAATGCATATTCTTGGACATAACCCCGCCACATGGGGCATTATTTGTGTTGGCTTGCAAGGTGAGTTCTTGAGGAAGGAAAAGTTCCGGATCGCGAAGCTACTGCGGATGAGTTGCGGATGTTCTGAACAATGCTCAAGCTTGTGACATTCTCTTCAATGCTTTGTGTCCCGAGGAGTTCAACAAGATCAGCCGCCTTGAGAATGCAAAAGAGATTTGGGATACTTTGGTCGAAATGCACGAAGGTACCGAGTCCGTGAAGGAATCCAAGCTAGATGTTCTTCAAGGTCAACTTGACAAGTTCAAGATGAAGGAAGGTGAAGGAGTCGCTGAAATGTACTCTAGGCTTGCTCTCATCACCAATGAGATTGCTGGCTTAGGAAGCGAAGAAATGACCGATCGATTCATCATCAAGAAGATTCTCGAGCTTTGGATGGAAAGTATGACACCGTGTGCACCTTGATCCAAATGATGCCAAACTACAAGAATCTCAAGCCTACCGAAGTCATTGGAAGAATTGTTGCTCATGAGATGACACTTAAAGATAAGGAAGAGCTTCACAACAAGTCAAGTGGTGCTTACAAAGCTACAGTTGAAGCTCCCACAACCTCAAGTGACAAGCTGGTTTCCAATGAAGAGATAAGCCTAATGGTGAAGAACTTCAACAAATTCTACAAGAGTAGAAGCAAGGAAAGAAGCTCAAAGTCTAGATCATATGATGAAAAGAGATCTTCTAGTCGTGATCGAAACTGCTACAATTATGGAAGACCCGGACACTACTCAAATGAGTGTTCGACTCCCCACAAGAGAAGAGAAGAATCTCCAAGAAGAAGAAGCTCAAGAGAAGAGTCACCACGGAAAGAGAGAAGGAGTAGAGATGATCGTTATGAACGAAGATCCTCTCGGAGAAGCAAGGATTCGGAAAGGAAAGACAAGTCATCAAGGAGCTACACAAGAAGAAAACATCAAGCTCATGTTGGTGAATGGGTCTCCGGCCCGACTCCGACAATCACTCCGAAAGAAGCTATCACTCCAACTCCGAATCTGATCAAGATGAAGGTGTTGCGGTCTTGCTCTCGTATCCTCCAACTCCAACTCCTATGACTTGTTTGATTCACCAAATGAGGGAATTGGAAGATGCTTCATGGCAAAAGGCCCCAAGGTATCACACCCTGAATTTATTGACTTTGATAGTGATGAAGATGACTTGCTTGGTGAAGATGAGCTTTTACATGACAAATCTAGTGAGCTTAGTAATGATGAACATGCTAGTAGTCTTTATAGTCGAGAAGAGTCGAATGACAATGCTATGAAGGAGATTGAGCGTCTGACTAAAGAACTAAACACTCTTAAGTTAGCTCATGAAACAACTCAAGAAGATCATAGAGAGCTCCTAAGATCTCATGAGAAGCTACGCTTCGAGAAGCTCAATCTAGAGCAAGAACATGAGTTTCTAAAAGCTATCAATGACGATCTTCGAAAGAAGAGTTCTTCATATCTTGCCAAACGACTTCTCTTGTCTAATTTCTTGCCACCTATTAAAACTAAGCATGACAAGCATAAGAAAAATTCTTCATCTAGTAGTAACAATAATCATGTAAAATCAAATATTGTTGCTTCTAGTAATTCTCTTGATTCCACTAACAATGTTTCAAGCCAAGTTTCACTTGAGCAAGAAAATAGTTTATTGAAAGGGATTATAGAGAAAGGTGTCTACAAGAGTCTTGCCGAAAGCAAGAACTTTGAGGAAATTGTTCGCAAGCAAGGAAGACACCGGAAGAATCAAGGAATTGGTTTTGAGCGAAAGTTCAACGCCGAGGGTGTTGAATGGGAAGAAGGTCAATATCCCACTCCAAAGTTTGTTTCTCAAAAGGAGAAGTATGATCCTACTTCTTCCAATGTGGAACAAGCTCAAGATGATCTTCCACCACAAGACCACAAGCTAAAAGGCAAGGACAAGCTTCAAGAGGAGATTGATGCATTCATTGAAGCACCCAAGGCCATGGTCAAGTGGGTTCCCAAGGCCACTTCAAGTTCTACTTCGACAAGCTCAACTACTACCCCAAGGATTCCCATCAAGATGATGTGGATCCCGAAGAAGAAGAACTAGAGAGTTCTTGAGGGTGACTCCGCCAACAATCTTCACTCACATTCATTTTGGCAAGAACTTGTGCAATCAACTTCCACATCTTGCACTAGTTCATGGAGTCACAAACCCTCATGTTGGTAAGTCAAGGGACAAGGTAATCATTGCTTTCATGGACATCATCTATTGTGTACTTCAATCTATGTCCATGGATATCCTTGTTTGTTCCTTGTGGGACTAACCCATGTAGGTATTGAAAGTGCCCGAATCCAAAGGATTGCTCCCAACTCTTGATGATCTTCATCAACATTGAGCATCCACATCTTCAACATCTACATGAAGTCTTCAACGACAACCCAAGGTTAGTTTGACCCTTTAAAAGGGGTTCTCACATCAAGGGGGAGCTTTGCTCTTAAGAATTGAGCTAAAGCATCTTCAAATGATGTGAACACATTAATGCTTTATGTAAAAGTGGTAACCCCACTTGTGCTTGAACGATGAGTATGACCTATGATCAAATGTTCTCATTTGACTCCTAAGTCAATATACTCATATATAGATGACCTAGTCATCGCCAAATTGTGTGCTAGTAGCCAGTGTTTTGTTTGTGCATGTTTGACACATATTTCATTTGCTATCTTATTGTGTGAGCATGTTGGATGCATAATTTTATCCATTCGAGGACATCCATTTGTTGCTTTGGTCTTTTGGATTTTTCCTTTTGACCAAATGGATGGACAAGAATGCCTAAGTTCCTCCCTAGCTATCTATGCTTTCTTGTCTCAAACTCTATTCATGCTTATATCACAAACTTTGAACAAGATTTTTTCGAGATGCATCGAGTGAGGAGCACTTGAGCCACCGATCCGTCAAAAGCTTAAATTCCAAAACCTTCTAAGTATTTTCGGTCAAACCGATATACTCAAATCGGACAGACCGAAATCACTTGGATTGATCTAGGTTTTCACCTCGGTGAAACCGAGTTGAAGATTTCGGCGTGATCAAGTGAGTAATCGCTGCGCTAACCATCTCGGTCCCACCGAAGTTTTCAACTCGGTCCCACCGAACCGAAGGGTATATATACCTGAGGGCAGCGCGTGTTGATTCTTTCTTCATACCGCCTCGCCCCCAAACCCTTAGCTGCCGTCGCCGTGGTCTCCGGATCGTCTCCGCCGTTGCCTGTGCGCCCTCGCCGCGGGTCTCCATCGTCGTCAATGGTCTATCTCACCGCACCGTTGCCGCCGTAGTGAAGCTTCACCTAGTTGGGTGAGTTTCATCCCTTTCGTGCTTCAACCTCTGATTCAATGCACGATAGGTGTTGCCTAGTTTCTTGCCAAGTTTGAAATCTTCCTATCCAGCAGATTAGATCTTAGAACAAAATTCGAGTGAAAATTTTAGGGTTAGGTTTCCGGCGAACACATCTCGGTGTGACCGATTCTACATTCTCGGATCGACCGATTTGGCCTCTGGCCATTGCCTTTGCACTTTTGGTTTAACCGAGTTGTGCAAATCGGTAAGACCGAAGTGAGGATTTAGTGAAACCCTAGTGATCTCGGCTAGACCGAAACCCATTTCGGTCCAACCGAAAGTGGTGTGAATGGTTAGGTTTAGACACTTCGGATTCACCGAATTTTAGACTCGGCCAGACTGAAATGCATTCTGTGAAAACCTAAAACTAAAGTTTGAACTCATTTATTTTGCAAAATCCTCTGCAGTTTGTGATAACTCTTCTATTCGCCTATACCTATTCTTTTCACAAAGTTGTCGGTCATATCGATGCAAGTGACAGCGAACAGTCTGAATCACCGTTGAGATTCCGAGGCGATTACAAGTCCCAAGCAAGCAGTTTTTCAGATGATGGAGAGAGGAGCACCCCAAGTGGATTGCCTCCACTGCCACCGGGGCAGGAAGAAGAGGAATTCTGATGAGGAGGACTCTGACTTTGTTGTTGATGAGGAGATTACTTCAAAGCCTAAGAGGAAAGTGGTTGCCAAAGGCTATCAAGGGCAACAAACAAAGAAAGGCACCAGCAAAGAGAAGAAATCCACAGTTGCAAAGAAGTGAGCATGGATGAAGAAACCTCCAAAGAAGATAAAGAAAACTTCCAAGAGGAAGAGGCTAGTTCATGATGAAGCCGATGATGTCTCGATGAGGAAGCACCCCAGCCTCCTCGAAGCAAAAGTTGATGGGAGATGCCATCGAGGCAGGAGCACCCACTAAATCAAAGCCATCAGCTCCAAAGAAAGGCAGCCCAAGCTAAACCTGCTTTGCCAAGCCAAAGAAAAGCAGTGAGAAATATTCCTGCTTGAGAGAAGAAGAAGGACAATGTGCCACTGCTGAATCGATGAAGAGGCACATGTATTGTCAAGCTCGATGAAATTGCCGATTCATAATGATGCTCATCCTCGAGCTGAAAATATGAAGGAAAGGAAGGACAAAGGTCTCGGGCTATGAAGGCAAGTTGATCCATATGCCACGGGAGAAGGACATTTGTTGACTCAAGGTTCCACACCAGAGAGCAACAAGATTTTTATGAGACAGTGCTTATGGATAAGAAGCCAATTGTTGCTAACACCAGATACGCTGACTGGGATTACATCGACAGTGAAGAGCACAAAGACTATTTCCCACGTGCATGAGAGCTTCACCGCATGTGGAGTTGCGAATTCGTTGGTCGGTCGATCGCTTGGAATGATGAAATGATCATGCGCTTCTATGCCACAACACATTTCTATCCAGATGGCGAATTGTATGGATGATGAAGGCGAGATTCTCTTCAACAGTTGAAGAGTGGGCAGCACTTCGAATGCTCCAAAGATCAAGAGATGATGATTTAGATGTTTATGGAATTCCCAAGAAGAATCACGAGTCTATGAGGAACATGTACAATGAGGTACCAGCCAAGGATGTTGAGATATGGAAGCTTGGATCATTATATCATCTTGAGCAGGTCTCCCAACCACTAACACCATTCTCGAGGCACACTTTGATGCCCAAGTCGAGACCACCGCATGATAAGAGGCTATTCTATCAACATGCTGCACATTCTAGATCGAAGACACCTTTTAAGGTGATGGACACGATAGTAGAGACTATCAAGAGGACATGACAGACGAGAAGAGGTCATGTGGGTTTGCCCGCACATTCAGATGCTCATCAATGCCAAGTTTGGCACGGGCACCTACTTGTTGGATAGACCCCACTTGCCACCGCAGCCTGAACATGAAGATAATGAAGTTGTGATGACCGAGGATGATCCCACATCCGTCGAAGGACAAGCTAAGTCTGAAGCTGCCAAACAAGCTAAAAGCGAGAAGGAAGCAAAGAGCAGAAGAAAGCCCAAGAGCGTTGGAGAACAACTTCTTGAAGCCACTCAGAGAATTGAACTACGCTTTGCCAGCATAGTGCGTCTCGGGAGAGTCTTGAGAGGATAGTTGAAGACAAGTTCCATGCTCGATGTCAAGTCGATCAAGTGCGTGTCACCATCAACAAGCTTGAGGCAGATATTGAGGAAGCCAAGAGGGAGAAGGCAGAGCTCATGAAGGAGATGGAAGATGATCTTGTGGAGGATGACTATGAGCAGCCTGCTCCAAAGGCCCACAAAGCCCAGATCATTTGCTATTCCAAAGGATGACCCTGAGGCTACAAAGATCAGCACCTCCACAGCTCCGTCGGCCCAGCTCCAGCCCAAGATCCACTCCTCCAGCTCCACAGACTTCAGCAGAAGCTTTTGCAGATGCAGCTATCTCCACTCCATCGACGCAGACAGGAGCCGCCAGCAGAGTCCCTAGTGACGATTAGCTCTATACCTTTCGAACTTTTTGGTAACTTGTTGCCAAAGGGGGAGAAATTGTATAGATCATAGGACTTCGAGAGAGAGAGAGTGCTCGTTTTTGCTCTTTCGTTTGCGGTTTTCCTTGAGATACTTTTGAGTTCTTCGAGACATTTCGTGTGTTTGATACTACGTTTGCTCTATCTTGATGAGTGCTTGATCATACTATGCTTAATGTGTGCTTAATGCTTATCATATTCTATTCATATCTTGTATGATCATTTACTCATGTCTTGGTGATTGGGTGCATGCTATTCATTCTTATCATTTTGTGCGCTCCACCAAGATGTATGTGACATGGAAGAGTGACCCATGATCCTAATCGATTGTGCATTTGCATTCAAACGCAAATCTTAAATAATGCACAAATTTAGGGGGAGCTCTTGCTTATCACATACTTCTCAAAGCGACGATGCTATTCATTGATTATATCATTTGTCGAGCTTTGATCTATATGTTGTCATCAATTACCAAAAGGGGAGATTGAAAGTGCAACTAATCCCCGGTGGTTTTGGTAATTAATAACAACATATATATCATTGAACTAATTATTTCTTGAGAATATTTCAGAAAGTTCATTGATATGGGTATGGCAATGACCGATGATGTGGACCCCTCAAAATGCTAAGCAAAACATTGGCAAAAGCTCAAGACTCTATTTTTGGTTTAGTGATCCAAGATCACATTGAGTCCATAGGAAAGCCAATACTATTAAAAGGGATGAGGTTATGATGATGATCTGGTTGCTCAAAGTGCTTAGTGATTTATCTCTCAAACTATCGCAATCTTTCATTCCAACATAAACCCATAAGTAATCTCGGTCCCACCGATTCCATAAACTCACCACACCGAGATGAACCACCTCACCATATACCCAAACCCTAAGAATTTGGATTTTCCGATTCCAAACTCGGTCATACCGAAATTGGTGTTGCTAACCTTCAGAACCTTCAGACTCAAATCGGTGTCACCGAGATGAGAAAGTCGGTCCCACCGAGAATGGCAAACCCTAGACTTTGGAAGAATCGGACTAACCGAGATTGTATTTTCGGTCCCACTGAAAATCCCAACGCTCACAAGATTTGAACTTTCGGTCTCACCGAGTTGTCAACTTCGGTCCGACCGAGATTGGTCAACGTGTGTAACAGTTGGATTTTGTGTGGAGGCTATAAATACCCTCCACCTCCTCTTCATTCGTGGAGAGAGCCATCGAAAGAACTACCACTCCTACCTTACATTTCGAGAAGAAAACTACCTACCCTTGTGTTGAGATCAAGTTACTCCACTCCCACCATATGAAACTTGATTTCTAGCCTTCCCAAGTTGCTTTCCACTCAATCCCTTCTTCCACCACAGCCAAATCAGTGAGGAGAGTTGAGTGTTGGGGAGATTATCATTTGAAGCACAAGAGCAAGGAGTTCATCATCACCAACACCATCTATTACCTTTTGGAGGGTGGTGCCTCCTAGATTGGTTAGGTGTCGCTTGGGAGCCTCCGTCAAGATGTGGAGTTGAACCAAGAAGTTTGTAAGGGCAAGGAGATCGCCTACTTCGTGAAGATCTACCCCGAGTAAGGCTAGTCCTCCGTGGACGAGGCCATGATGGCATAGACAAGGTTGCTTCTTCGTGGACCCTTCGTGGGTGGAGCCCTCCGTGGACTCTCGCAGCTGTTACTCTCCGTGGGTTGAAGTCTCCATCAACGTGGATTGACGATAGCACCACCTATCGGAACCACGAGAAAAATCTCCGTGTCTCCATATTGCGTTTGCTCTTCTCCACCTCTTATTTACTACATGTGCAATTTACTTTCCGCTGCCATCACTCTAGAATTGCATGTGTAGGGTGATACTTGACTTGGTCTTCATTGTGAACTTGCTAAAAACTTGTCCTAATCAAAAGGCTAAACTTTTAAGTTGTCAAGTAGTCTAATCACCCCCCCTCTAGACATACTTCCGATCCTACATTTGGGGCTGCAATGCTTATGTGAAAAAGCTTCAACCTAATAAGCTCGAACCCAAATCGGAGAAGTGCGTCTACCTAGGATACCCAAAGGAAACTGTTGGGTACACCTTCTATCACAGATCCAAAGGCAAAATCTTTGTTGCTAAGAATGGATCCTTTCTAGAGAAGGAGTTTCTCTCGAAAGAAGTGAGTGGGAGGAAAGTAGAACTTGATGAGGTAATTGTACCTTCTCCCTTATTGGAAAGTAGTTCATCACAGAAATCAGTTCCAGTGATTCCTACACCTACTAGTGAGGAAGATAATGATGATGATCATGAAGCTTTAGATCAAGTTACTACCGAACATCGTAGGTCAACCAGAGTAAGATCCGCACTAGAGTGGTACAGTAATCCTGTTCTGGAAGTCATGTTACTAGACCATGATGAACCTACAAACTATGAGGAAGCGATGATGAGCCCAGATTCCACGAAATGGCTAGAGGCCATGAAATCTTAGATGGGATCCATGTATGAGAACAAAGTGTGGACTTTGGTGGATTTGCCCGATGATTGGCAAGCCATAGAAACTAAATGGATCTTTAAGAAGAAGACTGACGCAGACGGTAATGTTACTGTTTACAAAGCTCAACTTGTTGCGAAAGGTTTTCGACAAGTTCAAGGAGTTGACTACGGTGAGACTTTCTCACCCGTAGCGATGCTTAAGTCTATCTGAATCATGTTAGCAATTGCTGTATTTTATTATTATGAAATTTGGCAAATGGATGTCAAAACTGCATTCCTGAATGGATTTCTGGAAGAAGAGCTGTATATGATGCAACCGGAAGGTTTTATCGATCCAAAGGGTGCTAAAAAAGTGTGCAAGCTCCAGCGATCCATATACGGACTGGTGCAAGCCTCTCTGAGTTGGAATAAACGCTTTGATAGTATGATCAAAGCATATGGTTTTATACAGACTTTTGGAAAAGCCTGTATTTACAAGAAAGTGGGTGGGAGCTCTGTAGCATTTCTAATCTTAATGTAGATGACATATTGTTGATTGGAAATGATATAGAATTTCTGGATAGCATAAAGGGATACCTGAATAAGAGTTTTTCTATGAAAGACCTCGGAGAAGCTGCTTACTTATTGGGCATCAAGATCTATAGAGATAGATCAAGTCACTTAATTGGACTTTCACAAAGCACATACCTTGATAAAGTTTTGAAAAAAGTTCAAAATGGATCAGTCAAAGAAAGGGTTCTTGCCTGTGCTACAAGGTGTGAAGATAGAGAGAAAATGAAAGTCATTCCCTATGCTTCAGCCATTGGTTCTATCATGTATGCAATGCTGTGTACCAGACCTGATGTATGTCTTGCTATAAGCATAGCAGGGACGTACCAAAGTAGTCCCAGAGTGGAGCACCAGACAGCGGTCAAGAACATCCTGAAATACCTGAAAAGGAGTAAGGATATTTTTCTCATTTATGGAGGTGAAGAAGAGCTCGTCGTAAATGGTTACGTCGATGCAAGCTTTGACACTGATCCGGATGACTCTAAATCGCAAACCGGATACATATTTTTATTGAATGGAGGAGATGTCAGTTGGTGCAGTTCCAAGCAGAGCGTCATGGCGGGATCTACGTGTGCAGCGGAGTATATTGCTGCTTCACAAGCAGCGAATGAAGGAGTTTGGGTGAAGGAGTTCATATCCGATCTAGGTGTCATACCTAGTGCATCGGGTCCAATGAAAATCTTTTGTGACAATACTGGTGCAATTGCCTTGGCAAAGGAATCCAGATTTCACAAGAGAACCAAGCACATCAAGAGACTTTTCAATTCCATCCGTCATCAAGTGTCGGAGGGGGACACAGAGATTTGCAAGATACACATGGATTTGAATGTTGTAGACCTGTTGACTAAGCCTCTTCCACAAGCAAAACACGATCAGCACCAAAGCTCCATGGGTGTTAGAATCATTACTATGTAATCTAGATTATTGACTCTAGTGCAAGTGGGAGATTGAAGAAAATATGCCCTAGAGGCAATAATAAAGTTATTATTTATTTCCTTAATTCATGATAAATGTTTATTATTCATGCTAGAATTGTATTAACCAGAAACTTAGTACATGTGTGAATACATAGAGAAAACCTACATTCCCTAGTATGTCTCTACTTGACTAGCTCGTTAATCAAAGATGGTTATGTTTCCTAACCATAGACATGTGTTGTCATTTGATGAATTGGATCACATCATTAGGAGGAGGATCTGATGGACATGACCCATCCTTTATCTTAGCATTATGATCGTGTTAGTTTCATTGCTACTGCTTTCTTCATGACTTATACAAGTTCCTCGGACTATGAGATTATGCAACTCCCGAATACCGGAGGAACACTTTGTGTGCTACCAAACGTCACAACGTAAATGGGTGATTATAAAGGTGCTCTATAGGTGTCTCGGAAGGTGTTTGTTGGGTTGGCATAGACCGAGATTAGGATTTGTCACTCCGTGTTTCGGAGAGGTATCTCTGGGCCCTCTCGGTAATACTCATCACTATAAGCCATGCAAGCATTGTAACTAATGAGTGAGTTGCGGGATGAAGTATTACGGAATGAGTAAAGAGACTTTCCGGTAACGAGATTGAACTAGGTATTGAGATACCGACGATCGAATCTCGGGCAAGTAACATACCGATGACAAAGGGAACAATGTATGTTATTATGTGGTTTGACAGATAAAGATCTTCGTAGAATATGTAGGAACCAATATGAGCATCTAGGTTCCGCTATTGGTTATTGACCGGAGACGTGTCTCGGTCATGTCTACATAGTTCTCGAACCCGTAGGGTCCGCATGCTTAACGTTCGATGACGATTGTATTATGAGTTTATGTGATATGATGTACCAAAGATTGTTCAGAGTCCCGGATGTGATCACGGACATGACGAGGAGTCTCGAAATGGTCAAGACATAAAGATCAATATATTGGAAGACTATGTTTGGACATCGGAATGGTTCCAGGTGAGTTCGGGCATTTACCGGAGTACTGGGGGGGGGGTGTTTACCGAAACCCCCGGGGAGTGTATGGGACTTATTGGGCCTTAGTGGAGAGAGGAGGAGGCGGCCAGGTGGAGGGTACGCCCCCCAAGCCCAATCCGAATTGGGTGGGGGGCCAGCCCCCCTTTTCCTTCCCTCTCTCTCCCCCTTCCTTCCTCTCCTACTCCAACTAGGGAAGGTGGGATCCTACTCCCACCGGGAGTAGGCGCCATGAGAGGGTCGACCCTCCCCCTCCTCCACTCCTTTATATACGGGGAAGGGGGCGCCCCATAGACACATAAGATGATTGTTTAGCCATGTGCGGTGCCCCCTCCACAATTTTCCACCTTGGTCATATTGTCGTAGTGCTTAGGCGAAGCGCTGCGCCGATAACTTCATCACCATCGTCACCACGCCGTCGTGCTGAAGAAACTCTCCCTCGATCTCAGCTGGATCTAGAGTTCGTGGGACATCACCGAGTTGAACGTGTGCAGATCGCAGAGGTGCTGTATCTTCGGTGCTAGGATCGGTCGGATCGTGAAGACGTACGAATACATCAACCGCGTTGTCATAACGCTTCCGCTTTCAGTCTACGAGGGTACGTGGACAACACTCTCCCCTCTCATTGCTATGCATCTTTTAGATAGATCTTGCATGATCGTAGGATTTTTTTTTGAAATTACCGCGTTCCCCAAGAAGGAGCCTCTTCTTGCAGCCAGCTATCCAGCAAAAACGTGTCGTCGCCCCATCGTGGACCTGCGCAGTAGTAGCAACCGTGAACAAGAGTCGTTCGGGCATGGAGCACGGGACCAACTAACCAATCAGTGGCGGAGCCAGAAAAATAGGATGAGGAGGGCAGAGTATTGTTCAACCTTTTTGGGGTGGGCCAATCCGTCAAAAACACCCATTTTAGCAAAAAAAATCACTGCTCTAATTCTTATATTAGGCCTAAATCACAGATGTTAGGGGGCAAGGGCCCTGGCTGGCACCCCGTGTCTCCGCCATTGAGACCAATCCACGGCGTCTCCCGCGCCGTGCGCTCTAGCCAAAGCCACCACAATCTAAGCGCCACCTCGAAGCGCTGCAAATCCATGATGCCCAGACCACCAAGCTCGCGAGCCCTGCAAATCCTACCCCAAGCAACCTTGCAGTGCCCCATGGCAGAACTCCTGGCCCTTCTATAACCACGTTTGCCTAATCTTATCGATCGGTTGGCACACCCACCGCGTCATCTCGTCTCTGTGTGAGAGTGGTCGGAGTATATACCTCAAACACTAATGACTGGACTTGAGTTGACACCAACACAGAAATATGATCGATATCGGTCTATCTATTTCATGGCCGGGGAATCAGATTTGGTGGCTACGGATTGAGCTAGTAGGACCGTTTGTCCTTTTGTGCGGCTTTGGAAGTCGTCGGTGAGTCGTCATCCATGCTTGCACCTGCCTGGTGGTTCTCGCGTACACGATTACGAGCATTCCCGCATGTTTTTTTTAACTTTCACCCATATATTAATTAATTTACACAAATGTTCATACAATCATTTGTTATAGTTGTTGCCACGCAGGACGGGACACTATTAATAATAATACCATCACACCTATTTAAAAAACTAAAATTTTGCAATCTCATGTGCCATCATATTCGCCTTCCGATTTATCTTGATGGTTTTTAACATACTCATCATTTTGGAGACACTCAACGCTTCCTTCTTCAAATCCACAAGGTTTGACCTGTCCAGATTATCATTTGCAAAAACAGAGGCCACGAAAGTGCAGTCAGTTTCCAAAATAATGGGCTTGTGAAGAGTGATACCGATGTAAAGGCCTGAGATGGTTGCTCGAAGTTCCGCTTCCTTACACTAGAGCACGTACTAATATAATCCCAAGAGGAGATAAGAACTTCTCCAATATGATTTCTGACAACCACCGCTACGCTCGCGGCGCTAATGGTCTCCACAAAATTTGCATCAACATTAATCTTGAGGGATTCTGATGTGGGAGGCAGCCAAGAAACACAATTCCTCTCTACATAATTACTGGGTTGTGATCCATCGATCACACCCTTACCTTTGTTACTTACCTCTATCTTCGTGGTTGCATGACAGGACGAGAAAGATGCCCAGTAATTTTGAATAAAACTCACTGAGGCCGAGATAGATTCTTTTCCTTTACCAAAGATCAAGTCATTTCTCAACTGCCGAGCTCATGCATTCCCGCATGTTTTGGCACAGATAGCGATCGACATAATGAAGGACAAAGTTGTGTGCTTTTTTTTCATGTGCAGTGTAATTACCTTTTTTTAAAGGCAATGCAGTGTGATTACCTTTTCTTTCTAGCGGTTTCAATCTGATTATCATTTCCCTTTTTTAGGCAATGATTATCACTTACCTTTTTTATTTGAGAGAATATTACCATTTACCTTTTTTTGGCACGAGACAGACTTGAGCGTTGGAGTACCTGGCCCGGCTGCACTTAACTAGCTTTGGCAATTGCAAAAGAAGGATGGGCTTTGGCCACACAATGAAATTTCGACATGATGCAGACATGGAAGGCTAAGCCTAGGTCATTCCAAGACTAGGGATGTGACAATTTTCTTTTATTTCTCTTTTGTTACTTTCATGGTTTTTATTTGTCTTACTTTTCTTTCTCATTCTTTCCGTTTTCTTTTTTCTTGGCTTTCATCGATATCTAGTTTTTCTTTGTTTCTTATAGATTTTCACTAATTTTCCAATATATTTTGTGATTTTTTCATCGGTTTTCTCTTTTCATGTACACTTTTCTTTTGGTTTTTTGTTACCTTTTCAGTTTTTAATGTTTTTGTTTTCATTCCACATTATTCGTGCATGTCAAAATACCTGTTCAACAATTTATTTAATACATGGTCAACATTTTCTCTATACACATTTTTCAAATGTTTGATTAACATTTTTCGAATACAAGATAATTTATTTTTCAACGGGTGGTCAAATTTTTTCTACAAATATTTTAATATTTATAAATGCTTGATTAACATTTTTCAAATACAATATTAACAATTGTTAATACATGGTTATCATTTTTATACACAGTTAACCTTTTCAAATGCTTGATTAAGATTTTTTAAATACTTTTTTAACTTTTTTCAAATGCTTGACTTACAATGTCCAAATACTTGATCCACTTCAAACCCATTGTATATTTCTTGTATTTTTTGTGTATATAAAAACATTTTCTGCTCACACATTTAACATTTTTCAAAGGTTTGGTTGATATTTTTTAATACACAGTGAACATTTTTATACACATTTTTTAAA
Source organism: Aegilops speltoides (assembly GCA_021437245.1). Classification (NCBI taxonomy): domain Eukaryota; kingdom Viridiplantae; phylum Streptophyta; class Magnoliopsida; order Poales; family Poaceae; genus Aegilops; species Aegilops speltoides. The sequence continues at coordinate 477,172,527 of CM038147.1, forward strand.
TTCTTGACTAAAGTTTTTAAAATAAAATATTTCATTTTTAATACACGGCCAACTTTTTTTTCTGTACACATTTTCCATTTCAATTGCTTGATTGACATGTTTCAAAAGCAAGTTTGACCTTTTCTGAATACATGGTGAAGTTTTTCCCATGCACATTTCACATTTTTTAAATGCTTGGTTAAATTTTTTGTAATACTTATTTAATATTTTTCAAGTGTTTAATTAACATTTTAAAATACATGATCAACTTATATCACGCATATTGTATTTTTTAATTAAACATGAGAAACAGTTTTTTATACACATTTAACATATTTGAAATATTTGGTTAACATTTTTTCCAATGTTTTATTTAAATTGTTTTTAATATATTTATTGAGAAGCAGAAGCACGCACATTGGCAGGCATTGTGGAGCAGGGTGGCCGGCGGGCGCCATGGAGTCGACATGGCTTTCCCTTCACGCCTTCTCCGGCCCGGGCTGGGGCAAGAGGGGATAGTCGCATCGACATGGGCGTCCTGCGCCTTGCTTCTTCTCGCTATGCCTGTAGAGCATAGTAATTCGCAAGGCTGTAGTAACAAGTTGAGGAGTACTCCTCCTAGTCGGCATGGTCCCCGCTCGCCGGTGCTTAGGCCAACTCCAACGCGCGACCCCAGACTGGCATTCGTTTTGTCTGAATTTCGTCCGTTTGGCGGTGGGGATGGGGTCGTGTCCGCCCGGATTTGGGTTTGTGTCAGCCGGTCGCCCAACGCGCGGCTGCATCTTGTCCCTGTGCATGCAAAAGTGAGAAACCAAGGATTTAAGCCGCGACCGCGGTTCACACTAGTTCACGCCGACCGGCAACATAGCCGACAACCTACAATCTGATGCCGGCAACAAAGCCAGCGGCCAGCACAGGGGCCATCCTTCAAAAAGGACAGCCATCATGGCCATCGCGGTCGAGGTCTCTAATCTCACCTAGATCTAGCCATCACAGGCGAACATCTCCTTCTGCCGGTTTGTGAACCAAGCCTTCATGTCCGGTGACATGTTGTTCTTGTTGACGATCATCAACGGTAGTGCCACCTCCTTGGCTTTTGTGTCGGCATTGGTGGCCTCGATCTCTAGCTTCTTGAGTTGAGCGGCCTCCTCGATGTCAAGCTTCCTCTTCTTCACGGCTTCTTCCATGTCAAGCTTCTTCATTTGAAGATCTAGATATATCTTCATTTGCTCCTCCCTCCCTTTGCTCTTCCTCTCGTCCCGCATTTCATTTTGGCTCATCATATCCTTCAAAATTCCTTGCAAGGCTATATAAGACGCATCACACTTTTCATTGTACTTCGAGCTTGTCTTGCCCCTCGGCCCCTTGAGCACGTCTCCCACATCAGCCATGGCCGGTATGCTGTCTCCTCTCTTCTTCCTACGAGCATTGTATTGGTCCTTGAACTTGGGCCAATCTTTGATGAGCACCCAACAATGCGTGAGAGTGAATGGCTTGTCTTTGTGCCGGGCCTTGAAGGCTTCCAAAGATTGGAATGCCTACACACAATCAAACATGCGACCACAATTGTAACATGACAGGACATAGAATTCATGAAACTTAATTGGCATGGAAACATGAATGGACGCATTATGAAACAGAGAGAGGTTCATACCAAGTCACCAAGGCCTAGGCCGCTCACAAGACAGGCTTTGACGCTCTCAAGCACGACACGATATTTGTTGCATTCTTGTTGGATGAATCCCCACCTTTTTTGTACTGAATTGATGTTGCAGGTGCTTGTGAATTGGTAGGGGGCGGACTTTCTTCGCTCATGAAAGTTCTTGTGAACTCTTGTCCAAAAGATGGCTCCTTTTTGCTCGGCACCTTTGATTGGATCTTAACCGATTTCCTTCCAACTCTCGCAAATCAAAGTGTCCTCAGCTTGGCTATATGATCCCGTGCAAATGCTTTTCTTCCTCTTTTGTGCTTCGGCCTTTTGAGCGAGCTCGTCGATAAACAACAATGGCTCCACGGAAATGTCGACCTCTTATTCTTCATCTTCATGCCACGAGTTGCGATGGTCGTCCTCATCACCATCATATTGGCCCGCGAATTGGGGGCCATCATAGGTACCATAGCCATCCTGGCTTTGGGTCACGTTGGGATCAAAAGCTTGGTCTTGGCCGTCACGCCTCACCACGGGCCTCGAAGATGAAGTTCTGCATGAGCGAGGAGTAGTAAGGGTCGTCGACCGTCGGCGTCTGCGTCGGCGCTGGCATTTCCTCGAACAGCTTGTGGACGCCAGCCATATTAGCCGACGCGAATGACCGGAGCTGCTTCCTTTGTGCGCCTCTTCACAATGGCCAGCGCCACTGTACCCCGGCGTGATGTTGAGGTCGATGACGCCCGCGGACGTGGTCGGATCGACCACAAAGTAGTCCGGCGACGTAAAGAATCGCGTCTGCCCATGGCCGTGCGGCGGCGGAGCACGAACATCTGGCGTCTCGTGTGTGACGGAGGAGCTCGGGGAACGCTGTTGCGGGGAAGATGGGCCAAGGAGCCCGTGCTGGCCGTGGCCATGGCAGCGGCAGAGAGATTGGGCGGCGTGGGGCGGCCCATACCCGTCATGAAGAGGGTGTGCGCCATGGAGACGATGAACTCCTTGTCGTCGAGGTCGGCCTGGTGATGCATCGCACGCCGTAGGGAACACTCGGAAGCGTACCGCGCGGCGGCCTTCTTCTCCTTTTCGACTGCTCGCCGGTCCCTCCTCTTCGCAAATTATTTGTCGAGCTTGGCGGCCTCCTCCAGACTGAGCTCCGACCGAGGCTTCTTCCCCACATGCTTCTTTTTCTTCGCCATGGGCCGTGCGGTAGGTTGTGGGTCATTGGGATTCGCCTCGTCAGCCATGATGGATGGCCGCGGCGCGGGAGAGTGAAGGGCGGGGCACGGAAGCGTTTTGAAGGAAAGGGAGGGAAAGTGGCCACCTGTGCCACCGATGGGCGTGCCAGGGGAGGACAAGAGTGCGCGTCCCACCCGTCCGCGCGCTGTCCGTTCGGTCGCAAACTTAAGCCGAATTTGGGCCGGGAATGGGTCGAAAGCGGACAGAAAATGAACGACGGCCCGTAAACCGCGCGTTGGAAGACCCGCTTTGTCCATTTACCAACAAATGGACGTGACTGAACAGGATGGAGTCACGCGTTGGAGTTGGCATCAGTTCACCACACCATGTAGCCGCGCAACGCGCACCAGCGTGCTTGAACCAACCGAATGGAAATTCTACCTTATCATCCATAATAATCTGTACGTACTACCAGTACAGTGGGACTACTCATGTGGAGATGAGACGCCGCACGGTCCATGCTTCGGACATACTTCCCCCGTTCTTAAATATAGGTCTTTTTATACATTTTAAATGGTCTACGACATACGAATGTATGTGAACATATTTTAGAATGTACATTCATTTATTTTGCTTTGTATGTAGTCATTTGTTAAAATCTTTAAAAAGACTTATATTTGGGAAGGGGGGAGTACATGTCCTATGACCACAAATGCAAGCATGCACAAGCGCATGAACATCAGCGTGCCACTGTTGAGGTGCGTCCCTCCAAGTGGAAGCACACATGAAAGTCTCAGCGTGCGCGCCTGACCATGTCCCTGCTTCAGCGAGGGAACACTTGGATTTGCCATGTCTCCTCGCGCTCAGACACGCCTTTTCCCTCGTGGTTCTCAAGTGTATGTGTGTGAGAGAGAATATTTTTCACCTGATCGACCGCCGATTCATCATGATCGGCAGAACAAGTCATGACTTCTCTTGGCATGGGACAACACAACAGGATACAGTAGACTCCAAACCCCGAATGGGTACCTAGTAGAGGTGGTGGTACTACGACATTTTTGTGGCCGGACTTGCTAAAACTCAGTCGATTGAGATTTAACCAAGCAAATCGGTCACAACATTTTTTTCTACCACTTGCGACATCTGTCTTTTTTTTGACTGTGAACTGTGGGGCAAACCCCACAACATTTCAAAAAATTTATTAAAAACAGGTAACAATTACAACAGCATGATTACAAGAGATAACCAAGAAGAAAGGAAAAACTAAACAACAAGTTAAACTTAAGGGGCGCAGGAAGGAGATCCATTTCAGCAAGTCATCCTTGTAACCAGATTTGATTTTGTGCTGCATAAGAGTCATGTCATGCCTTAAAGCACATCTCCATTTATTGAAACCTACCCTCTCACCTCTAAAAACCTTGGAATTCCCGATGATCCAGATATTCCAGCAGGCAATGAACACTATTTCAGTGAAAAAAGGCTTATCAAAGCTTCTCCTTGCCTGAATAACCAACTCAGACATGGAGTTGCCAGCAGACCAATCAATCTGCAGATTCCAAACCCTAACACTGAAGTTGCAGTTAAAAAACAGATGGTCTCTGGTTTCTCTAGTTTGAAGTGGGCAGAGCTTACAATATACACCATCATCCATGTGCCAGTGTCTCCTATCAACCATATCCTTGGTGTTCAGTCTGTCCATGATAAGCATCCAAGCAAAAACCTTGATCTCTAGAGTGCAAGAGGATTTCCAAATCCAGCGCAGTAAGGGGTTGAAAGTTTCAGACACAAACGTATGGCAGTAAACAGCTTGGGCTTGAAGACCTTTGAGGAACCCTGCCATAACCATAGATCCTTGGAAGTAGCATCTCTACTGTGGGAGCCCAACATATCTTTGATTAAATTTAACTCATCAAACGCTTGAGCAGACAAAGGGAGGTGGAAATGCTGGTATAAGTCCAAGGTATTGAAGACTTCCTTAACTAAAATCCAGGGATCCTTGGCAAAAGAGAATAATTTTGGAAATCTAGACTGCAGGCTAGAAACTTCATTGCCAAGATTCCAATTGTCAGACCAGAAAAGAGCAGTGTCTCCAGCATTAATCTGCACCCGGGAGCAATCCCTAAAATTCTGCATTACCTTGCAAATATCCCTCCACCAAAAGGAGCCACAAAAATTTGTTCCTTGGGGCACTCCATCATAATAATATGAATCTCAGATTAGGGACACCCAAGGAATATCTCTCCTGTTAAGGAAATTACTAGCATGCTTGAGAAGCAATGCCACATTCTGAACTCCTAGGTTTAGAATACCAATACCACCCTTGTTTTTTGGTCTACAAATCAGATCCCAGGCAGTAAGAGATGGTGCAGGCTCATCTTTATGTTTCCTCCACAGGCATTGTCTTTGGATTCTTTCCAGCTGCTTAAGGATACCAGCAGGAATGGGCAGGCTACCCAGAAAGAAAATTGGGCATGGAGGACAAAGCAGAGTTTAGGAACTGCAATCTTTCACCTTGATTAAGGCAGGAGGAGCTGGCAGTCATTCTCCTCTCCATACAGTCCACAAGAAGCATAAAGTCCACCATTTTCGGCCTTGTAGTTCCCACAGGTAAACCAAGATATGTAAAAGGCATCTTGCCAATTTGGCATCCAAAAGCAGCAACAAGGTCCACCATCACTGCATGGTCAACATTTATAGGAATAATGAAAGATTTATGGTAGTTGACATCAAGACCTGTGGATTGAGAAAACACCTTCAGCATATCCTTTCAAGGCTAGAAGTTGTACTCTGTCAGCAGGTAGGATGATCAATGTATCATCAGCATATTGTATGACAGGGTAGTCCTGATCATGGTAAGGAATAGGTAGTTTAAGGATACCCTTCCTGAACATATCATTAATCACAGTTTGCAAAAGATCAACAGCTATAACAAAAAGCAGAGGAGATACAGGGTCACCCTGCCTGACTCTTTTTTGCAAATGAATTTCCTCCCAGGGACACCATTAACAAGAACAGAAGAAGTACCAGTGGCAAGCAGCTGCTTCATCCAAAGGATCCACTTCTCATTAAAGCCTTTGTGCCTGAGAATTTGGAAGATAGCTTCATGCTCTACAGAATCAAAGGCCTTCTCAAAATCCAACTTAAGGATCACAATTGGCCTCTTTGACTGATGGCACTGGTGTAAATATTCAAATGTCCAACCAATACAATCCTGGATTGTTCTGCTCTTAATGAAACCATACTGATTTTTATGAATGCATTGCATGATTAGTTTCTGAAACCTATTGGCAGCCATTTTGTAAAGGAACTTCAACCCCATACTAGTGAGAGAGATAGGCCTATAGTCTCCTGCTTCCTCAGGTGAGAGTTTCTTGGGCACCAGGGTAATGAAGGAATTATTAATATTCTCCAAGACTGCAGTTCCCTCATGGAAAGCCTGAGCTAAATCATAGAAATCTTTTGAGATTATGTGCCAGCACTTCTTGAAGAATAGACCATTAAAACCATCAGGTCTAGGTGCTTTATCCACAGGCATATGCTTGACCACATTATCCATTTCCTCCTTTTCAAACGGCTTAGTGAGCACCTCCAGGCCATCTACTGAAGTGAATAGAGAAGATAAATCAAATCCCATGATAATCCCTCTAGAAGTGCCCATTCTGTTCTTGAAGCAGCTCCAAATAACACCAGCCATTTGAGAATGATCAGAGACCACAGAACCATGAGGTAATTTAAGACTAGCTATGGAATTTCTCCTATGTCTCTCAGTGGCCATGGCATGAAAAAAATTTGGTGTTCCTCCCCCAACCTTAATATACCTGATAGTGCATCTCTTTTTCCAGTACATGCACCGCAAGTGCAGGAGCTTTTGCAAGTGAACCTTAACAATTCTTCTGAAGTTGAATTCCTGCCTAAACAGGGGCCTCCACTCCTCCAACTCACCTAGAAGGAAGACAACATGATTGCATTTGCTGATCAATAATTTTAACTTGGAGACATTCATTTGCCATCTCTTAAGGCACATTCTCAGATGCTTAAACTTGTCTGCAATCTTAGCAGTAATGTGCACTTTCCTAGTTGGAATTAGCCAAGAAGATTCAACACAATCCATAAAGCCCTCCAGCTCCATCCAATAATTTTCAAACCTAAAAAGGTTTGACTTTGGGATGGAAGTCTTGATTGAAACCAAGCAAGGAATATGGTCAGAGGCACTCCTGGCCAGGGGCAGAACCTCAGTCATAGGATAGTTAGTAATCCAGTCCACTGAGGTGAAAAACCAACCTAACTATTCAAGAAGTGGGATATCTTGCATATTAGACCAAGTGTAGGATCTACCTTTAATTGGTAACTCAAGAAGGCCCAAGTGCCCAATAATCTCATTGAAAATAAACATGTCATTTATGTCTCCACCAGGTAAGTTTCTATTATCCACTGATCTGAGGAAATTAAAATCACCTAGCAGCAACCAGTGCTCATCAAGAGGGATACAAAGGTTATATAACCAATTAACAAAATTATCCCTGGATTCACCCTGACAAGGGCCATAAACAACAAGTAAAGTCCATCTTTCATTGTTCTGCCAGGAGGTAAACTGAATGACAACAGCAAACTGCTGAATTTCAATTAAAGTGCCAATAAAAACAGAGGAATTCCAAACCACAAGGATACCACCAGAAGCTCCCATGGAAGGGGAGCAAGCAAAACAGTCAAATCTTTTAGGGCAGAAACTTTTGATTGACCTGGAGTCAAAGGAAGAGCACTTAGTTTCTTGTAAACAAGCTATTGAGCATTGGCTTTCCTCAATTTTCTTCCTGACAGCTCTCTGCTTAGATTTAGAATTCAAACCTCTTACATTCCAGCACAACACATTCCAGTTTCTACATAGATTACTCTTTAAGGCACAAACTGGTAATCATAAACCACATGACACACAATGCCACATGTCCAAAATAGGAGAGCACTGTCTGACCCAGCACAAAGATATAAAAGAGTTCATGACAGAACTGACTGACAAAAAACATAAAACAAGCATGGTTAAGGGCCTGCCGCACCCAACAGACCAAGGGCACACTAAACATCAGGGATGATTGGGGCAGAAGCTGGTGGGTCCACCATAAGTGCATCCACAGAAATGAGAGAGGCATCAATTTCCAGCTCTCTTTCAATCTCCTGAAGTCGAGCAATAGGCATTGCCGGAGGGGTTCCTTCATAAGCAGATTCATCAGTCGTCTGGGCCGTGAAAGGCTTCGCTCTGGGCTTATTCCTCTTGGATTGAATAGTGAGCTCGTGAAAAGTGGGCTTGAAACCATCGCGCTGGATTGAACTCCTTGTGCAACGCCTAACTGAAGTGTCGACAATTGGGGTTGGCGCCAAAGTTTTTCATGGCCTTCTAGCTTTAGCCACCACAGCCACAGGAGGGGTCACCTGCATAGGATCAGCATCAACAAAGAGAGCCCTGGCAACTGGCCTGGCCACCTCCTGGTCCTTCCAAGTAAGCCGCGGCAGGTCCAAATCAGAAAACGCAAGATCCCAGCTTCTCTTTGACAAAATAACAGGCGACAGAGGCTACAACAGAACAGGCTTGGGAACAGAGAAAGCAACAGGACCTTGCAGCAGACTTTCAAAAGATCTTCTCCACACCATGTCAGGAGGCAAAGGAGGCCCATAAGGCACAGCAGGCAAAACAACTTCCTCCCTGGCCGCAGGAGGTTGGTAAACCACAATGGCCCAGTGGTTAAGAGCATCCTCCTCATTATTTGGAGGAGGAACATGGGCTTCTGGCACATCATCATCAAGAATTACAACAACAGCACGTGGTTCATGAACTTCGGCAGCAGAGCTGGGCTGGGCAGATAGATCAACCACCATTGATTCCTGGTCTTGGGCCGGTTCAGGGTCCACATTGTCATTCCAATTTCCCCAATTATCATCGGCCACCTCATTGATCACAGGCTCAGGAGGAGGGGGGCACTGCATTCCATCCCAAAGCAGGAAAAGCAAGCAGGTTGAAAGGAGGCAGCTCAGGGAAAGGAATGCCAGGCACTAGGTGCGGATTGCCATTGATGGGCATCCAGTCTTCGTCCTGCGGCATCTGCTCTGCAAAATTTGCGCCCAAGATGTAGAGAGGTGCAGTCCAAGAAACCCTAGCACCTCCATAAGGCACAAAATCCATGAACACCACATCACGTGGCACCAGAATATCCTCGGGGAAAGAAGCGAAAGCCAGAGATCTAACCAAGTAAGGATCCTCGCTTACCCAATGGTGGAATTTGCCAAAGGTGTTGATAGCAGCTCTGATGCATTCAGTATTACGAAGATCCAACGGAATGCCAAGAAACATGAGGAGCCCCTGACGGAAACCCTGGACGCCACGGAAAGATTCACCCTCATCATCCTTCATAAAACACACAAAGCGGTCATTACCCAGAGGCTGCGGCAGGAGCTGCAGCAAAGAGAATTGAACAGCAGCATCGCGAAGCTCAAATAGTCCCATTGAGCGAATCCAAGGCTGAGCCGATCTGACAAAAACTCCATGCGCTTGTAACCACTGAACCCCTTCCTCTCTAGCAGCGCCAATCTCATCAGGCTGGGGAATTGGCATTACCTCAGCAAGCATGAACTCCTCATGGCAGCACACAATTGGGGTATGCGGCATCACAAAAGTTCTTGGGAGGCGATCTTCTCCACCATTGATGATGTGGTGGCCAGCCGGGACATACAACAGAGGATCCAGATGAAAGTTGGCCATCGGAACCGAGGGTTCAGCCTCCAACGATGGCGAGTGCAACGGCGGAGGAGGGGTTTCAGGCGGCGAGGTTGATGGAGTCTTGGGGCCGGGGCTGATGGAACTGGACGAGGGAGTTAATGCAGAAGTAGAAGAGAGGTGCAAGTTTGGTAAAAGTGTTGTCAGAGAGATATTCCCGCAGCGCGTCTTGGAAGCCGTAGCGTTAGCGGATTTGGGTTGCCAAACGAGCCCCAAAACCTGCGCAAACCTGTTACAATCTTTCCTGACGTGACCCGACCGGAGGCAAGAGATGCACCAAAGCTTGGACGTGCAGGTAGACGCAAAATGCCCCTTCTTCAAACACTTTTGACACGTGAGAACCTCCGCAACCATATCAGAAATTAAAGAATCAAAATCTTCCCTGGCTTCCTGGGAAGAAGGAATATCCAAATGCTCCCCAGAGGACACTGGTTCAGCCCGGTCTGACCCAACCAAAGGAGAAAGCAGACCAGGGCCTGTGGCACATGCAGAATTCGGCCCAGCATTGTTTGTCACGTCCACATTCAAAGAACCTGAATTCCCGTTCGAGATAGGCGGCGAGTGATCAGCCAACGGCAGGAGATCCTGAACCGTACCAAACAAGATGGAGGGCCTCGTCGACGTCCACCAAAGGTTCGCCAGCGGAGCAGGGTGGATGACAACCCTCTCATGCGGAGGAATAGAATAGCCTGCATCTTCAGTAGTTCGAATGCAATTTTCCGTAGCCGGATAACGATAACCCTGACAAGCATTATAATTTTGAAAGACAGCAAAGGATAATTTCTTGCCAACCGAGCTAGAGGATTTGAACGAAGATTTGGATGGCCTAGAATGCATGGCTAAAACCCCAAGAGCGGCACGCCGTTTAGAAGGACTAACGAGGATCCACTCGGCATCACATTCCAATTTCCAGATCTTAAACTCACGACTCTAATTAGGGCCACCGTTACTCCAAAGATGAAAGTAACATTTGAAATGATCACAAGCAAAATATCAAAGACTAAGAATGATCATGGCAACTGCCTTGCAGGAGACCTGGAAGCCAAATACCTTATCCTTGATCAAGAAAACCATGAGATCAATGCCTGAGCCGCCAATCGCCGCCTCAAGAGCCGCTGCGACCGAATCTTCATTCAAACGAAAAGTATGACGTCCAAAGGAGACCACCATGGTGAAAATATCCGGGTCCTCCATGGGATGAACCGAAAAGCTCATAGATTGAAAAACCCTCTCAGCAAAAACCAAACCCTTGGAGAAATCCAAGCTAAGGGTGGAACCATCATTAGAACCCATAGAAGATGGGTAGGAACGTGTAGATCCCGAGACGCCGGTGAGATCTAGTGGAGAGAAATTAAAATTTGGTGGCTAGGGGTGGAGATCGCCGGAGGGGGGTGGAGATCACCGGGATGGGGGTGGGAGAGAGAGACATATTGGTGGTAACAGATAGTTTTGTTGCGACATCTGTCTTCCTTATAGTATTTTGTGCCATCGGTTGCAACATTTTTTTCTACCACTTGCGACATCTGTCTTGCTGGCTGTAGCATGTCGTCCCTCATCGACTATAGCACGTCATCTCACCGGTTGCAACATCCTTCATTGAGGGTTGTAGCATTTTAGTTAAAACAGTTGTAGCATTTGTGGTCGTTGCTGCAATGCCGTCGCAACATTTTTCGTCGCCGTTTGTAGCTTCCAGCTGTGCCGCTTGTAGCAAAAAAGACTATGCCGACGTCACTCGACTGAGACTTCGTTAAGTCTCGGTCGGCTGAGTTCTAGACATACCCTTTTGTCGAATATTTTGTCTGTGCTTTTTTCTTGGAGTTTCACATCCAAGTGGAGTATGATTTATCAGTAGTAGTAAGACATTATGAAAGTATGGATTACGTAATTTTTTCCTCTTTTAGAGATAATGTGTATTATATTCCTGGCAGACTAATTTTGAACACTGACTGGATATTTCTTACACATGGTAAAGAAATAAATTGCACGGTTGACATTATGCTTTTAGTTATGAAAAATGAATTGCACGGTTTACTTATGGAAAAAATGAAACAGCAGTGGCTTTCAATAGCCATTTCCCCGTTCATGCAAAATGTCAACTCAAGCAGATCAAATTTCGAAAACAAATGGCAGTGGGCAAACTTCTAAAAGGATACAGTAGTAGCGAAAAAGGTTTGAGTACACAACACACGCGCATGCATGCATGCACAAGACCGTGTAAAAATGCATGATTTGCGTGCATGCGGCAAAGCTGGCCAGTCGACCTAGAGTGTATCTCTGCCGTGCCACTTTGGTGGCCTTTCTTTGGGTTGCAGCTTGTGATTCTTAGCTTCCGGCCTTTGAAAATCAGAACCCAAAACAAACACACGGGACTCGTGTCAAGATTCCCAGAATCGATTCTAAAAAATGAACTACGAGCGAAGCAAAACTAGAAGCGGCGATTTCGCTGATTCTAGCGATTCCGCATCAACCCACAAAAGAAAATGATTCATTTTTGGCCTTACCCCTATTTCCAGTATGAATTACAAAGAAACTGCCACCATAACCCTCACCCCCACCCTCACCCCTCATTCTACCAAGAAATTCCCCAATCCTCGCCGCTCTCATCTGAACCACCGCCAAGCAAGAAGAGCACGAGGAGGGCGATGGTCCGGCTAAGCTCCCGTGGTGCACATGAGCTCCCATGGATGTCAACCTCCCACAGGGCCTCGTCGTTCGTCTCCTTCCATGGCACCCATGAGCTCTGTGGCCGCCTCCTCATATGCCAGGTCGACGCTGCCATGTTGCCTGAGCGGCCTTGTCCGCTGGAGCCGTAGCTTGCTAGGTTGCAAGAGGAGAACAGGCGCAGAGGTTAGAGGGAGGAGGCCGCATGCAGGGGCATCATCGACACTGAACCCGTGCGGACGAGTGATGTCCTCTTCATGGCCATCTCTTCCTCCAGTTGATAGCATGGCGTGGCTGCTGTTGTTGATAGCGAGCACGGCGTCGTGGCATTGGTGTTGAAATTGTTGCATGCTATGTATAGCCTCTGTTGGAAATGGCAGTGCCTAGAAGGCGCTTAGACACGCTTAGGCACTAGGCTATGGCCAAACGCCTCACCTAGGGTATAAATGGAAGTCTGGGCAGGGCAAGTAAGAAATTGTCTACGCAAGCGAGAAATCATGACATATTGCATTGATATGACAAATGGGCCATGTTCAGTGGCAGTAGATTGTACTTAACTTATTTATATGCCCTAAATTAATATTAGTACACATATAATAACAACAGATATACCCTGATAGTAAAAGCTATATTACCGCCTAGGCCACGCCTAGGGCAGTTAAGTACCACCTAGGCACTAGGCGAAGGCCAACCGCCTCACTTATGCTTAACAATTTTTTCCAACATTGACTTTGCTATGCTTAATACTTGTCACTAGTGCCGAGTGTCATGATTTTAGATCTGAACATATTATATTTTCATGAATATATTTGTGTTCTTGGTCATACCTGCAAGTTGTATGCACCTGTTATCATTCTGAACCCTAGACCATAAAGTGACAACAATTGGGATACTTTACGGGGATAACGTTGATTTGAGGATTACATGTATTCACCATGTGATAACGCTTTGTTCCGGTTCTCTATTAAAAGGAGCATCTTAATTACCCTTAGTTTCCATTAGGACCTCGCTGTAACGGGAAGGTAGGTCAAAAGATGTTATGCAAGTTCTTATCGCAAGCACGTATGACTATATACGAAATACATGTCTACATATGATTGATGGATTGGAGCTAGTTTGTTATCGCTCTAGGTTATGACTGTTGCATATTGAATCTCATCTAAACACCCCCATAGTTACTCCATACCTATACTTTTCTGCTATTCTCATGGTTAAATTCACTACTATTCTACTCGTTACAAACTTGTTACTATTTCTGCTACTGTTATTGTTACTCTATCACTTATGCTATCATATTACCGTGCTACTAATAAATTGCTGCAAGGAACTTATCTTTTAGGTGATTGAATTGACAACTCAACTGCTAAGGCTTCTAAATATTCTTTGGCCCCCCTTGTGTCTAATCAATAAATTTGCGATGAAATACTACCCTCGAAGTCTGTTGCGATCCTCTATATTTGTGGGTCATCAGTACCCAAAGAAGGAGTGGTTTGGGTCGATCTTGGAGCACCAAGGGACTTTTCAATTCCAGTGATGGGAGTCTTAGTTCTTGGTTCATCACTTGGACGTTCAAAATAAATCCATGATATGGGATCGAAAATATTAGAATAATAAGATGAAGAGTAGAATATTCTTGAAGCAATGATTACAAATGAACTGAGGCGAAATATGTCGGGGGAGAGTTGAAGATATAATATGAGTTGTAAAATTAAACTTCTTGACATGTTATTTTAATAAATTATATATTTGTATGCAATGGAGGAGCTAGAAGAGATTTGTAGGGGTGGGGCCAAAGGCTAATTTCCCCCCATATAAGCCCTCCCATAAATAAATTCTTCAATAATTGGTTCAAACATGAGGGGGGGGGCATTGGCCCCCTGAATTGAGACCCTTACCTAAATACCCCTTCTGTGATAACCTTGTTGTCCTCCAGAAAATAACCCCGCAAGGAGTGCCACGATGACCACTAGTACAATGCCAACCACACCCAAAATTATCTTCTTCATTTCTTAACCTTCTTCTTTTCATCTACATACATTCATACAGTATTATTCCAAATGAAAACTTTAGCTTAAAAGATTTAGTAGTATTAGGTATTTCCTTGTGTTATCAACTTACCTTTGCGTGTGCTGGAGGAGAATGTGGCAAAATTCCGGATTGGCTCGCCGTTGAAAAACTAGTAAAGCTGATATTGATCGCTGCGCACCATGGTGAAGCAAACCTCTGACCTGACCATTCGGTCAAACTGCTGGCAGACCACAAATCATCGAGGCAGTCTCCACACTCTAGAGGCATAAAACTATGGAACACACTACACCAAGCCATAGGCGGATTACTTGGTGACATCTACGTTTATCTCCCCAACTGCAGTGGGCAACCTCTCAAACATGTTTGTTGCCAGGCTTGCTACACTAGCAATAAGTGCACTGATTCCCGTGTCAAATGCCTTGCTTTGCACGGTGGCAGTATCAACCTGTTCCATTGATATAGTGCCGACTTGCGATGTCCACTTGATCATGTCGCCAGAAATTTGAAGTGTGGAAAGATCGAAAATTAGGTTACTTCCTTTCTCAGCACACAAGCAACATGTGCCTTCTGGATGGCTTCATCGATACATGTGCTACATCTGGAGGTGTCTCGACACTGTGCTAGGGCATAGGTGTCCTCTCCTAACACGATCTTATGTCCGGTACTGGAGAAGTCACCACCTTAGCTAAGGGGGCATTGGCCCCCTTAGCTAACAAATAGCTTGACCTCTCCTAGTAACTTGGTATGTTGACACCCTTACCTGAATACTCCTTCTGTGATGACCTTGTTTTCCACCAGTACAGAGGCAACTACAGTGGCAGTATCAACCTGTTCATAAGTGCACTGACTCCCGTGTCAAATTCCTTGCTTTGCACAGTGGCTGTATCAACCTGTTCCATTCGTATGCCGCCGACTTGCAATGTCCACTTGATCATGTCGCCAGAGATTTGAAGTGTGCAAAGATCGGAACTGAGGGTTACTTCCTTTCTCGGCACACAAGCAGCCATTACCTTATGGACGACTTCATCGATGCAGGTGCTGCATCTGGAGGTGTCTCGGCACTGCCTCTATTGGAAAAGGCAGTGCCTGTTAGGCACTTAGGCATGCTTAGGCACTAGGTGATGGCGAAAAGCCTCGCCTAGGGCATAAATGGAAGTCTAGGCAGGGAAAGCAAGAAATTGTCTACGCAAGCGAGAAATCATGCCATATTGCATTGATATGAAAATGGGCTATGTTCAATGGTAATAGATTGTAGTTAACTTATTTATATTCCCTAAATTAAATATTAGTACACATATAATAAGCACAGATACACCCTGATAGTAAAAGCTATATACCGCCTAGGCCGCGCCTAGGGCACTTAAGCACCGCCTAGGCACTAGGTGAAGGCCAACCGCCTTGCTTATCGCCGACCGCTTTACAGGTAGAAGAGACAAATGGAATTGATTCTCATCAAGTCATCATGCTATTCTTCCTACTGCCAGCTTCTTCCGCTCACGACCGTACTTGTTGTCTCGTTTCCTTGCACTTCTCCTACTCCTCGCGTAGTTTCCTGTTATTTGTCATTTTTTTTTTCTTCTTTGGTGGAAAATTTTGCACAGATCATGTGCGTATGATCCCGGCCAGATTTTTTTTTGCTCAATCTATGTTGACCATTTGTGCATTCCGGGCATTGTGGACATTTCACAACACTTCTGGTTTTCCTATAGCAAAGTAAACAAAGAGTCAGCTTCTGATTCTCGAAAGCCACAGCCACAGCTGATTCTCATAAATTTGTAGCCCAAATAAACGGGGCCTTTCTCTGCACATCCAAGTATACAAGTAAACATGAATATACATGGCCCGAAAAGTTACCCCGCTTGGGCGCAAAATGCAGTGAGTGGAGTGCACCGATATTCGCAAAAAAAAGGAGTGCACCGATACACACAAATCGGCAGTGAGTTCGTCCAGATTTGACGAGCTTTGACCTAGCCGACATGGTCGGTTGGCCACCAAATGATTGCAATTTTGACAGCGGAAAAAAGGCGTGCGAGAAATGATGAAAGGTTGCCTACCTTTTCATGAAGGATCTCATTGAAACGGCCTATGTAGATACACAACCAGCAACCAAATACAACCGCATCTACGTCATGATCGACAGCACCATAACCGCATCTACGTCATGATCGACAACACCATGGAAGGAGGAAGAGAGTGATATGCTGCCGAGATCGATGGACTCACAGATCAAAATCTAGCCAACCAAAATTCAAAAGAAAAGGTCCAGCCATCAAACGTATGGACCGAAATACCGAAATTTAGGAAAAAGAATAGAGGGATGAAGTTACTGCGTGTAGACATTATGTTACAGCTTTGCGAAGTCTCGATCGACTAAGATTTCGTTATGTCTCAGTCGGTGCTATATTTCTTTGATCTTGTATAAAGAATCGTATAAGAATTTCTTTTTAATTTTTTTAATATACTATATCACTTGACTGAGACTTGGTTAAATTGACTGGCCACACCCATTCATTTATGATTGGCATGTGGCAAAGGAGCAAGCCGAAGCAGCTTCTATGATCATGCACGCTTAGCTCTTACGGCATCATTGCATTTGTAAACTCGCGCGTAGAGGAGAAAGGAAAAAACCCAGAAATTGCAGCACCAGCAGCAGTGCATGGTAATTGCTCGCTAAGCTACTGCTACAGTAGCATGTCCTAGTTTAACGTACGTGCGTGCACGTGTGTTGCATGCGTGTTATGCTTAGCTGAACGTAGCTTAGCTTGAGAACGTTGCTATCCAGCTCTTTAACAAGGACCATCATGTCTACGTACATTAAGCCGGAAGGAAATGACATGTACCACAGTACTGATGCACCATGTGCCTGCTTTACACGCATGCGATCGATCCATATCTATCGACATTTTAGCTGATGCTTTGCGTTCCAGCATATGAAAAGAAGTAAGTAAATCAGCTCATGCTTTAAACCTTTTTCAATACAATACCACGCCTACTAAGAAAGCGAGGGCGTCTTGTTAATTAATCTATATATGGTCACATGCTTTGCCAATGTTTTGCACGTTTTGTTGGCGTTGGATCACGCACTGCACACATTGCACAAGTGCCCATTTAGATCTTTCGAGCTCTTTTGGGGGCAACCTTTAACCTTTTTTTCCGGTTAGCAGCGGCACTTGTGAACGCCACATTTCACCGCACTTTAGAGCATCTACAGCCGGGCACCCCAAAGCAGCTACAAACGTTCGCCTAGTCACTGACCGGTTATAAAATTTTGATCCAGACAGGAGTCTCAAACGGGCCTCAAACGCTCGGGCTGATCGGCACCTCTCATATCCAGCCCAAATATGAGGCGGATATGAAGACGTCCGGGCGCGTCCGTCACGTCGGATGATGTCGGGATCCCACACGGAAACGCCTAGAAACCCGGCGGTCCTAAAGGTCGTCTCCCCTTGGAACTATGTCGCCGCGTGGCGCCGCTCCGGCGTGTCGCGCAGTGCCTAGCCCGGCTATTTAAGCCGACCGCCGGCATCGGAACCCTAACCCTTCGCTTTTCCCTTCGTTCGTCCGCTGCCGCCGCCACTTTCCACTCCCTGTTCGCTACCACTAGTAACCATGCCCCCACGCCGCCGGATAAGGGGCTACCCATTTCTAACGCTGGAGCGCCGGCCGTAGCTCCTTGAGCAGATCCGGGCAAGGCGCAAAACCCGGATCGCCGCGGGGCTACCTCCGGATGCAGTGGATCCGAAGGAGGAGTTGGAGGAGGAGAAGGTTGAGGAGGAGCCGGATGAGGATGTCGGGGACGCCGGGGACGCAGATCTGCAGGCGGTGTAGACCGTCCTCGATTCGCTTCGCTCGGAGTCGGATGTGGAGGCGGGACGCCGTCGCCGGCAGGTGACAGAGGCGTAGCACGCCGCGAAGAGGAGGTGATATTCACCTACAAGCATGGAGGTCGGGCAGGAGGAGGAGGAGCCGGAGTGCTCCTACGCGCGTCCACTCAGCGTCCGGCGCCGATCTCGCGGACATTTCCGACGACGAAGATTAGGTAGAGTAGTATGTAGAATTTCTTTTTGCATGCTTTGAATGGATTTAGGGGTTGAAATACGAGAAGACTTGAATGCATAGAAGCTAATTTAAGGCGTGATCGACCACTGTCTGCGGACGCGCCTGATCGTGTCCGCCAGCGTTTCAGGGATCGGATTTGTCAAGTCCTGCAGTAGACTCTCTTACTTCACGAATGTTTTTTTTTTAAGTTCACGTGCGGTGCGTTTGCCTTTCGCGAAATTACGGGTGACGAGCAATGTCGCTCGATCTCTGTGTATAAAGTACCGTGAGCGTGAGAGTGTATATATTTTTTACCGTGAGCGTGAGCGTGAGAGTGTATATCTACTTTGGAGTATCAAAAGTTGGGCAACACGTGGGCGCGTGTGGAATTGTGGACTGTTCTGAGTTGACGGTTGACCCACCTTTGCACGGCTTCATATTGTGCACATGTGACATGTGTTCTACGTTTAAGCATGCATGTATGTAGTGATCGCGTCACTTAATTAACACGACATCAACTACTCCCTCCATTCCTAAATATTTGTCTTTCTAGAAATTTGAACAAGCGACCACATACGAAGCAAAATGAGTGAACATATACTTTAAAATATGTCTACATACATCCGTATGTTGTGATCATTTAAAATGTTTAGAAAGACAAATATTTAGGAACGGAAGGAGTAGTGAGTATAGTACGTACTATATTCAGTTTTACCTTTTTTGGGAGGTGATCGATCGATGAGTAAAGCGGCCTGAGAGATCGATCGATTTCAAAACCCGTTCGTGGGACAACAGCCTGATTTGCAGCAACAGCGACATGGAACCGCACCAGGTGATCCTGACCGATCGATGGCGAGCCAGCTAGCCCGCTGCTTTTGGAGTGATCAGCGAAAAGAAGAATCCGAGCTCACGATCACTGCAACCCGTCGGATCAGACTTGGGCATTGAGTGGCATTGTCTTCTCGTGCATTCAGTTGGTTGGCCACTGCAATACGTAGGCAGCTTTGGAAATGGCTTCATGCTCAGCATCTCTGCTCCTATCTATTTGATGGCCGGGGGAACCGTTTGTCCTTTTGTGCGGCTTTGGAGGTTGCCGGTGAGTCGTCATCCATGCTTGCACAAGTGTCTGCACCTCCCTGCTGGAAGTGGATCCTCTAACATGAAGATGGAAAGTCACATAAGCTACATTGCAAGCTAGTGTAAAGCAGAGAAGAAAATTCAGGGATACTGTAGCGAACGTTGTATTATCTACTTAAGTAGATACTGTACACAGTTACAGTTGATGTAGATAAATTTAAATCAATTTCATTGCATCACAATTTTGTTAGTATGTAATTTTTATAAATGTATAATGTAGATTTGTAATTTACAAATTAATTCAAGTCATTTTAGCCTTAATTGTATAGAAGTGAAGGAGGGAAGTTAGAGAATTGTAGCTTAGGTGACTTCCCTCCTTAATGTTAGAGGATCCACTTCCCTCCTTGCTCCCTGGTGGTTCTCGCTCCACGATTACAAGTATTCCCGTATGCTTTGACACAGACAGAGATCGACATCATGAGTTGTGTGATTTGTTTTCATGTGCGGTGTAATTACCTATTAAGACAATGCACTGTGATTACCTTTTTTCTAGGGGTTTCAATCTGATTATCATTTCCCTTTTTAGGCAATGATTGCCATTTACCTTTTTATTTGAGACAAGATAACCACTTACCTTTTTTTTTTTGCACGAGACAGACTTGGGCACTGGAGAACCTGGCCCGGCTGCACTTAACTGCCTCTGGCCCATGAAAAAGAAGGATGGGATTTGGCCACACAATTCAACGTCACCCTTCTGTAGTGTGCGAGACGTTTCTCCCCTGTCATTTCTGGGCAGTCCGTCTCAGTGTTTTTTTTCTCACTGCCTCACGTTTGTTCAATCACGTGAATGGCGAGAGCAACTAGTTAACAAGCGCTTTTTCGGGAGGCTCGCAACGATCAGCGTCACTTGGCGCGCTTTCGGCCGCCAGCCACGTGTCTGCGCTCCCTCCGAATTTTGTTTTTTTATTTTTTCGCACACGTTTTTGGTTTTTTAAATGTTTTTTTTTCACTTTTTTAGTTTCGGTTTTTCACCAGTCTTCCTAACTTTTGGAACAAAAAAGTCAAAAAACAATTGTGCGAAAAAACGCGCTTTATTTTTCGCAAGAGTCGCGGTTTTGCTTCCGTGGGAGGCATGGTTTTTCTTTCGCGAGAGTCACGGCCGTGACTCGGAAAAGGGAAAAAATGCATTTTCTGTTTTTTCTTTCCTCCACGAGAGGCACGGTTTTGCTTCGAGAGAGGCACGGTTGTGCTTTCGCGAGAGGCACGGCCGTGCCCCTCGGAAATAAAAAAAATGTTTTTTGTTTTTCTTTCATTCCGAGAGAGGCACGGTTTGCTTCCGCGAGAGGCATGTTTGTGCTTTCACGAGAGGCACGGCCGTGCCTCTCGGAAACGAGAAAAAGACGTGTTTTCTGGGTTTTTTCGTGAGAGGCATGGTTTTGCTTCCGCGAGAGGCATGGTTGTGATTTCGCCAGAGGCGCGGCCGTGCCTCCTCAAAAACGGAAAAAACACAAATTTTTTTCCTTTTGCGAGAGGCATGGTTGTGATTCCGCGAGAGGCACGGGCGTGTCTCTTTCCGAAAGGGAAAAATCCCGTGCTCCCGGTTCAGTTTTTTTGTCCGGTTTTTTTCATGGAAAAAAGTTCGTCAAAACCTATGAACATGGGATCTAGTTTTGAAGATCTCGACGCGACGAATCAAACGGTGAAAACGGTTCAAGATTTGGGCGCACGGTTTAAGAGATAAAACATCTTGAATAAATGAATCTACGAAAAAAAGGGAAAACTTTCAGGTTGCGACAAGTGGCGCATATGCAGCACACCACTTGTCGCAATCTGGAAAAGTAAGAGTGATCTTTGCAACGAGTACTCCTTAACTAGTGATTTCAGTGAATTGCTATGTCTCTTATAGTAAGACCACCATCCGTCTCCATGAAGCCCCTTATCCTTCCTCTGGCATTCGCCGATCGATTTCTAAATGAGTGGAATTTTGGTTCTCTAACTGCTCAAATAAAAATGGTTTCCTGTTCTGCATTGACCCTAGGATTGGCGGCTTGGCTTAAAGAATATGGGATTCTCCTTCCACCGAAAATGAGACTGAGACCTATCCTGCACGACACATGCGTATGGGCGGGCCCAATAGCGAGTTATTTTTTTTGAGCATCAGTACAGACACAAGCGCTCATATACACGCGCATACACTCACCCCTATGAACGCACGCACGCACACCCTACCCCTATGAGCACCTCGAGAGATCGAGCCGGCATATCATCTTGAAATTTACGGTCACCATAGGCGCCTTCGCCGTCGACGGAACGTCTCCTCCCACTGAAAGCGCATCGCCGGAAATCCTGAAATAAATCCAGGAATAATGCGAGCACCAGGATTTGAACCCTGGTGGGTTGGGGATACCACTATCCACCTAACCAACTCAACCACAGGTTGAGTCATTGGCTGATGCGTTCATTCGGATTTTCTTTACTTTTTTGTTTTGTTTATTTATTTCTTGTCCGGTTCTTTTCATTCTTATACTTTTGTTGTTTCCTTTTTTTCTTGTGTTTCCTTCATGATTCTTATCTGTTTTACTTTTCTTTATTTTTCCTTTTTATTTTTTTTCCTTTTTTTAATTTTTCTTGGCTTTCATCGATATCTAGTTTTTCTTTGTTTCTTTATATATTTTCACTATTTTCCATTATATTTTGCATTTTTCTTTGGTTTTCATTTTTCATGTTCATTTTCCTTTGGTTTCTTTTGTTTCCTATTCAGTTTTTTTGTTTTATTTCTACTTTATTCGTGTATGTCAAGAACATCTAATACATGTTTAACAATTAATTTAATACATGATCAAAATTTTCTTTATACACATTGTTTAAAATGCTTGATTAACATTTTTTAATACAAGAATTTCTTTGGATAGATGGTCAACATTTTCTACAAATATTATGATATTTACAAATGCTTGATTACCATTTTTCAAATATGATATTAATATTTTTATAATAAATGGTTAATATTTTTCTATACACATTTAACCCTTTTCAAATGTTTGATTAAGATTTTTCAAAATACTTATTTAACATTTTTTCAAATACCTGATTAACATTTTCTAAGTACTCGATCCAGTTCACACCCATTGTATATTTCTGGTGTACATAAAAATATTTTCTGTAGACACATTTAAGATTTTTCAAAGGCCTGGTTGATATTTTGGAATATGTAGTCAATATTTTTCAAATGCTTGATTAAAGTTTTCTAAATAAAAGATTCAAAAATTTTAATACATTGCCAACCTTTTTTTCCATACAGATTTAACATTTTCAAATGCTTGATTGACATTTTTCAAATACAAGTTTGACCTTTTTGAATACATGGTCAAATTGTTTCCATGCACATTTCACATTTTTCAAATGATTGATTAAATTTTTCTAATACTTATTTAACATTTTTCAAGTGTTTAATTAACATTTTTTAAATACATGATCAACTTATTTCACACACATTTGTATTTTTCTTAATTAGACAAAAGAAACAGTTTCTGATACACATTTTAACATATTTGAAATATTTGGTTAACATTTTTTTCAATGTTTTATTTAAATTATTTTAATATATTTATTGAGAATATTTATAAGTATAATTTGAAAGTACAAATGTGTAAAAGAAAAATAGGGTAATGACCTCGCGCGCGCCTTGGCCAGGCGCCTCACGTGAGAGAGCGCTAGGTCCGCTTGTTTGATTGATCGTGTGCTTTTCCTTGTTTAGTCTAGCTTTCTTTCAAATTTCAGTTTTTTCTTTCGTTTCGTTTGTTTCTTCACGGTTTTCGTCCGTTGTTCTATTTTCTTTGCTTTTTTTAACTTTTTTTATTTTTTCCTCGGTTTCAGTCAGGTTTTATTTTCCTTTTCTCTATGATTTGTTTACTTCCTTTGTTCCTATCTTGGTTTCACTGGTTTTTTTCCTTTTGTTTTCTTCATTTATTTATTTATATCTTTTTTGGTTTTATTTTTTCTGGTTTGTTTGTTTCTTATCTTGTTCTTTTCATTTTTTCCTCTTTTTTGGTTTTCATTGCATTTTTTTGTTTCTCTTTGTTTCTTTATATCAATCTTCATTTGTTACTTTTTATTCAACACATGTCTACTTTCTCAGTATAAAATGTACATTTTAATGTACACATGAAACATTTTGTTGATACATGTTAAACAAGTTTAATATGCAATTTATATCTTTTAAAATACAAGTTTATAATAATTTTTTTGAATACATGTTCAACATTTTGTCAAATATAGGGTGAACATTTTTCCATGTCAATAAACATGTTTCACACACAACATGCATTCTTCATACACATTTAACATTTTTCTAAATATAAGTTATGATGTCTAATTTTATTTATTGTACGTTGTACATTTTCCGTAAACAACTTTTTATACTCGTTAAACATTGTATAAAGATTTATTAGAAAATATTTCTCATGTATATGAATACTGTACACAAAAATGTATAATGTGTGTGAAAAAAGTTAATAATATATTTAGAAATGTTTATCAATATTTGAAAATATATATTTAACAAGTATTTGGAAAATGTTAGTCAAGCATTTGAAATAAGTTTAATGTGTGTAGAGAAAACGTTGACCTTGTATTTGCAAAAATTTCAATCAAACATATAAACAGTAGATATTTTTTAAATGCTTGGTTAATATTTTTCCCAATTGTTTTATGTAATTTATTTTGTAATATATTATTTTAGAATATTTAGAAGTATAAATGAAAGTAAAGAAAGTAAAAAAGACAAAAATGTGAAAACAGAACAAAGAAAAAACCGAGGCCATGCCTCCCACGCGCCTGGACAGGCCATTTATGGAGGCGCCTGACGCTAGAGCATGCTAACTTTGCCCGTTAATGATCGTGTGTTGTTCCTTGTCTGGTCAAGTTTTCTTCTGATTTTCAGTTTTTTCTTCTGTCAGTTTGGTTTGTTTCTCCACAATTTTCTTTTGTTCTTTATGTTTTCTTTGTATTTTTTAATCTATCTTCTTTGTTTCTTCCTCAGTCTTTTTATTGGTTTTTAATTTATTTTCCTTTTCTTTATGAATTCTTCGATTCCTTTGTTTTTTCCTGGTTTCACTGGTTTTCTCTCACTTAGTTTTCCTTGTCTGGTCAAGTTATTTATTTACTTGTAGGTTTTCTTCGTTTTCCTTTATTTCTTTCTTGCTTTCGTTCCTTTTCTTTTTTTTCCGGTTTTCATGCATTTCTTTGTTTCCCTTTGTTTCAGTATATCATTTTTCATCGGTTACTTTTCATTCACACATGTCTAATTTTTTTTAGTACAAAATTTACAATTTTAGTCTACGCATGTTTTTCTTTTGATATATGTTAAATAAAAGGGAGCGACTAACTTTCGAACGTTCCAATTTTACCGATAGGTCCGAACAAACTTTGATCGATCCTCCCGCTCGTCCCGCTGCATCGACCCTTCCGCTCATCCCGCTTCCCAGATTTTAGTTCTCCCTGATTTTCTTCCCACCAATTTTTATTCTCACCTCGGTTCATAATTTTTTTACTCGTCCGGTTTTATATCAGTTAGTCTGGATAGGGGAGAGAAATAAAGTGCTTAAAGGGGAATTAAACTCAGGTCTCCTGAGTAGCTACTAAACCCACTAACCAACTCATCCATTTTTCTTCTTGACCACAATACATAGACAAGGGTATTTGAACCCTTCTTCTTTCTACCATATTAGCAAAAAAATAGTTTTGATAACTTTGGAATAAGCAATGTGATAACTATGACATGAACATTTTGGTAACTTCGACATTAGGGCCCTGATAAAAATTAAACATGGTAAAAAAGGTTGATAACTATATCGTTAGAAGGCTGATAACTAAAACGCAAGAAGCATGATAACTTTAGCATGACAAGGTTGATAAGTTCAACATTAACACCCTGGTAACAAATAGCATGGTAAGGTTGATAACTACTCCCTCTATTTCTTTATATAAGGTGTATTTGTTTTTTCAAAAGCCAAACGAGTGCATGTTTGACGGAGCTTTTAGAAAAATATATCAATATCCACAATACGAAATTTATATCATTTGATCCATCTTGAGAGGTAGTTTCGTATTTTATCTTTTATATATTGCAGATGTATTTTGTTCTATAATCTTGGTCAAACATTCAAATGATTGACGTGCACGGAAACCAATACACCATATATTCTGAAACGAAGGGATTATATCGTTAGAAGGTTGGTAACTAGAACATGAAAATCATGATAATTTTAGCATGATAAGGTTGATAAAGTTCAACATTAGCACATTGATAACAAATATCATGGTAAGATTGATAACTATATCGTTGGAAGGCTGATAATTAGAGCGTGAGAAGCATGGTAAGTTTTGTTGGGAAGCATAGTAGAAAACAAAAAAAATGCCCTACGATCACCGAGGAACAAAATGAAGATGCATGAGAGGTTTGGATCAAGATCGTTATCGACTCCGAGTACTAGCGGAAGTAGACAAGTCGGTGTAGATCGTACTTGGCGTCCCTCGAACCATAGATGAAAGATCTCCCGAACCACGTATGAACAGTCCCTCAAACTGAACACCGAAAGCATGGCCTCTCTACAGATTGCAAGCGTATAGTCTTCAGCATCCAGCCGTGCTTTGCCGTCCAGAACTAATCACCGTCAGAGAATTAGATGAGGAGATTAGAGTCACACGGGGCTTCTAATTATGAAGATTGAATGAACTCGAACTAGTTTTAATTATCTTAACTAGAAGTGGCACTAGAGATCTAGAGTAGGCTCCAAAACTTGTGTATCAAATATCACCAAAGCCTCTAATATATATAGGTTAGAGGAAGAGGCAGGAGCGCCACACAATGAGGGAAGGCCCCTCCTTGGTGCGCCGGCCTAGTGTGGAGCCCACCCCCCCCCACACACACACACACTCAATGTGGCCTCCATACAAGGGAATAGGGGTCGCCTCCCTTATATGGGCCATGCCGGACCAATTCCCCTTCCACCATTTGGCCTTTTAAGGTTCGTTTGTATTAAATTAAATATAAAAGTCTCCTAACAATTGCCGGAGCCTTTTATTATTAATTTAACATCATCAAATATATTTTTCACCTATATATTATTTATCGGGAAATGCCCGGTATTACCCGATAAACTCCGAAATGCTTCCAGTTCCTCTCAAAACTATTCCAAATATTAATGAAACTATTTCACAAATAAATCATTGATGCTCTCATCCTACTAACACCCATCAGATTGTGATTATCTTAAACTTGTGACCCCGTAGGTTCGGTCAAACATAGACATGAACGAAACCCTTCGTTCAATGAACGATAGTGGAACCGTGGACGTTCATATCAATCCCTATGATTACACGAATGACATTCGAGTGAACCTTTGGTTATCATGTGATGTCCTGTTTGCTTTGTGATACTTTACAAAACCTGAGGTGAGATGTGTCGGTATCCTCTTGAGTCATACACATGCACACTATACCGGTCTCTTTGCTGCCGGTTTTGTTCTTCTTTCTTGTTTTTGTGTTCTCGTATCCCCGTGACGTTGTTGAAGGAAATATGCCCTAGAGGCAATAATAAAGTTGTCATTGTATATTTCCTTATATGATGATAAATGTTTATTATTCATGCTAGAATTGTATTAATCGGAAACTTGATACATGTGTGAATATATAGACAAAACACCGTGTCCCTAGTATGCCTCTACTAGACTAGCTCGTTGATCAAAGATGGTTAAGTTTCCTAGCCATGTACATGTGTTGTCATTGGATGAACGGGATCACATCATTAGGAGAATGATGTGATGGACAAGACCCATCCGTTAGCTTAGCATAATGATCATTCAGTTTTATTGCTACTGCTTTCTTCATGTCAAATACACATTCCTCTGACTACGAGATTATGCAACTCCCGGACACCGGAGGAATGCCTTGTGTGCTATCAAATGTCACAACATAACTGGGTGATTATAAAGATTCTCTACAGGTATCTCCGAAGGTGTTTGTTGGGTTGGCATAGATCGAGATTAGGATTTGTCACTTCAAGGATCGGAGAGGTATCTCTGGCCCTCTCGGTAATGCACATCATATGAAGCCTTGCAAGCAATGTGACTAATGAGTTAGTTGCAGGATGATGCATTACGAAACGAGTAAAGAGACTTGCCAGTAATGAGATTGAACTAGTTATGGAGATACCGACGATCGAATCTCGGGCAAGTAACATACCGATGACAAAGGGAATAAACTTATGTTGACATTGCGGTTTGACCGATAAAGATATTCGTAGAATATGTGGGAACCAATATGAGCATCCAGGTTCCACTATTCGTTATTGACCGGAGAGGTGTCTCAGTCATGTCTACGAAGTTCTTGAACCCGTAGGGTCCGCATGCTTAACGTTCGATGACGATATGTATTATATGAGTTATGCATTTTGGTGACTGGAGGTTTTTCGGAGTCTCGGGTGAGATCACGGACATGACGAGGAGTATCGAAACAGTCAAGAGGTAAAGATTGATATATTGGAAGGTAGTATTCAGACACCGAAAGGATTCCGGAGTGTTTCAGATACAAACCGGATTACCGGATGGGTTACAGGAACCCCCCGGTGGAAGATATGGGCCATATGGGCCATAGGAGGGAGGCTAACCAGCCCACAAGGGGCTGGTGCATCCCCCACAAGGGAGGAGGCCGAATTGAACTAGGGAAGGGGGCGCCACCCCCCTCTCCTTCTCCTTCTCCCTCTCCTTTCCCCTTTTCCCTCTCTGATAAAAGGAAGGGGGGGTCCGAATTGGACTTGGAGTCCTAGTAGGAGTCCTCCCCACTTTGGGACGTGCCCTAGGCCGGCCTCCTCCCCTCTCCCTCCTTTATATACGGGGGCAAGGGGGCACCTCTAGGCACATCAATTGTTTCTTAGCCGTCTGCGGTGCCCCCCTCCACCGTTTACTCCTCCGGTCATATTGTCGTAGTGCTTAGGCAAAGCTCTGCGCGGATCACATCACCAACACCGTCGCCATGTCGTCGTACTGACGGAACTCATCGACTCCTTCGTGCCTCTACTGGATCAAGAGTTCGAGGGACGTCATCGAGCTGAACGTGTGTAGAACTCGGAGGTGCCGTACGTTCGGTCCTTGATCGGTTGATTCGAGAAGATGTTCGACTACATCAACTGTGTTAAGTTAAAGTTTCCGCTTTCGGTCTGCGAGGGTACGTGGACACACTCTTTCCTCTCGTTGCTATGCATCTCCTAGATAGATCTTGCGTGAGCGTAGGTAAACTTTTGAAATCGCATGCTACGTTACCCAACAGTTGTCACTTGTGTTTGGTCAGACGAGAATAGATGACGTCACATTGAGAGGGCCCTAAGAATATCTCTCCATCGTCGGAGAAGCAAATTCCACTCTTGAGCTATCGAGTCCCTTGTCAAAGTTTTTGATGAACCTGTAAGTTGTCGTTATAATCACCAAGTTACTAATGACGTTTGAGTAACCCCAAAACTCGTCGTACGATAAGATCTTATGGTTTAAAACATACTTCACTCTATTAAGCTACCTTCACGCACATTAGGTTTCTATTCCACGTTCTTTTTTCCTTTTGACTTTTACATTATGTACACACTATAGCTACTCGGAGCATCGTAGACGAGCGAGGCACGGCAAATTTGACAATTTTGACCTGTGGACGCAATGAATTCATGAAATGAACTGGTCCTAAGACTATTTCACGCGCCTAACCTTTTTGTGTAGCGCCCGATGTCGGTGTCAAAACCGGCGGATCTAGGGTAGGGGGTCCCGATCTGTGCGTCTAAGGCTAATGGTAACAGGAGGCAAGGAACACGATGTTTTACCCAGGTTCGGGCCCTCTTGATGGAGGCAAAACCCTACTTCCTACTTGATTGATATTGATGATATGAGTATTACAAGAGTTGATCTACCACGAGATCGTAGAGGCTAAACCCTTGAAGCTAGCCTATGATGATTATGATTGTCCTTCTAAGGACTAAACCCTCCGATTTATATAGACACTGGAGGGGCCTAGGGTTTACATGGAGTCGGTTACAAAGAAGGAAATGTAATACCCGGATCGCCAAGCTTGTCTTCCATGCAAAGGAGAGTCCCATACGGACATGGGACGAAGTCTTGAGTCTTGTATCTTCACGGTCCAACAGTCTGGCCAAAGTATATAGTCCGGCTGTCCAGATACCCCCCAATCCAGGACTCCCTCAGTAGCCCCTGAACCAGGCTTCAATGACGATGAGTCCGGCGCGCAGTTTGTCTTCGGCATTGCAAGGCGGGTTCCATCTCCGAATACTCCAATGCAGATTGAGGATTGTGTCTAGCTTCGCGAGGTAATTTCCGCACACCAGCGTAGCATAGCACTTCATAAATCTGATCTGCTGGCAATTTTTGTATGGTGTGCTCTCACACTGTGGCATGGCCCAACACGAACCGGTTTTTCTTAGCCTGCCATGATACGCGTCGCGAGGCGGTTTTATTGGTGCACCCTGTCAAAGCAGAGATCGTGTTCCCCTTATCGCGAGATTTTCCATCAATATGGGCGCGTGCAACCCCACGATATCTATTGGTATGACTCCATGTTTTTAGGTAAGCCCCAAGCGGTTACGCTGAGGACGCTTGATATTCACCCCCTTTATAGAGGGGCCGAGGCCTATCCCCTTTTCTACCACGCTTGTGCCTTTTCGCATCTCGAGTTCCAACACCCTAAGCCCAAGCTCAAGCCCTCCGGATCTTCAATCATGTCCGAATCCAACCTTCAAGGCCGGTGGGTGGCTTCCTCTTTCACAGAGGAGGATATTGCGAAGCTTAGGGAGGTCGGATACCTGACCGCCGACATCAAGCACAGGCTCCCCGCTCCAGGTCAGATCATCCCTACTCCTGAGCCCAATGAGAGTGTCGTATTTGTCTCTCACTTCCTCCGCGGCTTAGGCTTCACTCTTGATCCCTTCGTGAGAGGGCTCATGTTCTACTACGGGCTAGATTTTCATGATCTAGCTCCGGACGCCATCCTTCATATCTCGTCGTTCATTGTTGTGTGTGAAGCTTTTCTTCACGTCACCCCGCACTTCGGCTTATGGCTCAAGACCTTCAATGTGAAGCCAAAGATGATTGAGGGGCGGCACGCGGAGTGCGGGGGTGCTGTAATAAGCAGGAACGCTGATGCCCCATGGCCGGAGGGCTCCTTCCCAGAAGTGTCCGATCTATGGCAGCGGAGGTGGTTTTACGTCACGGCTCCCAGAGGCACAAAGTGGGTGGCTGCCCCCGACTTCCGTTCAGGCCCTCCGCCTCAACTGGCGTCGTGGGCCAATGTAGGACGGGATTGGGGGCCTGCTAATGATGTACCGACCTTGCAGAGCCGCATCTGGGAGCTTCTTGAGAGGGACATTAGCCTTATCAGCATAATTCAGGTAATGCTAGTCCGACGGATCTTGCCGTGCAAACGCCGGCCTCTCTGGATGTGGGAGTTCAATCTGGAAGGTCCGCGGACTATTCTGCACTTCTTCGGCGTCACGCTCGAAGGGATGTGTAATTTGTTCTTCGGACCACAAGCAAAGTATCCGGACGCCACCGAGGATGCGGGCCTGAGCTGCAATCGCCCAGATACCCAAGTAAGCAACCCAGAAACCGAACACTTCGTTTATTTTTATCATAACATTATTCTGAAAATCCTCCCTGGCCAGGAATGGATCAGCAAGGCGGAAAGAATCAGGTGTCCGGCGCCACTTCCCGAAGGCTCGCCTAGTCCCACCACAGCCAAGATGCTTGGTCGTGTGCTAAGCAAAGTGCCCTCGGGGAAAGACGAAGGGAAGAACAGAGAAGTAGAACTTCACACATTGCACATCCAAACCGGGGGAATTGTTACCTCCCCAAAGGAGGATAGTCGGGTAGGGGAATCTAAGGCCTCCTCCCCTCGCGGGAAGAAGAGGGCCGCCTCCGAAGACTTAGAGACGGGGGTGCCCAGATAAGGGAAGAAAGCTTCACCAGGGGGTCCTACCCCGAAGGGCGTCCTCACCGCGCCATGCCCGCCAACGGGCCAGCCCTCAGCCGAGCTGTAAGTTAATCGTGAATACAAAGGTACTGCTTCCTTCTCCGAGAACAATGACCAGGACCCACTCTTTGCCGTCCGGCTAGCAGCTCTTCTCGACAGAGTTCGTCTTTGGGGGATCTCCTTTCGGAGATGATGGAGAGTGAGATCCCACCAACCTCTCTGCCTCATGGGGCGGGCGACCCCGAGGTGTCGTCATGGAGGAGTCCAGATCTGCCGAAGCCCGAAGCTAATACTTCGGCCGCCCTGAGAGCGGAGCGTTCGGCTCCCACGGGGGGCGGTGAGAAGGGTCTGGCACAGTTCGGCGTCCGTCCGGACACACTGACGGGCCTTCTGGAGCGAGCTGCTCTCTCGGAGGAGCACCGTTCATTAATGAGCACGGTGCTCGAGGAGATTTCGTCCGCCACAAGCGGGTTGAATGAAGCCTTTACGAGCCTGCTCAGAGGCTTTGAGGTGTGTAATCAAAATACATAATTTTTGCCTGTGACGCACGCGCTAGGTGTGCTCCATATGGATAGTAGCCCCTGAGACTCTGGTTGCCGGCCCTAGGCGGCAAACGGAGGATCACAATGTTAAGTAATGATCGCTGTCGGTGTCAAAACCGGCGGATCTCGGGTAGGGGGTCCCGAACTGTGCGTCTAGGCGGATGGTAACAGGAGACAAGGGACACGATGTTTTTACCTGTGTTCGGCCCTCTCGATGGAGGTAAAACCCTACTCCTGCTTGATTGATATTGATGATATGGGTAGTACAAGAGTGGATCTACCACGAGATCAAGGAGGCTAAACCCTAGAAGCTAGCCTATGGTATGATTGTTGTAATTGTTGTGTGTCCTACGGACTAAAACCCTCCGGTTTATATAGACACCGGAGAGGGCTAGGGTTACACAGAGTCGGTTACAATGGTAGGAGATCTACATATCTGTATCGCCAAGCTTGCCTTCCACGCCAAGGAAGGTCCCATCCGGACACGGGACGAAGTCTTCAATCTTGTATCTTCATAGTCTTGGAGTCCGGCTGATGATGATAGTCCGGCTATCCAGACACCCCCTAGTCCAGGACTCCCTCAGTAGCCCCTGAACCAGGCTTCAATGACGATGAGTCCGGCGTGCATATTGTCGGCATTGCAAGGCGGGTTCCTCCTCCGAATAACTCATAGAAGATTGTGAACACCAGGATAGTGTCCGGCTCTGCAAAATAAATTCCACATTCCACTGTAGAGAGAATAATATGTACACAAGTTCAATCTGCTGACGTATTTTGTGGCATGATGTCACACCACTACCAAGCCTTTACTTGAATCATTTTTATTATACCACCTCAGCGCGTTTAGCGAAGCGGTTTCCTTGGCACGTCTTGTCGAAGCAGAGATCGTGTTCCCCTTATTCCGGGATTCCCATCAATACAGACGTGGGTAACCCAACCATGCCCGTTGCCACGCCCCCTCCATCGGAGGCGAGTCCCGAACGGTCACGGGGACGGCTCTTGGTATTCCCCTTCTTTATAATGGGACCAAGGCTCGTTTCTTTTCTTCAATCCTCAATCGAATCTACTCCTTGCCCCGAGTTCCAACACCCAGAGCCCCAGATTCAAGCGCTTCGGACCTTCAACAATGTCCGGCTCCGACCCACAGGGCCGGTGGATGCCCTCCTCCGTCACAGAAGAGGATGTGCTAAAGCTGCGAGAAGCCAAGTACCTAACCTACGAGATTTCGCATAGGTTGCCCGCCAAAGGGCAAGTCATTCCCACCCCCGAGCCCGGCGAGTATGTCGTGTTTGTGTCCCACCTCTGTCGGGGTTTAGGCTTTTCGATGGACCCTTTTGTGAGAGGGCTCATGTTTTACTATGGGTTGGAATTCCACGACTTGGCTCCGGAGTCTATCCTCCATATTTCTTCATTCATTGTAAATCTCGAAGCCTTCCTCCGCATTACCCCTCACTTCGCTTGTGGCTTAAGACCTTGACGTGGAGCCAAGATGATCGAGGGCGTCAAGCGAGTGCGGCGGGTCGGTTAAGCGTAGGGCCGACGCCCATGGCCCGAGGGCTCTTTCCAGAGGAGCTCGGCTTGTGGCAGCAGGAGTGGTTCTACATAACCGCTCCCGAGGGCAGCAGGCTGAAGCCGCCGCCCATCTTCCGCCCGGGCCCTCCACAGCGGCTGATGTCATGGGTCAGCCAAGGGCTCAACTAGGGGCCGTTAAAGGACGTGCCCCTGTTGCAGGGCCAGATTCGAGACCTCCAAGCGAGGGAGATCGATATGGTCGTGGTGATGCAGGTCATGCTGATTAGGCGTCTCCTGCCCTGCAAACGCCATCCTCTCCGGTTGTGGGAGTTTAATCTGGAGGGACCACGAATTCTCCTACACTTCATGGGTACGACACCCGTGGAGATGTACAAATTGTTCTTCGGATCACAAGAGATGTGTCCGGAATTGACCGAGGACGCCGGCCTAAGCTGCAATCGCCCGGATACACAAGTAAGTAGCTCTGAGTCCGGACATACCGTTGGTTTGCCTTTCTATGATTCGCCTTTTAACCAGTTGTCCTCTAAACAGGAGTGGATAGCGCAAGCAAAGTTGATATGGTGTCCGGTCCCCCTCCCAGAGACTGCGCTGGATCCCGTGCTGGTCAGGATGCTGGAGGTTGTGCCTTCAGAGGAAGGCGAAGGGGAAAACAGAGGAGCTACCGCCTCGACCAAGGAGGCTTTTGAGAAAGGGGGGATCGAGAATCCCTCCTTCCAAGGGGAGAAGAGGACCGCCTCCAAAAACCCGGAGGCTAAAGCCCCGAAGCGGGGGAAAAGGTCTTCACCAGAGGGTCCTGCGTCCGGGGAGGCCCCGGCCGCACAGTCTCCCCTAAGGAATCAGCCCTCCAGCGAGCCGTAAGTAGAAAAAGGGTGTTTTGTAATGAGGGACATCCCTGTTTGTGCTTCTGAGGATAACTTAAGTTTTTACCTTGTAGTTCGGATCTTCGTCCTTCTCAGATGAGCTCGTCTTCGGGGGACCTTTGTCCGGAGATGATGGAGAGCGAGACGCCTCCATCTGCCGCACCATCGGATAGGGCAGACGAGCCTAAAGTGTCATCACGGAGGGTATCCCCGAGTCCAGCAGGGCCAAATAGTTCGGCACCAACTGGTGTGCGGCCGGGGGAGCTGAAGGATCTGCTTGAGAGGGCGTCTATCTCAGAAGGTCACCATACACTGATGAGCACGGTGATTGAAAGAATTTCATCCGCCAAAGGCGGGTTGCATGACGCCGTCAGGGGTTTGCTGGCGGGGTTTGAGGTACGTAAAAATGACATACCCTTTGACAGTTTTACACATAAAGTGCGCCCTGTATAGATAGTAGCCCCTGAGACTCGGTAGGGTGTCGAGAACGACAGCGTGCCGAGGATCAAAATCCCAAGTAATTATTTTCGCCTTTCCTATGCAGGTGGCGGATAGTTCGGTGGCTAGCCGGACTGATGGAGTTGTCGAACTAAAGCGGCAGCTCGACGTTGCCGATGCGGACATCACGCTGGTCAATAAACGACTTGACGAGTCACAAGGTAGGTTTTTTCTCCGTGGTCACCTAGTAAGGGAGCCGAAGCCCACTCCTTACAACATGTGTGCGAAATGCAGATGGTGCCGCTGCTGTGGAGAGCCTTCGGGCCGAACTTGCTCGAGCCAAGGAGTAGGCCAGAAGGAGTGATGCGGCTGCTTTAAGGGCGGCCGAAGAGCTAGAAGCCGAAAGGGCTGCACACTGCCGAAGCAGGGAGGAGATGGCCGAAATGGCCGTGAAGTTGAAAGATGCTACCGACCGCAATGAGGTTCTCGAAAAGGAACGCCTAGCGGAGCAAGAAGACCGGAGGAAGGTCACCGCCGAAGCCAAGGATGCCCATTCTGCAATGCGGGCTATAAAGGAGGAGCTGCGCCAGGCCGTGGACATTGTGGCTGGCAAGCCCTTTCTGCTGCGCCGGAGGTTTACAGATCCAAAGTATGCTCAGCTTGGCCAGCTGTGGGGTCTGAAGGATCCTTATATGGATTTAGCGGCGAAAAGCGGCAGATGCCGCCAGTACTTCCGAAGTCAGAAGGATCACAAGACGGAAGAGCTATTTTGGTCTCAATTCCATAGTCCGGAACGTTCACTTCCGCTGACCTATCGGTTGGCCGAGTGGGCTGAGCTCAATAGATTGTCCGGACTTGCCATGACGGATATCGTGGCTCATGTCTGGCCGGATAGGCCCAAGCCGAAGAGTTATTTTGGCTTATTGCAGCAATTCCTTGGGGCGGTGCCGCATATCAACGCGATGAAGCGGTCGGCCTGCATAGAGGGTGCACGGATGGCCCTCGCCCGTGTGAAGACATATTGGACGGAGATGGATGCCACCGCTGTTGCGACCCAGGGTTCGGACGAGAGCCGGTTACCCGCCGAGCACTATTTTGGGGAAGTTCTGCGTGGTGCTCGTGAAATAGAGTCGCAATGCTAAAAAAATGTCATGTTCAAATGAACTTTATGGTTTGTAAAACGATGTTTATGATGTAAGCGCTTTTTGTACTTGTGCGTTCAAGTATTGAAATATCTCTGTGCGGCCGCTTATGTATACGTGTGTATAACCCGAAGATGGCGATCGTCGGTTTCAGCCTCCACGCACAA
The DNA here is from genome assembly GCA_021437245.1 of Aegilops speltoides. Taxonomy (NCBI): domain Eukaryota; kingdom Viridiplantae; phylum Streptophyta; class Magnoliopsida; order Poales; family Poaceae; genus Aegilops; species Aegilops speltoides. The sequence goes on from CM038147.1 coordinate 477,208,600, forward strand.
GGTGCGGGGTGTTTGCAAAAATAGCGATTTTCACACTTAATCGGACGCCTCGGTCCTATGAAGGAGGTGGTAGCATAGCAAACGAGGCAACCGGACTATAATGCTTTATCACTTTCACTTAGCCATAGGAGTTCGAGGTGGGGCTACGATATAGCCCCTAGGGGCACCGCGCTCCGAATTGGGCGCAGATGTGCCTAACCGGAAATGGTCCTTCGTCAAAGTGGAGGAATTCTAAACATTCCGGTAGTCGATCGAGTGGTTGATCAGTCTCGCAGTATCATGACAACAATTTTCGCTTTCATCGAGGTGCTCGCCCGCCGAACCGGGCACAATCGCAGCAGCTTCTCCGGTGCGCGTTAGCCGATGATACGGAACGTAAAGGCGAAAAACAGGAGCTGGGCAAACCCAACATTTGACTAAAGACATGATTTGGAGCTGATGCATATAAGGCCTAACTCGAGACGCCGAACACTCCCTGAGGTGTTCGGTCTTTATGATGACGGGCATATCAATGCCCTAAGCCCCTAGTGTCCAGGTACACGCAAGGTCCTCTGACGCGGTCGATCCAAAACGTCAGCCTCCTCTCTGGTTATGATGAGAAACCATGGGATGTATAGCAACAAGAGATAGTAAAAAAGGTTTACGCAGGGTCTTAATCTGAAAAGAATCCTTGCAACGGGTCACTACTGCACATCTGCGCCTGTGTCTCCGTTGTGCTGTATCCTGGATGGGTGTAACACGCTGTTCATCTGTAAAAGAGAGGAACTTAGTTTGAAAAGTAATCGTGCAAAAAATGAATTAAAAATCGAAATATGAATGAATAAATAAAGCTGAGCTTATATTAGCTCATACGCACAGCCCTTGTAAAGGTGTGCGCTAGGGAGCCCCTAGCTTATTTATGCCGGACTCGTCTAGCCGTGTCCGGGTCTTGAACGACCTTTTAATGAGATGATGCCACGTGGACCGGCATTTTAAGTGTAAGAGACGCGTGAGTGTGGTATTGCATTAAAGCGGATAAAAGCTTCACGTCCCAATAGTGCTTGATGGCTACTTTTGAATGGGGCGACATGAAAGATTAGCTTTTGCGTCGGAAGTTGTCGGGTGACCCAACACAACTTTTAGTAGTAAGGAGCCCGTGCACTTGGCGTAAGGGCCTGGCGTCACTCCTTTGAAGGAAGTGCGGCTATGTCGAATTTTAGTAAGGTCTATCCCAACTTGCGGATTGTGTCCGGATATAGCATGTTTAAATCGCTGTCGCCATCCATCAGGACTTGTGTAAATTGTAGTCCGTCGATTATAGGATTCAATATCAGAGCAGTCCATCCTGTTTTCGAATACTTCTGGAATAGTCCAGGTGGTCGAAAGTGATTGGTTTTGACATCCAATCTCGAGGTTCCGCTGGGGTGGACCGTGCGACACCTACTTTGGCGGGTGCCGCATTGTTGTTCAGTATTATCACATGAAGTGAGTTAACTATTTTGACTTCTTGTGGGAGAGTCTTTTGTTTTTCGGCGCTCTGCTGGTGGGGTACGTCGTCATCCTCGCTTGGCGCGTCGAGCCCCTTATGTTCGGCGTTGAGTTGGCCGGACTGTTTGAAGACCCAACAATCTCGGTGGGTGCGGTTTGCAGGCTTCCCGGAAGTACTGTGGATTTGACATATCCGATCCAAAATTTTGTTGAGGTTGGATAGCTCGTCGCTGCTGTCCTTAAGAGGCAGTGTTTTATTGTTCGGCCGCGAGCTTTTGAATCCGGTGTTGACCGCCGTGTTCTTTGTGTTTTTTTCTTTATTTCGGCATTGGTCCTTTCTGCGCCATGATTTTCTGTTTCCATCTCTTATCTCGGATGTACTCGGGTCGCTGGTGCTGCATCTTGCTAGCCAGCTGTCTTCCCCCGCGCAAAAGCGGGTCATAAGGCTTGTTAATGCAGCCATTGTTCTCGGCTTCTCTTGGCCGAGGTGTCTGGCGAGCCATTCGTCTCGGACATTATGTTTAAAAGCTGCTAAGGCTTCGGCGTCCGGACAGTCGACTATCTGGTTCTTTTGGTAAGGAACTTGTTCCAGAATTTATGCTTGACTCTCGGGCTGTTGGGTTATGTGACTTAAATCGTCTGCATCCGGAGGGCGGACATAAGTCCCCTGAAAATTTGCTCTAAACACGTCCTCGAGCTCTTCCCAACTTCCAATGGTGTTTTCTGGGAGGCTTTTGAGCCAATGCCGAGCTGGCCCTTTGAGCTCGAGGGGTAGATATTTTATGGCGTGGAGATCGTCTCCTCTAGCCATGTGTATGTGCAGATGTAATCCTCAATCCGACTCCGGGTCCATTGTTCCGTCAGATGCCTCTATGTTTACGGGCTTGAATCCGCTGGAATTCATGATCCAAAGACCTCATCGGTGAAACATAGTGGGTGTGCGGCGCCAGATTTAGCGCGGCCGTTATCTTCAACATGCGGCGGTTGTGTTGCTTCTTGGGGCCCTCTTTTGGCCCGTAAATGGACTGACCGCCATCTGCTTTACGAGGATCATGTGTCGGCTTGTGTGCGGCGTCGCTTGTCGCTTTTGGCACATCATCTGTCGTCTATCCGCCAGGCGGCCTCTTTGCTTTTTGACTGTGGGGGCTCTATGGCCTCCACGTCGAATTCTGGCAGCAACTTGCGCTTCGGGTAGCTCTTTGTTTGGTTGCCATTGCCATATTTGTCCGTGGTCTTGAGTACTTTGCTCCACCTCATTATGAGTATGTCTTCTGCTGTTTTGAGCTTCCGTTTTTCCTTCTTCAGACTTCTTGCAGTGGCGACAAGTCTTTTGTGAAGGTTCTTATGCTCCGGTGGTGTGTCCGGTCTGAGATCGTCTGGACTGTTGTTTTCGCCGGGCATGGATTGATTATCCGATTCGGCCCTGTTCGGATGGTTGCTTGGTTGCATGTTCGCTGCCCATCGGTTTGCCTCGCTATATTGCTGGGTCATTAGGAGTGCTGTTTTTGTCGGCGGGACTTAGGGCGGCGTCTGCGTCGCCGTTTTGGTTGTTTGTCGGCGGAATTATCCTTTGTCGCGTCCTGTTGTTCCTCGTTATCGCTTCCTTTTGGGGTGTCCACCATATATACATCATGGGTTGGGGTGGCCTTCCAGTGCTCGGTAGGCGCTGGATCTTGGTAGTCTCCGGCATCGCCGTCCATACCGTCGATGTCTTTGGAGTCGTAGTCTAGCATGTCGGTTAGATCGTCGACAGTGGCTATAAAGTGGGTGGTGGGTGGGGTTTGAATTTCTTCGTCGTCCGCATCCCAACCATCCTAACCGCAGTCCGGCTAGGGCTCTCCTGATAACGAGAGATGCTTTAGCGAAATCAGGATGTCGCCAAAGGGTGAGTGCTTAAAGATGTCCGTGGTGGTGAACTCCATGATCGGCGCCCAATCGGATTCGATTGGTAGGGGCGCAGGAGGTTCGGAGTCCGGCAAGGAGTCCGACACCTCGGACTCACGAGCTTTATAAGGGACAAGGTCAGTATTCGGCTCCATCACCGTAGAGGTTGCAGCTCCCGAGGCGGTGTCCAGCCACCTGTCCTCGATCTGCGTGGTCGGCTCTGAACTATAGGTCGGAGCGGATTCGTGTGCGGCCTCCAAGGTTCTGTCCGGTAGCAGAGCTAAATGATGCCCATCGTGACAGTGAGGCACGCTCGGCTGTGGCTCGAATCCATCGAAGATCAAATCTCCGTGGATGTCAGCCGTGAAGTTTAGGCTTCCAAATCGACTCGATGGCGGGCGTAGCTGATCTGCTCCAGATGGCCAAGTGAATTGGCCCCAGCAGCAAAGCCGCCGATACAAAAATCTGTCCGAGGAGAAAAGTCTCACCCGACGGCGTTGTTGTTGATTGAAAAGCCATCAAGCCTATCGGTGGCGCACACGAGGAACTCTCAATGAAAGCACCAATGTCGGTGTCAAAACCGCGGATCTCGGTAGGGGGTCCCAATGTGCGCCTAGGCGGATGGTAACAGGAGACAAGGGACACGATGTTTTACCTGTGTTGGGCCCTCTCGATGGAGGTAAAACACTACTCCCGCTGATTGATATTGATGATATGGGTAGTACAAGAGTGGATCTTCCACGAGATCAAGGAGGCTAAACCCTAGAAGCTAGCCTATGGTATGATTGTTGTAATGGTTATGTGTCCTACGGACTAAAACCCTCTGGTTTATATAGACACCGGAGAGGGCTAGGGTTACACAGAGTCGGTTACAATGGTAGGAGATCTACATATCCATATCGCCAAGCTTGCCTTCCACGCCAAGGAAAGTCCCATCCGGACACGGGACGAAGTCTTCAATCTTGTATCTTCATAGTCTTGGAGTCCGGCTGACGATGATAGTCCGGCTATCCGGACACCCCATAGTACGGGACTCCCTCTATCGCGCTGTATTTATGCGCAGGTGTCTAAGGATCCGGCAGCCGACCATTCCGTTGAAGTTGCCGAACTAAGGAGGCAGATTGGAGTTATTGATGCCGATATCACATTGGTGAACGAGCGGCTTAACGAGTCACAAGGTATGTGCTCTACTTTCCTTATTATTTTTTATAGGAAAAATTGATAGGAGCATACCATTGATGCGATATGCTTGGACTGCAGACGGTGTTGCTGCCGTGGAAGCCCTGAGGGCGGAACTTGCCCTAGCCAAGGAACAGGCCCGAGCGAGCAATGCGGCTGCCCTAAAGGCGGCCGAAGAGTTGAGAGCCGAATAGGCTGCTCATTGCCGAAGCGAAGACAAAATAGCCGAAATGGCTGTGGGGCTGGAAAATGCCGCCAACCGGTATGAGCTTCTTGAAAAAGAAAATTAGGTGAATAAGGCTGACCTGAAGAAGGCCCTTGATGCGGCCAAGGAGGCGCGTTCCGACATTAGGGATGCGCGGGAGGAGCTTCGACAGGCCGGAGAAATCGCGGCTGGAAACCCTTATTTGTTGCGGATGAAGTTTTTGGATCCAAAGTATGCTCCTCTGGACCGACGCTGGAGCCCTGTAGACGCGTATGCGGATTTGGTGAAGAGTACGGCGGATGCGGCCAAGTTTTTCGAGGATCAAAAAGATAATGAAGTGGAGAAGTTGTTCTGGTCGCAATTCAGCGCTCCGACGCGCCCATTGCCATTGAGTGAGAGGATGGCTGCTGTAGCCGAGCTCCATAGGCTGTCCGGCCTTGCAATGCGGTCTGTGATAGACCACCTATGGCCGAAGGAGCCTATGTCGGACAGTTATTTTGGTTTAGTGCAACAATTCCTTGGTTCCATATCGCAGACGGATGCCCTGAAGAGGTCGGTGTGCATAGAGGGTGCACGGATGGCTCTTGCCCGTGTTAAAGCATATTGGACAGATATGGAGGCCGCCATCATTGCAACCCAGAATCCGGCGGGAGGCCAGGATCCGGCCGAGCACTACTTGGAGCAAGTGACAGAAGGTGCTCGCTTAATAGAGGCTCAGTGCTCGAAGAATGTCATGTTCGAGTGACAGATCATTTCATTGTAAAAACAATGCTTTTTTAATTATGAAGGCTATGTTTATACTTTTTGCCCGAAAGTGTTATTGTGCCTCCTGTGCGGCCGTTTTATGTATATGTGTAATCTGAAAGTTAGCAGTCGTTGGCTTCAGCCCCCACGCATACAATGCGGGGGTGTTCGCGAAAAATATGCGTAATCACACTTGATCCAACATCTTGGTCCATTAAGGAGGTGATCGCACGTCGAACTAGGCAACCGGACTATATAGCTATAACACTTTCACTTAGCCAAAGGAGTTTGACGGTGGGGCTACTATGTAGCCCCGGGTACCTTTGCATGCATCCGAATACGGGCGTGTGTGTACATGACCGGGAAATGGTCCTTCGTTAATGCGGAGGAATCCTAAAGATTCTGATGAGTCTTCGAGTGGTTGAACAGTCTCTCGCTATATCATGGCGTCGGGCCGGCTTTCTCTCGAGGTGCTCATCCGAATAACCGAGGCACAATCGTAGTAGTTCTCCTTTGGCGCCTTAGCCGATAAGAATGGAACATAAGGCGACAAACCCGGAGCCGCAAACCCAACATTTGACCGAAGACATGATTCGGAGCTGATGCATATAAGGCCAAACTCGCGACGCCGAACACTCCCGAAGGTATTCGGACTTGATAACATATACCGGGCTGAGTAACGCCCTTTATTATGAACCCTGTATTTCCAGGTACGTGCATTAGTCTGTTGTGGTGAAATGCCAATAACGGCAGTATCCTCTGTGGGTGTAGTTCCCATGGGATGTGTAAACAACAAGAGACAATAAAAAGGTTTACACAGGGGCTTAATCTAAAGAGAAACCTTTGAGCGGGGCCCTGCTGCACATCTGCGCCTTTATCTCCGTTGTGCCATGTCCTGGGAGGGTATCACATGAATGGTGTCTGTAAAAGAAAAACTCATATAGAAGAGTATGACATAAGCGTGTGAGGAGTTGGCTATCACCAATGGATAGTAAAAGTGAAACACATTGGCCTGTTAATAAGGTCAAGCCAAGAGTTGGGCTTTATTAAATATCTGTAGCCCCTGGTGTCTGCTATGGGATTACATGCGAGGCACCCAGCTCGGGTTTATCTGGGCTGTCGGACTCGTCTGACCGTGTCCGTGGTCTTAACGACCGATCATGCGTTCTTGTATTAGAGGCCGCTTAGAGTCCGGCTGCTGGAGCTATCGCATACTCTTCGACGCGTAAGGAACGTTCTGTACTTCCTTTAACGATGATGACACCGCGTGGACCGGGCATCTTGAGTTTAAGGTAGGCGTAGTGCGGTACTGCGTTGAAGCGGGCGAAGGTCGTTCTCCCGAGCAAGGCATGATAACCACTTTGGAGGGGGGCGATGGCAAAGAGTAGTTCTTCGCTTATGAAGTTTCCTGGGGAGCCGAATATTACCTCTAGTACGAGGGAGCCCCTGCAGTGGGCTTCGACGCCTGGTATCACCCCTTCAAAGGTGGTGTTACTTTGGCTGATTCTGGATGAGTCTATCCCCATCCTGCGGACAGTGTCCTGGTATATTAGGTTAAGACTACTGCCGCCGTCCATGAGGACGCGAGTGAGATGGTATCCATCGATTATTGGGTCAAGCACCAAGGCAGCTGATCCTCCGTGCCGCATACTAGTCGGGTAGTCCCTGTGATCAAAGGTGATCGGGCAGGCCGACCAGCGGTTAAGCTTGGGGGCGACGGGCTCAGAGGCAGGCGTCTCGAAAAGGCTTCGCGCCTTCTCGTGGATATGTGAGTCACGTGGATCATGTTTACTGTTTTTACCTCTGGTGGGAATTTGTTCTGTCCCCCAGTGTTCGGCTGGCAAGGCTCATCCTCGTCTTCACTTGGTGTTTCCCTTCCCTTGTGTTCGGCATTTAATTTGTCAGCCTGCTTAAAGACCCAACATTCTCTGTGAGTGTGGTTTGCAGGTTTTTCGGGGGTGCCATGAATTTGGCACAGTCTGTCCAGGACTTTGTTTAGGCCGGACGGTCCCTCTTTGCTGCCTTTAAATGGCTTCTTTTGTTGACCGGGGTCGAGAGCCCCTGAATCCGGCGTTGACCATTGTGTTGTCTGGACTTTCTTCCTTGTTTTAACATTTGTTTTTATTGCACCGTGGCTTCCCGTTGCCATCCCTGATTTCGGATGTACTTGGGTCGCTGGTGCCTCTACGGGCCAACTAGCTATCTTCACCTGCGCAAAAGCGGGTCATAAGGCTTGTTAAGGCTACCATTGTCCTCGACTTTTCTTGGCCGAGGTGTCTGGCGAGCCACTCGTCCCGGATGCTGTGTTTGAAGGCCGCTAAGGCTTCGGCATCCGGACAATCGACAATTTGATTCTTCTTAGTGAGGAATCTGTTCCAAAGCTTGCGGGCGTACTCTCCGGGCTGTTGAATTATGTGACTTAAATCGTCCGTGTCCGGAGGCCGGACATAGGTCCCTTGAAAATTGGCCCTGAAAGCATCCTCGAGTTCCTCCCAACTTCCGATTGAATTTTCGGGGAGGCTTTTCAACCAGTGTCGAGCTGGTCCCTTCAACTTGAGGGGAAGGTATTTGATGGCGTGGAGGTCGTCCCCACGAGCCATGTGGATAGGCAGGATGAAATCCTCAATCCATTCCCTGGGGTCTATTGTTCCGTCATATGCCTCTATGTTCACAGGTTTAAAACCCTGTGGGAATTTGTGGTCCAGTACCTCTTCGGTGAAGCACAGAGGGTGAGCAGCCCCTCTGGATCTGGACGTGTTGTGGCATGCCATCGGCTGTTGTTGTGTCCGGTGCTGATTCCGAACTGGTACTCGATCAGTCTGATCGTGTTGGTGACCATAGTCCTGCGCTGGGACGTGTCCTCTAGATCCATACATTGACCTGGTCGCGCCGACCTTTTTATCCAGGAGCTCACGTAAATCGTGTGTGGCGTCGGTAGCTGATCTATTGCGGTTACGAAGTGGTTGGTCCGGCCTCCTGGCCGTATTGTTCTTCGGTGGAACAGCCTCATCATCAAATTCTAGCAGCAGCTTGCGTTTTGGATAGCTCTTTGTGTGGCGATTGTTGCCGTACTTTTCTTCAGTGTCTAGCACTTTATTCCATCTGCGATTGAGCGTTTCCTGTGCGGCCTTAAGCCTTTGCTTCTGCTTCTTTAGACTTCTCGCAGTGGCCATGAGCCTTCTGTGGAGGTTATCTCATTCCAAACGTGTTTCCGGGATGATGAATGCATCGTCGTCCGGACTATGCTCTTGTCCTGGGGCAGTTTGATGAGTTCGTCCCTCGGGATCATTGTGATCGAGCATCTGCTCCGGGCCGTGTTCGGCGTGACCTGGCTCATCCTGCTCCATTGCGGGGTCCATATGGTCGTTGTTGCCCTTGGAGTTGACTGGGGTGTCGATCTTTCTAGCGTTGTTATCGCTATTTTTACTGTTGCTGGACTTGGAGCGGCGTCTGCGCCGTCGTTTTGGCTTTTGTCCAGCGGTTTTATCCTCCGGTTTGTCGCCGTCGTCCTCCTTAAGCGTATCCACCATGTATATATCGTATGATGAGGTGGCAATCCAGCGCCACGTTGGTGGTGGTTCTGGATCGTCTCCTGCACCGACGTCCATACCGTCGGTGTCGGTGTCAAAACCGGCGGATCTCGGGTAGGGGGTCCCGAACTGTGCGTCTAGGCGGATGGTAACAAGAGATGAGGGACACGGTATTTTTACCCAGGTTCGGGCCCTCTTGATGGAGGTAAAACCCTACGTCCTGCTTGATTAATATTGATGATATGGGTAGTACAAGAGTGGATCTACCACGAGATCAAGGAGGCTAAACCCTAGAAGCTAGCCTATGGTATGATTGTTGTAATGTATGTTGTCCTCTGGACTAAAGCCCTCCGGTTTATATAGACACGGAGGAGGCTAGGGTTACACAGAGTCGGTTACAATGGTAGGAGATCTACATATCCAGATTGCCAAGCTTGCCTTCCACGCCAAGGAAAGTCCCATCCGGACACGGGACGGAGTCTTCAATCTTGTATCTTCGTAGTCTTGGAGTCCGCGACGATGATAGTCCAGCTGTCCGGACACCCCTAATCCAGACTCCTCTCAGAGCTCTTTAACCAGGCTTCAATGACGATAAGTCCAGTAGCGTTTATAGTCTTGGCGTTGCGTAAGGCGGGTTCTCCTTCAAATTCCATGTACCTTCGAGCGATTGTCCGCTTCATCTTGAATACTGTGTTCCTCGGCTTCTATGCCAAATAATGGCCCTCTTCCACGCGTCGCAAGAATGCGAAAAGCCAGGGTGTCTTTTACATTTCACCCCCTAGTTGTGCGAGTCGCCCGCCTATAAAAGGGGCAAGAATCCAGATCCAAACCACACCGTCTTCCTCCCGCGAATACTTCATCGAAGCGCCTTTGACCTAGAAATCCATTCCATCATGGATCGTCGACACGGCTCTTCTTCACGCGCTCCCAGCCCACCGCCGGGGAATTGGAGGAGGTGCTCTGTTTCGCACAATGAGCTAGTGAAGCTCCAAACGGGGGGATTTCTCCCTCCGGCCTTCATGGTCCCAGTCCGGGCCGGACTGGTCACTTATCAAGGTGGGAGGCAGGCGGAGGACACTCCAAGCCCCAATAAGGGGGAGCGAGTATGCCTCGTCCCCTATCTGATAAGGGGACTCGGATTCCCAATACATCCGTTCCTCCGCGGGCTCCTGAAGTTCAACGGACTCCAGCTCCACCACCTTACGCCCGCCTCTGTCCTGCATATCGCGGGCTACGTAGCTCTTTGCGAGCTATTCCTGGGCATTGAGCCCCATTTTGCATTGTGGAAGAGGCTGTCTTGCCTCGTACCCCGTTCTCATGAGGGGTCTATATATCAAGTGGGCGGTGCCAAATATGGCGCATCGCCGGAACCGGATACCTATCCGGTACTCCCAAGAAGGCGTCCGAAGACTGGCCCTTGGAGTGGTTTTATATTGAGACGCCCGCTGCTGCGGACCAGACGGATCGGCCTCCGGAGTTTAGTGCTGCTCCCTTGAAGAAACGCCTCCTGGCGCTCATGAGCCCCGATTGGAGGAAGACAAGAGCGTCCATTACTTGATGGGCCGAATAAGATTAATGGCCCATTCCGGCTTGACCATGATCGGAGTCATGGCGATATGCATCAAGCGAGGGGTACAACCGTTGCAATACAGAGGCCGCCCCATGTGGGATTTCAATGGGGAAGACGATGCCACCCGGCACGGCCGCAAAGGGCCGGATTCGACCGAGGATCTGGTGGAGATCCTGTCCGGCCTGTACAAGGGGGAGAAGGAGGACTTCCTTCGAACGAACCCTTTGAATGGGTTTTCCATGACCAACCCTAGAGGATGGGTAAGTGGAGACTTTGAAGGGCTCAGCCCATGCTTTCGAAGTTTAAGCTTCTTACATTATGTCTTCGGCGCAGGATCTATGCCGGACTGTGGAGGACATGGTGAGTCCTGCTCCGCAACCCGAGGATCCAGAAAGATCCCTGGATCTGGCCTCCGAAGAGGACCCAGACATCGAGGTGGAGCTGATCGATGGGGTGTTTTACCAGCTCAGCATAGACAATGCTTTGGTTGCCATCACGGCGGACTACCCCGGACTAAGTCCGGCTTCCCAGGTGACCGCGACCGAAGTCAGGACACCATTATCTCTTCCCCGCCCATTTCTAACCTTCACGAACGATGGTATTTTGCAGGAAGAGCCTTTACGGCAAGAAGCCGAGCCCGCGGCGGCTGACCAACAGAGGCCAGTCCAGACCAGCAGGCGGAAAAGGAGCGCAGTGCGGACGGAAACGTCGCCGCAAAGGTATAGCTTGTATCTGAATTTTCAGAGCAACGTTCCGAGGAAACGCCTGAGTGCTCATGATCTTTGTAGGAGAAAAAGCGCTCGTCGGACTGCAGGCGCAGAAGTTGCCGATCCGACCTACACCGGCCAGGCTCCAGCGCCCGGCCTGGAGGGGGAGGCAAGCGCAAGACACGGGCCGGATCCTTCTCCAACGGAGGACACCGACAGACTGTCCGCCACCAAGTCTGAGGTGGAGAGCGCCATGAACCATAGGCGCCGCCGGACAGTATTTCGTGAAGCGTGCTTTTCCCCTGAGGCATTGGATGCCTTTAACGCAGGGGACACGCATCTCCGTGCTGCTCAAGATGGTTTTACCAGAGCAGTATGTGAAAGACACACGGGTAAGGGAATTTCAATGGTTGTATATACCAGTAGCCCCCGAGACTTAAAGTAGTTATGCTAACTGATTTAAGGATCATTTGAAAACGCAGCACTTACCGAGAAGAACGCCCAGCTGTCTCGGGAGCTGCAAGATTGCAAGGCCCAACTTAAGGTCAAGACTTGTCGCCGCAGGAGGAGACGCAAAGACCCCTCCCGGTAACACATTTTATTAATAAATATAAGCGCCATGCGGTGTGCGCGCAAGTCTAATGATAACATTGCGGTAATTGCGGACAAGATCCGGACAGTAAGCCTTCGCTGCGCCCGACTAAAGGCCGCGAGAGTGTCTTGAATAGGGTTCAGCAGAAAGGAACAAGCTCCAGGATGCCAACGCCAAGCTCGGAGAAGAGCTGAAAGGCGCTCGGGCCGAGCTGTCCGGCTCCGTTAAGGAGAATCAGCGGCTTCGTCGCGGCATTTATGGTAAGTGCTTGAGCGGACCCTTTTGAAAAGAAGAGTTCGGCGAGGAAGCATTTTGACATGATATGTCTTGTAGGTATACTCACGGGTCATCCTGCAGAAGAGATGCCCATATCAACGGGCGATCAACTTCCCGAATTGTTGCAGCTACTCGAACAAGTTCGGCAGGCAATGAGCGGCGTCGTTCAGGCTTTATGGCCAGCCCTCACCCTACCCGAGGGCCTCGGGGAGCTTGCGGAGAAGCTGCAGGGAGTGCGGCAGCGCTTCCGTTTGTGGAAGATTTCGGCTTGCCGTCAAGGTGCCAGGGAGGCTTGGGCCATGGTGAAGACGCGGTACAAGAAGGCGGATCCCAACCACATGGCCGAAGTCGGACCGATGGGGCCCGATGGGAAGGAGATCCCTGTGAGTTTAGTATACAGCCAAGTAGAGTTGGCTGCTAAATTTTCCAAACGGGACTGTAAACTAGACAGCCTATTAGACGGGATTGAGGAGGAATACAATTAGTAAATTTGACAATGTATGTTATCCTTTAAAGTGACATGTGAAATGCCTTCTAGCCGTATTGTAGGTCGTTTGTCTTTGCCGACCTTTTCGCTTCAACCTCGGGACCCTAGAGTCCGGAGTGTGTCCGAATACCTCTTTGGTTAAGAAACAACCGTGGTATGCATGGAGACCAGCGTAGGGGTCATTAGTGCTTTATCGCATAAGTGCCCAACTAGTTATGTTATATTACATGGTTAGTAAGAAACATCTTCTAGGAGAATAGTTCCGTTAAGGGTTCCTTTCTCGGGAGGCATGCCCTAAAGTGCATGTCCGGACTGCAAAGAAAGCGAAGAAACATCCGGGGTAAATAGATAAATAGGTAAAAAGTCATCTTTTAAGTCACCGAATCGAATATTCCCTTAAGAACGCTAGTTTTCGGCTTCACCAGTCGAGGTACACATCCGGTGACCCGGCGGTAATAATCACAGAGGTGCTCCTTTACCTCCTAGCCGAACAATCGGGAACGCAGGGTAAGCATGAGAGCGAGCAACCCAGCTTGGCCAAAACTTAAGTCATATCGATGCATATAATGGCGAGTAAAAGGTACATGTGGAAGCTTGACACATGTGCTGGGTATGAAACCCGTTTAATTGAGCTTCTGTAAAAGAAGCCCCCAGGAATAATGAGTGCGGATGGCACATCATGTGTATGCGAAAAATGCGAAAATAGGCCCGTAAGGGATTTTTAAATAAAAAGGCATAAAAAGAGAAACGAAAGACAGCCGAAGTGTAAAAGTTTGGACTGGGGAAGGGGACGAACTCTTAGTCCGGCGCTAGGCATAGAATCGTCGGAGGCGGGCTGCGTTCCATGGGTTCGGCTCGAGTCGGTTATCTGACGCATTTCGTAGACGGTATGCTCCGCCGGTCAGGACTTGATCGATAATGAAGGGGCCCTCCCATTTGGGCTTGAGCTTGTCCTTTTTCTTGTCCGGCAGGCGCAGAACTAGTTCGCCAACGTTGTAAGTCTTGGCCCGTACTTCTCTGCTTTGATATCTTCGGGCCTGCTGCTGATAAAATGCGGAACGAGCCTTCGCGACGTCACGTTCTTCCTCCAATGTGTCCAAGCTGTCCTGCCGATCAAGCTCGGCCTCTCTTTCCTCATACATGCGCACTCGAGGTGAGTCATGAATAATGTCACAGGGCAAGACTGCCTCTGCGCCGTATACCATAAAAAATGGTGTGAATCCGGCAGTACGGTTAGGCATTGTCCGCAGCCCCCAGAGTACGGAGTCGAGCTCCTCGACCCATTGTGTGTCGGATTTAGTAAGTGACCTCACTAATCTGGGTTTAACGCCGCTCATTATTAGACCATTTGCTCTTTCCACTTGACCGTTGGTTTGAGGGTGATAAACTGAAGCGTAGTCGAGCTTGATGCCCATATTTTTGCACCATGACTTAACCTCGTCGGCTGTGAAGTTCGTGCCATTGTCGGTGATGATTTGTGGGGACTCAGAACGGTGTATCACCCCTGATATAAAGTCTATCACTGGTCCAGACTCTGCCGTTTTGACCGGTTTGGCCTCTATCCATTTGGTGAATTTATCCACCATGACCAATAGGTACCTTTGCTTGTGGGTTCCCCCTTTAAGGGGTCCAACCATGTCAAGCCCCTGCACCATGAACGCCGGGTAATGGGTATGGTTTTGAGGCGGTGGGTGGCATATGGCTCTGATTAGCAAAGAGGTGACAACCAACGCATTGCTGGACCAAGTCCTGCGCGTCTGCCCGGGCCGTCGGCCAATAAAATCCTGTACGGAATGCCTTTCCTACAAGGGCCCGGGCTGCTGCGTGGTGTCCGCCAAGTCCGGCATGAATTTCAGCCAGGAGGTTGCGCCCTTCCTCTTCGGAGATACACCTCTGAAGGACTCCGGTTGTACTTTTCTTACAAAGTTCTCCCTCATGGACCTTGTAGGCCTTCGATCGCCGGACTATGCAGCGGGCCTCGTTTTGGTCTTCGGGAAGTTCCTGCCTAAGTAAGTAGGCTAGGAAAGGTTCTGTCCACGCGGCGATTACCGCCATTATGACGTGGGCTGAAGGTGTTATGTCATCTGCCGAATCACCGGTTGGTGCAGTTTTCTCCGGTTTGTCACTACCGGGCTCCTCTTCCCATAGTACGGATGGCTTGAAGAGCCGTTCCAGGAAGATATTTGGAGGGACAGCATCACGTTTCGCACCGATGCGTGCCAGTACATCGGCCGCTTGGTTATTATCTCGAGCTATGTGATGGAATTCAAGTCCTTCAAACCGAGCGAACATTTTTAGGACAGCGTTGCGATATGCTGCCATTTTCGGATCCTTGGCGTCAAAGTCTCCGTTTATTTGGGATATTGCAAGGTTTGAATCGCGCACCTCTAGGCGTTGAATGCCCATGGAGCGCCATCCGGAGACCATGTAACAGGCCTCAGATTCGCTGCATTGTTGGAGTCCGTGTACATTATTTGAAGTACATCTTGGATCAGATCTCCGGTTGGGGACATCAAGACGACGCCTTGCCCCATCCGCCAACATTTTGGAGCCGTCGAAATGCATAGTCCCGTTGGAGTATGCGCCGTACTCTTTAGGGAGTTCGGCTTCGGTCCATTCGGCGACGAAGTCAGCCAAAACTTGTGACTTTATGGCTCGCCGAGGTTTGTAAGTTATGTCGAATGGTAAGAGCTCAATGGCCCATTTGCAATCCTGCCCGTTGCGTCGCGATTATTTATAATGTCATTGAGTGGTACTTCCGAGGCCACTGTTATCGAACACTCTTGAAAGTAGTGCCGGAGCTTTCGGGACGCCATGAACACCGCATATGCTATCTTCTGATAGTGCGGGTAACGGGATTTGCAGGGGGTTAACACAGTGGATACATAATACACTGGTTTTTGAAGAGGAAATTTATGCCCTTCTGTCGCTCGTTCGACGACGAGGACTGCGCTTACAACTTGGTGCGTTGCTGCGATGTATAACAACATTGGTTCGCCCAGAGTGGGCGCAGCCAGGACCGGATTTGTTGCCAATATGGCCTTTATTTCTTCGAGTCCGGCAGTGGCAGCATCCGCCCACAAAGTGTTCGCACGCGCGAGGAGGCGATAGAGGGCAACGCCTTTTCTCCTAGACGGAGATAAAGCGCTTAAGGCTGCCATGCATCCTGTTAATTTTGTATTTGTTTGAGGTCTTTTGGAATATCCAAGCTGATGTGAGCTCGGATTTTAGCCGGATTTGCTTCAATTCCTCTACGGATACAATGAAGCCCAGCAGCTTTCCGGTGATACGCCAAAACGCATTTTTCGGATTCACTTGATGTCATATGCTCTGAGGTTGTCGAATGTGAGCCTTAAATCGTGTACTAGAGTTTCGACGTGCTTTGTTTTGACGACTACATCGTCTACGTATGCCTCGACTGTTTTGCCGATCTGGGTGGCCAGACATGTTTGAATCATGTGCTGATATGTTGCGCCGGCATTTTTAAGTCCGAAGGGCATCGTGTTGAAGCAGAATGGTCCATATGGAGTGATGAATGCCGTTGCGGCTTGGTCTGCTTCCGCCATCTTGATTTGATGATAGCCAGGGTATGCGTCCAGGAAGCACAACGAATCGTGCCCTGCTGTAGCATCGATAATTTGGTCGATGCGGGGGAGAGGGAAGGGATCCTTTGGGCAAGCCTTATTTAGGTCTTTAAAATCGACACAGAGGCGCCAGGATTTATCCTTCTTTGGTACCATCACCAGATTTGCTAGCCAGTCCGGATGTTTGATATCTCTAATGAATCCGGCTTCCAATAGTTTGGCTAGCTCTTCTCCCATTGCCTGTCTTTTGGGTTGGAAAATCGTCAAGAGCCTGTTTGGTGGCTTATATCCTTTAGGATGTTTAGGCTGTGTTCTGCCAACCTGCGTGGGATTCCGGGCATGTCCGAAGGATGCCAGGCGAAGATATCCCAATTTTCCCGAAGGAATTCGCATAGTGCGGCGTCTACTTCGGGGTTCAATTGTGCCCCAATGGAGGCCGTCTTTTCTGGGTCCGTTGGATGGACCTGGAATTTTATTATCTCATCTGCTGGTTTGAAGGAGGTGGACTTGGATCTTTTATCGAGTATCACATCGTCCCTGTTCACCGTAGAGCGCAGCGTGGTGAGTTCTTCTGCCGCTAAGGCTTCGGATAGTGCCTCGAGGGCTAGTGCGGCTGTCTTGTTTTTGGCGCGGAGTGCTATGTCCGGATCACTAGCGAGAGTGATTATTCCTTTGGGCCGAGCATTTTGAGCTTCATGTACCCGTAATGAGGTAATTGCTTGAAAATTGTGAATGCCTCTCGTCCTAATATGGCGTGATACCCGCTGCTGAGCGGTGCCACCGAACGTGACTTCTTCGGATCTGTAATTGTCGGAGAGCCGAACACCACATCGAGTGTGATTTTTCCGGTGCAGCCCGCTTCCGGCTAGGGATTATTCCTCTAAAGGTTGTGCTGCTTGCCGACTCGTCTGGCCAATCGATTTCCATTTTTCGCAGAGTTTCCTCGTAAATGAGGTTTAGTCCGCTGCCGCCATCCATGAGGACTTTTGTCAGTCGAAAGCCGTCCACTATGGGACTAAGTACCAGTGCAGCTGGAGCTTTGGTTGTTCGGAATTAGGCTCGTCGCTGGCGTTGAAGGTAATAGCTGTGTCGCTCCATGGATTTGCGGTTGCTACTTGGTAGACTTCGGCGAGTCCGCGGATTGTTCGCTTTCGCATATTGTTTGATGCGAAGGTCTCGAAGACTGTTGATACCGTGCTGGTATTGTTGGAGTGGTTTCCCGGAGCTAGAAGCTCCTCGCCACTTTTGGCCACCTGTCTTAATATCCAACATGCTCGAAGGCTATGTGTTGGGACGGCTCCCTCTGTACTATGAAGCTTACAGGGTCCATTGAGCCATCCCTCCAGTACGGTTCCGTTTCCCTTATTGAGTTTTTGTTTTTTCGTTTTTGCATCTGGGGCCTGAGTGTGAGGCGCCCTTTTGATGCGGACTGGGTTTGGGGCCAGATTATCCCAAAATTGATTTTCGGTTTTCCGGAAGCTCTCCATCGCACAGTACTTTCGTACAATGGATGCCAGATCGGTGAAGCACGTAATTTTGCGACGATTAATGGCATTTAGTATTCCCTTGTCCGTGCAGTTATTGCAGAAGATTGATATTGCGTTTTCCTCTCGGCAGTCCTTTATCATGTCCATAACCAGGAGGAATCGGCCCGAGAGTGATGTCTTGCTTCAGCAGGCTCTTGCCGTATTAGAGATAGATCGCATATGTCAGGCGGGTGGGTGGAAAAAATCCGGATCCTGCCCATCTTGGGGCTCAAAGGCGAGGGTTTCGAATTCGGAAGCTTGGTTTCTTTGGACACAATCCAGCGAGTCCGTAGCGATGCATGGTTTTAAGTTCAATGCTCGATCGAAGTCCGTCCCTTCGCGGGAATCCGGCACGGAGGGTTCGGGAATCCGGACATGAATTGTTTTCAACACCGGCAAAGAGTTGCCGTATTGCTCCTCTACCACTGCGATGTGGTGGGTGGCCTGGGGAGAGTTAATCTCTCTCAGATCGGTTTTAGGCCCAATCTGGTTGTAGTTCGTAGCGACTCCCAGGGCGGCGATGCGATCCAAGAGCTCGTTAACAGACGAGAGCTCTATTGGGTCCAACTGTTCGGCAGCTTTAGGGCTGACGCGAAGATTGCTTCTGACGACTTGCGAAGTCATTGTCGAAGTGGTGGCCGGACATGCGGTCATAAGAAAACCACCAAGCCGGATAGTTTGGCCGGCGGCTAAGGCCCCTTCGGCGAAAACACCGTCTTTGAAGACGGGTGGAGGCATCCGCTCTATCGGTGACGACACAGAGGAACTCTCAATGAAAGCACCAATGTCGGTGTCAAAACCGGCGGATCTCGGGTAGGGGGTCCCGAACTGTGCGTCTAGGCGGATGGTAACAGGAGACGAGGGACACGGTATTTTACCTGTGTTCGGGCCCTCTTGATGGAGGTAAAACCCTCGCCCCGCTTGATTAATATTGATGATATGGGTAGTACAAGAGTGGATCTACCACGAGATCAAGGAGGCTAAACCCTAGAAGCTAGCCTATGGTATGATTGTTGTAATGTATGTTGTCCTACGGACTAAAGCCCTCCGGTTTATATAGACACGGAGGAGGCTAGGGTTACACAGAGTCGGTTACAATGGTAGGAGATCTACATATCCGTATTGCCAAGCTTGCCTTCCACGCCAAGGAAAGTCCCATCCGGACACGGGACGGAGTCTTCAATCTTGTATCTTCGTAGTCTTGGAGTCTGGCGGACGATGATAGTCCAGCTTTTCGGACACCCCCTAATCCAGGACTCCCTCAGTTGGTATCATCGGAGTCGAAGTCAAGCATGTCTGATACATCATCGACAGTGGCTATGAAGTGGGTGGTGGGTGGGGAATGAATTTCTTCGTCGCCTTCTTCCCCCTTGAGCCGGACATAGTTCGGCCAAGAGTCTCCTGACAAAGAGGGAGACTTTAATGAGTTCAACATGTCGCCAAAGGGCGAGTACTGGAAGATATCCATAGCGGTGAACCCCATTACCGGAGCCCAACCAGATTCGGCGGGCTCGAGGGTGTGCGGACTGGAACCTACAGCCGGACACGAGTCCGGGGGTCCGGTGACATAGGCTTCCTTGGGGGTGAAGCCGGTGCTCGGCTCTATCGCCAATGAGTGTGCGGCCTCCGGGGCGGGTTCCATCCCCCCGTCCTCGGACGACGCGATCCACCCCGGATTTAGGTCCGGAGCTCCTGCAGGTGCGATATCCCGAGTATTGTCAGACAACAGGTCTAAGCCTTGCTCATTGTGACTGTTCGGTGCTCCTGGCGTAGGCCCGAATCCGTCGAAGATCAAGCCTCCGCGGATATCGGCCGTGTAGTTCAAGTTTCCGAATCTGACTTGATGGCTAGGGGCGTAGTTGTCGATCTGCTCCATATGGCCAAGCGAATTGGCCCGTAGTGTGAAGCCACCAAACACGAAGGTCTGTCCGGGGACAAAAGTCTCGCCCTAGACCATGTTGTTGTTGATGATTGAAGGAGCCATCAAGCCTTGCAGCGACGACACAGAGGAACTCTCAATGAAAGCACCAATGTCGGTGTCAAAACCGGCGGATCTCGGGTAGGTGGTCCCGATCTGTGCGTCTAAGGCTAATGGTAACAGGAGGCAAGGAACACGATGTTTTACCCAGGTTCGGGCCCTCTTGATGGAGGTAAAACCCTACTTCCTGCTTGATTGATATTGATGATATGAGTATTACAAGAGTTGATCTACCACGAGATCGTAGAGGCTAAACCCTTGAAGCTAGCCTATGATGATTATGATTGTCCTTCTAAGGACTAAACCCTCCGGTTTATATAGACACCGGAGGGGGCTAGGGTTTACATGGAGTCGGTTACAAAGAAGGAAATATAATATCCGGATCGCCAAGCTTGTCTTCCACGCAAAGGAGAGTCCCATCCGGACACGGGACGAAGTCTTGAGTCTTGTATCTTCACGGTCCAACAGTCCAGCCAAAGTATATAGTCCGGCTGTCCGAATACCCCCTAATCCAGGACTCCCTCGCCCGACACGTAGGCGACACACCGTACGGTGCAGCGCCCACCTCTGGGGCGTTGCACACCTGTCCAACGTGGCAGCCCTGGGCCCGCACCCAAGCAGTGTAGCGCCTCCGAGCTAGGCGCCACACATGTAATGTGCAGCGCCTAGCCCTTAGGCGCTGCACTGCCTGTTACTAGTTGTCCGGGCCCTCCTCCCCCACTCCCCCAACACACCCCCACCCCACACACAGCTCACCCGAGATCTTCCCCGTCTCCCCCTCTCTCCCCCTCTCAAATCCTTCCCCAAATCCTACAAATCTGAAGTTTTTGTCCGTGGATTTCGAACTCCTTCCCTCCCTCAAGGTAATCTTCTCCGATCCCCTTCTTTTAATCCAAGTAATGCTAAAAAATTGGTCATTTTTTGCTAGTTTGGGGAAACCCTAGTTTTGTATGGACCTAGAGATTTGCATTGATATGTGAGATGCTTGTTTGCCAATTTACTATGATTAGGCTTATTAGTATGTTAGGGTTATGGTTAGAGTTATGGTAATGGTTAGGGCCAGGGTTATGGTTAGGGTTATGGTTGTTGTTTCATATATATGTTGGTGCTACGGTTAGGGTTAGGCTTATGGTTGTTGTTTCATATATATGTTAGGGTTTCTATTCCGTGTTAATCTTTGGATTAGTACTCATGGAAGAAATGTTATGTTGTGTTGTTTGAGTGCTTATAGGGATGGGAAGAACATGTGTGTTTGTTCATCATGGGGACAAAGACGCCTTCTTGAAAGGCAATATTGAACCGGACCCGGATAAGGTTGACATGGTGTTTGATAATAGTCCTAGCTATGCGGAGCTTTTGCAACAAGTGAGGAAAGATTTGAATTGGATGGACCCTAGTGATATTGTTGAGTTGGAGGGAAGGCACAATGTAGGTTTTGGAATTCACATCCGTTGGAAGACAATGCGTGTCAACTCGGAGCAACGTTGGGTTGCATACAAGGAGACGGTGGCCGAAGCACTAGACAAGGCTTTTGAGTTATTTGCAACGAAGAATGTTGATTCAAGTTTGCATTTGGACTTGAACCGGAACTCCTCCCCTTTGGTTGCTAGTAGCCCCCCACCCTTGAACCGAGATGAAATTGGTGAACCTCATATGACCCAAGAAGTGAGGCCAACATTGAGCCCTTTTCCAAACAATCAAAATGAAGCTTTGCAAGAGGAGAATGATGAGTATGCGGACGATGACAATGAAGTTGATCTTCATGACAACAATGTGGGTGATCTCGACAAATATCATTTGCAAGAGACAATGGACCATTCCATCCCTTATTCTTGTGGCTATGCATCGGATTCGGATGACGAAGGTCCCGATGAACAAGTTGATGAGGAGGGGTTCACGGCGAAGGAGGCTGAAGGTTTCGAGAAGGTTTTCGGTCGGGATCATCGGACTACATTGTTCAAGGATGTTAGTCTCGCAGATGAAGCCGTGGTAGATGGTGGCCAAGGTATATCTCTTGGGGTTAGGCCAAGCTCTCACCGTGACTTGAATGATGGCAAGAACGGGATTGCTAAAGGGTCTAAGTTACAAACCTTGTTGGAGTTGAAGATGTGGCTCGACAACTACTCGGTTACGCATTATCGTCCACACAAGGTGGTGCACTCGGACATCAAAGTGCTCTACACGGTTGCATGTGCATGTGAAGATGATGAAAAATGTTCGTGGATTGTGCGTGCAAGACCATGGAAAGGAGGTCCCACTTGGCACGTAGTGAGTTGTGTGGCAACTCACATGTGCCGAGGCAAAAGGGTGGATGGCAAGGTTGTGTCCTAAGACCACAGACAACCCACATCCGAGTTCATCACTTATAGGCTCTCCAACTCAATTTCCATACTTCCAACAATGAGCATCCAACATATCATTGACCTTGTGAAAGCCATCTTTCATTACAAGGTGAAGTACGGGAAGGCATGGAAGGCGAAGCAAGCCGCATTTAAGATGTTGTATGGTAGTTGGGAGGAAGCATACAACCAAATCCCTAGATTGTTGTTAGCCATGGCCGCCACAAACCCGAGCATGGTTCATGTGGTCGAGCCTCATGGGCAAAAAACAACGGATCATGACGGAAGGAAAGTCCGGGTATTTGGCCGTGCATTTTGGGTGTTCGAGCAATGCGTGAGGGCTTTTGAACACTATAGGCCGGTTGAGGGAGTCCTGGATTAGGGGGTATACGGACAGCCGGACTCTATACTTTGTCCGGACTATTGGAGCGTGAAGATACAAGACTCAAGACTCTGTCCCGTGTCCGGATGGGACTCTCCTTTGCGTGGAAGACAAGCTTGGAGATCCGGATATTGTATTTCCTTCCTTGTAACCGACTCCATGTAAACCCTAGCCCTCTTCGGTGTCTATATAAACCGGAGAGGTTGGTCCTTAGAAGGCTGATCACAATTACAATCATAATCATCATAGGCTAGCTTCTAGGGTTTAGCCTCTATGATCTCATGGTAGATCTACTCTTGTACTACTCATATCATCAATATTAATCAAGCAGGAAGTAGGGTTTTACCTCCATCGAGAGGGCCCGAACCTGGGTAAACATTGTGTCCCTTGCTTCCTGTTACCACCAGCCTAAGACGCACAGATCGGGACCCCCTACCCGAGATCCGCTGGTTTTGACACCGACATTGGTGCTTTCATTGAGAGTTCCTCTATGTCGCCACTGCGAGGCTTGATGGCGCCTTCAATCGTCAACAACACGGTCCAGTGCAGACTTTTCTCCCGGACAGATCTTCGTGTGTTCGGCCGCCTTTGATCGGGCCAATTTAAGCAGCCATCTGGAGCAGATCGACACCACGCCTCGCCACCGATCGAGTTCGAAACCCTGAACTACACGGCCGATATCCACGGAGACTTGATCTCGACAGATCGGATTCGTGCATGAGCGCCGATACCATCATGATGAGCACGGCCTAGACCTGTTGTCGGACAGTGCTCGGGATATCACCCCTGCAGTAGCCCCAGAGCTAAATCCGGAGCAGACTACATGGCCCAAGGACGGGCGGATGGACCCCACCCCATGGGCCGCACATTCATCGGCAGTAGAGCCGAACACAGGCCTCACCTTTAAGGAAACCTATGACTCCGGACCCCCGGACTCGTATCCGGTTGTAGGTTCCAGTCCGCGCGCTCCCGAGCCCGCCGAGCCTGGTTGGGCTCCGGTAATGGAGTTTACCGCTGCGGATATCTTCCAGCACTCGCCCTTTGGCGACATGTTGAACTCATTAAAGTCTCTCTCTGTCAGGAGGCTCTTGGCCGAACTATGTCCGACTCGAGTGGGAAGCAGGCGACGAAGGAATTCGCTGCCCACCCACCACCCACTTCATTGCCACGGTCGATGATCTAACCGACGTGCTTGACTTCGACTCCGAAGACATCGACGGTATGGACGACGATGCAGGAGAAGTACAGGAACCACCGCTCACAGGATGGTGGACGGCCACCTCCTCATACGATATATATATATATGGTGGACACTCCGAAGGAAACCAATGGCGATGAGGCAACGGAGGATAACCCCTCAGGGAGAAAAACAAAGCATGGGCGTCATCGGCGCCGCTCCAAGCCCCGCCACAGCAATACCGGCCCAGGAGACGAAAACAATCCGGATGGTGCCACAGAGGAATACAACCCTGATCAGCCTGCCTTTGAGCAGGCCGAGCAGGAAGATGAGCAGGTCAGCCTAGACGAACAGGCGACGGACGGATATCCGGAGGAGGACAACTACATGGCCCCCTCCGAAGGCGAGATTAGCCTCGGCGACGATGAGTTCGGCGTGCCTGAGGATCCCGTGGAGCAGGAGCGCTTCAAGCATCGGCTTATGGCCACTGCAAGGAGCCTGAAACAGAAGCAACAACAACTCCTAGCTGATCAAGCCCTGCTCACAGATAGATGGACTGAAGTCCTGGCAGCCGAGGAATACATACTCGAGTGCCACACGGCTGACCGGCCACCCCGTGGCCGGGACAAAACGGCATATCAGCCCGAATACCAGCCCGCACCCCCACGCAAATACACTCCCACCCGGGGCAATAGGCAAGACCTGCAAGATATACTGGAAAACAAAGCAGGACAGCCAAGATCGATCTATGGATCGCGGGGGCGTGCCCTAGCACGCGACGATGACCGTCGCGACGGATACACCATAAAGAAGTCCAGCCAGGCCGAACACGGCCACCCAGACCAATTCGAGCCACATAGCCCGGCACAGAGGTGCCGCACACCCCCTCTGCTTCACCGATGAAGTGATGGATCATGAATTCCTAGAAGGGTTCAAACCCGTAAACATCGAATCATATGATGGCACAACAGACCCCGTAGTATGGATTGAAGATTTCCTTCTCCACATTCACATGGCCCGCGGAGACGATCTACACGCCATCAAGTATCTTCCCCTTAAGCTCAAAGGACCCGCCCGGCACTGGCTAAACAGCCTGCCCGCAAATTCCATTGGCAGTTGGGAAAACCTGGAAGACGCATTCCTCGACAACTTCCAAGGCACATATGTGCGACCACCGGACGCTGATGACTTGAGCCACATTACTCAACAGCCCGGAGAGTCAGCCAGGAAATTCTGGACTCGGCTCCTAACTAAAAAGAACCTAATAGTTGACTGTCCGGACGCCGAAGCCTTGGCGGCCTTTAAGCATAATATCCGTGACGAGTGGCTCACCTGACACCTCGGCCAGGAGAAACCCAAGTCTATGGCAGCTCTCACGACACTAATGACCCGCTTTTGCGCGGGCGAGGATAGCTAGTTGGCTCGCAGCAGCACTACGACACATTCTGGCACGTCGGACATCCGTGACAATAACGGCAAGCCATGGCGCAACAGACACAAGCAACGGAACAACGGCGACAACACCGAAGACACGACAGTCAACGCCGGATTCAGCGGATCCAAATCCGGTCAGCGGAAGAAGCCGTTCAAAAGAAACAATCGAGGACCGCCGATGCGGACCGTGATATGGAATGCTCGTGCCAAATTCATGGCACCCCAGACAAGCCAGCCAACCACACCAATAGAGACTGTTGGGTGTTCAAGCAGGCCGGTAAAATAAACACCAAAAACAAGGACAAGGGGCTGCACAGCAACGATGACGAGGAGCCCCGGCGTCCGAACACAGGGGGACAGAAGAAATTTCCCCCCAGGTGAAAACGGTCAACATGATCTACGCCACTCACATTCCCAAGCGGGAATGGAAGCGAGCACTATGGGACGTCTATGCGATGGAGCCAGTCGCCCCCAAATTCAACCCATGGTCAGCTTGTCCGATCACCTTTGATCGTAGGGATCACCCTACTAGCATCCGTCACGGCGGCTCAGCCGCACTGGTCCTAGACCCAATCATCGATGGATTCCACCTCATGCGAGTTCTTATGGACGGCGGCAGCAGCCTGAACCTGCTTTATCAGGACATAGTGCGCAAAATGGGCATCGACCCTTTAAGGATCAAGCCCGCCAAAACCACCTTTAAAGGTGTAATTCCTGGAGTAGAGGCCCGTTGTATGGGCTCTATAACATTGGAAGTGGTCTTCGGATCTCCGGATAACTTCCGAAGTGAAGAGTTAATCTTCGATATCATCCCTTTCCGTAGTGGTTACCACGCACTGCTCAGACGAACCGCATTCGCTAGATTCAATGCAGTACCACACTATGCATACCTCAATCTCAAGATGCCAGGACCGCGCGGGGTCATAACAGTCAACAGAAATATGGACCGCTCTCTCCGTACAGAAGAGCATACTGCAGCCCTCGCAGCGGAAGTACAATGCGGCCTCCTCCGACAAACCACCAATGCGACGACAACCTCGAGCACCATCAAGCGAGTCCGGAGCACCCCGCAACAGGATCACCAGGCACGCCAAGAGCGTGACTAGCAGTCCGGCCTCCGCTTAAGCCCCATCAAAGCAGCATTCGTGCCATGCGCACACAATTACGCACTCAAAATACCATGGGCACAGGCGGAGGCGCAGCAGTGACTCAGTCAACAGTGCGGTATCACCACAACATACCTTCATAACCATCCCTTTTTACCTTTCAGGAAGGCTTTAGAGCAGCCTCTTCAGAAGAGCTGGATTGTCGGACTTACACAGGAGGCAACATGCTTTGCGCACAAAAGGAAATACCTAGGTGGAATCTGTTCACGATCTTTATACCTGTTTTATATACCTACATGCAGCCTGCCCTTGGATAGTACATGTTAAATAGTCCTATTTACTTCCACTTAAACGCACCCATTGTAAACATACGCTTAAATGTATTATTCATCAATGGGAGATCATATATAGCGTCAGCTTATTATTCTTATTTGAGCATTTTTTTTTTCTTACAAATGTTTATTTAATATTGCATCCGTACACCTTGGTACGGTCAGTTTGACAAGGGCTTCTTATGGCGCCTCATAATACGGCAAAACAAGTCCGAACACTTTCAACAAAGGCGGCACCCGAACTTATAGCACTATATGCATCAGCTCCGAATCACGTCTTGGGTCAATAGTTGGGTTTGGCCGGCTCCCTTGTTTTGGTACCTTATGCTCCGTTATATCGGCTAAGGTAGCGCAGGGAGAACTACTGCGATTGTGTTCCGGTTCTTCCAGACGAGCACCTCAGTAGAGAAAGCCAAAAACTGACCGGCATGATGCGGCGAGAGCTGATCGCTGTTCGAGAGGTCTTAAAATCCTTAAAGATTTTTCCGCTTTAGGAGAGGAATCGTCTTCATCTGATTTAGGCGTATATAGCGCCCCAATTCGGCCTTCCGAATTCTAGGGGCTTCACCGAAATTTAAAATTGTAGACTTCTATGGCTAAGTGAAAGTTATAAAGCCGCCTAGTCCGATTGCCTTGTTCGCTGCGCCGGATACCTCCTTAAGGGACCAAAAATTTGGATAGAGAGTATCCGGGTTTTTCTAGGAACACCCCGGTACTAGTTACGTGGGGGCGGAAGCCGACGACTGGCCTACTTTCAGAATTTTATAAACAGCCGCACAGAAGGTAATATTTTAAATCAAACAGCGCTACATAGCACAAGTAACTTCGTCTTTATATTACAACAACGACAGAGGTACATTTACTCAAGGATTGTGTCGTTGGTACATTCATCGGCCACGAGACGAGTGCCCTTCATAATGTCATCGTAATACTTCTCGGGATAGCGATGCGCCTTGCCCTCCGACGGCCCATCCTTCACCAGCTTCTCCGGATCCAGCTTGCCCCAATGCACCTTCGCGCGGGCAAAGGCCCGACGGGCACTTTCAATGCAAATGGATCACTTGATAACTTCAAGCCGCGGACAGGCATTCACCATCCGCTTGGTCAGGCCGAAGTAGCTAGTGGGCAGGGGCTCACCAGGCCACATCCGGACTATGAAATCTTTCATAGCCACTTCGGCCGCCCTATGGAGTTCGACCAACTGCTTTAGTTGGTCACTCAGAGGCATTGGATGTTCGGCCCCACATACTGGGACCAGAACAGCTTCTCTGTTGAGCTCCCCTCCTTGGCACGGTAGAACTCTGCGGCATATGATACGCTGCGTGGCAGATCTGCGAATGCCCCTGGAGAGCTCCGAATTCGAGTAAGTAAAAGAAACGCCTCCTCCACATGCTTGCTTTGCATAAAGAATGTCTTACCCGCCGCTATCTTTTTGGCCGCCTGGATTTCCTACTGTGCCTTTTCGGCTTCGGCCTTGGCGTCTTTCATACTCGCAAGGGCCTTCGCAAGCTCGGCCTCTTTCATCTTAAGATCATGCTCCACGGACTCGAACTTCTTGCCGAGCTCCTGGAGCTCTTGCTGTACCTCGCCCACTCTAGCATCTTGCTTTTCGCGCTCCTTGCGTTCCAAGGCCGCCTTATCTTCGGCCTCGGACAGCGCTTTCTTCAGAGACGCCACTTCGGTAGTGGCCCCTGTTACAAAATCACGACGCTTTGTTGTTAGAATAACCAATTTTATCTATCCTTCATTATATGAGAGCGGGGAATCACTCACCTTTGTTCTCTTCGAACTGCCTCTTCGTGAGGTCGAGCTCTCCCTGCGCCTGCTCTAGGTCCCGTTTTAGTCCAGCGACCTCGGCTGTGCGGACAGCAGCAGCAAGCAGCATATCCTGTTTATTCACATGCACACTTATTATTAGACTTCCGCGGATTATAATTGACCCTCTGTTTGGCTTTTCTTTCCGAACACCAAACAGAGTATCAGAGGCTACTACCTATTGGGTGGTAATTTCACACATTTTTATTACTTACCTCGAAGCCTGTCAGGAGGCTGGTGCAAGCTTCGGTTAGTCCGCTCTTGGTGGACAAAACCTTCTGAATCACCGCACTCATAAGAGTACGGTGCTCTTCATCCATGGAAGCGCTGCAAAGCGCTTCCAGCAGACAATCTGACGCCTCGGGCGTAACAGAAGTCCTCGTCACGGACAGCTCGCCCTCCCTAACGAGGGGCTCCCCGCCTGAGTCCGGAACCATTGGAGGTTCCGGAACAGTGTTCGGCTGAGAGCCCGTCTTACTGTGGCTCTCCTCGACACGATCCGCGGGGATCCTGAACCCCGCGTATCCGACATCTGGAATTTCGCCTTGGGGCGTCTCCAGAGTCACCTCCCCCCGTTCTGGGAGCCTTCGGGACAACACCTCCGTGTCATCCGCAGGCTGAGAAGTAGTGGCCGTCGGTAGCGAGTTTATCGCTGAATCGCTCAGGTACCCATCCAAAGACGATACCTCAGGATGAACCCTGGCCGGACTGCATATATGTTTGGTGTTATGACAAGACTATGAAGTAAAATCACGATAGAGTGCGGATACTTACGATCGCGCTACGGGCTTCCCCCTGGGCAGCCACCCCTCCTCGCTATGGGCGGCCGTGGCGGAGTAGTCTGGAAGGGACGCCTTTCCCTTCTTGGACATCACAGCCTCCCCCTCTGGGGCGGCTTTCCTCTTTTTCTCCTCCCCAGTGCGGGGAGGCAGAGTTTCTTCTTGCTCCCCCCCCCCCCCCGCCTCCGCAGGAGGAATCTGCCTCCTCATCATCGGACGACGAGGGTATGACGGCCTTGCGCCGGGGGCCTTTCCCGGCCCCCTGGTCCGCCTTCTCAGGCCCCTCATCCTCTCCGGATGGGGCAGCCTCTTCTTCTTATTCCTCCCCTTCGGGGGAGGAGTGTGCCTCGTCGTCTTCGGATGAGGCTTCCGGCACAACCTTACGCCAGAGACCCTTCCTGGTCCTCGGGGCCTTCTTCTCCGGTGCCTTGTAGGGCGCCGGGACTAGCATCTCTGTCAGGAGAGCATCAACTGGGCCTTCTGGCAGCGGAGCCGGACAGTCATTCCGCTCCACTGTCTCCACATAATCCTGATCAAATATTCACAATTACTTAAGACTCCCCCATGAATATATTGGGAAGAATTGAATCCGGTGGTAGTCAGAAAACTCACCGGACGAGGAGGCCGCGCGGCATGAAGTCCACGGTCCTCAGATGTGGGAGGAGGTACTTCGGAGGCCTTGAATAGCGCCTTCCATGTGTCTTTATGCGTCATGTCGTAGAGCCTCCGAAGCGTCTGGTGTTCGGCCGGGACGAACTCCCAGAGATTAAATGCCCGCCTTTGGAATTCGGGGGCCGCCGCCCAGTTGGCGCCGCGCGTCTCGGTGATGTAGAACCACCCCGACTGCCACCCTTTCACGGTCTCCACAAAGGAGCCGTCAAGCCAGGTGACGTTAGGCATCTTGCCTACCATGGCCCCTCTGCACTCCGCTTGCTGGCCGCTCACGATCTTCGGCTTCACGCAGAAGATTTTTAGCCACAAGCCAAACTGAGGCTTGATGTGGAGGAAGGCCTCGCACACGACGATAAACATCGAGATGTTGAGGACGAAATTCGGGGCTAGGTTGTGGAAATCTAGCCCGTAATAGAACATGAGCCCGAAGACGAAGGGATGAAGTGGAAACCCCAGTCCACGGACGAAGTGGGCGAGGAACACGACCCTCTAGTAAGGTTCCGGGGTTGGAATGACCTGCCCTTCGTCTGGTAGCCGGTGCGCGATGTCTGCGGCCAAGTATCCGGCCGCCCAAAGATTTGTGATATGCTTCTCCTTCACGGTGGAAGCCACCCACTTGCCTCCTGCTCCGGACATTTTTGGCTGTGCGGAGAAGGCTTGGACTAGGGCGCTGGAGCTTGAGGAGGCAAGGACGAGCAAGGAAGGAAGAAGGTGTGGGTGAAAATGGGGAACCCTTATCCCTTTATAAAGGCGACGAAAGCGGTGCGCCTCCTCACTTGCCCGTTGAGAATCGCTTACTTCCCAAGCGCCACGATTGATGGTGTGGTGGGATTACCCATACCCGTATTGATGAGAATCCCGTGATAAGGGGACACGATCTCTGCTTTGACAAGACGTGTCAAGGAAACCGCCTCGCAATATGCGCTATGGCTGGTTGTGGGAAAATGGTTCGAATAATGACCCGACCGTAATGACATATCACGTCATCTAAAAAGTTGTCAGCTAAAATATCATTCTCTCTACGGTGGTATGTGAAGATCATTTTGCAGATCTGGACACGGTTTACAAGTTCGATGATTACTTTGGAGTATTCGGAGAAGGAACCCGCCTTGCAATGCCGAAGACAAGACTGCGCGCCGGACTCATTGTCATTGAAGCCTGGTTCACGGGCTACTGAGGGAGTCCTGGATTAGGGGGTATCCGGACAGCCAGACTCTATACTTTGTCCGGACTATTGGAGCGTGAAGATACAAGACTCAAGACTCCGTCCCGTGTCCGGATGGGACTCTCCTTTGCGTGGAAGAAAAAGCTTGGCGATCCTGATATTGTATTTCCTTCCTTGTAACCGACTCCATGTAAACCCTAGCCCTCTCCAGTGTCTATATAAACTGGAGAGGTTAGTCCTTAGAAGGCCGATCACAATTACAATCATAATCATCATAGGCTAGCTTCTAGGGTTTAGCCTCTATGATCTCGTGGTAGATCTACTCTTGTACTACTCATATCATCAATATTAATCAAGCAGGAAGTAGGGTTTTACCTCCATCGAGAGGGCCTGAACCTGGGTAAACATTGTGTCCCTTGCTTCCTGTTACCATCAGCCTAAGACACCCAGACCGGGACCCCCTACCCGAGATCCGCCGGTTTTGACACCGACACCGGTCATCGCCATTGATGGCACGTTCTTGACCGGACAATACAAGGGGACCTTGTTGGTTGCGATAGCAAGTGATGCCAATAACCGGGTGTTGCCATTGGCATTTGCTATGGTTGAGGTGGAGAACAATGACAACTGGGAGTGGTTTTTGCGTCTTTTGAGGACGAAGGTGTTACCCGCTTAGAGGGAAATTTGTGTCATATCGGATCGGCATCCAGGAACTCTTAATGCGGTGGAGATTGACATTCCTGGGCATGCTCCATTGCACCATAGATGGTGCATGAGGCACTTTTGTTCGAACTTCTATAGGGCATGTGGCCTTAAGGAGTTGGCCGATGATCTTCAAGATTGTTGTCTCGCTTTATCTGACAAACGGTTCGACACCTTGTACAACGAATTGCTGGCACACAAGAAACTTGATCCCGGAGGTCAAGACTTTCTCAATAGGCACATTGAACATCGGAACAAGTGGGCATGTGCTTTTGATGAAGACGGTCGGAGATACGGTCAAATGACAAGCAATATGGCCGAATGCTTCAATAAGGTGCTCAAAGGTGCACGTGGATTACCCGTGACGGCAATAGTTCAATACACATTTGCCAAGATGAATGCGTACTTTCTATAGTACTCGATGGAAACAGATGCACAGATAGCGGTTGAGAACAAGCACAAGTACAAGTACAAGTTTCCACCCAAGGTTGATGAATGGTTGGAATTTCAATCGCGGAAGGCGGACTCAAAAGAAGCTATACTATATGACGACGAAGAGTGGAAGTACGAAGTCAAAGAGCCAGGAGGAACCACAAATGATGGCCGCCAACATGGAGGTCGGGCTTTCAAGGTCTCCTTAACACGGTGTGATTTCTCTTGCGGGAGGCCGTTGTTGCTTCATCTCCCATGCTCACACTTGTATACCGCCGGTCGTGTTAGGAATGTGGATGTCAATCACCCCCTCACCATGAGGGAGTCAGAGCTCTCAATCCAGACGGTTAAGAAAACATGGTCTCCCTGCTTTCACCCATACTTTGACCAATCACAATGGCGGGAGTACCATGGAGTTCAACTATGGCCGGATTCGGAGCTGAAGGTTGTTAAACGGGGTAGACGTAAGACAAAGCGTCTTCGAGGCGACATGGATGGATGGGGTCATGGTGGCTGCCGCGAAGCGGGCAACGACCAATTCCAAGAGCCTCGTGAGATCTCCCGTTGTGGGGAATGCAAAGGTCACGACCACAACAAAAGAAAATGTACAAAACCACGAAAAAGGTCCAAGAAAAATGATGCAAGCACAAGTCAACAAGGAGCTACACAAGGTAGCCAACCAAGTGGTAGCCAACAAGTGCCAAGCCAACCAAGTGATAGCCAACTAAGTGGTAGCCAACAAGTGCCAAGGCAACCAAATGGTAGCCAAAGAGGATCTAGGCAACAAAGAGGGAGGCAACTAGGACTTACAAGAGGCCGTGGTGGTGGTAGAGCTCGTGGTGGTGGTCTAGGCCGTGGTGGTGGTAGAGCTCGGGGTGGTGGACTTGGTCGTGATGATGGTCTTGGCCTTGGTGGTGGACTTGGCCGTGGTGATGGTCTTGGCCTTGGTGGTGGTCAAGGGCAAGGTCGTTATAGAGGAATGTTTGGATACCTCGATGGACCATTTCCGTATGTTGCTTACTAATTATAATGTTTCATATGTTCTTGTTTTTCATGTCTTCATGTTGCAATGTAAATGTTCTTCCATTTGTTTTTCATTACTAAATATTTTGTTTCCCTCCTTGTAGGTATGGCGGCTTCTCAACCCAACAAGCCAACAATGAAGGAGGATGGTGAGGATGAGATGGCGGGGTGGTGGGAGAAGGCTGCGAAGAAGTTGAGAGAGGATGACGAAGCCGCACTAAAGAAGAAGAAGGAAGAGGAGCTCAAAAAGAAGAGGGAGGAAAGAATTAGAGCAAGTTTTGAGTGTCGCGCTAGGGAACTAGCGTTGCACAAGTAATGTGAGGACGCACAAAAGAAGCGTCTCGCGGATTTTGAAGAAAGAACCATGAAACTTTGGGCATTCGCAGCTGAAAAAGAGGAGAAGAAGAACAAGATATTCATGGAGAGAGTTGTTAAGGAGGCTCACCTCATAAGGAAAAGGGAGGAGGAAGAGGAAGACGAGAGGAAGAAGAAGAAGGGAAAGGGGCCTTGCTCTACGCAATAGAGCTATGTCATCTCCATAAGGATTGTGGAGTATGAACTACTATGTGTCATGAACTACTATGTCTTTTGGACTCCTCTTCGATTTGGTTGTGAAGTACTATGTGTCATGAACTACTATGTATTATGAAGTACTATGTGTCGTGAAGTACTATGTATTCCCTCCTCAATTTGGTTGTATGAGCTACTCTTCAAGTTGAAGTAGTATGTGTTATGAACTACTATGTGTCGTCAAGTACTTTGTGCATATGTTGTCTTTACAGTTGTTTGCTTGCTATGTGTCAATCCTACTTCACATCATACGCCTATGTGTGCATATGCCAAAAAATTAGCCAAGTCAAAGTGCAATGCCTAGCCAGGAGGCTCCACAATCTACAGTGCAACGCCCAGGAGCTAGGCATTGCACTGCTCAGTGCGGCGCCTCAGGGCTAGGCGTTGCACAAGTCTGTAACTTGAAAAGTTTCTATTGCTCTCTGGATACGTCTTCCCAGGCGTGCAACGCATCAAAGCTAGGCGCTGCACTGCTGCATGTGACGCCTAGCTCTGAGGCATTGCACGCCTGGGAAAACGTATCCAGAGAGCATCAGAAACTTTGCAAATTACAGACTTGTGCAATGCCTAGCCCGGAGGTGCCGCACTGAGCAGTCCAACGCCTAGCTCGTGGGCGTTGCACTGTAGAGTGTGGCGCCTCCTGGCTAGGCATTGCACAAGTCTGTAACTTGCAAAGTTTTTGATGCTCTCTGGATAGCTCTTCCCAGGCGTGCAACACCACAGAGCTAGGCGCTGCACTGCTGCATGTGACGCCTAGCCCTGAGGCGTTGCATGCCTAGGGAGAGCTATCCAGAGAGCATCAGAAACTTTGCAAGTTACAAACTTGTGCAACGCCTAGCACGGAGGCGCCGCACTGAGCAGTCCAACGCCCATTGGCTAGGCGTTGCACTGCTGCATGTGACACCTATCTCGGAGGCGTTGCACACCTATGTACATCTATCCAGAGAGCAACAGAAGTTTGCCTCCAGTTTGGGACCAAAAATTCACTAAGTGTTGGTGTGGCACCTAGCCAGGAGGCGCCACTGCATGCTGCAACGCTGCGTGATGGGCGTTGCAGCATGCTGTGGCGCCTCCCTGCTAGGCGCCACACAAACATTTAGTGTTTTTTTGTCCCTCAAACTGGGTCATTTTCAGGCACAGTTCAACATTTCCTAGAATAAACAGTAATGATCTTTAAGTTCAACAAAGACAGCATTTCCTAGAGTGACCATCACAACAAGTTCAACATTACTAAGACAGAGCTACCACCACTCCAAGTTTAACATTACAAATAGAGGACAATGACTAGTTCCTCGAGCTCTTTTTGGCTCCTCCCCCCTCCTGTTGGCCATCTTCTTCGCCTTCCTAGGAAGAGTAACCCGCTCCGGCTCCGGCTCCGATTCCTCCATGTCATCCACATAGTCATCCAAAGCCGCCATCTGCGAGGTGCCGACCGTCCTTTTGCCTCTTTGGGTGAAGTCTTCAGGTGTGTATTTATTGATTCCCTTCCTAGGCTTTAACTCGTATGCAGACCGAACTTGGTAGGTCCCCAAGATCATATCATCAGGAACCTATTACAACAACAAAAGATATGGAAAAGACCGTGTGTGAGGATAAAGTTAGCAATGCATCAATATTTCAATATATGCTCATGCCATACCTCTTGGGTGACCACACCCACATCCTCATCATCCAAAGGATCACCATGGCCAGAAGTGGGATCTGATGGTGACGCCGACCTAGACCGTTCAGATGATACATACTCGGGGTCATGACAACCAAAAAGGTTTGATAGCCGCCTTAACTTTTGGCCCTGGTGCTGCAACATGCACAAGTGAATGAGCTATCGAACATAGCAACACATCTTAAGTGGTAGTTTGAAGGAGACGTGAACCTTAATGAATGCTCGAAGTGCACCTTCCCCATCGCTTTTCCTAACCGGGGTTGTCTCCAGAATAGTCTCGGTCTCATCAGCTGCTTTCTTGATCTGGGCACCCTATGAACAGAAACGGCATTAACGTGTTAGGGAAGCGAAGATGTGAATAGTGTGAATGGAAAAACAAAAAGGGTAAATACCACAAAGTTCATCATTGGAGCTAAAGGGACTGAGTTGCCTTTCCTGTCTAATGTGTTGTGCTCGTGCTGGGTTAGCTGATCGAAAACGGTGGGATCTTCCAAAATCTCCTCAGCATACGCCGGCTTGCATACCTCCACACGCAGGGGCGGAGCTGGGCCTCGGGTACCCAGGCCCCAGGCCCGGGGCGTGGAAAAATCAGTATGCTATAATTATAAAGGTTTTTTCTCAGCCCCGGGGTGCAGCCCAGTCAAAAGAAGAAGGCCCAAAGCCTTGATGGGCTGTCTTACTAGAAACACACGCACGAGGCAACACCATCCCACGATCTAGCACGCACGAGGCACATGAAACCGCAACGCTGTTGGTCAAAAAAGAGAGAGAGGAAACGCTCGCGTGGCCGCCGTCGAGTCGCATGCACGATCGATCTCCAGCAGCAGTAGGGACTCCAGCGACCGCGCCGCCGTTCGCCTGGCTCCGCCGCCAACCCACCCACTCTCTCCCTGCTCCTGCGCTGTAGGCTGTCGCCCTCGTGTTCATCGTTCGCCTGCGACCCCACGTGGCGCTACTTCAGTGCCGGCTGCGACAGCTTGTAAATTTCTTTGATGCCCTATTTCCCCCTTGATGCTTTCTACTTATCTCTATCATGCTGGCATATTCTTCTATGAGTTGTATCGGTGTACAAGCTGCTTTGAACTGAAATATACCATGTTTCTATGAGTTGTATCATGTTGGCACATTCTTCTATGAGTTGTATCTATGTATGGTTGAACTCAAATTGATGTAATTGCCAATTTCATTTCATATATTGTAGAAAGAGAAGATGCAGAGAAATTTTTCACCTGTGTCCACAACGGGTTGTCTACACCTATAAGTCTCGCAAAGGGCTTTTACCACATCAAAGTGGTAACTTTTAACAATTTTATCAATGATAATTGTTTCACTCGATGTTTATGCCTTCTTTTATGAAATTCGCTTTTGATGTCTTGAAGATGTTAACTCTTCTTCGACCGTTGATGAGGTTATTCGAGGCATTGATGAAGCAAACCATTGATTTGTTACTCTTTTTTTATCACGTAAGTTCTTTTTAGTTTTTGTCATTTTGTATTTATTTTGTTGTATCGCTAAGCATTGAGTTTAAATTCTATTTTTTACATGCAATTGAGCCATATTTTGTATAGGGTATCTTTTGAGGTAGCTAAATGCCTTATGGCCGTTAAGTTTCTCTCACCGTGATTTTTTTTGGGCCCAGGGCTTGCTCCAATCCTGGCTCCGCCACTGTCCACATGGGTACTTCCAAGAAACCATGTGAGATAGTTGTTGAACGCCATCGGGCAGTGCTCATGAAGCTGGGCTCGTTTTCCAGCCTTAGCTTGCTCCACACTAAGTGCGAACTGTACGACATACTTCCTGTGATGCTTGGCCCAATCCTGTATCTTCCGCTGCCTTTTCCTATCCAACCTGCAAGTTAGAAACAGAATATTAGCACCATTGAAACCGCCGAGAAGCTGCTAAGTGCTCAAGGTTAATTATATCTTACACGTGTAACAACTTGTCCGTGTCCTCCCACTCCGGCGGGTGTGGCTGGAACAAACCAAACTGGCGGTACACCCGATGTGGCAGGTGAAGCTCAACCGCCCAGTTGCATATGAGTGGGCACCGCATATGCCAGAGATCCCTATCCCTAATGCACATCGGATTCATCCTAAACTCTATAGGGTTACCAAAACTCTCCCCTCTTCCATACGGCTCCCATTCCACCTGCAAAATAGCATAGAATGCAAAATTGATATCGAGTTACGATAGAAGCATGATAATCACTTATGCAATGTCGAGTCACCTGCTCAGCCATGATCATGTCCAGCTCGCTCTTGTACAACTTGTACATGACCGAGGGATCATCTTTCGTCTCATTTAACACATCCCACTTGTAAGCCCAAGTGGGGAGCCGTAGTGGGTCGTCTTTGTCGTCCCAATCCTCGTACTTCACGGTCTTTGGTCGTCCAACCGGCAAACGCTCCCAACTCCATATGGAAAGTGCGAGCATACAACCACCAATACCTCCAGATGGCCTACAACGGGCTTCGTCCAACTGCACATAAAAGAGAACATGGTTGAATTAACAGCAAGATCGCATTGATAATGTAGCAATGAAGTGAAAAAGAAACAACTTCATACCTGTCTATACAAGTAAGCCAGTGTCGTCGAACCCCAACTCCATTTGCTATCAAAGACGGTCAACGCCTTCAGCCACATCCATGGAACATGCTTGCCTGTGCCATTAGCAAACATAGTCCTGGATATCACGTACCACATGTAGACATGAGCATATGTCTTGACCTCATCCTCATTAGCTTCCTCAGGGAAAGTACCAAAGTGCCATGTAATCCACGTGAAAGGAGCACCGGCAGCGACTCTTTCCTTATTCTTGTCTTCTGCTTCTGGTTCCCGAGGCTCTGGAAGAACCATATCGATAAGGGCATGCATCTGCGCGCGCCACCCATCAGAATCGGTGTTCATACATAGAGGATTCCCCTCGATAGGAAGACCGATGATCATAGCAATGTCCTGGAGCGTCACGGTCATCTTCCCGGTCCGAAGATGGAAACTGTGTGTCTCCGGCCTCCAACGATCAACAAGCGCGGTGATTGCTGCAGCATTGTTGGGTGGCGTCGACCAGCTGACCAATTGAATGAAAGGGAGAAGTCCTGTCTCCCTTACATACGGTATGTATCGCTCATCATAGCGCATCCCCCCAAGGTTGACCCTATGAGACCGAAGCTTCAGAGGTGTAAGCTCCTACAAACAAACAAATCATAAAATTACATATGGGGCATTTTTGTTTGAAATAAACACGAAATTCATAACACCGACCACTTTCATTATTACCCGCTGCTCCACCGACATAGCGTACGACCGGTGTTGTTTGTCCCAGTGATCATCGAGAAGCCAAACCATCCTCACAATTTGAAACAAAGCTTTCTTGTTAACACGGTTATCTTTTGAATACAAAGAAACTAAAGTACACCTACTATATGCAAAATTCAAAGCATATGTATCCAAAGCATTCTTGTCAATACGAATATAATTTCAACACAAATAAACTAAACTAGGCCTACTTCATGCAAGATTCAATACAAATATCTTTTCCATAGAAATAACATGTCAACCTATGTATCCAAACCATATCTTTTCAATAAAATCAACTAAACTAGGGTTGCAAAATTAGGTATCTAATACATGCAAGATTCTAATACATGCAACATTCTAATCTAATCAAATCAAACAAGGGTTCCCCAAAATCTTCAAAATAGCATACATTGTATGGATAGAAAGAAGGGGATCGGAGGAGAGTACCTTCTAGGATGGATTGGTGAAGGAATCCACGGACCAAATCGTCAGATCTGAAGGATTTGGGAGAGGGGATTGAGAGGGGGAGAGGAGAGGGCCGCCGCCGCGTGTTTCTGTAACTGGTGGTGCAATGGGGTGGGTGGGGGAGGAGAGGGCCGCCGCGGCTGGATAAGTCACAGTGTAGCGCCCGACCGCTAGGCGCTGCACATTGCATGTGTGGCGCCTAGCTCGAAGGCGCTGCACTGATGGGTGCGGGCCCAGGGGCTGCCACGGTGGACAGAGGTGCAACACCCCCGAGCTAGGCGCTGCACCGTAGGGTGTGGCGCCTGCGTGTCGGGCGCCACACAAAAAGATCAGCGGCGTGAAATAGTTTTGCGGGCAGTTCATTCTGTGATTTGATTTCGTCCCGAGGTCAAAATTGTCAAATTTGCCGCGAGGCACAATAGCCCACGCCAGTTTTGATATATTTTGGCGAAAGTATGAACATTTTTTAAACACGAGTGAGACGCTGGACGCGCCTCAACCGATCGCCCAATTAGATTTATGTAAATAAAGATAACCGTGTGTTTGTAGAGGCGGAAGGATTTAACTTTTCTAATATTTGAAAGGGCCAAAACGGGGAGCCCGCATATTTTTTTGATTTATTTTAGATTTTTTGGCAATGTTTGTTTAGTAGGAGCAGACTTCTCCGTTCACTATGAGGCGCTTATGGTAACTTCGTAAAATCTTAATATGCTATGCCGACTTAGTCTCTTGGAGATGCTCATATGAATATAATGTGTGTGTGCGTTTATAGGGATGGACGTATTTTTATTTTATTTTTGAAAAGGAGGATATACCCCCGGCATCTTCATCTGGGCGATGCATACAACCATTGTTTTAATTATTCACAAAGTCCTTACAAAGGTAATACATCAGTATCTGAAGGAGGTAATATCATCGGTAGTCATAGAACTTGCGTTTGATGTTCAGTTTGGTGCTAAAACTTCAAAAATACGGATTTATGGTCGTCGAACTTGCATTCTCGTGCAAATACGGTGCTTCCTCCCGTATCCACCCATATGGCATGCCCACATGGCGTGCCAGGCTGGCGGAGGTCCACCTGTCAGTGGCTGGGAGTGCACAAGGCGTTGGGTGACCCTAGCATGATTTTTGCAGAAAACACCCTCACAGTTTATTTAACTACACACAAAAGACAGATTCCCAAGTGTCAATCAATATGATCAAGCAAATGGAGAGTGACCGTTCACCATCGGCGGCCATTGTCGGCGAAATAAAGAGTTTACTCGCCCAGGGTAGAGAGTACTCAGTAGTACATGTGCGTCGTGGTTGTAATACTGTAGCTCATTGCTTAGCTCAGATTGGACATCACCGCATGCGCACGGCTGTTTGGCTTAGATCAGGACCGAGTGAGATTAATTTGCTTCACCGTCATGACTGTAATCCTCAAGGTTAAGCAATAAAATCTCATTTACCCGCCAAAAAAAAAAACTACGCACAGAAGACATAAAATGTAATGAAAAAGGGCTTAGCAGGTGGGGTTTGAACCAACGACCTGGTAATTAAACACTCAAATGTACATCCATCCCATCAGTGCGAGTTGACGCTGAAATACACAACTAAAATTTGTTTATTTATTTATGCCGAAGTTTGTCCAGGCCTACTCAGATAAATAGACCCACATGTCTACCGGGGTAATTTAGGGGTAGGACACTAGTCAGTGAGATACTAACAACGGGTTAGGCTAATTTTGTGGAAAAATGGGTGCAAACAGATTTGACCTCTCAACCTCGAGCATGGAAGGACAGGAGCTAACCACTACACCAAGCAGTATATTTGTAATGGGAAACACTGAATTTTATATTTTGGCCACGACAACTACTCGTATTAAGTTTTTTTTTAGGCCAAATTTCTGATAATTGGTCGGTCACCTTAAATTTTGGTGGTCCCTTGAAAATTTGTGATCACCCAATTTTTTTGTTTAAACAATATAAACTATGTCAAGTATAATATATTTTGTCCGCATACAATATCAGAACGACGCACTTAGCTTAGTGGTAGGGCCTATGGTTCTTTTCCTGTATTGTGAAATATATATTTGTAGGTTGTTCATGCTCATTTAGAAAAAAATAGTCTTGGTGCTGCAACAATGAATTGAACTTGCGATCTTCTATAAGAGTGTAGTCGAGCTAACCACTGTAATAGGAAGCACTTATTTAAATTTTTTGTTGAAATAAAATATATTTAGACATTAAAAATATTTGAATTCAAAATTTTGGGCGAAAAATAGGAATTGCCAAGATATATTGACGCAAATTTTCCTGTCCCTTCTAGAAGAAAAAGAGAATTAAAAAAGTCTCGCAAGTGGAGAAGTTTCATACATTATGGGTTGAACATTATACATTTTGACGCGGTCTTTTATTTTGAATTTCATTTGAAAAAAATTGGCGAAAAAGCCAATATTTTTTGAAAATTGATTTTCTGCGAACCAGGAAAAAAGGGAATCTAGTAAAAACCTACGTCAAATATATAACCAAGTGTATCTCTCTATAGGCATGAATGTGTAGTTGATGCGTGTATATGAGGTTAGGAGTTTGAATCCTTGCGCACTCTTTTTGTTGTCATTTATCCGGCCGCCTCATGCTGACAAGTGGAACCCACACATGTTATTCAGCAGCTTTTACTTAATTAAATATAGGATGAGGAGTGCTTCTGCAAAAAAAAACGTGTTGCCCGAGCTGTTCAGTCACTGACAATGGGTCACAGCAATGCTGGCATGCCACATAACCGCGGGCTTCATCAAAATACGAGCGATGTGACCGTATTTGCATCAGAACGCAAGTTGAATGACCATAAATCCGTATTTTTAAAATTTTAGCACCAAACTGAACATCGAGCGCAAGTTCTATAACTGGCGGTGATATTACCTCTATCTGAAGCCACCATCTTGGCAACACCTACTGCTACTCCTATCCCCATGATGAAGGGATGCCGAATGTCCGAGCTTAATACTAAACGGACATCGCACCAACACCTAACATCTAATATCGGATGCCCCATCCAAGCCATATACCTAGATTGGGTTACACACCGGTCCGGTGCACTTTCACTAGGCACCACATGCGCATGTTGGAATGGCCGTCACCTCCTTCATCCATCGATCCATCCTCAAATCAGATACTAACGCATCGACCTTGCCAGGCCTCTCTACTTCGACGCCACCATGACGCCATACATCGTCATCCTCCTGCACGAGTCCATCGCCACCCATCGGACGCCGAGTCTCCACTGCGCCACGCCGCCGAGATCCGCCGCATCACGGGTGAGTGTATGCTTAGGGAATTTCTAACCAATACCCTATCCGGCGTTAGAGGAATATCGCCGTAGTGGAGTGAAAATTATCCTTCAGCGGCAACCATTTCCCTAAATATACTCGGTCGTTGCGGCTCCGAGTAAAAACCGCACCTCTCCCTCGCGTCGCCCCCACCATTGCATCTTCGCCGGCGCACCTCCAACCGATCGCCTAATTAGATTTACGTAAATAAAGATAACCGTGTGTTTGCACAGGCAGAAGGATTTAACCTTTCTAATATTTGAAAGGGGCAAAACTGAGAGCCCGCATATTTTTTGATTTATTTTAGATTTTTTGGCAATGTTTGTTTAGTAGGAGGAGACTTTTCCGTTCACTATGAGGCGCTTATGGTAACTTCGTCAATCTTAATATGCTATGCCGACTTAGTCTCTCGAAGATGCTCATATGGATATAATGCGCGTGCGTTTATAGGGGTGAGCGTATTTTTTATTTTATTTTTTGAAAAGGAGGATATACCCCCGGCCTCTGCATCTGGGTGATGCATACATCCATTGTATTAATTATTCATAAAGTCCTTACAAAGGTAATACATCAGTAAGTCTGAAGCCACCATCTTGGCAACACCTGCCGCTACTCCTATCCCCATGATGAAGGGATGTCGGATGCTTAATACCAAACATACATCACACCAACACCTACCATATAATGTCGGATGCCCCATCCAAGCCATATACCTGGAATGGGTTACAAAATGGTCCGGCGCACTTTCAATGGGCACCACATGCGCACGTTGCAATGGCCGTCACCTCCTTCATCCATCCTCAAATCAGATACTGACGGAACGACCTTGCCAGGCCTCTCTACCATCGACGCCACCATGATGCCATACATCGTCATCCTCCTGCACGAGTCCATCGCCACCCATCGGATGCTGAGTCTCCATTGGGCCACGCCGCCGAGATCCGCCGCCATCACGGGTGAGTGTATGCTTAGGGCATTTCTAACCAATCCCCTATGCAGCATTGGAGGAATAAAAAGTCGGTTTTACTCCTCTAACGCGCACCTAACCAATTCCCAATCCGCCGTAGTGGAGTAACAATTATCCTTCGGTGGCAACCATTTCCCTAAATATACTCGGCCGTTGCGGCTCCAAGTAAAAGCCGCGCCTTTCCCTCGCGTCGCCCCCACCATTTCATCTTCGCCGGCACACCTCCCGGCGACCGCCCGTCGGCCCTGCCACACCTGTTGCCTTCCTTGGCCGGCGCCGCCCTTCTGCCCAACGTCGAACCCGTTCAGCCCCCGTCGCCGTCGCGGAATCAAGGTGAAACGGCGTTGCCATAGCCGATTTGTCGGATTGCTTTGGAACTTCTTCATTTTTTGTCGGCCGCCGCATCTCACCTTGCTTGCACACCGCTGCAGGTCATTCGCATGTGTCGTCGCCCGCCTGTTTGTTCTAAACGACACCGGCCAGGCGTTGCACACCACCGTACCGCAAGTGTTCAACGAATTTCCTAGGTGACTTTTTTTTTTGTTTCTTCTTGAACCGAGCCATTTGGATTGAGCCTAGCCATTTGAATTGTCGATGAAGAGGTTGAGGGAGATGGTCTTCAAGGACTCGTCATCATTCGAAGAGGAAGAAGACGACAAAGACTTTGACACCGATTTAGGCATGATTTTCAAAGATGATGTTCGGCGGCCTAGGAGAGGAGCACTGTTTGGCATACATATTATTTGCTACATTTAAACCATTCGGCGTGTTTAAATTTGAATAATTTGGTTTGTAAACTTTGAATTCGGTTTGTAAACTATATTCTTGATTTGCTTGAACATTCAAATTTATGTTTAGATTCTATTTGTGTGCTAATATGTAGTTGCAATGTATACTGAGTTGCAAAGTTTTTTAAAAAATAAAAACATACTCTATTATATACTATAAGGGATCGGTTAGGTCCGGCCAAAACTTTGCAACTCAGTATACTCCATCGGATTGTTCTTTATTTATGAGGAATCGATTAAAAATGCCATCATGTATATTGAAAAAAAAAATACTTTTATGTATGTGATTATGTGAGCGTCTTTGATTGTGATGAGTCACGGACGTTCGGGAACTCGCCTACCGTGTTGTGCGACCAGTGCGCAACGGACGCGTGGCCGTGAGCACGGGGGTGAAGTGTCGACGCAAAACCGTATTTTTTGAAGAGATGCCGCCACCTTGTGCTGTTCGTGGCCGTGTTTGCTTGGTTCCACACCAGCTAACTAAACCAAGACATTACTGCCCAGACCAGACCTCCTCTCCCCATCCCTACCCTACCATCGTAGCAGCAGCCAAGAAATCCGGGCGCAATCGTTT
The DNA here is from genome assembly GCA_021437245.1 of Aegilops speltoides. Lineage (NCBI taxonomy): Eukaryota > Viridiplantae > Streptophyta > Magnoliopsida > Poales > Poaceae > Aegilops > Aegilops speltoides. The sequence goes on from CM038147.1 coordinate 477,253,321, forward strand.
TGGGGGGAACGCCGGAGCTCCTTGTCTCCAAATCCCTACACTCCTTGAGCTGTTCATCCGCAGAATCTCCAGGGTTCATCGGAAGAATCAAGGTACGGAGAGCACTCTCCAATTTCACACATGTCATCCCCTCCTCGCGGTGCTAACTCTGCTCTAGCTTAGGAATTCTGCTCCAGTCTCCATTTGGCATCTCGTGCAAATTCACTCCCGTCAGTAGTCCTGCGCAAACCAAGCTAACCGAAGCCCCGGCTTCTGGCCCTCGTTACAGCAGATGGAGCCGGTGAGCGCGGCCACGGGGGCCATGGGGTCCGTCCTGGGGAAGCTGGGCGCTCTGCTTGCCGGTGACCACGAGGTTCCCAATGTTGACGACGTCGAGTCCCTCAAGGCGGAGCTCCACGCGGTGCACGCCTCCCTCAAGGCAACATCCCAGGCGGAGGATCCCGGCGAGCGAGGCCGGCGCTGGATGAAGGAGGCGCGGGAGTTCTCGTACGACGTGGAGGACGCCATAGACGAGCTCATGCTCCCTCCCCGCGACGGATCTGGTAGTAGCAACCCGGACGGCTTCTCTGAAAAGATCAGCACCTGGTTGACGGAGGCGGCGGCTCGCCGTCGGACAGGCCAGGAGATCAGCGACAGCATCTCCAGGGCCGGCGCCGGCGGCATCGAGGCAGAGGATCCCCGCCGGGACTGCTCTCTCTACAAGGAGACGGGTGAGCCCGTGGGCCTCGACGGACCCGCTGCTGAACTCGTCAAAATGCTGAACGGGGGAGGGAAGAAGTTGGAGGTGGTTTCCATCGTCGGGTGTGGTGGGCTGGGCAAGACCACTCTTGCTCGTCGTGTCTACGACACATTGGGTGAGCAGTTTGAGTATCGGGCTTTCGTCTCCGTCTCCCGGAGACCTCATGTGGTGGCAATTTTGAGAGACATTCGAAGCCAGCTGGGGTATGAGTATGACCAAACCTTAGCTGAGGACGTGCAATCGCTCGTTGATGGCATCTTCAGTTTCCTTAATGATAAAAGGTACTGTACTTCAGTTCAGAATTCAGATAATAGGAAATTTACACTTCAATAAATTGTGTTCTTCCCCACAGCATCTCACCTTCCATGTGTTCATCAGGCATGAATTTCTTATATTTATCAGCTATAGCATGTGGCTATTTTTTATCTTCGTAATATATGTTCCAGCGACACTAGATCCGTGTGAGAGAATATACATTTACTAGATATAGATATTGGCAGAGAAAGGTGGGACGATCTAAGTTCTTTCAGTTTGTATCTAAGTGTAACTCATTCTGCACTACCATGTTTTCGAATAGTACATTCATGCCAAAGTTAATTTTGATGACTTTGTGCAAACTTTTCATTGAACTGCACATCAAATTAGCTCCTGTTTCAGCAAGTATTGTGTAAAAACTGCTTTCTTTTGGAGAATACGATATAAATTTTGAAGCTAGCATTAAGGAGACAAATTGGCCTATGCTGCTGAATCCATGAAATGTTCTACAGACTACCAGATATTTCCCCTTGTTTGGGGGAATTTTACCTACATGATCACATTTTGCCTACAATTAATATTATTGCTTACATTTTCAGATAGTAGTAGAACTTATAATAGTGTTTAGGAGTGTGTTATTTTTGTTGTCAACGACTGTAGCATGCTATTGACATTGCAAAATCATGTGCCAGGTACTTCATCGTAGTAGATGATGTATGGGATGTTCAAACATGGGATATTATTAAGGGTGCCTTTCCAAAAAGCAATTTTGGCAGCAGAATAATCATGACAACGCGTATACATGAAGTAGCCAAATCATGCAGTGCATCATGTGGGGATCGAGTTTATACGTTAAGCCCTCTCAGTACTGTGGACTCGGAAAGGTTGTTTCTTAAGATAGTGTTTAATTCTGGTGAGCAATGCCCATCCCACCTCAAAAGAGTTTCTGACAAGATCTTGCAAAAATGTGGTGGTCTGCCCCTGGCAATTATTTCTATATCCGGTTTGCTGGTTGCCAACACGCATGAAGATCAATGGGAGCAAGTGTACAGTTCTATCAGGCATGGACTTGGAAGCAGCCCTGCTGTTGAAAGAACCATGAGGATTTTGTTGCTTGGCTACTTTGATCTTACTCCTTGCCTAAAATCATGCCTGCTTTACCTCAGTGTATTCCCAGAAGGTTATGCTATCAAGAAGGAACGTTTGGTAATGAGATGGATTGCCGAGGGGTTCATTCCTGAAGAGCATGGGCACACCCTATATGAATCAGCAGAGAGATGTTTTAACGAGCTCATCAGCCGGAACCTGATCCAACCAGGGGAGATAAATAAGTTTGGTGAGGTGGAAAGCTGTCGAGTCCATGGCATAATTCTTGATTTCCTCGTGTCCATGTCAAACAAAGACAATTTTGTTACTTTAATTGGTGTACCTGGTGTAAATCCTGAGCCGCAAAACAAAGTCCGCCGACTGTCTCTACAGGGTGATAGTGAAATTCCAGCAGATCTTATTTTGTGTAATGCCCGGTCACTTTCTGTTTTTGGTCATTGTGTTAAAATGCCATCCCTCTTGAAGTTCAGACACTTGCGCATTTTAGATTTTGAAGGTTCTGGGGAAGTAGAAGATCAACATCTTGCAGAAATGGGTGATCTGGTCCATCTTAAGTACCTGAGGCTCAAGTCAAAAATTGGAAAGCTTCCCGAACAAATAGCAGAGTTACAGTACTTGGAGTCACTTGAGATATGCGAAAGCAACGCGACAACTGAAATTCCATCAGCCATCAATCAACTTACAAAATTGGTACGTCTAGTTGTTAACGATGAAACTATACTACCGGATGAAATTGGTGGCATCAAAGCATTGCAAGTGCTCAGAGGCATTAATGTCAACACCCAGTCAACCAACTTTGTTCGGCAAGTTTGTCTGCTATCAAACCTGAGGGAACTGAGCATAAGTTTTATCAACTATTATGCTGGTGACAACTGGAAGGAGAACCAGGAAGAGATGGTCAATTCGGTATGTCGGCTAGGCAGAGCAAACCTTCATGTTCTACACATTACTATCAACGAGGGAGCAGATGAGATCTTTGAGGAGTCATGGTCCCCTGCTCCACTTAGTCTCCGGGAACTTGTCATCGAGGTGGGTATTGTCTCGAGTGTTCCAAGATGGGTTGGCTCACTCGTCAACCTCCAGAAGTTAGCGGTGCCTATGTGGGAAGTTGGAGAGGAGGATGTGGTGATCCTGGGAAGCCTACCTGATCTGCGTCATCTAAGCCTCACTGCATTGGCAGCTGGATCAAAAGAAGGGCGGCTTAGGGTCACCCAAAGCCATGGGTTCCCTTCCTTGGTCAGTTTCCAGATTGGCGGAGAAGAGTGTGCACTGGGGTTAGTTTTTGAAGCTGGTTCCATGCCAAAGCTACAACATCTCGAGCTCGAGTTCGACGCAGAGGAAACTAGTTCTGTGACTAATGGTGGTTTTGATTTTGGCATCAAGCATCTCCCCTGCCTCACAAGCACAACGGTTCGCTCTACTTACGACGATCCCATTCGTCCCACGTTGGAGGCTGCCATGGAGAGATGCATTAACGATCATCCCAACCGTCCCACGTTGATATGGATGAAATGAATATTTGTGAGACACTGATTCCCTCTTCCAAAGATTTGCCACTCAAAACTATGCACTGTACTGTATTTTTCCTTCTATCTATCCTCTCACAATATCTCTTTCCATATGTTAATTTTTCTACCTCTTTGAGGGCAAAATTCAAGCAATAACCGGACCACGTTGATAGGAGCTGCAGTTGCTCACAGTTAGCATGAGCAACAAGATGGGTGAACATGGTTCTATAGGGTGACACTGAAAAGCCAAGAGCAGAGCAATAACCGGACTGAAGTTCTTGTTACATCAGTTAGCGGTATTCTACCTATCCAAAAGTTTATTTCAAGAAAAGTGTTTTCTTGAAATGTTTCTAGACATGGGCAATCAGCGTGGTGTACCTCATGGCTGATGGTTAACATTTTCTTTTTGTTCCTTCGTTGTTTCATTAAAGTGAGCAAGTGACATTGTAAAACTTCCTTAAGTATGTATAGTTACATTAACATCTTCTTTTGCGGGGAAAGTACATCAACATCATAGTGTGTGTGTTTTGTATGTTCCTACCTGATAGCATGTATGATAAACTACCATATGCTATGTCATGTATGAACTATGTGCTATGTGTTATATGAACTATGAAGTACGTCATTTGATCTATGTTGCATGATATTGTGTGGATTTGAGCTATGGACAGACAAGCGAGTGATAACCGGGCTAGCCGTCCAGATTTTTGCCGACACATGGCAGTATGTTCCCTATTCTCGCAGCACATATGATCAATAAATGTATGTGAAAAATCAACTCAACAAATCAAACATCCAACATCATATATGAAGACAACAGCTATCCCAATGAATATCCAAGTGGCGAATTTATTCAGATACTGGGTTTTTACAACAATATAGTACAATCTTCACTGATATTAACAAAATACACTCCTCTCGATTGTTTTTTATTTATTTACGGGGAAACGAGAAGCCCATGCAGGCAGTGGCAGTATACAATTCTAAATGAAGGATCCACATAGCAACAATATGTTTATGCTACACTGGGTGAACAGCAAGTCCACACTCAGCCTCCCTACTGTAAACCCCAGGGCCCAACGGAGAAAACCATGCATGGTTGTTGAAAACTTCCATGCCATCGCGTGAAAATTCATATGTAGCACAAACTAATACATCTTGACATTTGAATATAGGAGCGTGTCCCTGGTAAGCGGCATGTTCATGAGCAGGCAAATCTGCACAATCAGCACGTAGTGTCGTCAGAGATGCGTTTCGACAGTTAATCACTAATAGACAAGAAGACTAGGAGAAAGCATGCTCACCCCAATGAGAGTCGAGACAAGAAGGATGATCCCTGTAATCCATGCAAGACTCAATCTAACAAGATATATAGCAGCTATAGAAGCTGTAGCATTAGTTTTCGATGCTTCTGCAAGCCGTCTTGAGATATGCAATGAAGACGGTCCATTGATGATGGATGCCAAGGATGTTGAAGCCTCCTTAGTGGATATTACCAGCCCAACAATTTTCCCTATATTAACAGAAAGAAAAAAACAATTGATCAAATGTCGAAACAGAAACAGAAAGAAAAAAAAATCAACTGTCAGTAGTGTTCTGCAGATATAACAAGTGTACCAATTGAAAAGGTTATGCTTCAAGTCAACAATCAACAGCACAAAGCAACTTACCGTTATATGCTCCCTGCAATTGATCAAATGCTTTGGTGAGAGCTGTCCAAACTACTTCAGCTCCCTGCTTAACAATTTCTGCAGAACCATATTCATCTTCCAGAGCCTAAATAATAAACCCATCAAATAAGTAACTTTATAACACTACCATAGTGGGGGAGGGGGGGTCATGTGCTTCATAAGAATATTCAAATTGCATAAAGATACTATTGCTGTGTGGTCTGGGGAATGAATAGTTACAGGGTCTTGCGAATATTTTGCTGTGCACAATTTATAAGAATATTCAAATTGCAGCTGAAGATTTATGTTTATAATTACCTTAATGCCCGTGAAGCGGCATACTAATAACTCTGCAGGGCTCACGATGCCTCCTGAGAAATCTTCATGAACCTGAATACCCCTTTTGATGGTTTTGAGAAGGGAGATCAAGCTGGATGCAAATTCAACGTCTACTTCCTGTGTAGACATGCAAATGAAGTTAAATAATTTCTACAATTTAGTGGTCAATTTTGTACAAAGTAGGAAGTGACCTCATCCAATTTTAACAGAAAAAGCAATGAATCCTCAGAGACGAGTTATGTTCTTTTGAAGCCAAGTTCAGGTTACTATGCAAATGGATGACGAAGCGATGCTAACCTTATTGAGGAGCAAAGTAAGACTGTTTCCACTCTTCAAGGGGATGTTTAATTTGCCATCGTCCTTCTGGTAGGATCCCTCCAACCAGGTTGCCTGCACATACAAAATTCTACTTATAGTTTCTAAATTGTATTCCCTCCGACCCAAAATAAGTGTCGTGGTTTTAGTTCACTAAGAGGGATTACTAGTTTTCTCCTAAAGAAATAGTATACTTACCAAGTCGGTGAGTTCATTATCAAGAACATCTGATCCAGAAGATTCATCTGAACGAATGACAATCAATTCATCCTTATCTGCAAGGTACATGATCAGTGATACTTATCTGTTGACAGGGCAGATACAGAAGTAGGGGCATCCAAGTTCCAAAAAAAGGGAGATGCTCAGTAATTAGTCAGACCTGTAAGCCCTGTAGCAGCATTTTTTGCACCATCAATCTTGGTTTTGTAAATACTACCGGCATCAGATACGAAGCTATCGACAGACTCTGATATATGATCAAGAGAGACAACATTAGTTGCTACATCAAAATGCATGAATGATTCAGATAAAATCATCCCCAATAAATTAACATACCATGGGATCCATCAATTTGCATCAAGAAAACAGCACGAGGCCTGTCAAATGGCTTTGGGAGTAGCAGCTTGTTTAACTGGAAATCAAGATAGACAAAGGTTGAATGGCTTAGACAGAGTAGCATGATGCGTGCAAAGACTAGCTGAATCATGAAAGCTAAATAACCTTTGCAGAAGAAGGCAGAGGAAGCATGGCAGGTGGTGCAAAACCAAGCAAGACAGAAACAGCTGCCGAAACTTCATCAAGTGACATCAACGTGGCCTGTTGTAGCATGACAAGGCATATCATGAGATCATACTGGCGCGTGGGGTACAAATGAAATAAAAACGAAAGCTAAGGTTGATCTGTCATGGTAACCAGCATTGCCTTCACAATTAACGCAGTAAGCGGAGGCAGTTAGTCAAAGCAAGGGTAAAGTGCTATTAGGGCATGCATAAACGTAGTTGCTTGAAGAGGTGCGTAGCAAACAGAACAAAAGAATTGTTTCTTGTCATGCAGGTCGGTTAAGACGCTAATTTATAGGTCTGATTAACATGTTGCTATGCATGGAACTACCTGTAGCTAAAAGATAATACAACTATCTGAATAAGTACCCATGGAGAGTGTAGGTGCTTAACTTTCTTTTCCAGAACGAGTAGATGAGATGACATATATGGCTGGCCAGTTGACGATCTACTGTATTAGCTATATTCGCTCTCTTTTAAGCCGGCGTAAATGCATCATATCGCGTTGTAACAGCTAGTATTTGGTGCTGTCATCTGGTATTTGTGCTTTGAATTGAATGCTTGTCTGGTATTCGTTACATAACCTACGAACTAAATACCGGAATCCGGCATGGATTTGCTGGAAGAGCCGTTCGGGCGCGTAAGAAGCAGCAACGGGTTGGTCCGTAGAGAAAGAGAGGGGATAATCGGGGACCGAACCTGGCCGTCCTGCTGATCCCGCAGGTAGCGGTGCGACGCGCCGTCGATGAAGGCGGCGGAATCTCCATGTCCCTGTGGCCGAATACGGATGGAGCCATCGTAAGGGGGGCGACAGAGATAAGGGATTGCTAAGAGAGGGAGAGTTGGGTACCTCAGGGGCGGCGGCGACGAAGGAGACGGCAAGCGCGAGGAGAGGGAGGAGGAGGAGGAGGTGGTGACGGCGAGCCATGGTCGCCGGCGTCGGCTGGAGATCCGATCGAGTCGCTACAGAAGATTTGGATCTTGGCTGCCCGGCTGCCCCCCTCTGTCAACCTCTAGAAAATAGATTGGGGAAACAAGTTGCGTTAGGGCTTGTTTGGTTAGAGTGATTCCGGCCGGGATCCCAGCCCAATCCACGTGGAACAATCCGGTGGAGAATAATTCCCGGATTAGAAGGGGTATGTGTTTGGTTGAGGCCGGGACAGGGAAAATCCCGGCCTGGCCCACCCCGTTCCGTGATGTTCCATGCAGGAGAAATGAATCCGCTCTCAGCGGATGAATGAATCCAGCTCAAAAGTTGAGGTGATTGGGTGTCAATTAGAGGATCAACCGATCAACCCAATCCCTGGGTGTATTTGTTTCCACTAGGGGATTGTATCCCCTACAACCAAACATGGCCTAAAGAAGAGCAACCAATTCGGAGGTGGAGAGCAGCAGGACGACACTTTTTCACCGTAAGCCTGGCGACTACGGTTTCCGTTCCTCCGCAGGTTTCACGCTATCGTCGGTCTACCCAACCATCAATCTCTCCTCCGCTTTGTTTTCTCCAGTTCGGGTTGATCTAAGGGGACAACTGGACTCTCTTCCCGGCCTTGGCACAGATCACTTTTCTTGGAGTCAGGTCGGTTTTTGCTAGGGTTTTATCATCCATGGCGGCGGACATAACAACAAGCGAAGGGAGCAAGGTCAATGGCGGTGGCGGATCGAGGATGATGTCGCGAAGCTCGTCGAGATTTCCCCAAAGGGAAGGGATGATCAAAGACAATGGCGGTAGGTATTTCCCTCAGATATGAAATCAAGGGTATCGAACTAGTAGGAGAACCAAGCAACACAACGTAAACAGCCCCTGCACACAAATAACAACACCTCGCAACCCGACGTGTTAAAGGGGTTGTCAATCCCTTTCGGGGTACGGCGCCTCAAGATAGGCAAAGGACGTGAGTTAAATTTGTAGTAGATTGATAGATCGAACGCCATATAAAATAAATAAGAATAAATTGGAGCAAGGTATTTTTGTATTTTTGGTTAAATAGATCTGAAAATAAGCGCAAGGAAAAAGTAGATCGCAAGGCAAATATATGAGAAAGAAGACCCGGGGGCCGTAGGTTTCACTAGTGGCTTCTCTCGAGAAAGATAGCAAACGATGGGTAAACAAATTACTGTTGGGCAATTGATAAAACTTCAAATAATTATGAAGATATCCAGGCAATGATCATTACATAGGCATCACGTCCAAGATTAGTAGACCGACTCCTGCCTGCATCTACTACTATTACTCCACACATCGACCGCTATCCAGCATGCATCTAGTGTATTAGGTTCACAGAAAAACGGAGTAATGCAATAAGAATGATGACATGATGTAGACAAGATCCATTTATCTATTGCATAGATATATATCCCATCTTTTTATTCTTAGTAGCAACGATACATACGTGTCGGTTCCCTTTCTGTCACTGGGATCAAGCACTGTAAGATCGAACCCACTACCAGGCACCTCTTCCCATTGCAAGATAAATAGATCAAGTTGGCCAAACAAAACCCAAATATTGGAGAAGAAATATGAGGCTATAACAGATCATGCATATAAGAGATCAAAGGAACTCAAATAACTTTCATGGATATAAAAAGATATAACTGGTCATAAACTCGAAGTTCATCGGATCCCAACAAACACACCGCAAAAAGAGTTACATCATATGGATCTCCAAGAGACCATTGTATTGAGAATTTAGCGAGAGAGAGAGAAAGCCATCTAGCTACTAACTACGGACCCGAAGGTCTACAAAGAACTACTCACACATCATCGGAGAGGCACCAATGGAAGTGGTGAACCCCTCCGTGATGGTGTCTAGATGGATCCGTGGTTCGGACTCTTTGGTATTGGATGAATATTTAAATCTACTCCACTAGGGTTTCTGGAATATTGGGGTATTTGTAGAGCAAAGAGGCGGTCCGGGGGGCACCCGAGGTGGGCACAACCCACCAGGGCGCGCCTCGGCCTCCTGGCGCGCCCTGGTGGGTTGTCCCCTTCTCGGGACTCCCCTGGGTGCAACAAGGGCCCAACTTCTTCCTTTTGGTCCATAAAAATGATTATAAAACATCCAAGATTGATAATAAAATAGCATGGAATAATCAAAATTTATAGATACGTTGGAGACGTATCAGAGGATGATCTCGATGAGATGATGTGGAGGATGGGGATTGAAGAGGGGGAGTATGGTAATGTGGTCTTTGAGGAAATGGAGGACGCAGCATGGCTCCGACGAGGGTTCGTACCATGAACGAATTTGCTCCTCCAACCTCTTACTCGAATATATGTGAACGACGTGGGGGTACGACTGAGCAAGTTAAGAGCATCTCCACTCGTTTGCCCCCCCCAGGAGGCATTTTTTCCCCGCTTGGGGGGCTGCCGACGAAAATTTTGGCCTGGGGGCACACTTTTCCACTCGTAGAGCCCCCCAGGAGCAGTGGTCACGGGCGGAGTCGTCGTGGAGCACGTCGAGGCGGCGTTTGAGCGAGTCGCGTCTCGAAGCGGCGAGGCTCCTCAGGTCGCCTACGGTGGACACGGAGGCCGGTGTGCATATGGCGAACGAGGAGAGGGGGGACCTAGTCTTGGGCGTCACCGACGAGGAGGGTGAGAGGAGGCTGTGGTAGACTACGACGGGAGACCTGCCGCTGCCGGACGGCAATGAGGCGCTGGATGTTGGGGAACGTAGTAATTTCAAAATTTCCTACGCACACGCAAGATCATCGTGATGGTATAGCAACGAGAGGGGAGAGTGTTGTCCACGTACCCTCGTAGACCGTAAGCGGAAGCGTTATGACAACGCGGTTGATGTAGTCGTACGTCTTCACGATCCGACCGATCCAAGTACCGAACGACGGCACCTCCGAGTTCAAGACACGCTCACTCGATGACGATCCCGGGCTCCGATCCAAAGAAAGCGTCGGGGATGAGTTCCAAAAGACGACGGCGTGGTGACGATGTTGATGTTCTACCGGCGCAAGGCTTCGCCTAAACTCTGCGACGATATGACCAAGGTGGAATATGGTGGAGGGGGGCACCGCACACGGCTAAGGAATGATCCGTAGATCAACTTGTGTGTCATGGGGTACCCCCCTGCCCCCGTATATAAAGGAGCAAGGGAGGGGGTGGCTGGCCTAGGAGGAGGCGCACCAAGGAGGAGTCCTACTCCCACCGGGAGTAGGATTCCCCCCTTCCAAGTAGTAGGAGTAGGAGTCAAGGAAAGGGGGAAGAGAAGAGAAGGAAGGAGGGGGCGCAACCCCTCCCCCTAGTCCAATTCGGACTAGGCCTTGGGGAGGCGCCCAACCTCTCCTCTCTCTTTCCCCTAAAGCCCAATAAGGCCCATATACTCCCCGGCGAATTCCCGTAACCCTCCGGTACTCCGAAAAATACCCGAATCACTCAGAACCTTTCCGAACTCCGAATATAGTCGTCCAATATATCGATCTTTACGTCTCGACCATTTAGAGACTCCTCGTCATGTTCGTGATCACATCCGGGACTCCGAACAAACTTCGGTACATCAAAACTTATAAACTCATAATAAAACTGTCATCGTAACGTTAAGCGTGCGGACCCTACGGGTTCGAGAACTATGTAGACATGACCTAGAACCATTCTCGGTCAATAACCAATAGCGGGACCTGGATGCGCATATTGGTTCCTACATATTCTACGAAGATCTTTATCGGTCAAACCGCATAACAACATACGTTGTTCCCTTTGTCATCGGTATGTTACTTGCCCGAGATTCGATCGTCGGTATCCAATACCTAGTTCAATCTCGTTACCAGCAAGTCTCTTTACTCGTTACGTAATGCATCATCCCGTAACCAACTCATTGGTTACATTGCTTGCAAGGCTTATAGTGATGTGCATTACCGAGAGGGCCCAGAGATACCTCTCCGACGATCGGAGTGACAAAACCTAATCTCGAAATACGCCAACTCAACATGTACCTTCGGAGACACCTGTAGTACTCCTTTATAATCACCCGCCACGTTGTGACGTTTGGTAGCACCAAAGTGTTCCTCCGTAAACGGAGTTGCATAATCTCATAGTTACAGGAACATGTATAAGTCATGAAGAAAGCAATAGCAACATACTAAACGATCAAGTGCTAAGCTAACGGAATGGGTCAAGTCAATCACATCATTCTCCTAATGATGTGATCCCGTTAATCAAATGACAACTCTTTTGTCCATGGCTAGGAAACATAACCATCTTTGATAAACGAGCTAGTCAAGTAGAGGCATACCGGTGACACTATGTTTGTCTATGTATTCACACATGTATTATGTTTCCAGTTAATACAATTCTAGCATGAATAATAAACATTTATCATGAAATAAGGAAATAAATAATAACTTTATTATTGCCTCTAGGGCATATTTCCTTGATCTCCCACTTGCACTAGAGTCAATAATCTAGTTCACATCGCCATGTGATTTAACACCAATATTCACATCTGTATGTGATTAATACCCATAGTTCACATCATCATGTGATCAACACCCAAAGGGTTTGTTCACATCGCTATGTGATTAACACCCAGAGAGTACTAAGGTATGATCATGTTTTGCTTGTGAGAGAAGTTTAGTCAATGTGTCATCATATTGAGCCATATGTATTTTGCAAATATTCTATGTCCACAATGCTCTGCACGGAGCTACTCTAGCTAATTGCTCCCACTTTCAATATGTATCCAGATTGAGACTTAGAGTCATCATGATCAATTTAAAAGTTTTCACCGATGTAACTTTTACAACGAACTCTTTTATCACCTCCATAATCGAGAAACATCTCCTTAGTCCTTACTAAGGATATTCTTGACCGCTGTCCAGTGATCTACTATTATTTCAAAATTGTATTCCCTTGCCAAACTCGAGCAAGGTATACAATATGTCAGTTCACAAGATAGCATACTTTATAGAACCTATGACCGAGGCATAGGAATAACTTTTCATTCTCTTTCTATTTTACGCCATGGTCGGGTCTTGAGTCTTACTCAATTTCACACCTTGCAACACGTGCAAGAACTCCTTCTTTGACTGCTCCATTTTGAACTATTTCAAAATTTATCAAGGTATGTATTCATTGAAAAATCTTATCAAGCGTCTTGATCTATCTATATAGATCTTGATGCTCAATGTGTAAGCAGCTTCACCGAGGTCTTTCTTTGAAAAACTCTTATTCAAGTATCCTTTCATGCTTTGTAGAATAATTCTACATTATTTCCGATCAACAATATGTCATTCACATATACTTATCAGAAATGTTGTAGTGCTCCCACTCACTTTCTTGTAAATACAGGCTTCACCGTAAGTCTGTACAAAACTATATGCTTTGATCAACTCATCAAAGCGTATATTCCAACTCCGAGATGCTTGCACCAGTCCATTGATGGATTGCTGGAGCTTGCACACTTTGTAGCACCTTTAGGATTGACAAAACCTTCTGGTTGCATCATATATAACTCTTCTTTAAGAAAACCATTAAGGAATGCAGTTTTGACATCCATTTGCCAGATTTCATAAAATGTGGCAATTGCTAACATGATTCGGACAGACTTAAGCATCGATACGAGTGAGAAAATCTCATCGTATTCAACCCCTTGAACTTGTTGAAAACCTTTTGCAACAAGTCGAGCTTAGTGGATAGTAACACTACTATCAGTGTCCGTCTTCCTCTTGAAGATCCATTTATTCTCAATGGCTTGCCGATCATCGGGCAAGTCAACCAAAGTCCATACTTTGTTTTCATACATGGATCCCATCTCAGATTTCATGTCTTCTAGCCATTTTGCGGAATCTGGGCTCATCATCGCTTCCTCATAGTTCGTAGGTTCATCATGGTCAAGTAACATGACTTCCAGAATAGGATTGCCGTACCACTCTAGTGCGGATCTTACTCTGGTAGACCTACGAGGTTCAATAGAAACTTGATCTGAAGTTTCATGATCAATATCATTAGCTTCCTCACTATTTGATGTAGTTGTCACAGGAACCGGTTCTTGTGATGAACTACTTTCCAATAAGGGAGTAGATACAGTTATCTCATCAAGTTCTACTTTCCTCCCACTCACTTCTTTCGAGAGAAACTCCTTCTCTAGAAAGGATCCAATTTTAGCAACGAAAATCTTGCCTTCAGATCTGTGATAGAAGGTGTACCCAATAGTTTCCTTTGGGTATTCTATGAAGACGTACTTCTCCGATTTGGGTTTGAGCTTATCAGGTTGAAAACCTTTTTTCATATAAGCATCGCAACTTCAAACTTTAAGAAATGACAGCTTAGGTTTACTACTAAACCATAGTTCATATGGTGTCGTCTCAACGGATTTAGATGGTGCCCTATTAAACGTGAATGCAGCTGTCTCTAATGCATAACCCCAAAACGATCGTGGTAAACTGATAAGAGATATCATAGATCGCACCATATCTAGTAAAGTACGATTACGACGTTCGGACACACCATAACGTTGTGGTGTTCCAGGTGGCGTGAGCTATGAAACTATTCCACATTGTTTTAATTGAAGACCAAACTGGTAACTCAAATATTCGTCTCCGCGATCAGATCGCAGAAACTTTATTTCTTGTTACGATGATTTTTCCACTTCACACTGAAATTCTTTGAACCTTTCAACTATTTCAGACTTATGTTTCATCAAGTAGATATACCCATATCTACTCAAATCATCTTGTGAAGGTCAGAAAATAACGATACTTGCCACGAGCATCAACACTTATTGGATCGCATACATCGGTATGTATTATTTCCAATAAGTCAAGAGTTTGTTCCATTGTTTCGAGAACGGAGTTTTAGTCATCTTGCCCAAAAGGCACGGTTCGCAAGCATCAAATGATTCATAACCAAGTGATTCTGAAAATCCATCTTTATGGAGTTTCTTCATGCGCTTTACACCGATATGACCCAAACGGCAGTGCCACAAATAAGTTGCACTATCATTATCAACTTTGCATCTTTTGGCATCAATATTATGAATATGTGTATCACTACGATCGAGATCCAATAAACTATTTTCATTGGGTGTATGACCATTTGAAGGTTTTATTCATGTAAACAGAACAACAATTATTCTCTAATTTTAAATGAATAACCGTATTGCAATAAACATGATCAAATCATATTCATGTTCAACGCAAACGCTAAATAACATTTATTTAGATTTAACACTTATCCCGAAAGTTTAGGGAGTGTGCGATGATGATCATATCAATCTTGGAACTATTTCCAACACTCATCGTCAATTCCCTTCAACTAGTCTCTGTTTATCTCAGAACTCTGTTTGAGTTACTAATCTTAGCAACCGAACAAGTATCAAATACTCAGGGGCTACTATAAACACTAGTAAGGCACACATCAAACACCTGTATATGAAATATACCCTTGTTCACTTTGCCATCCTTCTTATCCACCAAATATTCAGGGCATTTCCGCTTCTAGTGACCATTTCCTTTGCAGTGTAAGCACTCAGTTTCAGGCTTTGGTCCAGCTTTGAGCTTCTTCGCGGGAGTGACAACTTGCTTGTCATTCTACTTGAAGTTCCTTTTCTTTCCCTTTGCCCTTTTCTTGAAATTAGTGGTCTTGTCAATCATCAACACTTGATGCTCTTTCTTGATTTCTACCTTCGTCGATTTCAACATCATGAAGAGCTCGGGAATCGTTTTCGTCATCCCTTGCATACTATAGTTCATCACGAAGTTCTAGTAACTTGGTGATGGTGACTAGAGAATTCTGTCAATCACTATCTTATCTGGAAGATAAACTCCCACTTGATTCAAGCGATTGAAGTACCCAGATAATCTGAGCACATGCTCACTAGTTGAGCGATTCTCCTCCATCTTTTAGCTTTAGAACTTGTTGGAGACTTCATATCTCTCAACTCGGGTATTTGCTGGAAATATTAACTTCAATTCCTGGAACATCTCATATGGTCCATGACGTTCAAAACATCTTTGATGTCCCGATTCTAAGCCGTTAAGCATGGTGCACAAAACTATCAAGTAGTCATCATATTGAGCTAGCCAAACGTTCATAACGTCTGCATCTGCTCCTGCAAAAGGTCTGCCACCTAGCGGTGCATTAAGAACATAATCCTTCTGTGCAGCAATGAGGATAAACCTCAGATCATGGATCCAATCCGTATCATTGCTACTAACATCTTTCAACACAATTTTCTCTAGGAACATATCAAAATAAACATATGAAAGCAACAACGTGAGCTATTGATCTACAACATTATTTGCAAAATACTACCAGGACTAAGTTCATAATAAATTTAAGTTCAATTAATCATATTACTTAAGAACTCCCACTTAGACAGACATCTCTCTACTCATCTAAGTGATCACGTGATCCAAACCAACTAAACCATGTCTGATCATCACGTGAGATGGAGTAGTTTTCAATGGTGAACATCACTATGTTGATCATATCTACTATATGATTCACGCTCGACCTTTCGGTCTCCGTGTTCCGAGGCCATATCTGTATATGCTAGGCTTGTCAAGTTTAACCTGAGTATTCCGCGTGTGCAACTGTTTTGCACCCATTGTATTTGAACGTAGAGCCTATCACACCCGATCATCACGTGGTGTCTCAGCACGAAGAACTTTCACAACGGTGCATACTCGTGGAGAACACTTCTTGATAATTAGTGAGAGATCATCTTAAAATGCTACCGTCAATCAAAGCAAGATAAGATGCATAAAGGATAAACATCACATGCAATCAATATAAGTGATATGATATGGCCATCATCATCTTGTGCTTGTGATCTCCATCTTCAAGCACCGCCATGATCACCATCGTTACGGCGCGACACCTTGATCTCCATCGTAGCATCGTTGTCGTTCGCCATCTATTGCTTCTACGACTATCGCTACCGCTTAGTGATAAAGTAAAGCAATTATGTATGCTTGCATTTCATACAATAAAGCGACAACCATATGGCTCCTGCTAGTTGCCGATAACTTCGGTTACAAAACATGATCATCTCATACAATAAAATATAGCATCACGTCTTGACCATATCACATCACAACATGCCCTGCAAAAACAAGTTAGACATCGTCTACTTTGTTGTTGCAAATTTTACATGGCTGCTACGGGCTTTAGCAAGAACCGTTCTTACCTACGCATCAAAACCACAACGATAGTTCGTCAAGTCGGTGATGTTTTAACCTTCGCAAGGACCAGGCGTAGCCACACTCGATTCAGCTAAAGTGAGAGAGACAGACACCCGCCAGCCACCTTTAAGCACGAGTGCTCGTAACGGTGAAACCAGTCTCGCGTAAGCGTAACGCTAAATGTCGGTCCGGCCCGTTCATCTTCACAAAACCGCCAACCAAAGTATGACATGTTGGTAAGCAGTATGACTTGTATCGCCCACAACTCACTTGTGTTCTACTCGTGCATATAACATCAACGCATAAAACCTAGCTCGGATGCCACTGTTGGGGAACGTAGTAATTTCAAAATTTCCTACGCACACGCAAGATCATCGTGATGGTATAGCAACGAGAGGGGAGAGTGTTGTCCACGTACCCTCGTAGACCGTAAGCGGAAGTGTTATGACAACGCAGTTGATGTAGTCGTACGTCTTCACGATCCGACCGATCCAAGTACCGAACGTACGACACCTCCGAGTTCAGCACACGTTCAGCTCGCTGACGATCCCCGGGCTCCGATCCAGCAAAGCGTCGGGGATGAGTTCCGTCAGCACGACGGCGTGGTGACGATGTTGATTTTCTACCGGCGCAGGGCTTCGCCTAAACTCTGCGACGATATGACCGAGGTGGAATATGGTGGAGGGGGGCACCGCACACGGCTAAGGAACGATCCGTAGATCAACTTGTGTGTCATGGGGTGCCCGCTGCCCCGTGATATAAAGGAGCAAGGGAGGGGTGGCGGCCTAGGAGGAGGCGCACCAGGAGGAGTCCTACTCCCACCGGGAGTAGGTTCCCCTTCCAAGTAGTAGGAGTAGGAGTCAAGGAAAGGGGAAGAGAAGAGAAGGAAGGAGGGGCAGCCCTCCCCTAGTCCAATTCGGACTAGGCCTTGGGGCGCCCAACCTCTCCTCTCTCTTTCCCCTAAAGCCCAATAAGGCCCATATACTCCCCGGCGAATTCCCGTAACTCTCCGGTACTCCGAAAAATACCCGAATCACTCAGAACCTTTCCGAACTCCGAATATAGTCGTCCAATATATCGATCTTTATGTCTCGACCATTTCGAGACTCTTCGTCATGTCCGTGATCACACCCGGGACTCCGAACAAACTTCGGTACATCAAAACTTATAAACTCATAATAAAACTGTCATCGTAATGTTAAGCATGCGGACCCTACGGGTTCGAGAACTATGTAGACATGACCTAGAACCATTCTCGGTCAATAACCAATAGCGGGACCTGGATGCCCATATTGGTTCCTACATATTCTATGAAGATCTTTATCGGTCAAACCGCATAACAACATACGTTGTTCCCTTTGTCATCGGTATGTTACTTGCCCGAGATTCGATCGTCGGTATCCAATACCTAGTTCAATCTCGTTACCGGCAAGTCTCTTTACTCGTTACGTAATGCATCATCCTGTAACCAACTCATTGGTTACATTGCTTGCAAGGATTATAGTGATGTGCATTACCGAGAGGGCCCAGAGATACCTCTCCGGCGATCGGAGTGACAAAACCTAATCTCGAAATACGCCAACTCAACATGTACCTTTGGAGGCACCTGTAGTACTCCTTTATAATCACCCAGTTACGTTGTGACGTTTGGTAGCACCAAAGTGTTCCTCCGTAAACGGAGTTGCATAATCTCATAGTTACAGAACATGTATAAGTCATGAAGAAAGCAATAGCAACATACTAAACGATCAAGTGTAAGCTAACGGAATGGGTCAAGTCAATCACATCATTCTCCTAATGATGTGATCCCGTTAATCAAATGTCAACTCTTTTGTCCATGGCTAGGAAACATAACCATCTTTGATAAACGAGCTAGTCAAGTAGAGGCATACTAGTGACACTATGTTTGTCTATGTATTCACACATGTATTATGTTTCCGGTTAATACAATTCTAGCATGAATAATAAACATTCATCATGAAATAAGGAAATAAATAATAACTTTATTATTGCCTCTAGGGCATATTTCCTTCACTGGAGAGGGAGTCGGGGTTGGCCTTCACCTTGGGCTTTGCCCTCGCCCTAGGCTTGGGCTTCCTAAGCCAACGCAGCGGCAGAGACGGGGACCAAGTCGGGGTCCCAGGGCCGCTCGAGGTGGGCGACGGCATGGGGTAGGTGGAAAGAAAGGAGAGAAAGGGAAAAGGTGGCTGACTGTGGGCCAATTGCATGCGAAAAAGTAGCGCTGGTCTCCCCAGCTCGCCCCCAGCACGCTGGGTTTCCCCTGGGAGCGTTGGCCAAAACTTTGGCCAAATCCGGCGAAAAAGAGCTCTTGGGTGCACTGCTGGGGCATTTTACAACCGGCGCAAAAAAGTGGTCCTGGGGGGCGCTATTGGGGGGGGTGGAGATGCTCTAATTTCAAGGCACTGGAGGAGAACCTTTCCATGATCCAGTGTTCTTGCTTGGGAGATTGGCTTAGGGTGACGAAGGCAAGGCCATGGCACTTCCGAGGGTTTGCGGTGTTCATAGAACCATATGATGGCCTCGTGTTGCCCAATTCAATTAAACACGGCTGAATTGCGATATGGGATCAAATCCACAAACTAACAGATGGGTATAACATGAAAATGGGTACCCGCAACCCGCAAACCCGACGGGTAAAAACCCTATTAGGGTAAGGGTTTGAGAGAAATAAATACCCATGGGTTTATGAATGGAAAAAAAATGTACCCATCAGATAAGTCGGGTACAGTATGGGAAGGAAATACCCAAACCCGCGTACTTGCATACCCATATACTAATTTGTTCTAACATGTAGGTCCCATGTGTCGTTTGCCAAAGGGAAAAGAACCCTGACCAATTTACCCTAGGCTAACGCAACCGCTAGCCTCGACCAGAAATCCTGTAAGTGCATCTAGTGATCCTTAGTGATTTTGGTGTATTGAAGACTTATAGGTTAAGGGACTAATATGTTTGTGAGTGTACACAGGCTCTATAAGTCGATGAGGAGTTTGATATTTACGATGAAAGTCGACCCCTAAAAATGTATGTCTTCAGTTGAAGACTTTGGTTCTCCTGAAGATTTTGAAAGTGAAGAAATTGGTGTGACCTTGAAGACTTGGATATTCATGCGAGGATTATGAAGCGTGAAGACTTTTTTTGTAGTTTCATTTTCTCTTTCTTGAGTCATAGGAAACACCGTACTATTAAAGGGGGTCGAGGTAATACTAAGGAAACTGATTTCCATGTGATGCTCATCTCAAAATCCTACACCTAGCCAATCCTTTCGAGTGAAGCCATTGGAAATCTCATATCAGTTCAGTCAATTTCTTCAGTGATAGAGACGAAGATCTTCTGGTCTCTGAGGAATTTGTTCTGACTGAGGAGTTAGGAATTCGCTAGTGTGGATTGCCTACACAGTGAGGATCATGATAGCCTTGAGGAATTTGAACCTCAAATATCTGACCGTTGTTGTGCTGCGCGCCAGCTGTCCCAAAATATCTACCCACCTAACGGTCATATCATTGAAGGGCATTTATGTCTTATCATGTCGGGCTGCTCCCTAGGCTATAAATAGCCGCCAGCTGGTTGGCTGCTCCGCGAGAAACTGACACTTGTCATTGAGAGCATCCCATCCTCCGAGGACATTGAGCGAAAATCATCAAGTGAGGAAAACCCAAACCCAAACACCTACAAACCCAAAGTGATTGAGCATCACTGAAGAGATTGTTCCTATGTGGAACCGACACTTATTACCTTTGAGGACTGTGTATCCTCCAGACTGTTAGGCGTCATGGTCTGAGCATCCAAGAGGAATTGTGGATCCCTGAGTGATCAAGTCTGTGAAGGTTTGGAAGTCACCTGTGAAGACTTACCACGAGTGTTGGGCGAGGTCTGTGTGACTTTAGCTCAAGGAGAATACGGTGAGGACTATGTGTCACAGCAGCTGGAACGGGTCTACCAAATCATTGTCTTCACCAAGCCAACTGGTTCCATTTCCTCAACCCTTTCATTTCCTCATTCATGTGTTGATGAATCTGATCATTACTGTTTGAAGACTTTGACTGAAGACTTTCTCTATTTTCTCAATCCAATTTCTTCAGTCACATAGTCTTCAGCCTGCTTATCCTGTTTTCACGCTATCTGTACTCTGTGCTTGTTTTCATTTCATCATGATGACTATGTTGTTGCTCTGTTATGTTTATACTTGAGTACTTATTCCGTTGCTAGTGTGTTGTTGCTTAGGAATTTCTTCACCTAGAAATTCCTTAGTGACAAATTTGTAAAAATCGCCTATTCACCCCCCTCTAGTCGATATAACGCACTTTCAGTTGGTATCAGAGCAAGGTACTCCCTTGTTCTGTGTGATTTTTGTTTAACCACCTGGATTTTTAGTTATGTCGACTGCAGGAATGAATAAAGTGACATGCCCCATCTTTGACAGTCATGAGTATCCCAAGTGGAAGGCCATGATGAAGAAGCGACTCATGGCGATGGACAGCAAACTGTGGACTGTCACTGAGATTGGTCTTACCGATCGATGCAAGATGGCGGAGGCTGATGATATTCGCAAGTACACTCTACTTAACCTCACGGCAAAGGATATCATCTGCTCATGTTTGTCCCAAAATCAGTTCAGGAACATCATGCATCTCAACCATGCAAAGCTTATCTGGGACTGACTCTCTGAGGTCTATGAAGGTCATCGAACTCATCATGATCTTTGGTTTGAGGATTCCAAGGAATCACTCAAGGAGATGACTTTTGCTCCAGAATCATCATCCACTACACCATGCCTTATGGATAAAAGTGCCAAGGTAACTGAATGCTACCTTTCTGAATCTAGTGATGATGAATCTGGTGATGAATTTGGACCCAGCTACACTAAACTTGCTTCCCTTGCCTCTAAACAACAAAGAGCTCTTGAAAAAGTTCAAAACATGCTTGATGAAAGCGATCATATGTTGGGTGAGGAATTGAATCGAACTAAGGCTTTGACTGATAGTCTTCAGAAACTTAATTCTAAGTTTGACAACCTTCAAAATCATCATAACACTCTCTTGTCTGATCATGAGAAGCTTTCTTATGAATTTATTTAGAGAAAGCAAGATCTTGAGAAGTTAAACATGAGTCATGAAGATCTTCAGAAGGAAAATGATTCATTGCTTGCTCAACAGATCAGTTTCGCTCAGGAAAAATTTGTTCCACCATGTATAAAATGCATTGAGCATGAATCTGCTAATTCTTCACCTGAATGTTCAAATGCTTCTATTGCTGCAAATTCTTTAACTGTCTCTGTGGTCACAAATTCCTCATCTGAGGATACCACAAGTATCACTAACGATAATGTAGGTTTGAAGGAATTGTACATGCATATACAAAAGTCTCAAAGGGCATCAGACTCTTTGTGATGTGCTCAAAAAGCAGATCTTGAACATGAACCCTAGGAAGGAGGGTATTGCCTTTGAGAGGAAACTCAATACTGATGGGACCTACTGGAAACCTGAGCAGTCCCCCAAAACCTCATGGGTTGCTGTGAAAGGACCTTCTGTAGATCCATGCACATTATCTGGCTTTACTTGTGAATCTTCATATTCCTCTGATGAGTCATTTGACTCCAACTATAAACTGTTCAAGAATCAGAATGGTGAAGTATTTGCTCGATATGTTGGAACTTACTGCAGGAATGGCCCTCCTATGAAAAAAAATATGGGTTCCAAAAGGTGCCTTGAAAATCTTCAGGTGAATGTCATCATGACACCACATATGAAGAATAGGAACCCTAGATCAAATTCTTCATATGGATCGATATGGATCCAAGTCCTCTTATGGACCGAATTCTTCATCTGGATCAAATTCCTCACGTGGATCCAAATCCTCATATGAACATCATTGTGATAACACTTTTGTTTCGTAGGGAAATTCTAAAGGCTATGAATATGTGCATTATTCTTCAAACCATTATGTTCATAAGTCCTCGAAGAATTTCTCTGCTTATTCATTTGCTTATCCTAACCCCTCTTCTAAGAAACGAAGTGCACTGGCTTCAATGCCATATTTTTCTTATGGATCTCATAGAATGATGAACTCTTTGCCACCCCTACAGATGTGGGTGGTGAAGAAAAAGAACTAATCTCTCATGCAGGGTCAGGTCTCTAGACGAACTTAATCGTCTGAAGAATTTGCTGGAGACCTGAATGTGCTTGAACGGACGCAAGCTAATCATGAATAAATGAATTACTCATTTCTCACGTCCTCATGTTGCTATATCTGTTACTACTGATTTAATTGATATCATATTCTTCACTTATGAAGTATATGGGTTCATAAGTTGCACTAATTCATCTGTAGGATGAACAACCCAAAGCTACTGAGTGGGTCCTCGACAGTGGATGTACAAATCACATGACCGGTGACAGGAACTTATTGATGGACACTGCTTTATCTGCATCTCATCTGAAGCATATCACCTACGCTGACAAAGGCAAAAGCAAGGTATTGGGTCTAGGTAGGGTTGCGATCTCAAAGGATAGACACATGGACAAAGTCATGCTTGTCGAGTCCTTAGGATTCAACCTCATGTCTGTCTCAATGCTTTGTGATCTTGATATGGTTGTCGTCTTCGGAAAATATCGTTGCATTGTGCTAATGGAAATTGACAATTCCAAAGTCTTTGAAGGCTTTAGGAGAGGAGACTTGTATATTGTTGATTTCTCTACAGGACCACAGCCTGCCACATGTCTACTTGCAAAAGCTTCAGAAGGCTGGTTATGGCATCGATGACTTGGTCATGCTGGGATGAGGAACTTGCATACACCCGCGAAGAATAAGCATGTCATTGGAATCGAGGGTGTCAAATTCCTCAAAGATCATCTTTGTGGAGCTTGTGAGGCTGGAAAGATCACCAGAGCCAAGCATCGCCCGAAGACTATCATGACCACTTCTCATCCCTTTGAATTACTTCACATGGATCTCTTTGGCCCTACTCATTATGCCATGTTCACTAATTCTGCATCATTATATGGCTTTGTCATTGTTGATGATTATTCTCGTTACACCTGGGTGCATATCATCACTTACAAAAATGAAGTGCAGGAAGTCTTCAAACGATTTTCCTCAAGAGCATCTACAAACTTTGGTGTGAAGATCAAGCATATCAGGAGTGATAATGGAACCGAGTTCAAGAATACTGGTCTCAATGAATATCTTGACATACTTGGTATTACTCACAAGTTATATGCTCCCTATACTCCTCAGCAGAATGGCGTCGTGGAGCGCAAGAACAGAACTCTTGTTGAGATGGCTCGCACTATGCTTGATGAATACAAGACTCCACAGCGTTTTTGGCTAGATGCTATTGATACTGCATGCCACATCATCAACAAGGTATATCTTCACAAATTCTTCAAAAAGACCTCATATGAACTCCTCATTGACAAGAAACCCAATGTAAGTTGTTTCAAAGTCTTCGGTGCTAAATGCTGGATTAGAGATCCTCGCCACCACTCTAAATTTGCACTGAAAGCACATGAGGGTTTTATGCTTGGTTACGGAAAGGACTCGCACACCTACAGAATCTTCAACACCTATCATCACAAGGTTGTTGAAACTGTAGATGTGCGGTTCGATGAAACTAATGGCTCGCAAAGAGAGCACCTACCTCCTGTGCTAGATGAAATGTCACCTCAGGAATCCATCAAGTTCAAGGCTACTGAGGATTTCATCCCTACAGAAGAATCTGCTGAAGAAGTCATTCCGGATCGTGAAGAAAATCACGCTGGTGCTACTGAAGAAAATGGCCCTGAAGAAATTGCTGGGCCAAATCAAAGTCGTCAACCTGCTCATCCTCGTGTTGCAAACAAAGTGCAGATTGAGAGAATTATCAACGACATCAACGCACTAGGTCCTCTCACGTGCTAAAAAGCTTCACATTTGTCTAAAATTTGTGGGCATATTGCGTTTGTCTCTATCACAGAGCCCACCAAAGTTGATGAAGCATTCATGGAATCTGAGTGGATTCAAGCTATGCAAGATGAATTGCATCAATTCGAGCTCAATAATGTGTGGGAGCTTGTCAAGCGACCAGACCCACGCAAGCACAACATCATCGACATCAAATGGATATACCGCAACAAACAAGATGAAAATGGCCTTGTGGTGAGGAATAAGGCTCGTCTTGTAGCTCAAGGCTACACACAGGTTGAAGGAATTGGTTTTGATGAAACTTTTGCACCTGTTGCTAGACTTGAAGCAATATACGTTGATGATATTATCTTTGGTTGTACTAACCAATGTTACAGTGACGAATTTGCCTATATGATGAGTGAGGAATATCAAATGTCCATGATGGGAGAGTTGAAATTCTTATTAGGTCTTCAAATTCGTCAACAACACAATGGCATATTCATATCCCGGGAGAAATACCTCAAGGATGTGTTGAGGAAATTTGGCATGCAAGATTGCAAAGGCGTCAAAATCCCTATGCCCACAAATGGACATCTATGCACCGATGAAAATGGTAAAGACTTCGATCAAAAGGTATACCGCTCCATGATTGGCTCTTTATTGTATCTATGTGCATCTAGGCCGGTATTATGCTTAGTGTTTGCATGTGTGCCTGATTTCAAGCTACACCGAAGGAATCACACCATAAGGCTGTGAAGCATATTCTTCGATATCTAGCTCACACTCCAACACTTGGATTATGGTATCCCAAGGGCTCTTCTTTTGATCTCATTGGATATTCTGACTCTGACTATGCTGGTGATCGGGTGGACCGCAAGTCAACATTAGGCACATGTCATTTCCTCAGACAATCCTTGGTATGTTGGTCCTCAAGAAGCGTAACTGTATCACTCTCATCTTCAAGCCGAGTACATTGTTCTTCGGATCTTGCCGTGCTCAATTGCTATGGATGAAGCAAACCCTCAAGGACTATGGCATCAATGTGAAGAATGTGCCACTCTACTGCGACAATGAGAGTGCTATCAAGATTGCTCACAACCCAGTTTAGTACTCGAAGACAAAGCACATCTAGATTCGTCATCATTTTCCTCGTGACCACGTGTTGAAGGGCGACATCTCCATCGACCACACAAATACTGAAGATCAGCTGGCTGATATCTTCACAAAGCCCTTGGAGGAGAAGAGATTTAGCAAGTTGAGGTGTGAGCTAAATATCTTAGAATCTTCGAATGTTCTTTAAAAAGGATACACATCCTAACACTTATGCAAATTTGATGACTTAGATGTACAACACACAAAGTAACTGTCGGCGTACTAAAGTAGGGGCACTCCTTTGTACCCCTTACTTGTGCACGGCAGGCGACGCCAAGGAAGAGACACAAAGAGCAAGAGGGTGAGGCGGGGTCCCCTGGCAAGACCCTTGCCGGGGCGGCCTCCACGGCCCCGGCAAGGACCTTGCCGAGACAGCTTGCCCAACCCCAACGGAGCACGTCACCCTCGAGCCCAAGGTTTCCGACAACCACATTGGAACCAAGGCTCGGGAGGCACCTCCATGATGGCATGCAAATCTTTGTGAAGATAAGAAGCACACAGAGTTGGATGAGGATTAGAAGACGACGAGCCTCGGCAAAACCCTTGTCGAGGGCATCCACGAGACCTCCGGCAAGATCCTTGTCGGGGACGACCACGGTGCCGCGGCAAGGCCCTTGCCGGGGCCCCGACAAGGCCCTTGCCGAGGACATCCGCGAGGCCACAGCCAGGCCCACACCTGCCAAGTTTCCACCAGCGCTCCCATGCAGCTGCCAGCCCACCAGCTAGGCAGGCACCTGCATGTCGACATGAGGCTTCCAAGCCAACTCGACGAGCGCCTACGTGGTGGCATGCAAACCTTTGTGAAGGCCCTACCACCACGCCACCTTAGCAGCTTGCCAGCCTACATGGCACCATGCGCACCGCTGGCCTGGACGCGTGTCAGAGCAAGGTGGGGAGGCGATGGACGGGACGGGGGCTGGTTTCCGTCCCCGATAAAGTGAGAGTGACACCTTAGAGGCGCATTTAATGCGTCTCATCCCGTAATGGCTAAGCGATAAGCTTAGCCAGTGTACACCCATGTCACCTCCTATGTGCCACTGTGGCAATCCCCTTGACTATAAAAGGAGGCCCAAGGCATCCAGGAGAAGGATTCGGACCTTGGGACAAGTTACACTCATCGTAGCTAGCTCAAGAACTCGAAGTACACTCAAATAGACACAAAAGCAGGACTAGGGTATTACGCATCCTCGTGGCCCGAACCTGGGTAAACGACCCGTGTGCTTGTGCTGATTGATGATCCCGCTCTTCTCATGACCCCATGCCCCGCAACCGTAGTAGGGATTCCCGTGAGCCCATAGGTGTCGTTCCCACCGACATCTTTAGCGCGCCAGGTAGGGGGCCGCAGTAGTGAGAATCTAGTTCGGTCGTCAGCCCAATAGTTCTCCGTCGCCATGGCTTCCAAGGAAGAAGGCGACCAAGCGAGCAACACCGTTAGCGGATGCGGCAAGCGTTCGTGCGACGACAAGAAAGCTAAGTCATGCAAAAACTCTGAGTAATACCTTTTTATATAAGGTTATCCTCCTCGGAGATCTTTCCTTTGTATGAGAAACCTACACGCAGTGGGGCCCTTCCATTATTGGCAACACGCTTGGTATGTTTCGAGTCTGCTCAACAGATCGAGCGGCTACGTCGAGAACGGTAGGGTGGCCTTACGCTATTGGCAACACTCTCGCTCTGTCTCGAGTCCGCTCGACAGTTCGAGCGGCCGCGCTGAGAACGGCAAGGTGGTTCGCACGACAGCAAGCATACCCTGCCGGTCGCTAAAGGATCCGTCCTTCAAAGTGCTGCGGTTTGGGTCTACGCGCCGGCAAGCCTGCCCAATTGGCGTAGGGTGGACATACAAGGAGAGGTTGAAAAGGGAAATAACATGCATCGTTTTAAAACACTGCAGAGTTATATTGCATCAATTGTTGCTGCGGTTCTAACTAAGGATAAACATTGTCTTGGTCATGAACCTACAACGACGATAAGAAACGGGGTGCCTAATCCCGAGGCTGGCCCTCTACCCTCTGAATTTCGCCAACACGGCTGATGATGGGCTCGATATGCTCCTCGAGCACCGTGAGGACTGCATCCTCCGGCAAGCTATCCAGCACAGCGTCGAAGTCAAGGTTAGGGTTCCAGTATGCTAGCTTGGTGAGGACCTCGGTCATGGTGCCTCAGCAAAGTATCCGGGCCTCGTTGGCCAGGGAGCTCGCCCAATTGGAGTTGAATCATTCCAGGGCTCCAAGAACGCCTCAAGAACGAGGTCACTTGGCGTTAGCGCCATTCGCCTGTATGCGTACCTCACGTCCGACATCCCCATGTCGGCTAGCTGCTTGATGATCCTGTTGGCAATGTCGATGAGGCGGCTGATCCATAGGTTCTCGCCCTTCATGAAATCCTTGTGGTTGGCGGCGTCGTTCTTCCGCAGCTGCCTCTCCTCCGCCAGGATCTTGGTCAGGGTTCCCTCTCGGGTCCTGACCTCCAACAGCATCCCCTCAAGGCCCTCCAGCTTCAGCTTCGGGTCCTTGATGGAGTCGTTGGCGCAGGAGAGCTGCTCGGCCTTGACAAGGACGTCGGCCTGCGCCACCATCAGGGCGCAGTTGACCGTGTCCTTCTCCTTCGCCAGCTCCTCGGTCCTGTTCTTCACGCCATCCCGCTCCACCTCCAGCTCCTTCACCTTATCGCCGTGGGCCAGAGCTTGGGCATCAAGCGCTTCCTTGTGCTTCTGCTCTAGCTCCTAGGTACGTGCCACAGCAAGCTTCTCGACCTCCTCGTCCTTGCCGCGGAGTGTCGCGGCAAGCGCCGCCTCACGGGTGACGAGGTCCTCCTCCCGAGAGTCCAGCTCGGCCTGGCGATGGGACCGGGCGGCCTCGGCCTTGGAGGCCTCTTCCCTCGCCGCCTCCTTGGCTTTCTCGATGTCGGCCTGCTTCAGGAGAAGCTCCAGCTCACGCTCCATCAGCTGGCCTTGGGCGGCCTTCAGCTCCTCGTGGGCCTGGCGGAACCAGGCCTGCGCCTCGGTGACACGCTCCCTGAGGTCTGCCTCCCCCTTGCCCGCCATCGACTCCCTGGACTTCGCCATGTCCAGGCGGGCGCGATGGAGCGCCTGCAGCTTCCAGAAGCTGGCGCCCATGGCCCGGAGGAGCTCCTCCTGGGTGCCACCGCCATCGGCACTCGGTTCCTCGACGACCTCGAGCCCGACAGTGGTGAGCACTTCATCATCGAACACCTCCCCCTCGGCCGGCACCCTGGTGCTCGCCGTCCCTGGGAGGTGCACGAACAAGTTGTCGCACACCTTCAGATACTTGCCTGAGCCGGAGGCAGCGGACGAGGAGGGTTGGCCGTCAACCACCTCCTCCTCGGCAACGGCCTTGCCGGCCTCCCCGGCAGCGCCCTTGCCGGCCTCCTCGGCGGCAGCCTCGCCGGTCTCTCCGGCAAGCCCCTTGGCGGCATCCTTTGCCGTGGTCTTGGCGGCCTCCTCGGTGGCGATCTTGTCGGCTTCAACCTCGGCGTCCTTGGCGACCTCCGTGATCACGGTGTCGATGTCCCCTTGGTCCGCCAAGGGAGAATCTAGATGCCAAAAGGGAGGATGAGGCGAGGCCAAGATCGAGGTTCAAAAAAATAAGAAGAGTAAGGGAAATCAGATGACTCACCCGTACCGGGCTGAGAAGAAGTGGCCCCCTCCCCGCCA
Source organism: Aegilops speltoides (assembly GCA_021437245.1). Classification (NCBI taxonomy): domain Eukaryota; kingdom Viridiplantae; phylum Streptophyta; class Magnoliopsida; order Poales; family Poaceae; genus Aegilops; species Aegilops speltoides. The sequence continues at coordinate 477,282,894 of CM038147.1, forward strand.
ACATTTGTTGCCGGGACGGGGCCACCAGTGCCCAAGTCTACCTCCTCCTCCTCCGTGCACATGAGCTCGGTGTCTGGCGCCCTTGCCGGAGATGCCTCTCGGGGCGGTGTGGTCGATGGGGGCGGCATGGTGGGGGTGGCCCTTGGTGTCTCCTGCTGCTGCCGCCCTCCTCCTGCAGCCACGGCAAGGTCAGTACCAAAAAATCACACCCCAGCACACGTTGATGGGGAGTAGGTGGTGAACACACGCTGGGGGATGAGCCGGGGGCTGTGCCGCGGGCTGCTGTCCGGGCTGCTCACCACCACCAGCGGTGCCTTTGAGGTACCCGCGGGGCTGGCTGCCCGTCGAGGCCTTGGCCTTCTTCGCCGCCCGCTGGGCCAGTGTCTCCATTTCCCTGCAAAGAAAAAATTAATCAAGGAAGGCGACACGATTGGAGAGGACGGGAATGACAAGGGGTGGAATGCTTACTCGTCCTCCACCTCCTCTTCTGTTGCCTTCCTCTTCCTCCTCGGGCCGAGGGACGAAAAGTTAAAGGCGACCTCCGTGCCGGCGTTTGCGGGAGGAGGGGAAGGCGGTGGAGTCCGGTAGCGTTTGGATGAAGAAGAGGCGGTCGCCTTCTTCTTCGCCACCGCGGCCTTCTTCTTCGCCACCGCGGCCCTCATCACGCGCGCAGTTTCCCCTGAACCCCTTGCCGCAGCTCGGCCCTGCCGGATCGGATCGGATCGCCAGAGCTGGCCCAACGCAGGACACGTCCTTTCTTCATAGCCGAGGGGGCGTCGGCCTCAGCCTCCTCCTCAGATGATTGCTCGACCACGTCCTCGACAAGGGGGGCCTTGGTGCTGATGCTGCCCGCCTCCTTGGCAGACTTCGCGCACTGGGCGAGCTCCTTCTGTTCTGCGGCCACAGCTGCCTCGTTCTCCATGCCACTGGTGTCGCCGCCCGCCCTGGCAAGCTCCGCCTCCGGCACTCTAGCGGCGATGTAGTTCAGCTCCTCCTGGGTGGTGTCCTGGATGAGCAGCGGCTCGTCATGATCGAGAACTTCGACCAAGTTGTCGAAGAACTCCTGCACCTCGCGAGCCGGGGGCTCGACCCAGGATGGGTCAAGACTATGCGCGTTGAAGACCGGCATCATGGCGAGGATGTCGGCCTACCGGGAGTTGTTGCTCAGCGGGACCACTCTCGGCGGCAGCCCGAACAAGGGCCCTTGATGTCCTTGCCGGACTTCACGGCCTTGCCGGTCCTCTCCACCCTACCGTCAGCGAACACATCGAGCTGGAAGAGCCTCCGGCAATACCAGGAGTGCCCCATCACCGTGAGGTTGTGCTTCAGGCCGGTGCGGAGCCTCATGATGTCGGTCGCGTTCCTGAAATCCCAGTCCAGCCTCCCCTTGTTGTGCAGCGGAGCGATTCGGCGGCGGATGAAATCTGCCCCAATCATCTCGAGGGTGAGCCTGGCCTCGGTGAGGCGGCAAATCCTGGTGGTGGCGATCGAAAACTTCTTGTCATCAGCGTCGAGGTTGCTCCAGTCCGCGCCACGGGTTGGTGGTTCCCGACAAACACCCTGGCAGAACTCCAGTGGGTTCTCTTCCATGATCCAGCACCACTGGACCCGCCACTCCTCCCACCTCTCCTTCATGGCACCCTCTGGGTATGCGCTTTTTCCCTGGGCCCTCAGGATCCAGGCGACGCTCCGATTAAGGGCGCCACTGGGTTGGATGCAGGGGGAGAAGTAGTGGCGGAAAAGCACCATGCTGGGAAACACCCCCACGAATCCCTCACAGATGTTGGAAAAGCATGCCAAGCACACCACGGCATTCAGCGTGAGATCCAACAGATGGAAGCCAAAAGTGCGCATGACATCATTGAAGAAGTCGGAAAAAGGGGGAAGAGCCCGCAGAAGAAGTCGATGGAGAATGGGTACCGTTTTGGGCCACCCTTGTTGCAATCAGTGGGGATGAAGCGTGTGGCAGGGTGCCCCGCCGTCTATGTCCCCCACAAAGGCTTAAAGTAGTCCTTGAGGTCGAAGATGTAGATTGACGACGGGATGAAATAGGCGAACTGCACCCGCTGCGCCACCGCCTCGCTCTCCGGCATCTCCTTCTCCTTTGTGTCCTTGGCTACACCCTTGCCCTTGCCAGATTTAGGCGCCATGGCGGCTGGGAAGAGGGCGAGGGGTCGAAGGCAGTGGGGGCGCAGCAGCAGCGAGCAGGAGTGAAAGCTTGAGGAGGAAGGGACGGCGATGCCGAGATTGGGGGAAAGCACAGAGGGTAAATGAGTCGCGTGCCCACGGTTATTCCTTTTTATGGGGAAGGTGCAGGCCGTGTCTTCACCATTTATTATGACATGACGCATGCCTGCAGCAACCGCCCCACGCATGCCCCCATGTCACACACGACCCCCACGTCACGCATTCAACGCGGGTCATGGGGAAGCGCAGCGGACGAAAAAGGTTACTGCGGTAAAAACCGCCACGCCTGCCCGCGCACCGTTTTGGGCCTAGCCCAACAATGCGTTCTTCAAGATTCCTCAATTGTGTGGATTTCCAATCTATACAACTCTGGAACCTAAGACAAGGACTCTTAGTGAAATTCTTCAAGACTCCTTGGTCAGATTCCTCAAACTTGATTCCTTTAAAAACAAATTCTGAGAACGCATATGACCTCTTCAAATTCTTCACACCTATACTCTGTTCACAAGTACACATGTCTGCTGCTGAATCACTAGGTTCTCATCAACTTAACTCATTTGCAGCGTTCCTCGAAGAAAAACGGCATACTTCCTCAGAGACATCTATTGTTCAGAATCCTCAACTGAAGAAAATGGCTGAAGAAAAGCATCCTCAAAAGGGAGGCAAGAGGCCTGAGACAAACACAACATTCAAATCCCTGAAGATATCTATGCAGATTACTGCACTCCTGATGAGGCCACTCATGGCAAGGAGAATAAAAATCAGCGCAAAGTGCACATTCAGCGGATTGAACAAATATGGGCATGGGAATGGAGGGATTACCGCTATGTAACTCCCAAATACATGAAGAAATTCACAGTAAATCCTCCATGTCCAAGACCTCCACTGGCACCAGGCCAAGAAGCCGATCCCTCAAGCATCAAAAGAGGTGAGGAATTTCCTAAATAATGGGCCAAGCGCCAAAGGAAATTGGCTAAAGGACAAAGGAGGCAGTGAAGAAATTCAACAAAGATTCTGCTGCTGCTGTTGAAGCATCTGCTAGTTGATAACCCACAAGTATAGGGGATCAATTGTAGCCTCTTTCAATAAGTAAGAGTGTCAAATCCAATGAGGAGCTAAAGGTAGAACAAATATTCCCTCAAGTTCTATCGACCACCGATACAACTCTACGCACGCTTGACGTTTGCTTTACCTAGAACAAGTATGAAACTAGAAGTACTTTGTAGGTGTTGTTGGATATGTTTGCAAGATAATAAAGAACACATAAATATAAACTAGGGGCTGTATAGATAAAGAAGCAATAAAATAAATATAGCGAGTGTGGAAAAGTGGTGGTAGGAGTTGTGAAATTGTCCCTAAGCAATTGACTACTTTACTAGACCGATAGCAAGTTTTATGTGGGAGAGGCATAAGCTAACATACTTTCTCTTCTTGGATCATATGCACTTATGATTGGAACTCTAGCAAGCATCCGCAACTACTAAAGATCATTAAGGTAAAACCCAACCATAGCATTAAAGCATCAAGTCCCCTTTATCCCATACGCCACAACCCCCTTACTCGGGTTTATGCTTTCGTCACTAAAGCAACCCACTATAAGCGAATCATGAACGTATTGCAACACCCTACAATGGGATTCCCTCACGCTTGTGCAACACGGAGGGCACAATAGGACAGCAACACAACCACAAGCAAATTAAACCAATCATAGCAATTCATCAATCACCAATAGGACAATGAAAATCTACCCAGACATCATAGGATGGCAACACATCATTGGATAATAATATGAAGCATAAAGCACCATGTTCAAGTAGAGGGTACAGCGGGTTGCGGGAGAGTGGACTGCTGAATATAGATGGAGGAAGGTGATGGAGATGTTGGTGAAGATGATGGAGGTGTTGGTGTAGATCACGGTGATGATGATGGCCCCGGTGGCGTTCCGGCGCCACCTGGAGAGCTGATGGGGAGAGAGCCCCCCTTTTTCTTCTTAGATGGGAGAAGGGTTTCCCCTCTGGTCCTTCGCTCCCATGGCGTGGGAGGGGCGAGAGCCCCTCCGAGATTGGATCTATCTCTCTGTCTCTCTCTGTTTCTGCATTCTTAGATTCTGCCCTTTCACCGTTTCTTTTATATAGGGAGATCCATAACTCCGATTGGATTGAAACCTTCGCCCAGATTTTTCTCCAAAAATTAGCTTTCTTGTGGCCAAAGAAGAGCAGTAACTGCCTTATGGGGTGCCCACAAGGGTCAGGAGCGCGCCCCTGCCTCGTGGCCCCCTCGGGCACTGTCTCGTGTTGATTTTTCTTCCCCAAAATCACAAATATTCCAAAAATATTCTCCGTCCGTTTTTATCCCGCTTGGACTCCGTTTGATATGGGGTTTCTACGAAACATAAAACATGCAACAAACAGGAACTAGCACTGGGCACTGGATCAATATGTTAGTCCCAAAAATAGTATAAAAAGTTGCCAAAAGTATATGGAAGTTGAATAATATTGGCATAGAACAATCAAAAATTATAGATATGATGGAGACGTATCAGCATCCCCAAGCTTAATTCCTGCTCGTCCTCGAGGAGGTAAATGATAAAAAGATAATTTTTGATGTGGAATGCTACCTAACATAATCTTGATCATATATCTAATCATGGCATGAATATTAATACACGAGTGATTCAAAGCAATAGTCTATCATTTGACATAAAAACAATAATAATTCGGGCATCCCAACAAGCAATCATGTCTTTCGAAATATCAATGCTAAAGAACGCTATCCCTACAAAATCATATAGTCTTATATCTCCCTTTTCTTAACACAAGATACCCCTCATGCTCATCCCGGTGTCAGCCAAGCAATTGGTTCATACTTTGTAACGCACTTCAGCTTTTTCAACCCTCACGCAATACATGAGCGCAAGCCATGGATATAGCACTATAGGTGGAATAGGGTATGATGGTGGAGGTTTATGTGGAGAAGACAAAAGGGAGGAAGTCTCACATTGACGCGTCTAATCAACGGGCTATGGAGATGCCCATCAATTGATGTCAATGTGAGGAGTAGGGATTGCCATGCAACGGATGCACTAAGAGCTATAAGTGTATGAAAGCTCAAACTGGAAACTAAGTGGGTGTGCATCCAACTTGCTTGCTCATGAAGACCTCGGGCATTTGAGGAAGCCCATCATTGGAATATACAAGCCAAGTTCTATAATGAAAATTCCCACTAGTATATGAAAGTGATAACTCAAGAGACTCTCTATATGAAGAACACGGTGCTATTTTGAAGCACAAATGTGGTAAAAGGATAGTAACATTGCCCCTTCTCTCTTCTTCTCTCATTCTTTTTTTATTTTCTCCTTTTTATTTTTTTTATTGTTTTGGTGGGCTTCTTTGGCCTCTTTTTTTATTTGGGCTTCTTTGGCCTCTTTTATTTTTCATAAAGTCCGGAGACTCATCTCGACTTGTGGGGGAATCATAGTCTCCATCATCCTTTCCTCACTGGGGCAATGCTCTAATAATGATGATCATCACACTTTTATTTACTTGCAACTCAATATTACAACTCGATATCTAGAACAAATATATGACTCTATATGAATGCCTTCGGCGGTGTACCGGGATGTGCAATGATCTAGCATAACAAAGATATCAAAAAATGGACAAACCATGAAAACATCATGCTAGCTATCTTACGATCATGCAAGGCAATTTGACAATGAATGCTCAAGTCATGTATGTGACGATGATGGAAGTTGCATGGCAATATATCTCAGAATGGCTATGGAAATGTGAAAGTGCTAGTTATCGACTAGAGGGGGGTGAATAGGCGATTTTTATGAAAGTCTTCAAAATGTGGAAGTTTCGAAGACAAACAATAGAAATGACCTAATTGATATGCAGCGGAAGATAAACTACAGCAAGCAAACCATAGTCAAGTATGCAATGAGGTGAAAGTACAAAGACTAATAGCAGCTTAGTAGTAAGGATCAGGATGGAAGATAGTATGAAGCCAACTGACGATAGTAGTCAAGTAATGAGGTCGAACAAGTATGACAAATAGGCAATGACTTCACGAAGACAAACTCCAAGTAAAGGGAGGGAGAGGATAGAACCAGTCACTTGTTGAAGACACATGATTTGTTGGACTGGCCCAGCTTGTGACAACTGACGCCAGTTAGGGAGGCTAAGATTCAACTCAAGAGACCGTGTCTTCACCTTATTCCCTTGAGCTAAGGACACACAGCCCCCGCCTAATCACTATGGTAAGTCTTCAAGGTAGACTTCCAACCTTCACAGACTTCGCTCACGGGCGATCCACAATGACTCTTGGATGCTCGAGAATGCGACGCCTAACCGGTGGAGGATTCATACCCTCAAGTGTAATAAGTCTTCAGGTCGCACAGATAGAAAGACTTCAGTGATGCCTAACACTCTTTGGCTCTGGGTGTTTGGGCTTTGTCCTCGCAAGGATTTCTCTCTCAAAGGCTTCGAGGTGGGTTGCTCTCAAACGACAAAAGCCGTGCACTAACTCTAAGCAGCCACCAATTTATGGTGTAGGGGGTGGGCTATTTATAGCCACTAGGCAACCCGACCTGATATGTCCGAAATGACCTGGGTCACTAAGGAACTGACACGTGTTCCAACGGTCGATTTCAAACACACACGACAACTTTACTTGGGCTACAAGCAAAGTCGACTCATCCAGCTCGATAAGATTTGCTTTCATTGCCTTTGCTCAAGACATAGGATTTGGGTTGAGCATCACTTGACCATTTCGACTTTGTTCACTTGGACCCCACTTAACAAAGACGGTGGTTCCTATGACTCAACAAAGAAGAAAAAGGAAACAACACAACGACACACGATCTTCAAGGCTCCATAGTCTTCACTCAATGTCTTCTCATGTCATAGTCTTCAATATGAATATCTTCACATACCACCATTGTCGTCAATGTCTTCATACATTTTTAAGGGTCATCTCCGGTAGGTAAACCAAATCAATGAGGTACACTACCTGCGTTATCCTCCAATTCTCACAAACGCATTAGTCCCTCAACCAAATTTGTCGTCAATACTCCAAAAGCAAGTAGGGGTGGCACTTACAATCTCCCCCCTTTTGGTGATTGATGACAAACTGGTTGAAGTTTTCAATGGGATTAAAGTATGTGAAGTTGTAAAGGATAGGGTATTGTCTTCATAAGTGGCAAAGGCTCCCCCTGAAGATGTGCATATAAGTAATTTGCTTTTGGAATGCAAATGCACATGGCAGGTTGTACTTGTGGAGATCCTCTTCAACTTATGAAGATAATTCATCAGGCATGAAATGATATAACTAAGAGAATGACATGCATAATGAAAAATGAACGTCTGCAGAATGATCTAAGTGCGGAAGTTATCATCGCACATGCGGAATTTATCATCGCGTCACAGAAAAGCAAATAAGTAGCAGACGACCATCGAGTTTAAGTGTTACAACTCAAAGACCCAAATGTATCAAAAGCGAGAGTTCTAAACACTAGGAAAAACATAAAGCAACCGCCCATACGAACCCGCTTGAAGACTATCAAACTCATATGCTTCTCCCCCTTTTGTCAGTAAGGACCAAAAAGGTTTGAAGACATAGAGCATCTACTCGTTCCCATGAGGGGTAGGTGAAGCAGCAGGGTTGTCGTTGTTGTTTGGCGGCGCAGATGAACTTGGTGCAAAGGTCGCGCGTGCAAAAGTAGGGGCGTGAAGTAGCATCGCCTTCATCATCGATCACTTTGGCATTCACAGCTGCCATGAGGAAGAATAGTCGAGTCTTCAAGGGATGGAGTTCGACGAGGACAACATTCCGTGGAGGAGTGGAGTCAAACTTGAATCTTTCGGTGAAGCCATCGCCTTGAAGATCTCGCTTCAAAGATCGAAAGCAGTGGTCAAACTCTTCCATGATCGCTGCCGGTGTCAAACCGCGGATCTCGGGTAGGGGGTCCCGAACTATGCGCCTAGGCGGATGGTAACAGGAGACAAGGGACACGATGTTTTACCTGTGTTTGGGCCCTCTCGATGGAGGAAAAACCCTACTCCTACTTGATTGATATTGATGATATGGGTAGTATAAGAGTGGATCTACCACGAGATCAAGGAGGCTAAACCCTAGAAGCTAGCCTATGGTATGATTGTTGTTGTGATTGTCCTATTGACTAAAACCCTCCGGTTTATATAGACACCAGAGAGGGCTAGGGTTACACGGAGTCGGTTACAATGGTAGGAGATCTACATATCCGTATTGCCAAGCTTGCCTTCCACGCAAAGGAAAGTCCCATCCGGACACGGGACGAAGTCTTCAATCCTGTATCTTCATAGTCTTGGAGTCCGGCCGATGATGATAGTTCGGCTATCCGGACACCCCTAGTCCAAGACTCCTCAAGAGCCCTCGAACCAGGCTTCAATGACGACGAGTCCCGGCAGATATTGTCTTCGGCGTTGCAAGGCGGGTTCCTCCTCCGAATAATTCAGAAGATTGTGAACGCCAGATAGTGTCCGCTCGCAAAATAAATTCCATGTACCACCGTAGAGAGAATAATATTCACACAAGTTCAATCTGCTGACGTATTTTATGGTGTGACGTCACACCACTACCAAGCCTTTACTTGAATCGTTTTTATTATACCACCTCAGCGCATTTAGCGAAGCAGTTTCCTTGGCACGTCTTGTCGAAGCAGAGATCGTGTTCCCCTTATTCCGGGATTCCCATCAATACGGACGTGGGTAACCCAACCGCGCCATTGATTGTGGCACTTGGGAGATAAGCGAGTTTTACCAGGCTAGTAGGGACGATAGTTTCATCCGCCCATATATAAGGGATAAGGATCCACCTCCTTTACCCACGCCTTCTTCCTCCTTTGCTTATCCATCTCCACAAGACTGAGCTCCAATACCAAGTCCGCACATCTCACCTCGACCCTTTCCAGCCATGTCGAGCGGAGGCAAGTGGATGGCCTCCTCCATTACGGAGGGCACATCGAGAAGCTGCGCAGCCGGATATCTGTCCAAATGACATCGCGCACCGGCTGCCCGATGAGGGGAAGCTCATCCCCACCCCTAGGCCCCATGAGAGGGTCGTATTCCTTCCCCACTTCCTCCGCGGACTGGGCTTCCCACTTCACCCCTTTGTCCGGGGGCTCATGTACTACTACGGCCTAGACTTCCATGATCTAGCCCCAAACTTCATCCTCAACATCTCGGCGTTTATCATCGTGTGCGAGGCCTTCCTCTGCATCCAGCCCCACTTCGGCTTGTGGCTAAAGACCTTCAACGTCAAGCCGAAGGTTGTGAAGGGTAGCCAAGCGGAGTGCGGAGGCGCCATGGTGGGCAAAATGCCCAACGTTACTTGGCTTGAGGGTGCCTTCGTGGAATCCATCAAAGGGTGGCAATCGGGGTGGTTCTACATCACCGAGCCGCGTGACCCTAAATGGGCAGCCGCCCCGAGTTCAGTCCGCATCCCCATGCAACTCACCTCCGGAAAGAGAAGGGCTTGCTATGGGGTAGTTCGAGGAGCCGACCGACTCCACCTGTCTTCGCACTCGTGAACAAGAAGCTTAAGCTTGTCAATGTGATCCAGGTCATGCTCGTCCGCTGGATTCTCCCCTGCCAGCAACGGGCCTTCAATTTGTGGGAGTTTGATCCGGCACAGCACCGAACCTTGAGCGAGCTCTTCGACACGACGTACAAAGCTGCCTGGAGGGTGCTGTTCAAGGGCACTGAAGCTCCCACATCCGCGACCGAAGATCGCGGATTCAGCACGCAACGCCCGGCCGGCGAGGTAAGCTATGTCATCCTTTATGGGACGCTCATTTTTTCCATAGTTTGACTCTATGTGGGATCTAAACTCCCAATGCCTTTAACAGGACTGGCAGAAGACGTCCGGACAGTAAACCGTCCTGCCCTTTCGTAAGACCAGCGGACACCCGCTTGACGGGCTGCCTGGTCCCGCACTATACGTGGTGCCGAGAAGAAGGCCAAGAAGAAGGCCACGGGAACCCAAAGGAGTTCCCGGCGTCAGGTGATATCAGACTCATCGTCCGATGACTCCGAGGCATACTCCTCCCCCGAAGACGAGGAGGAGAAGAAAGAGGCCTCTCCCCCAGTGGGGGGAGAGAAGAAGAGGAAGGCCTCCCCAACGAGGGAGGCCGAAGGGTCCAAGAATGGAAGGACCCTTCCCCCGGATTGCTCCGCCAACGTTGGCGACGTCAACGAGGAGTGGCCTTCAAGGGCCAAGCCCCTGGCGAGATCGTAAGTATCCGGACTCCTAGATAATTTATAATTTTTCTTTTTGCCACACGGTGTCTTTCTAATGCCGCATACTACCTGTAGTCCGGCCAAGGACGATCTTCCCGCTTTGTTGAGTGGGTCCTTGGACACATCGGATATGGATTCTCTTCCGACCGCCTCCACACCTCGCGACACCGACGACGCCGAGGTCAGATCCCGGGAAGGGACCCGCCAGGAGGAGGAGGCCCCGGAGGTGCCGCAAGGCAACCTCCCGGACTCAGACCGACTCGCACCGAACCCGCAGTGGTTCCGAGTCCGCGAGCGCCCTTCGTAAGAAGGGCAAGATCTGTGACACCAGCGCCCTCGCCCAACCGGAGGCGCCGGATAACTTGTTGGAGGCACTCAACAGCGCTTCCATCGAAGAAGAACACCGCACCGCCATGAGTGCGGTGATTCAAGGTTCACTCACCAAGAGCGGGCTGACTAAAGCTCGCAGCAGCCTTCTAACAAAGCTTTGAGGTAAGAATTTTAAGATATGTAATATAATACCACATAGACAAGAGTCTCGATGCTTGGTTCGGTGTTCGGAAACAAAAGCCGGACTGAGGATCTAAAAAAGATATACGCAGGAGTCTAAAAAATATGTCAATATGGGTTTGCAGGGCGCTGCCGACCTCCGCCACACCGATCATGGAGGTCAATACCTTGAAGCAGAGCCTCGAGCGTCCGAAGCGAGCTCGACCGCGCAAGAAGCAGCTCGAGGACAAGGAAGGTGAGTAACACCAGATAAAGTTGTACCTTATAGAAAAGGATTTGGTTGCAAGAGAAATAACAAGGATAACGTGGTACTACAGGGCCACAAACGAGGTGGCGACCTCAGAAGGAGACGGTATCCATGCCGAACGCAATGCGGCCGCTGAACGAGCCGAGCGAGAGAAGCAGGAGGCGGTGGCGGCGGTGCAAAGCAAGAGCTCCTGTGCTCTCATGGAAAAGCACGAGAGTTTGAGCGTGACTCAAGACTCGAGAGTCCGAGCTGCGTCGGCTCTTGAGAGTGCCAAAGCCGCCAAGGCCGAAGCTCACAAGGCCCTTCGAAATCGAGGATTTGAAGAAAATAGCGGCGGTAAGGCATTTTTCATGCAAAGCAAGCATGTGAATGTGAATTACCTATTACTTACCCGAATTCGAGCTCTCCAGAGCTGTTCGCAGATCTGCCAGCAGATCCATCCGCCGCCGCTTTCTACCGGGCCGAGGAGGGGAGTTCGACGAAGAAGGTCTTCTGGTCTCAGTATGCTGAGGCCGGACATCCGGTGCCCCTTAGCGACTAGCTGAAGCAGCTGGTCGAGCTCCACAAGGTGGCCGAACAGGCCATGAAGGGCCTCATAGTTCGGCTGTGGCCCAAGGAGGCCATGCTGGGAGCTACTTCGGCCTGGTGCGACGGCTGGTGGATGCGTGTCCCTGGGTTGAAGTCGTCAAGCAATCCACCTGCATTGAAGGTGCCCGTCGGGCCCTTGCCCGTGCAAAGGTGCACTGGGGCAGGATGGACGCTGAGAAGCTTGTGACGGACGCACCACCGGCGGGCAAGGAGTATCGCACGCCCGAAATGTATTATAAGAGTGTCTTGAAGGGTGCCCGCATGATTGCGGGTGAGTGCTCCAAAGATGTAATATTTGAGTAGACTCGCATTTTGTTATCCTGTGCGCTGAAAACTTTGTTCATATGCGCTTAAGCAACGTTTGTTAATTTAAAATATTACCTTCTGTGCGGCCGTTTATCAAACTTGAGAGATGGCAAGTCGTCGGCTTCAGCCCCCACGCCACTAGTGCTGGGGTGTTCGGGATAAACTTGAGCGCTCTTGTTCCCATGTTTGGGTCCATCTAGGGAGGCGCACAACACAATGAACGAGGCAACCGGACTTATAATGCTTGAACACTCTCACTTAGCCATAAAATTCTATAATTTTAAATTTCGGCGAAGCCCCTAGTGTTCGGAAGACCGAGTTCGGGGCGCTATCCACGCTGGGCCGACAAAGCCGGTTCCTCGCCTAAGCGGCATAAGTCTTTAGGGACTCTAAAAACCTCTCGAACAATGATCAGCTCTCGCCGTATCATGACGGCCAGTTTTAGCTTTCCATCGAGGCACTCGCCCAGCTCAACCGGAGCGTTAATCGCAGTGGTTCTCCCAAAGGCTACCTTAGCCGATACAACGGAACGTAAGGTACCAAAACATGGGAGCCGCAAACCCAACTATTGACCCAAGACATGATTCGAGCCGATGCATATAATGCTATAAGTTCGGGTGCCGACTTGTGGAAGTGTTCGGACTTATCACACCATAATGTGGGGAACTTAAGCCCTGGTGTATTTAGCCGCACTCAGAGTGTACGGATGCAACATATCATAAATGAACATATGTATAAGAAAGAAATGCAATTATAAGCAAAAAGCGATGCATTGTTTATTCCGAAATACCGCCATGAATGCGAACGATACAAATAGTGCGGTAAGCAAGGGATTGACATTAAACATGTCCTCTCCGTGGGTAGGCTGCGGAATGGTGTATTAAACAGATTTAATGCTCGTAATGGAGACCACCCGAGTGTTCGTCAGAGCCTTTCTCCTTCCCCTGTTGTCAGATCATGAGTTGGCAGGTCTCATCACGGACATGCCCTCTAGTAAGTGGAGTCCTGTGGATAAGAAAAAAAGAAGAAGGATGACACACTTGGGAGCCCCCGGTGTGGTTGAGCCGCACTGGCCTGTTAGGTCGTGCCCTCCCCTATGCCCATGGTATCTCCAGAGCGTAATGATGTACGCGAAGGACCAGTCTTGCAATTTTGTGAGGGCTGGGTTAGCCGATTGCTACGCTGGTTCGAACGTGCTGTGGTCTTGTTGTGAGTTACTCGGGCGTTTGGCGTGTCCGGCCGCTAACGGCCGGACTCGAGGATTGCCTTAAGAGGCTGCTCAGACTTCGCCGCGAGAGCCGCTTATGTGTTCCTCCGCTCGAGTGAGCGCTCAGTGTTTCGCTGACCGTAATGACTCCTCGTGGCCCGCATCTTGAGCTTGAGGTATGCACAAGGCGGCACTGTTGTACTTTTGCGAACGCGTTCGCCCGAAAGCAGAGCATGATAGCCGCGCATGAACGGGACTATATCAAGATTAACTCGCTCGAAGTTATCCGGGATCCAAGACCACTTCGCAGTAATCGAGCCTGCATAATTGGCCTCTACACTGGTATGACGCCTTTGAAGGTCGCCTTTGTGGGTTTAACTTGAGGGGTCCATGCCCATCTTGGCGACCGTATCCCGATAAAGCAGGTTCAGCTCGCCGCCGGCCCATCAGACTCTAGTGAGGTGAAATCCATCGATGATTGGGTCTAAAACCACGCGCGAATCCACCGTGGCGGATATCGGTGGGTGGTCCTTCGATCAAAGGTGATCGGGCAGAGGACCATGGGTTGAACTTTGGGGCGATCGCTCCATCGCAGATACGCCCCTCGAAAGTGCACGCCCGCTCCCTCTTGGGTATGTGAGTTGCGATATCATGTTCACCGTCCGCACTTGTGGGGGAAACCCTTCGTCCTCTATTGTTCAATGCCGGTCTCTTCCTCATCATCGCTATGTAGCCCCTTGTCATTGTTTTCGCAATTAACTTGCTCGCCGCTTGAATACCCAACAATCCTTGGTGTGATTAGCTGGTTTTTCGGGGGTGCCATGTATCTGGAAAGAGCGGTCGAGTATTCGGTCCAAATTGGACGGACCCGGAGTGGTTCTTTTGAATGGCTTTTTCCACGACCGGTTTAGAGCCTCTGAATCCGCGCTGACCGCCAGATCCTCGTTATCGCCGTTAACGCGGCGTTTGTTTCTATTGCAATGCAATCTTCCATTGCGGTCCTTGGTATCCGGACTGCCAGAATTTTTGCTGAGGTTGTTACTGCGGGCTAGCCAGCTGTCCTCTCTCGCACAGAAGCGGATCATAAGTGATGTGAGGGCTGCCATGGATTTCGGCTTTTCCTGTCCTAGGTGCCGGGCAAGCCACTCGTCGCAGATGTTATGTTTGAAGGCTGCGAGGGCCTCGATCCGGACAACGACGATTTGATTTTTCTTTGTTAAGAACTATGTCCGTAATCGCCTAGCCGATTCGTCGGCTCGCTGAATTATGTGGCTTAGGTCATCGGCGTTCGTGGTCGCATTATATGTGCCCCGGAAGTTGTCAAGGAATGCGGCTTCCGTGTCTTCCCAACACCCAATTGATTCTTCGGCAAGCTGTTAAGCCAATGCCGAGCTGGTCCTTAAGCTTGAGTGGGAGATATTTGATGGCGTGAAGATCGTCACCGCGGGCCATGTGGATATGAAGGAGATAGTCTTCATCCAAACCGCTGGGTCTCTGTGCCATCAGAGGATTCAATGTTCACGGGTTTAAACCCTTCGGGATTTGATGATCCATTACTTCATCCGTGAAGCATAGTGGGTGCGGCGATCTATATTGGGCTATATCATGACGAGCTCCAACGAGCTTTGTTCATCGTGGTTCGCCCGCCGAGTTGCCAGATCCGGCGACGGTCGTCGTCCAAGATCGTGGGCGCCCACGCGATCCGTAGATCGACCTTGATTGTCTTGCCTTATCCTCCAATATGTCTCACAAGTCCGGCGATTCCTCGTGGGCTTCATACTTTTCGAGGTGCCGGGTACGGTTCTAATGGAGGGCCTAAAGGCTCTCTCTGTCGCGACCACGCAGGTGGTTGGTCACCAGATTGCGCTCGGTGATGCAGGTTTATATGCCTCCTCCTCTAATCGGGGGAGCAACTTGCGCTTGGGGTAGCTTTTGGAGGGGCGTTCGAGTTCATACTCTTCGGCCGCAAGGACTTCAGTCCATCTGTCGGCTAACAGGTCTTGATCAGCTCTAAGTTGTTGCTGCTTTTTTTAGGCTGTTCGCCGTGGCTATTAGCCTGCGCTTGAAACGCCTTGTTCAACGGGATCCTCTGCACGCATTTAATTGGCTGTCGCTGAGGCTTGCCTTGTCTCCGGAGGGAGGCATGTAATTATCATCATCTACCTCTTCGCTCGCCGCTTCTCTCATGAGGGCTGGCTTCTCCGCCCTCCCCGGGCTGAATCTTGCCGGAGGGGGTTTCTTCGCACTCTCTGGGTGTTGTTATCTCCGTGCCGAATCTCCATTCTTGCCGTGGCGGATTTAGAGCGGCGCCGCTGACGCCTTGGCGCTTGGGCTGTTTCTTGGAGGAGTCTTCTCCGCTTTTTCTCGCCATTCCCATCCTTTGGGATGTCCACCATATATATGTCGATGACGAGGTGGTCTTCCAAAGTGCCCGTAGGCGCTGGTTCTGGTCGCCTCCGCATCGCCGCCCATACCGCCGATGTCTTCGAGTCGTAGTCTAGCATGTCTGTTAGATCATCGACAGTGGCTACAAAGTGGGTGGTGGGTGGGCTTTGAATTTCTTCGTCGTCCGCATCCCAACCCTCCTGGCCGTAATTCGGCCAGGGCTCTCCTAATAGCGAGAGATACCTTAGTGAATTCAGGATGTCACCAAAAGGTGAGTGTTGAAAGATGTCTCGTGGCGGTGAACTCCATGATCGGGCGCCCAATCGGATTCGATTGAGGGGCGCAGGAGGTTCGAGTCCGCGAGGAGTCCGCACCGGAGTCACGAAGGCCGCAAGGGACAAGGTCAAGATTCGCTCCATCACCCAGAGGTTGCAGCCCCGAGGCGGTGTCTAGCCACCCATCCTCGATCCGCGTGGTCGGCTCAATTAAGGGTCGGAGCGACTCATGTGCGGCCTCCAGTGGCACTATCCGGCAGCAGAGCTAAATCATGCCCATCGAGACAAGGCGGTGCGCTGGCCGCGGGCTCGAATCCATCAAGATCAAGCCTCCGCGATGTCACCGTGAAGTTTAGACTTCCAATCTGACCGATGGCAGGGGCGAGCTCGATCTGCTCCAGATGGCCAAGTGAAGTGGCCCCCGCAGCAAAGCCGCCAACATGAAGATCTGTCCGGAGAAAAGTCTCACCCCGACTACGCCGTTGTTGATGATCGAAGGAGCCATCGCTTCTATCGGTGACGACATAGAGGAACTCTCAATGAAAGCACCAATGTCGGTGTCAAACCGCGGATCTCGGTAGGGGCCTCGAACTGTGCGCCTAGGCGGATGGTAACAGGAGACAAGGGACACGACAGTTTTTACCTGTGTTCGCCCTCTCGATGGAGGAAAACCCTACTCTCGCTTGATTGATATTGATGATATGGGTAGTACAAGAGTGGATCTACCACGAGATCAAGGAGGCTAAACCCTAGAAGCTAGCCTATGGTATGATTGTTGTTGTGATTGTCCTATGGACTAAAACCCTCCGGTTTATATAGACATCGGAGAGGGCTAGGGTTACACAGAGTCGGTTACAATGGTAGGAGATCTACATATCCGTATTGCCAAGCTTGCCTTCCACGCCAAGGAAAGTCCCATTCGGACATGGGACGAAGTCTTCAATCTTGTATCTTCATAGTCTTGGAGTCCGGCCGATGATGATAGTTTGGCTATCCGGACACCCCCTAGTCCAGGACTCCCTCAATCGCCGACAGGTCTCGTGAGTGACAAAAGCATTCTTGGTGGCAAGATTTCGAATGTGATAGACATCCACCAAGAGACTTTGCATCTGTCGCTTGAGCCAAAAGTGATGCTTGTCTTGTTTCTGATGCAGTGCCACAAGAAGTTCTCGGTCATTTAGAACGCGAGAGCGCTTCTTAGGCCTTTGGGCAATTGTGCTCTTAGTAGCTTCTGGGCTTATGACGGTGAGGCGCATTTAGTGTTCCCACCATTGATTGACACGAAGTTATCGCTGGACTCCTTCCATGGGTTGAGTGAAGCTTTGGTGATCAGCATTTTGAAGACAAAGAGCCTTCTTGGCAGGCTCAGGTATATGGCTTCAATCGACATATCAACCTCTCGTAGAAAGATCGATGATTGCAGCAAGAGGGCTGATAGTTGATAGTAGAGTGTAGCTTGATGAGGCGCATGACCCATGGAGCATAGAATTTCAGGCCAAAAAGGTAAGATCCAGACGCAACCAGTTGACGGATGAAGAATTCTTGTGTATTGAAGTCGATGCCATTGAGGATGTAAAAGACCAATGTCTTCATGGCTCCTTCAAGTTTTGTACCGATGAATGCCCTTTGATAGGCCATAGAGTTCACCTGATGATGTGATATATTGTGCGAGGCAGATGCTCAAGGTCATCAACAAAGAACTCCTTTGGGTATTCAGCGTCAGGTGGCAGAGGCTTCATCATGCTCAACATCTGGCTCATGTTGGGCTCTGGCTTGTGGAAGATGCTCTCCAGTGCATTGTGGTGGAGTTGACAATCAGGTTCGAACAGCTCTCCGGGAGTGGGTAGCCCTGTACGCTCAATGATGTCAAGAGCTTTGGCTTCATGATGAACATTTCCGGTCATCCACTCGAGAACCCATGTCTTTGTATCCCTGTTGTAGCCGCGAATGTGGAGGGTAGCATAGAATTGAAGCAAAAGTTCCTCATTCCAATGTTTTTGTCTCTATAAAGCCGAGCAGATCTCAAGATCACGAAAAGGGCCAAGTGCTTCTTCTAAGCATGGCAGTCCAACAATGGCTTCAGTGTCGAGGCGATATGAGGGAAAATGCGCCTTGATCATACTGTAACGCAGGAGTAATAGCTTCACGCCGATAGCTCCGTAAATGATCGATGATATTCTTGGCCTTGAGTAGGGGTTCTTGGCGCCACAAAGAAGGTGTCAGGATTTGAAGCCATTTGCATTGAAGGACCCTGTAGAGGTGGCAGTACCTGGGAACCTTGGCAGTCTTGGCTTTGGTTTCTGGACTAGAGGCCTATGCTCAACATGATAATCAAACTGAGGACCAGAGGCATTAGGCGAAGGGACCAGAACGAGCCATTTGACAGTGATCAGCTGACCATGGCTGTATGCTTGCTCAATTGTATGAGGCCTTGGTGGCGGAACAGGAGCAGTGGCAACAACAGAGGCGTCAAGCTGCACAACAGATGCTTCAGGAGCAGTTGCATCATTGGCTTCTGGCACATTGATTGGTGCAGGCTCCACATCTGCATCAGCCATGACTACGTCATTGGCTTCATTTGTGTTGGTGGTGGCAGCCTCAAGATTTTCAACCTCCACTTGATGAGCTGGAGGGTCGGGCACTAACATGTTCACTTCTGGAATAGCTTCTTCAGTAATGGGGGGAGTAGGGACACGTTCTTCTTGTTTGTCATCGGCTGATGCAGCCGGATTGTCTTCAGCAGCTTTGGCTTCAGACACGGAGACATTCACAGTTGAGTGGCTTCGAAACACTTGACGGCAACAGATTGGTGGTGCACTTCTCCTTCCGAACGCCGAAAGAGGGACTTGAGGCCTTGGTCCTTGCTAAGCTCAGCAGAATGTCAGTGACGCCTTTGGAGTTGGAGTTGGCGGGCCTCAAAGTCATCTTCTTCTTCTTGCATGTGTGGTGTGACTTGTTGTTGTTGGGGAGTACTGGGAGTCTTGTTGTTGTGGGTGATCAGCCCATGATGCATCTTGAGCAATTGGCGCCGAGGGCTTACTCAAGGTTGATGAGTTTGCTGTCCATGAGAACAAAGCGATGATACCAAGTTGTGTTCGATCCGAGGAAGAACTTCATCATCTTCAACATTTTCATTGTGACCAATGTCTTCAAGAGCGTGGGATCAACTGCTGGAATCAGCCTTCATGAGCCTCTGTGGAAGAAGCTCATTGTCGGTGTCAAAACCGCGGATCTCGGTAGGGGGTCCCAACTGCTGCCTAGGCGGATGGTAACAGGAGACGAGGGACACGATGTTTTACCTGTGTTCGTGCCCTCTCGATGGAGGTAAAACCCTCGTCCCGCTTGATTAATATTGATGATATGGGTAGTACAAGAGTGGATCTACCACGAGATCAAGGAGGCTAAACCCAAAGCTAGCCTATGGTATGATTGTTGTAATGTATGTTGTCCCACGGATTAAAGCCCTCCGGTTTATATAGACACCGGAGGAGGCTAGGGTTACAGAGTCGGGTTACAATGGTAGAAGATCTAAATATCCGATCACCAAGCTTGCCTTCCACGCCAAGGAAAGTCCCATCCGACACGGACGGAGTCTTCAATCTTGTATCTTTGTAGTCTTGGAGTCCGCGGACGATGATGGTCCGTTGTCCGACACCCCTAGTCCAGACTCCTCAAGAGCTCCCCGAACCAAAGCTTCAATGACGATTAGTCCGCGCAAGATAATGTTCGGCATTGCAAGGCGGGTTCTCCCTTGAATAATCCCGAGAAGATCATGAACACCAGATAGTGTCCGCTCGCAAAATAAATTCCACATTCCATCAGAGAGAATAAAATGTACACCAGTCCAATCTGCCGACGATTATGCGGCGTGACATCACACCGCTACTGTGCTTTTACTTGAATCGCTTTTTACTATACCACCCCAAAGACGCTTAGCTAAGCGGTTTCTTGGCATGTCTTGTCAAGCAGTAGATCGTGTTCCCTTATTCCGGATTCTCATCAATACGCGCGGTAACCTAATCAGCGCCTGCCGCCACGCCTCTATCGAAGGTGAATCCCAAATGGTCACCGAGGAGTCCTCGACTAGGGGTGTCCGGACAGCCGACTATCATCGTCCGCCGGACTCCAAGACTACTTAAGATACAAGATTGAAGACTCGGCCCCATGTCCGGATGGGACTTTTCTTGCGTGGAAGGCAAGCTTGGCAATACGGATATGTAGATCTCCTACCATTATAACCGACTGTAATTCCTAGCCTCCTCCGGTGTCTATATAAACCGGAGGGCTTTAGTCCATAGGACAACATACATTACAACAATTATACCATAGGCTAGCTTTAGGGTTTAGCATCCTTGATCTCATGGTAGATCCACTCTAGTACTACCCATATCATCAATATTAATCAAGCAGGACGTAGGGTTTTACCTCCATCGAGAGGGCCCGAACCTGGCAAAACATCGTGTCCTCGCCTCCGTTACCATCCGCTTAGACGCACAGTTCGGGACCCCTACCCGAGATCCGCCGGTTTTGACATCGACATTGGTGCTTTCATTGAGAGTTCCTCGTGTCGCCACCGATAGGCTTGGTGGCATCTACAACCAACGACGCTGTCCCGGGCGAGACTTTTCTCCCCGACAGATCTTCGTGTTCGCGCTTCAGATCGCGGGCTAATTCGCTGGCCATCCGAGCAGATCGAAGCTACGCCCGCCGCCAGTCGATTCGAAGTTTAAACTTCACGGCCGATGTCCGCGGAGACTTGATCTTCGACGGACTCGAGCCACGTACCGAGCGCATCGCACCGTGACGATGGGCATGATCTAGCTCGCCCAACAAAGGCTTTGGCGGCCGCGACATGAATCTGCTTCGGCCATGAGTCCGAGCCGATCGCCAGACGAGGATCGGTGGATAGACGCCGCCGGGGCTTTAACTTCCACGGCGATGGACC
Source organism: Aegilops speltoides (assembly GCA_021437245.1). Taxonomy (NCBI): domain Eukaryota; kingdom Viridiplantae; phylum Streptophyta; class Magnoliopsida; order Poales; family Poaceae; genus Aegilops; species Aegilops speltoides. The sequence goes on from CM038147.1 coordinate 477,303,823, forward strand.
CAACATCAATCTTGTCCTCGCGAACTCGCGGATTCCGAGGTGCCGACTCTTGCCGACTCAACCTCCCGCCGCCTACCAATCGACTCGAATTGGGCGCCGTTATGGAATTCACCGCCGCGACATCGCCCAACACTCTGCCCTTTGGCGACATCCTAAATTCGCTAAAGCATCTCGTTATCGGAGAGTCCCGCCGGACTATGGCTGTGATGGTTGGGGTACGGACAACGAAGAAATTCAGAGCCCACCCACCACCCACTTTGTAGCCACCGCCGACGATCTAACCGACATGTTAGACTACGATTCAAGACATCGACGGTATAGACGATTTATGACGGAGACTTAACAAGAAACAACGCTTATAGGGCACGGAGGACCACCTCATTATATGACATATACATGGTGGATACCCCAAAAGAGAGCGATAACGAGGACCAACGGTCGCTGCAGAGGATAACCTCGCCGATAAACAACTAAAACGGCAATGCAGATGCCGCCCTAAGTCCCGCCAACGACAACAACGCTTCCTAAGGAGCCCGTAATACAGCAGGCTCACAAGTGGACGATTTAACATGCAGATAAGCAACCGTCCAACATGACGAGTCGATAATCAGTCCAGTTCGGCGAAAACGACAACCGGACGATCTCATGCCGACACGCCACCGGAGAGCAAAACCTTCTAAAAGACTCGCTAACACTGCAAGAAGCTCAAGAAGGAAAAGGAAGCTCAAAACAGCGGAAGACACACTCATAATGAGATGGAGCAAAGTGCTCAAACCGCATGGATAAATACGGCAATGGCCACCAATCAAAGAGCTACCCAAAGCGCAAGCTGCTACCAGACCATGAGGAGGCCATAGAGCCTCCACCGCAAAAAAAATAAAGAGGCTGCCTGGTTGGATAGACGGCCGATGATAGGCCAAATTCAAAGCGGCGCCAAGACACAAACCAACTAATGAACCTGGAAAGATAGATGGCCCAGCCAGGTCCATCTACGGGCCAAAGAAGAAGGCCCCAGGAAGCAAGGTAACACGTCAAGTGTCCGAATATAGTGGCACACCCAAATACAGGGGCGCTGCACACCCACTATGTTTCACCGATGAGGTGTTGGACCATGAATTCCCAGCAGGATTTAAACCCATAAACATAGAGGCCTACGATGGAACAACATACCCTGGAGTCTGGATAGAAGATTACATACTACATATACACATGGCCAGAGGAGATGATCTCCACGCCATAAAATACCTACCCTCAAGCTCAAAGGGCCAGCCCGTCATTGGCTTAAAAGCCTCCCGTAAAACACCGTGGAAGTTGGGAAGAGCTCGAGGAAGCGTTTAGAGCAAATTTCAAGGGACCTATGTCCGCCCCTCGGATGCGATGATCTAAGTAATATAACTCAACAGCCCCGAGAGTCAACATGCAAATTCTCGAACAGCTCCTCACCAAAAAGAACCAAATAGTCGATCGTCCGGATGTCAAGCCTTAGCAGCTTTTTAAACACAATGTCCGAGACGTAATGGCTTGCCGACACCTCGCCAAGAAAACCGAGGACAATGTCCGCACTAACAAGCCTCATGACCCGTCACTGGAGAGGATAGCTGGCTAGCAAGATGCAGCACCAACACCCAAGTACATCCGAGATAAGAGATGGAAACAGAAAATCATGGCGCAGTAAAAGAGCAAAGCCGAATAAAGAGAAAAGCCCAAAGAGCACGATACCAACACCGGATTCAAAAGCTCATGCCAAAGAACAAAACATCGCTCTAAGGATGACGGCGATGAGCTGTCCAACTTAAACAAGATTTTGGTCGGATATGTCAAATCCACAAGACTTTAAGGCCTACAAACCACACCCATCGGGATTGTTGGGTTTTTAAACGCCCGCCGACTAAACGCCGAAACAAGGGGCTCGACGCGACAAGCTTAAGACGATAAACCCCACCAACAGAAAGCACCGAAAACAAAAGACTTTCCCACAAGGTAAAAGCAAGAATTCACTTCATGTGATACTACGGAAAAATAGTGCGGCACTTTCTAAAAGAGCTTCGCATGTCCAACCCAAAGCAGACCATAGAGATTGGATATCAAAAAATCACTTTCACCACCGACTATTCCGTAAGCGCTCAAACACGGACGGACTGCCTCGATATTGAATTCGATAATCGATTTGACTACAGCTTACTAAAGTCCTAATGGATGGAGGCAGCGACTTAAATCATTCAGATTCAAACACAATCCGCAAGATGGGGATAGACCTACCAAAATTCGACACACCGCACTTCCTTCAAAGGAGTGACGCCAGTTCTTACACCAAGTGCACAAGCTCCCTATTACTAGATGTCGGTTCGGATCACCAACAATTTTCGCGCGAAAAACTAATTTTCATATCGCCCCATTTAAAAGTGGATATCAAGCACTTTTGGGACGAAGGGCTTTTGTCCGCTTTAACGCCATACCAGACACGCTGCCTCTTACACTCAAGATGCCCGGCTCAAGGTGGCATCATTTCAGGCGAGGGTCACTGAAAGACCCCGGACTCGGATAGACGAGTCCGACTTCAAAGCAAGCTAGGGTTCCCTAGCCGCACACCTCTTCGCTGTGGGCTGCGCTAAGACAAACAACCGCGGGTTCATACAAACCCCGCTTTTACTTATTTATATTTCTTCCTTTACACATATATTTTCGCACGAATTGTTTTCAAACTAAGCTGCCTCTCTTTTTACGATGAACAACGGTATACCCGGCCCAGATAACAATAAGAACGGAGACACAGTGTGCACGCAAGAGGGACCGCCAGAGGATTCTTTTCAGATTAAGACCCCAGTAAACCTTTTTACTGCCTCTTGTTGTTATTCTCCTTGGTTTCTTCCTATAGCCAAAGCGAGCTCGACGTTTTGGCATCGCCGCTGAAGACTATGCCCGCACTCGACACGAGGGACTTAGGGCATTGTTCCGCCCATTATTATAAAGACCTAACACCTTAGGGAGTGTTCGCGCCTCGAAGTTAGGCATTATACGCATCAGCTCCAATCATGTCTTTGGTCAAATGTTGGTTTGCCCGCCCCGTGTTTTGCTACCTTACGCTCCAGATCATCGCTAACGCACTGTGGAGAACTATCGCGACAGCCTCAGCTTTATTGGGCGAGCACCTCAGAGAGAAAGCCGAAAACCGATCGGCTATGATATAGCGAGATCGTCAACCACTGATCGACCACCGGAATGTTTAGAATTTCGCTTGACGAAGGACCGCTTCCGACAGTACAAATGCGCCTAACTCAAGAAGTGCGGTGCCCCAAGGGCTATGTCGAGCCCCACCTCGAACTCCACCGCTAAGTGAAAGTGATAAAGCATTATAGTCCGATTGCCTCGCTTGTTACGCTACCACCTCCTTAACAGACCGAGACGCCGGATTAATTGTGAAAACATGCTATTTTTATAACAGCCCCGCACTCTTGTGCGTGGGGGCCAGTCAAGACTGCAATCTTTCAGTTATACAAGTGTATACGTAAACGGCCACATAGGAGAAGTTTTACTACTTGGGACGCACAAGTATAAAAAGTGCTTAAAGCATAATCATCGCTTTTACAAGCTAAAACGCTCATTTCAACGTGACATTTTTTAGCATCGCGATTCTATTACACTTAACGCCACGCATAACTTCAAATAGTGCTCGGCGGGAGCCGCTTTCATCCGAACCTCGGGCGGCAACAGCGGTGGCATCCATCTCCATTCAATGCGCTTCACACGGCAAGAGCCATCCACGCTACCGGCGCAGCCGACCGCTTCATCTCCTTGATATGCGCACCACTCCAAGGAATTGCAGCAGAAGTCAAGTAGCTCGTCGCTTTGGGCCTCTCGCCGCATATGAGCCACGGCGTCGGCCATGGCAAGTCCGGACAATCTATTTAGCTCGCCCATTCGCCAACCGGTCGGTCAACGGAATTGAGCGATCCGGACTATGGAATTGAGACCAAAATAGCTCTTCCGCCTTGTGATCCTTCCGGTTCCGAAGTGCTCAACAAGATCAGCCGACTTGCCGCTTAAGTCCATATACGGATCCTCCGGACTCCACGTACCGATCAAATTGAGCATACTTTTGATCCATAAACCGCGACGAGAAGAGATAAGGCTTGCCGCCACGATATCTCCGCCCGGCGCCTCCTCATGGCTCATGGTGACATTAGAGCCGGCATCCTTGGCCTCGGGCGGTGGCCTTCCTGTGTCTTCCCGCCCGATAAGCGCCTTTTCAAGAGCCTCATTGCGGTCGGCAAGATCTTTTACTTTCACGGCCAATTCGCCACCTCTTCCCCGCTTAGGCAGTGTGCAGCCTTTTCGACTTTCAACTCTTCACCGCCCTCGAGGCAGTCAAGGCTACTCCTTCGGCTTGCTCCTTAGCTTGAGCAAGTTCGCCCAAGGCTCTCCACAGTAGTAGCAGCTGCGCTCAGACAACATCATATAATTTATCGAGGAGGGCTTTGACCCCTTAATAAAGCGATCAAGGAGAACTCATTTACCTTTGCGACTCATCAAGTCGCGGCCGACAAGTGCGATGTCGTGATCCGCCACGCTGTTGCTGCATCAACTCGGCAACTCCACTAGTCCGCTAGCCTCGGACTATCCGCCACCGCATAGGAATGGCGACATTAATTACTTGATTTTGGTCCTCGACATCGCTGCCGCCTTCGACAACCTACCGAGTCTCGTGGGCTACTATCTATACAGGCACATTTTTATGTGCAAAACTGTAAAAGACAAAGGGTGCGCCATTCTCGCACTCAAACCCCGCCAAAGAACTCATAGCGGCATTGCGAATCCGCCTCCGGCGGATGAAATCCTTCCAATCACCATACGATCAACACACGGTGATCTTCTCGATGGACACCTCTCAAGCAGATTCTTCGCCTTCCCGCCGAATACTAGTGGGTGCCGAACTCTCTCGCCCCTCCCGACTCGGGATACCCTCCGTGACGATATTTCAGCTCGTCGCTTTATCTCGACGGGCGCAGTGACGGAGGCGTTGCTTTCCATCATCTCCTAAGAAGGTCCTCAAGATGAACTCATTCGAGAAGGCTGCAGATCCGAATCGCAAGATAAATATTTCGTTACCCATGTAGCACAAATGGAGGTATTTCCTCACTAATTAACTTCCTTTTTCATACTCACTACTACCGAGGGCTGATCCTTGGCGATGATTGTACGTCCTGATTCTCCCCGACGCCGGACCCGGGTGAAGATCTCTTCCCCGATAGGGGCTTTGGCCTCCGTCTCGGAGGCGGTCCTCTTCTCCCCGAAGGAGGGGTTGTTGATCCCCTCTTTAGACGCCTTTGGGCGATATAACAGCTCCTCTATTTTCCCCATCGCCCTTTCATGGGCGCGACTCCAACGCTCGACCAAAGACGGGCTCCAGCAAGGTCTCTGGAGGGGGGCCCGACACCTTATCAGCCTCGATCGCGCTTACCCACACCTCTGTGAAGAGTAATGGGTCGAGGCGAACTCTAGAAAGGCAGATAAATAGAACGTCCGGACTCGAGCTATTTACCCGAGTATCCGGCGATTGCGGCTTAGGCCTGCGCCCTCACCATTTCGACACGCCACCCGCGTCCGAAGAACAACTTATACATCTCCACGGTGTCGCACCCATGAAGTGTTGGAGAATCCGAGGTCCTCCGGTTGAACTCCCATAGACGGAGAGGACGGGCGCGGTGGTAGAATATGCCCGATTAGCATAACCTCGCATCACCACAACCAGATTGATCTCCCTCGCCTAGAGGTCTCGAATCCGCCTCGCAATAAGGGCACGCTTCGGACGGCCCCCAATTGAGCTCCTTGGTCGACCCATGACATCAGTCCGCATGGAGGTCCCGGGCGGAATGAAGGCGGCGGTTTTTGCTTGCGCTCTTCGGAGCAGTTGATATAGAACCACCTCGCTGCCACAGTCCGAAGTTCCTCTTGAAGGAACCTCGGGCCACGGGCATCGGCTTTTTGCTTATGGTCGCCCGCCAAGACTCGCTGACGCCCCGATCATCTTCGCTCCACATTGAAGGTCTTCACCACAGTCAAGTGGGGAGGACGCTGAGGAAGGCTTCGCAGACGATAATGAATGCGGAGATATGGAGGATGGACCGAGCCAAATCGTGAAAATCCAGCCCGAGTAGAACATGAGCCTCTCACAAGGGGTTCGTCGAAGCCTAAACCCCGACGGAGGTGGGATACGGAAGACGCACGATTCACCGGGCTTGGGAGGGCACAGCCTGCCCTTGGGGTGCAACCTCGGCGTAAATCTCGAGAGGATGTACTTGGCCTCACACAGCTTTCACACGCCCTCCTCCGTGACGGAGGAGGGCATCCACCGACCTTGGAGGTCGGAGCCGACATGGTTGAGAACCTGCCGCCAACTGGGGCTTTGGGTGTTGGAACCGGAGCGAGAAGGAGATTCGATGCGAGATTGAAGAAAAGAACGAACCTCGGTCCTCTTATAAAGGGAAAATACCAAGGGTCGCCTCCGCGGACTGCTTGGGATTCACCTTCGATAGAGGAGGTGTGGCGACGGCACGGTTGGGTTACCCACGCACGTATTGATGAGAATCCTGAATAAGGGGAACACGATCTCGCTCGACAAGACGCGTTGCTGAAACCGCCGCTAAACGTACGAGGTGGTATAGTAAAAACGATTCAAGTAAAAGCCCCGTAGCGGCGTGATGTCATGCCGCATAATACGCCGCCAGATTGACTAGTGTACATTTTATTCTCTACTGTGGAATGTGGAATTAATTTTGCAGAGCCGACACTATCCGGTGTTCATGATCTTCTCAAGATTATTCAGGGAGGAACCCGCCTTGCAATGCCGAACATTATGCGCGCCGGACTTATCGTCATTGAAGCCCTGGTTCAGGGCTACCGAGGAGTCCTGACTAGGGGTGTCCGGACAGCCGACTATCATCGTCCCACGGACTCCAAGACTATGAAGATACAAGATTGAAGACTCCGCCCCGTGTCCGGATGGGACTTTCCTTGGCGTGGAAGGCAAGCTTGGCAATACGGATATGTAGATCTCCTACCATTGTAACGGACTCTGTAATAACCTAGCCTCCTCCGGTGTCTATGTAAACCGGAGGGCTTTAGTCCAGAGGACACAACATACATTACAACAATCATACCATAGGCTAGCTTTAGGGTTTAGCCTCCTTGATCTCGTGGTAGATCCACTCTTGTACTACCCATATCATCAATATTAATCAAGCAGACGTAGGGTTTTACCTCCATCGAGAGGGCCCGAACTCGGGTAAAACATCGTGTCCTCGCTTCCGTTACCATCCGCCTAGACGATAGTTCGGGACCCCTACCCGAGATCCGCCGGTTTTGACACCGACATCACGAGACGCACTTTTGGTATTTTCCCCTTTATAAGAGGACCAGGGTTCGCCCTTTTCTTCAATCTCACATCGAATCTCCTTCTCGCCCAGCCCAACACCCAGAGCCCCAGATTCGAAAGGCCAATTCTCAACCATGTCCGCCCGACCTCCTGTCGGTGGATGCCTCCTCCGCCACGGAGGAGGACGACAGCCGCGCGGAGGCCAAGTACTGGCCCCACGAGATTTCAGACAGTTGCTCGCCTAAGGGCAGGCAGTGCCCGCCCCCAAGCCCGTGAATACGCTGCTTCAGATCTTACCTCCGCCGGGTTTAGGCTTCCGACGACCCCTTCGTGAGAGGGCTCATGTTCTACTATGGGCTGGATTTTCACGACGGGCTCGAGTCCATCCTCCATATCTCCGCATTCATTATCGCTCAGGAAGCCTTCCTCCGCTACTCCCCACTTCGCCTGTGGTCAAGACCTTCAATGTGGAGCCAAGATGATCGGGGCGCAAGTGGAGGCGGCGGGCGGCTATAAGCAAAAAGGCCGATGCCCTGCGGGCCCGAGGGTTCCTTCCAAGAGGAACTCTGACTGTGGCAGCAGGAGTGGTTCTATATCACCGCTTCAAGGGCAGCAAAGCAAAGCCGCCTTCATTCCGCCTCGACCTCCATGCCGATCGATGTCATGGGTCAACCAAGGGCTCAATTGGGGGCCGTCAAGACGTGCTCTTATTGCAGTTGCCGGATTCGAGACCTCCAGCGTAGGGAGATCAATCTGGTTGTGGTGATGCAAGTTATGCTAATCAGCATCTTTCGCCTCGCAAACGCCGCCCTCTCCGCCTATGGGAGTTCAACCCGAGGGACCTCGGATTCTCCAACACTTCATGGGTGCGACACCCGTGGAGATGTATAAGTTGTTCTTCGACCGCAGCGGCGTGGTCCGGACTGGCCGAGGACGATGCTAAGCGCGTGATTCGCCCGGATACTCGTGTAAATAGCTCGAGTCCGGACGTTCTATTTATCTCGCTTTTCCAGAGTTCGCCCCGACCCATTACTCTTCACAGGAGGGTAGCGCGATCGAGGCCTGATAAGGTGTCCGCCCCCTCCCAGAGACCGTGACCGAGCCCGTGGCTGGTCGATTGTTGGAGGTCGCGCCCATGGAAGGGAGCGATGGGGAAAATAGAGGAGCTGTTATTTCACCCAAAGGGGCGCCTCAAGAGAGGGGAATCAAAACCCTCCTTTCGTGTGGAGAAGAGTACCTCCCAAGATCTCGAGGCCAAAGCCCTAAGCGGGGAAGAGATCTTCACTGGGGTCCGCGTCCGGGAGAATCCGGACGCATAATCATCGCCAAAGGATCAGCCTCCAATGAGCCGTGAGTATGAAAAAGGAAGTTAATTAGTGAGGAAATACTCCATTTGTGCTTCGTGGGTAACCAAATATTTATCTTGCGTTCAGATTCGCAGCCTTCTCGATGAGTTCATCTTCGGGACCTTCTTCCGAGATGATGGAGAGCGAACGCCTCCGCTCACTGCGCTGTCCGATAAGGCAGACGAGCCTCAAGTATCGCCACGGAGGGTATCCCCGAGTTCGAGGGGCCAGAGAGTTCGACACCCACTAGTATCCGCCGAGAGAATCAAGAATCTGCTTGAGAGGGCGCCCATCTCGTAAGATCACCGTGCGCTGATGCGTATGGTGATTGAAGGATTTCGCCCGCCGAGAGCGGATTGTGCAATGCCACTATGAGTTTGTCAAGCGGGTTTGAGGTACGCGAGAATGACGCACCCTTTTGTCTTTTAACAGTTTTGCACATAAAAATGCGCCTCAGAGTAGATAGTAGCCCCGAGACTCGTAGGTTGTCGAAGACGACACAGGCCGAGGATCAAAATCGCAAGTAATTAATGTCGCTGCTTCCTATGCGGTGGCGGATAGTCCGAGGGCTAGCCGGACAAGTGGAGTTGCTGAGTTGATGTGGCAACTTGACGTGGCGGATGCGGACATCGCACTTGTCAACCGGCGACTTGACGAGTCGCAAGGTAAATGAGTTCTCTGCAGTCGCTTTTTTAAGGGGGTCAAAGCCCTCCTCTGATAAATTATATGTCACAGGCTGTGCTGCTGCTGTGGAGAGTTTTCGGGCCTAACTTGCTCAAGCTAAGGAGCAAGCCCGGGAGGACGCTGGTTCTCGAGGGCGGCCGAGGAGTTGAAAGCCGAAAAGGCTGCACACTGCCTAAGCAGGGAAGAGGTGACCGAATTGGCCGTGAAAGTAAAAGATGCTGCCGACCGCAATGAGGCTCTTGAAAAGGAGCGCTTATCGGAGTGGGAAGACCTGAGGAAGGACACTGCCGAGGCCAAGGATGCCCGCTCTGCAATGCGGGCCATGAGGGAGGAGCTGCGCCAGGCCGGAGATATCATGGCTGGCAAGCCTTATCCGCTAAGGCCGCCGTTTATGGATCAAAAGTATGCTCAATTTGATCAGTTTGTGGAGTCCGGAGGATCTGTGGTATGGACTTAGCGGCAAGTGCGGCCGATGCCGCTGAGCACTTCCGAGCCGGGATCACAAGACGGAAGAGCTATTTTGGTCTCAATTCCATAGTCCGGATCGCTCACTTCCGTTGACCGACCGGTTGGCCGAATGGGCCGAGCTAAGTAGATTGTCCGGACTTGCCATGACTGACATCATGGCTCATGTCTGGCCAGAGAGGCCCAAGGCGACGAGCTACTTCGGCTTACTGCAGCAATTCCTTGGAGCGGTGCCGCATATCAAGGAGATGAAGCGGTCGGCCTGCATCGAGGGCGCGCGGATGGCTCTTGCCCGCGTGAAGGCGCATTGACGGAGATGGATGCCACCGCCGCTGCCGCCCAGGCTCAATGAAACCGCCCCACCGAGCACTTTTTCGGGAAGTTATGCGTGGCGCCAGGTAATAGAGTCGCAGGTGCTCAAAAAATGTCACGCTCAAATGAACGCTTTAGCATGTAAAACAATGATTATGCTATAACCGCTTATACTTGTGCGCCTCAAGTAGTAAAACTTCCTATGCGGCCGCTTACGATACATTTGTATAACCCGAAAGATTGCAGTTTTCGCTTTCAGCCCCCACGCACAAGGTGCGGGGTGTTCGCAAGAATAGCGCGTTTCACACTTAATCCGACGCCTTGGTCCCGTTAAGGAGGTGGTAGCGAGCAAACGAGGCAATCCGGACTATAATGCTTTATCACTTTCACTTAGCCGTTGAGTTCGAGGGTGGGCTACGATATAGCCCCTTGGGGCACCGTGACTTCCGAAGTTCGGGCGCGGTGTGCTCGACCGAAACGGTCCTTCGTCAAAGCGGGAATTCTAAACATTCCGTGGTCGATCGAGTGGTCGACCAGCCTCGCTATATCATGACAGCCGCGGCTTTCATCGAGGTGCTCGCCAAATTAACTAGGGCACAATCGTAGTAGTTCTCCTTGTGCCGCTAGCTGATGATACGGAACATAAGGCAGCAAAACACGTGAGCCGCAAACCCAACATTTGACCAAAGACATGATTCGGAGCTGATGCATATAATGCCTAACTCGAGACGCCAACACTCCCTAAGGTGTTCGGTCTTTATAATAATGGCGTAATAATGCCCTCAGCCCCCGTGTCCGTGCACGGGCATGGTCTTCGATGCGCCGATGCCAAAACGCCAGCCCGCTTTGGCTATAGGAAGAAACCAAGGAGAATAACAACAAGAGACAGAAAAAGGTTTACGCAGGTCTTAATCAAAAGAATCCTCACAACGGGTCCTTACCGCACGCTCTGCTACCGTGTTCCGCTCCGCCGCTATCCTGGACGGGTATGCACGCTGTTCATCTCAGAAAAGAGAGGAACGCTTAGTTTGAAAACAATTCGCGTGTAAAAAGGTATGTGAAAGAAAATATAAATGAGTAAAGCGGGTTTGTATGAACCGCGTTGTTTGTGCGCAGCCCCTCAGGAAGAGGTGTGCGGCTAGGGAACCCCTAGCTCAAGCCGGACTCGTTTATCTGAGTCCGGTCTTTGAGTGACTCAGATCAAATGATGCCACGCAGACGGGCATCTTGAGTGTGAGAGACGCTAGAAAGCGGTATGGCGCTGAAACGACAAAAGCCTTTCATCCCAAGAGTGCTTGATATCCACTTTTAAATGGGACGATGTGAAAAATTAGTTTTTCACTGAAAGTTGTTCGGTGAACCGAACACGACTTCTAGTAATAGGGAGCCCGTGCACTTGGCATAAGGGCCCGCGCCACCTTTGAAGGAAGTGCGGCTGTGTCGAATTTTGGTAGGGCCTATCCTCATCTTATGGATTGTGTTTGAATACAAGCAGATTTAAGTCGCTGCTTCCATCCATTAGGACTTTAGTAAATCAGTAGTCCGTCGATTATCGGATTCAATATCGGCAGTCCGTCCTGTTTCAACGCTTCGAATAGTCCAGTGGTCGAAAGTGATTGGTTTTGATATCCAATTCTATGGTCTGCTGGGTTGGACCGCACGAAGCTCTTTTTTAGAAAGTGCCACACTATTTTTTTCGCATTATCACATGAAGTGAATTTACTGATTTGACCCCTTGTGGGAAAGTCTTTTGTTTTCCTGCTCGCCGGTGGGGTTTATCATCTTCGCTGACGCTGCCGAGCCCCTTGTGTTCGGGCGTTTAGTCGGCCGGACTGTTTAAAACCCAACAACTCGGCGGGTGTGGTTTGTAGGCCTTCCGGGTGCTGTGGATTTGACATATCCCACCCAAAATATTGTTTGTTGACAGCTCATCGCCGCCATCCTTAAGAGGCGATGTTTTGTTGTTTGGCCGCGAGCTTTTGAATCAAGGCCTGACCGCCGTGTGTTTTGGGCTTTTCTTTATTCCAAATACGCTTTTTCTCGCGCCGTGATTTTCTATTTCCATCTCTTATCTCGATGTACTTGGGTCGCTGGTGCTGCATCTTGCTAGCTAGCTATCCTCTCCCGCATGTAAGCGGTCATGAGGCTTGTTAGCGACATTGTCCTCGGTTTTTCTTGGCCGAGGTGTTCCGCAAGCCATTCATCTCGGACATTGTGTTTAAAAGCTGCTAAGGCTTCAAGGTCCGACAATGACTATTTGGTTCTTTTTGGTGAGGAACCTGTTCCAGACTTATGCTACCGACTCTCCGGCTGTTGAGTTATATGACTTAGATCATTCAGGTCTGGAGGGCGGACATAGGTCCCTTGAAAATTTGTTTCAAACGCTTCCTCGAGCTCTTCCCAACTTCCCACAAGTTGTTTTCTCGGGAGGCTTTAAGCCAATGATGGGCTGTCCCTTTGAGCTTGAGGGGTAGGTATTTTATGGCGTGAGATCATCTCCTCTCGCCATGTGTATATGTAGTATGTAATCTTCTATCCGCACTCTGTGGTCTCTGTTGTTCCATCGTAGGCCTCTATGTTTATGGGTTTAAATCCTCGCTGGGAATTCATGGTCCAAAGACTCATCGGTGAAACATAGTGGGTGTGCGGCGCTCAAAGATTTGGGTGTGCCACTATCTTTGGACACTTGACATGTTGCCTTGCTTCCTGGGCCTTCTTCTTTGGCTCAGAGATGGACCTGGCCGGGCCATCTGCCTTTCCGTGTTCATTAGTTGGTTTGTGTGCGGCGCCGCTTTCAGAATTTGGCCATCATCCGCCATCTATCCAACCAGCGGCTCTTTATTTTTGACGATGGAGGCTCTATGGCCTCCTTGTCGACTCGTAGTAGCTATGCGCTCGGTGGCTTCTTGATTGGTGGCCATTGCCGATTTATCCGTGGTTTTGAGCACTTTGCTCCATCTCATTCTCGGTGTGTCTTCCATCGCTTTGAGCTTCCGCTTTTCTTCTTCGTGCTTCTTGCAAGTGTTGACGAAGTCTTTTTCCGGGTTTTGCTTCCGCGCGGGCGGTCCGCATTAGATCGTCCGACCGCTATTTTCGCTGGCCCGATCGATTATCTCGACTCGCCATGTTCGGACGGTTGCTTATCTCGCATGTTCGCTGCCCACTTGTGAGCCCCGCTGTATTACGGGCTCCTTAAGAGCTTGTTGTCGCCGAGGCGGGACTTAGGGCGGCGTCTCGCCGCTGTTTTGGTTGTTTATCGGCGGGTTATTCTTCCGCCATGCCCGCTGGTCCTCAAGTATAGTTTCTTTTGGGGTATCCACCATGTATATGTCATATGACGAGGTGGTCCTCCTGCGTCCTATAGGCGTTGTTTTTGTTCGCTCTCGCCATCATCGCCTATACCGCCGATGTCTTCGAGTCGTAGTTCAGCATGTCGGTTAGATCGCCGACAATTGGCTACAAAGTGGGTGGTGGTGGGCTCAATTTCTTCGTCGTCGTCTGCATTTCAACCATCCCGCCATAGTCCGCCAGACTCTCCCGATAATGAGAGATGCTTTAGCGATTTAGGATGTCGCCAAAGGGCAAGTGTTGGAAGATGTCCACGGCGGTGAATTTATAACCGCGCCCAATTCGAGTCGATTGGTAGGGGCGCTGGAGGTTCGAGTCCGCAAGGAGTCCCAGATCTCGAATCACGAAGTTTCATGGGGACAAGATTAGCGCTCGCCCATCGCCGTGGAAGTTTGGAGCCCCCAAGGCGGTTTCCATCCACCGATCCTCGGTCCGGGCGATCGGCTTCGGACTAAAGGCCGAAGCGGATTCATGTGCGGCCACCAAGGCACTATCCGGGGGCAGAGCTAGATCATGCCCATCGTAAAAGTGCGGCGCGCTTGGCTGTTGTCATGGGGAAACGAGCACCTATGGGGCAGGGCCCCTTTTCGGTCTGGCAAGGGAGCGGAGGGTGCACAAAGAGCAGATCGAGGTCGAACACGCGAGGGATTTTACCCAGCTTCGGAGCTCTCTGGAAAGATAAAACTCCTACTGCTGCTTTGTGTTTCTATTCTGTTCTTGCTCGAAAGCGTGGGTATGCTGTAGTCTCAAATGAGTCGAACCACTTCTACGTGCGCACGGGCCTCCTTTTTATATTCTAAAGGGGTCACCGACAGGTGGCAACGTAGAGAGAGGGGTAAAAAAGTAAAAACGCGGGTTGGTACAACCGCTATCAACAGGCCCCCTACCTAACTCGACGACAGGGGACAAGGGCATTTAATGCCCGTCCCGTCACCCAATAAAGGCAGAAGCGACCGTTAGGGCGCCACCGACGCCACGATGGCCTCCTCGTCATCTTCTCTTGCCACCGCACCGCTTGGTCAGCACAAATACCCGCCACGCACTAGGAGCGATCCGCGGCGACATCGCCGCCGGATGCGCCGAGCGTACAGCGTGAGAGTAAGCCTCGCCGCCGCAAGCACCTTGCCGCGTCGTTATCTTGTCGCACTCCGCAAACTTGCCATTGCCGGTTTTGCCGGACGCTGGAGCGCCGCGGCAAGTTTTCAAGTGCCTTGGTTATCTTCCCGCAAGCTCCTCTTGCCGGGTTCTATCCTTCCCGCAAGCTTCTTGCCGGGCCTTTGTCTTCGGTTAACACTTTGTTCTTGAATGGCAAGAATAGGAATGACGGCGATCTTGGCGACGCTCGCAAGCCTTGCCGCTGACGCCTGTGGATCGCCGTGCACAAGTTCGGGTACTAAGGTGCCCCTACTTTAGTACACCGACAGAGCCCCCGGCTCGGGCTATACACAAGGCCGAAGGCTGCTGGGGCCAGCCCAAAACAGGCACGGCACGCCGCCCGGGTCCAAACCAAATCCACTCCAGATCCACCGCCCCTCCCAGAACGGCACGACGCCAATCGGGCGCCGTGGGAGAGATCGGGCAATACTTAAATCCAGGAAATGCGAACGTTAGCTGCCCTGATTCGCCGAAAGGGCGGCCGAGCCCCCCACTCGCCCTTTTAAGAAGAGCTGGACGGAGCGCAGGTTCGTGACTCTCTCATCTTCTCCTTTCTTCAGCCTTCTCGCTCCCTTTTCTCTCATTCGCCATGGAGAAAGGGAACCCGCCCTTCATCGGTGGTGGCGAGGGTCGCCAGACAACAAGACCCTCCCTATCCTCGCGCCTGTGGTGGCAGAGCCAGCCATAAGGGGAAGAGGGAGGGGCGAGGTCATGGACGAGGTCGAGGACGAGGTCGAGGTGCTCGGGAAGAGGCGGACGGGCGGCGCGCCAGCCTCCGCCTCCGCCGGGCGATTCCACTCCCACGGCGGTCCATACAGGATGACCCTTATGAAGTTCTTCGTCAGCGCGCTGGTGCCTCGCTGCCGCCTCGGCTTCCAGCCCGCTTATGCAGCGATGGAGTTGGACCCGCCCGAGACATCGAGGTTGCACATGAGGGGTCAGGATCAGCTGCACGCGAGTCGCGCTGTATTCCCAGCCCCTAATGTGATGTATCTGATCGTGGGTGGAAGACGCTCACCTGCATCCACACTCGATGGAGGGGTTTACCGTCCATTTTAAGTTAATGGAGGGCGATCTCCTCTCCGTCAAGGTCTTCGGGTGTCGGGGCGTGTCTCTCTGTGGCCTCGAGCACCTATGGGGCACGGGGGCCCCTTCTAGTCCGGCAAGGGAGCGGAGGGCGTGCACAGAGCAGATCGAGGTCGAGCGCGCGGGGGAGACGGGCAAATTTTACCCACTGGGCTCTCCGAGAGATAAAACCCCACGCCGCCATGGTGATTAGATTCGATCTCGCCGAGCATGCGAGCGTATGGTGGTGTTGTGGGTGTCGAATGGACCGAACCCCTTCTACGCATGCATGGGCCTCCCTTTATACTCAAGGGGGCATCCACAGTGGCAGCAGAGAAGAGGGGGGTAGAAAGGTAAAATCGCAGGTTGGTACAACAAAGGACCAACAAAGGACCTTTACCTAACTCGGCGGGGGACAAGGGCATTTAATGCCCGTCCTGGTCACGCCCTAACAAAGGCAGAGGAGTAGTCTGGCCATGGGCCGCCTGCCCGACAGCCTGCCCGACCTGCCCGAAAGCCCGGCCCGACCCGGCCCGGGACGCCGCCGGCCGGGCCTGGCCTAGGTTTTGAGCCCAAGACTAGGTCGGGCCGGGCCTGGGCCCGCTGTTTATGCCATTTATCAAGAGGCCCGCCCGAGGCCCGAGGCCCAAGTGTTTTTGTCAGGACGGGCCGGGCCTCGGCCTCAAAACCAGGCCCGACGGCCGGGCCGGGCGGGCTCGGCCTCGAGTTTTCTACCTCGGCTTGGTCGTGCCCGGCCCGGCCCGGCCCGCCCGAGGATGGCTAGGTCTACAGAGGAGTGACCATTAAGTGAGCCACCGGTTGCCACGATGGCGTCTCTGTCAGCTCCATTTGCCACCTCACCCCGCATGGCTGCGTAGAGGCCTCACCACGTGCCCTTGGGGTGGCCTTGTGATGACACGTCACGGATGCGCCGGTGGTTTGGTGAATTTTGCGCGGCAAGTGCCTTGCCGCTGCCTTCTTTTGTTGTGCCGCAAGCTTGTCGTCGGCCGTCAGCCTTGCCGGACGCTGGGCGCCAAGGCAAGTCTTCCGGTGATGCCTTGTTGTCATTCTTCCCGCAAGCTCCTCTCTTGCCGGGACTTTGTTTTCTTGGTTAGTACTTTGTTCTTGAATGGCAGTAGTAGCTGTGATGGAGGGTCTTGGCGGGCGTCCGCAAGCCTTGCTGCTGGGTGTCAGGCGACGCTTGCAGACAAGTTCGGGTACTAAGGTACCCCTACTTTAGTACACCGACAGAGCCCCTGGCTCGGGCCATACACGTGCCGAAGCGTTGTTGGGCCAGCCCAAAACAAAGGCACGTGCACGCATGGCTTGGGTCCACACAGATCGGGCTGCGGCTCCACCGCGCCTCTCCGCAACAAAGACACGCCGATTGCGGGCGCTGTGGGAGACGTGGGTGGTGCGTGGCGATCCTAAAGGCGCCCACCTCGTGATCACGGGCAGGGCGAGGTCAATCCATCCGCCGCCTGCCCGCTTTTTTGCCACGCTGCTCCCATGCGTGGGGGGTCGTGGGCGGCGAAGGTGGGAGACCGGCCGCCACGGCAGAAATGGCGCGGTCGGCCCGCCTCCTCCGCCTCCTCGTGCCCCGGGATTGGCTGAGTGGGCGGCCGAGCCTCACCTCGCCTCTTTTAAAAGGGCGGAAGGGGAGCACATAATCCCGTGACTTCCTCTTCTTCCTCCGCCTTTCAACTTCAAGCATTCTTCCTCTCATCTCGCCATGGAGGAGGGAACCCCTGTCTTCATCTGTGGCGGCGAGGGTCGCCACTCAGCAGCGACCTCTCCCTATCTGCGCTCGTGGCGGCAGAGCCAGCCACGAGGGGAGAGGGAGGGGCGAGGGCGGACGGGTCGTGGACGGGTCGAGCGCCGGGAGAGGCGGCCGGGTGGTGCGCCACCCCGCCTCCACCGCAGCTCCTCTCCTTGAGGCGGTCCACACTGGGACGCACTCGGTGTTCTTCGCAAGCTGCGCCGAGCACCTCATCGCCGCCTCCGCCACGGCCCTGTCATGAAGCGCCGCCGATGGAACCGGATCCGCCCGAGATGTTGGAATTGCACATGAGCGGCTGCGGATCAGCGGCACTCGAGTTAGTGTCGATCCCCATTTCCGGCGTGATGTACTGGGACGAGGGTGGAAGACGTCACCAGATCCACAGCCTTGACGGCGGGGTTTACCTCCATTTTAAGTTAATGGAGGGCGACCTTCTCGCCGCCAAGGTCTTCGGGACTCCGCACCCGGCGAGATGTTGTGTGGACAGCTCCTCCGATGGCGATGGCGCCTCGAGCGAGAGTGATGAGGAGGGGAGCGATAGCGACGACGAGGACGGCGGGTCCGACTAGGCGCTTGACGCTGCCTCAGCGCCACCGGCGACCCATCATCCGGTCGCTGCCTTCAACTCCCCGGGGCCGCCTCCTGGGCGGCCGGGCGAGGGAGGCTGCGGAAGAGGAAGAGGGTGGCGGCAAGGACGCAAGTCGGAGTACGAGGGCGAGGTGCCTCGACAACAGGCCGACGCCCCGCCGCCCCCATCTTCAAGCTCGCCTCCGGCGCCTCCGCCTCCGCCAAGCCCCGGCCGGCCCCGGATGTTCTCTTGGTGTCTTCGGCACCCGTAGCTCACCTAGGCGCCTTTTGCCCTCCCCGCATGCTTCTCTTGCTCGGGCCTCTTGACCTACCTCCCGAGAGAGAAAAGGAGAGGATTACGGGCATCTTATCTTTTAATTTGTAAGCCTTCGGCCTTAGCTGTATTTAAAATCAGAATCCTCTCTATCATGTTTTTCATCCTCTATGGACTTGTACTAAATCGGGATGTTTTTAGTGAAAAGAGGGGAATGCTTGCCGGGTTACGCCCTTGACTTGATCCTGTGCCTTGTATGTTTCCACCCTACGCTTCGAGGGACCTTGCCGGCACAAACACACTTGCTGAGTGCGGAACATCAAGAAATTACCGGCGGTGCTGTTTCCGCAAGAAACCTCGCTGGCTAGTTGCAGCAAGACTTGTTTTATTGAGCGGACTCGAAAACAAATCAAGGGCGCAACTTAGCCACGATCTGGCTCCTCCACGCACGGGTTTTCCCATACAAGGCGGGTTCGTCCAAGGACACGGCCTCGCATCCCCCGGTCCATAGAAGGATGCATGAAGAGGGATGGAAAGCTTATCTGATATCACAGCCCCCGGCGACTCTGGCTTGTCGGGGCACCGGAGCCTGCGCCCTTTTTCCTTTGCTCTTGCCGCTGGTATTGCAGCTCCCGGCGATCCTGGCTAGCTACGAGTGAGTCTTGGTACTTGCAGCCCCCAGCAGCGTCGGTTTGCCGGGGCCCAGGCGCCAGTGTGCCCCTCTGCTCTTTCCTTGCCGCTGTTATTCCAGTCATGAGAACAACTTAGACAGCGCTGTAATAAGTTACTTTTCGTAACGTAACTTCGTGTTGGGCAATGCAATGCTATGTTTCGTCCTTGGTATGTTCATACTTACGCTTTTAGGAACTTGCGGGGCATACACGCTTTCGAGTGCGGAACATCGGCAGCCTCGCTGGTGGTGTAGCCTCCCAGAAGAAACCTCGTCGGGCTTAGCTGCAAGCAAGACTTTCATTGTTTGAGCGGACTCGAAAACAAATCAAGGGTGCAACTTAGCCATGAGTCGGCTCCTCTCGCAAGACAAGTTTCTCATACAAAGGACGTCCCACGGCAAGGCTTGCCACGCTACTTCCTCTGTTCCATTACGTCCCTTGTACGTTTCTACCCTACGCTTATAGGGAACTTGCCGGTGCTAACACACTGGCTGAGTGCGGAACATCAGCTACCCGGCTGGCGGTGAGTTTCCAGAAGAAACCTTCTCGGCCGCTTGCAACAAGCATTTGTATTGTTGAGCGGACTCGAAACAAAGCAAGGACGCAACTTAACCACGAAGTTGGTTCCTCTCATGACAGGTTTAACGTACAAGGCACCTAATGTCCGAGGAATATAACATAAAAGTTTAGAACTAAAAAGGCTCAGACTCAAGCTTGAGCGATTTAGCTTTTCCGCTTCTCGCGATCCGGCGAGGCCGCATTTTCCCTTGTCTTCCTCCCTTGTATGTTTTCACCTCGCACTTTCAGGAACCCGCGGTGAGAACACACTCGCCGGTGCGGACGCCGATAGCCCAGCGGGTGTGTTTCCAGCAGAAGAACTCGTCGGGCTAGTTGCAGTAGCGCTTTTATTGTTGAGCTTAACTCGAAACAGATCAAGGGGCAACTTAGCCACGATTCGTCCCTCTCACGCGATAGGTTCTTCATACAAGGTACGGATTTTCGGGAATGCAACTCAAAAGTTGAACTGGTTGCTTTTTCGCTTTCTTGGCCGGGCGGAGCTCGATGGCACGTCCTCGACGGCAGCGCGGCACTCCGGAGAGGTGCGCTTGCCGGAGTGGGCACCAGAGCTGTCCTTGCCGGGCTTAGATTTTGGTAGACCTGCCTTTGCTTTCTTGCACTTGCCGGCGGAGCTCGATGGCGCGTCCTCGACGGCAGCGCAGTGCTCCGGGGAGGTGCGCTTGCCGGAGTGGGCACCAGAGCTGTCCTTACCGGACTTGGCCTTCCTCTTCCCCCGGGGAGCTTCGGCGGTAAGTGGCTTGCGCTCTGCCACGGCTGCTGCTTCCCGGTAGATCTTGTCGGTGCAGATAAGCGCATCCTTCTTGTCACCTTGGACAGAAATGACACTTATCGGACCAGCATCTTAAGCACGTTGTAGGCGAGAGGAGAGGCTGCCATGAACTTGGCGAGCGCAGACGGCCTAGTATCCCATTGTAGGGCAACGGATATCGCAACGCCAAATGTGACTTTCTCGTCCCTGAAATTCAACTTCGCCGCCAAACGCCATCGGGTAAAGGTGATCTTCCCTTTGGCTTGCTCCTTCCGGATTTATCCCTTGAATGTACCAGTTTCTTCGAGCTCATTGCCGGGATTTGGAGTTCTTGAGCACCGCGGAGGAAATCAGGTTCAGGCCGCCCCGCTGTCAACCAACATCTTCGTGACCTTGAGGTTGCGGATTGTTGGTGAGACCAACATCGGCAAGCACCGACCGCATGTGACGCGATCGATGATCCTCGACGTCGAAGACGATGGGCGTGCGGACCACTTCAGGGCTTGCGCGACTCGATGGACGGCTCGCGCTCACTTCTCGCACCCTTCGCTTGAGTTGGCGGTGCGAGGCGTGCAGGCGCCGCCGCCGATGCACAACACCTCTGTTGCCTTCTCGAAACTCTTGGTCGTCAGCCTCATCTTCCTCCATTTCATCTTCCTCATCTTCATCCTCATCCTTGTCGCGACCCCGGGAGGCTCTGTCTCTTGCCGCTGCTTGACCTTTGTCAGGTGCCCTCCCGGACGGGAGGTTTCTGCCGGATCCTCCGCCGCCTCCTCGGCTCCCTCTCCTTGTCGCGCGCCAGACTCAGCTTTCTCAGAGTCCGCCATCCGCTCCACTTTCTTGCAGGTTTGGAGATCATGGCCCTTGGTACGGTGGATCTTGCAATACCGCTTGCCGGAGCTATCTCGCTTGTCGGCGGCTTACCACGGCGCCCCGAGTCATCGGTTTTGGCTTTGTCGGAGCCGCCTCCGGGCGGAATGCTCAACAGCTAGCACGCCCTTAGCCTTTCTTTTTCCTGTTGTTCCGCCGCCGTTCTTCCTTGCCGGGCGGCGTCCTCACTGTCGAGACCTTCGCCCCGTGATCTCTCCGGGATCTTCCTCCCCTCCTCAGCCCGCGGCACACTTGTCGCGGCGAGCATAAAGCTCGGCCGACATCTCTAATCTTGCACATCGCCATCTCCTCCTCATCCGGCGATTGCGCAAGACGTTTCGATGGAACGCGCCGATAACCGCGCAGGTGGACGCTCGGGATGTTGCGTTGCACCCGATCAATCTCTCAGATGTACTTTGCGCAGGGCTCTCCTCCTTCTCGACGAGAAAATGCAGACGCTCTCGACCATGGGGTTTGTGGCGCCCGTAAAGGCGCCGACAAACTGGTGGCATAGGTCCGCCCATGAAGAGATGGAGCCGTCCGGCAAGTGCATGAGCTAAGATCTA
Source organism: Aegilops speltoides (assembly GCA_021437245.1). Lineage (NCBI taxonomy): Eukaryota > Viridiplantae > Streptophyta > Magnoliopsida > Poales > Poaceae > Aegilops > Aegilops speltoides. Next base: position 477,325,625 of record CM038147.1, read on the forward strand.
ACGTTGGGCTTGAGTACCAGCGGAAGTAGTTGGCGAGGATCTTTCGTCGCGCGCTTTCGCAGCTCGCACCGCGATGGTGTAGATGCTTTGAGGAACTCCGACGGATGTATCCTGCCATCATACTTCTCGGCACGCCTGGCTTGAAGTTCTTGGTTTTGGGCCATCGGACTTGCCGCAGCTCTCGGTGAACGCAGGCAACTCTGCCGCGCACGCAAGTTGCTCGGTTCTCCGGTGCGCATCGCCGACGTGGGCCCAATAAGTCGGTCGATTGACGTCGCGCTTTCTCTGGCGCCGATGCGAAGTGCGGGCATCTTCGTGTTGCCGTTCTTGGAGAACGTGGCTCTGATCGCGGCGAGTTCGCGGGTCCGACGATGCGGTGGAGTCGGTGTCGGGTTGGTCCGCGAGCTGGCGAACTTTGTTTTTCGGGCTGGGAGTGCACGAGGCGGCACCCCAGCCGTCTTGTCGGCGTTAGCTTATACTGGGCGCTTTGCCGGCGCCTAAAGATGTCGGGTTTGTCGCCGTGGCGGCCGGCGAGGCTGTATATGGTCATCCTCCGATCGCCGATCTTGTGCGGCGCCGAGGGTAGTCGAAGTATAGCTGGGCTCGCCAGCGCTTCCTCCGCTGTCTTGGGTGGCGGCGGCGACGAGCGGCGCGAGGAACGGGATGTGCTCGGACTCCCAACTGGATTGGGAGGTGCAACAACCCGCCCGGGCGACCGTACCTCGCTCGCGCCAAAGATGCGGGCGCAGCATGTTGACCTCGAAGGCCCCGCGACCCACCAGCTTGGGCCTTGTTCCATCGCGAAAGCACGGTGTTAGGGAGCACCGGGCGTTGTTTACCTTGCACCTCCGGGAAGGGTGTGGTGTCTGCCACGGTCGCCGACGCTATGGGCCTTGTTTTGGACCTGGTGACGACGTAGAGTCCCACCGTCGGCGCCGCTCCTTCGCTGGCGCCGACTCCACCGCCCGCTTGCTCCGGCGGTGGTGGCAGAATCGATGTAGACGGAGCGGCCACCTCCGAGGGCTTCTTCTTTGGTGGCATGTCGACGATGATGTTGATGTAGCGCGCGTGGAGACCGGATCAGATGCTCACGACCTCGACGCAGCCCCTACCTGGCGCGCCAAAGATGTCGGGGCGTGTCTCTCTGTGGCCTCAAGCACCTATGGGGCACGGGGGCCCCTTCTAGTCCGGCAAGGAGCGAAGGCGCGCGTGAGCAGATCGAGGTCGAGCGCTGGGGAGACGGCAAATTTTACCCAGCTTTGGGGCTCTCCGAGAGATAAAACCCCTACTGCTGCTTTGGTGATTAGAGATTCGATCTCGCCGAGCATGCGGCGCGATGGTGGTGTTGTGGGTGTCGATGGACCGAACCCTTCTACGTGCGCATGGGCCTCCCTTTTATACTCTCAAGGGGGCATCCACTGTGGCAGCGAGGAAGAGGGGTAGAAAGGTAAAATCGCAGGTTGGTACAACAAGTGACCAATAGTGACCCTACCTAACTCTCGACGGCAGGGACAAGGGCATTTAATGCCCGTCCGGCCCCAACAAAGGCAGAGGAGTGACCGTTAAGTGAGCCACCGGTTGCCACGATGGCGCTTCTCGACAGCTCCGCTTGCCACCTCGCCCAAGATGGCTGCGTAGTGCCTCACCACGTGCCCTTGGGGTGGCCTTTGTGATGACACGTCACGGATGCGCTGGTGTTTGGTGAGTAGCCTTGTCGCGGGCAAGTGCCTTGCCGCGCCCTTCTTCTTCTTGTTGTGCCGGCAAGCTTGCCGCCATCGGGCCTTGCCGGACGCTGGGTGAAAGTGCAACTAATCCCCGGTGGTTTTGGTAATTAATAACAACATATATATCATTGAACTAATTGTTTCTTGAGAATATTTCGTAAAGTTCAATGATATGGGTATGGCAATGACTCAAGATGTGGACCCTCAAAATGCTAAGGAAAACATTGGCAAAAGCTCAAGACTCCATTTTTGGTTTAGTGATCCAAGATCACATTGAGTCCATAGGAAAGCCAATACTATTAAAAGGGATGAGGTTATGATGATGATCCGTTGCTCAAAGTGCTTAGTGATCTATCTCCCAAACTATCGCAATCTTTCATTCCAACATATACTCATAAGTAATCTCGGTCCCACCGATTCCATAAACTCACCACACCGAGATGAACCACCTCACCATATACCCAAACCCTAGAAATTTCGGATTTTCCGATTCCAAACTCGGTCTCACCGAAACTAGTGTTGCCAACCTTCAGAACCTTCAGAATCAAATCGGTGTCACCGAGATGATAAAGTCGGTCCCACCGAGATTGGCAAACCCTAGTCTTTGGAAGAATCGGACTAACCGAGATTGTATTTTCGGTCCCACTGAAAATCCCAACGCTCACAAGATTTGAACTTTCGGTCTCACCGAGTTGTCAACTTCGGTCCGACCGAGATTGGTCAAATGTGTAACGGTTGGATTTTGTGTGGAGGCTATAAATACCCTCCACCTCCTCTTCATTCGTGGAGAGAGCCATCGAAAGAACTACCACTCCTACCTTACATTTCGAGAAGAAAACTACCTACCCTTGTGTTGAGATCAAGTTGCTCCACTCCCACCATATGAAACTTGATTTCTAGCCTTCCCAAGTTGCTTTCCACTCAATCCTTTCTTCCACCACAGCCAAATCAGTGAGGAGAGTTGAGTGTTGGGGAGATTATCATTTGAAGCACAAGAGCAAGGAGTTCATCATCACCAACACCATCTATTACCTTTTGGAGGGTGGTGCCTCCTAGATTGGTTAGGTGTCGCTTGGGAGCCTCCACAAGATGTGGAGTTGAACCAAGAAGTTTGTAAGGGCAAGGAGATCGCCTACTGTGAAGATCTACCCCGAGTAAGGCTAGTCCTCCGTGGGCGATGCCATGATGGCATAGACAAGGTTGCTTCTTCGTGGACCCTTCGTGGGTGGAGCCTCCGTGGACTCTCGCAGCTGCTATTCTCCGTGGGTTGAAGTCTCCATCAACGTGATTGACGATAGCACCACCTATCGGAACCACGAGAAAAATCTCCGTGTTCCAAATTGCGCTTGCTCTTCTCCACCTCTCTTTACTACATGTGCAATTTACTTTCCGCTGCCATTACTCTAGAATTGCATGTGTAGGGTGATACTTGACTTGATCATCATTGTGAACTTGCTAAAAACTTGTCCTAATCAAAAGGCTAAACTTTTAAATTGTCAAGTAGTCTAATCACCCCCTCTAGACATACTTTCGATCCTACAAGTGGTATCGAGCTTTGGTCTCCATTGGATTGGTTTCATTGCATTGACTCCATAAGCTTGGTTTCACAACCTAGGAGAGTATGGCGCCTAGTGAGGGTAATTTTCAGAGAGGTCCTTACTTTGATGGTTCAAATTTTGCTAGTTGGAAGCATAAAATGAAAATGCATATTCTTGGACATAACCCCGCCGCATGGGGCATTATTTGTGTTGGCTTGCAAGGTGAGTTCTTCGAGGAAGGAAAAGTTCCGGATCGCGGCTACAGCGGATGAATTATGGATGTTGCAAAACAATGCTCAAGCTTGTGACATTCTCTTCAATGCTTTGTGTCCCGAGGAGTTCAACAAGATCAGCCGCCTTGAGAATGCAAAAGAGATTTGGGATACTTTGGTCGAAATGCACGAAGGTACCGAGTCCGTGAAGGAATCAAAGCTAGATGTTCTTCAAGGTCAACTTGACAAGTTCAAGATGAAGGAAGGTGAAGGAGTCGCTGAAATGTACTCTAGGCTTGCTCTCATCACAAATGAGATTGCCGGCTTAGGAAGCGAAGAAATGACCGATCGATTCATCATCAAGAAGATTCTCGAGCTTTGGATGGAAAGTATGACACCGTGCACTTTGATCCAAATGATGCCAAACTACAAGAATCTCAAGCCTACCAAGTCATTGGAAGAATTGTTGCTCATGAGATGACACTTAAAGATAAGGAAGAGCTTCACAACAAGTCAAGTGGTGCTTACAAAGCTACAGTTGAAGCTCCCACAACCTCAAGTGACAAGCTAGTTTCCAATGAAGAGATAAGCCTAATGGTGAAGAACTTCAACAAATTCTACAAGAGTAGAAGCAAGGAAAGAAGCTCAAAGTCTAGATCATATGATGAAAAGAGATCTTCTAGTCGTGATCGAATCTGCTACAATTGTGGAAGACCCGACACTACTCAAATGAGTGTTCGACTCCCCACAAGAGAAGAGAAGAATTCCAAGAAGAAGAAGCTCAAGAGAAGAGTCACCTCGAAAGAGAGAAGGAGTAGAGATGATCGTTATGAACGAAGATCCTCTCGAGAAGCAAGGATTCGGAAAGGAAAGACAAGTCATCAAGGAGCTACACAAGAAGAAAACATCAAGCTCATGTTGGTGAATGGGTCTCCGCCCGACTCCGACAATCACTCCAAAGAAGCTATCACTCCAACTCCGAATACAGCCAAGATGAAGGTGTTGCCGGTCTTGCTCTCAGATCCTCCAACTCCAACTCCTATGACTTATTTGATTCACCAAATGAGGGAATTGGAAGATGCTTCATGGCAAAAGGCCCCAAGGTATCACACCCTGAATTCATTGACTTTGATAGTGATGAGGATGACTTGCTTGGTGAAGATGAGCTTTACATGACAAATCTAGTGAGCCTAGTAATGATGAACATGCTAGTAGTCTTTATAGTCGAGAAGAGTCGAATGACAATGCTATGAAGGAGATTGAGCGCCTAACTAAAGAACTAAACACTCTTAAGTTAGCTCATGAAACAACTCAAGAAGATCATAGAGAGCTCCTAAGATCTCATGAGAAGCTACGCTCGAGAAGCTCAATCTAGAGCAAGAACATGAGTTTCTAAAAGCTATCAATGACGATCTTCAAAGAAGAGTTCTTCATATCTTGCCAAACGACTTCTCTTGTCTAATTTCTTGCCACCTATTAAAACTAAGCATGACAAGCATAAGAAAAATTCTTCATCTAGTAGTAACAATAATCATGCTAAATCAAATGTTGTTACTTCTAGTAATTCTCTTGATTCCACTAACAATGTTTCAAGCCAAGTTACACTTGAGCAAGAAAATAGTTTATTGAAAGGGATTATAGAGAAAGGTGTTCACAAGAGCCTTGCCGAAGCAAGAACTTTGAGGAAATTGTTCGCAAGCAAGGAAGGCACCGAAGAATCAAGGAATTGGTTTTGAGCGAAAGTTCAACGCCGAGGGTGTTGAATGGGAAGAAGGTCAATATCCCACTCCAAAGTTTGTTTCTCAAAAGGAGAAGTATGATCCTACTTCTTCCAATGTGGAACAAGCTCAAGATGACCTTCCACCACAAGACCACAAGCTAAAAGGCAAGGACAAGCTTCAAGAGGAGATTGATGCATTCATTGAAGCACCCAAGGCCATGGTCAAGTGGGTTCCCAAGGAAACTTCAAGTTCTACTTCACAAGCTCAACTACTACCCCAAGGATTCCCATCAAGATGATGTGGATCCCAAGAAGAAGAACTAGAGAGTTCTTGAGGGTGACTCCGCCAACATACTTCACTCACATTCATTTTGGCAAGAACTTGTGCAATCAACTTCCACATCTTGCACTAGTTCATGGAGTCACAAACCCTCTTGTTGGTAAGTCAAGGGACAAGGTAATCATTGCTTTCATGGACATCATCTATTGTGTACTTCAATCTATGTCCATGGATATCCTTGTTTGTTCCTTGTGGGACTAACCCATGTAGGTATTGAAAGTGCCCAATCCAAAGGATTGCTCCCAACTCTTGATGATCTTCATCAACATTGAGCATCCACATCTTCAACATCTACATGAAGTCTTCTACGACAACCCAAGGTTAGTTTGACCCTTTAAAAGGGTTCTCACATCAAGGGGAGCTTTGCTTTAAAGAATTGAGCTAAAGCATCTTCAAATGATGTGAACACATTAATGCTTTATGTAAAAGTGGTAACCCCACTTGTGCTTAAACGATGAGTATGACCTATGATCAAATGTTCTCATTTGACTCCTAAGTCAATATACTCATATATAGATGACCTAGTCATCGCCAAATTGTGTGATAGTAGCTAGTGTTTTGTTTGTGCATGTTTGACACATATTTCATTTGCTATCTTATTGTGTGAGCATGTTGATGCATAATTTTATCCATTCGAGGACATCCATTTGTTGCTTTGGTCTTTTGATTTTTCTTTTTGACCAAATGGATGGACAAGAATGCCTAAGTTCCTCCCCTAGCTATCTATGCTTTCTTGTCTCAAACTCTATTCATGCTTATATCACAAACTTTGATCAAGTCTTTTTCGATGCACCGAGTGAGGAGCACTTGAGCCACCGATCCGTCAAAAGCTTAACTTCCAAAACCTTCTAAGTATTTTCGGTCAAACCAATATACTCAAATCGGATGATCAAATCACTTGATTGATCTAGGTTTTCACCCGGTGAAACCGAAGGTAAATTTCGGCGTGATCAAGTGAGTAATCGCTGCGAGCTAACCATCTCGGTGCCACCGAAGTTTTCCAACTCGGTCCCACCGACAGCAGAAGGGTATATATACCGAGGGCAGCGCTGCTGATTCTTTCTTCAAAACGCCTCGCCTCAAAACCTTTCTTTGCCGCCGCCGTGGTCTCCGGATCGCCTCCGCTGCCGCTCAGGCGCCCCGCCATGGTCTCCGCCGCCAATCGGTCAATCTCACCGAGCCGTTGCAGCCAGAGAGAAACTCCACCAAGTTAGGGTGAGTTTCGATCCTCTCGTGCTTCAACCTCCGATTCAATGCACGATAGGTTTGCCTAGCTTCTTGCCACGTTTGAGATCTTCCTATCCAGCAGATTAGTTCTTAGAACGAAATTCGAGTGAAAGTTTTAGGTTAGGTTTCACCAACACATCTCGTGTGACCGATTCTACATTCTCGGATCGACCGATTTGGCCTCGCCATTGATCGCACTTTTCGTCCAACCGAAGTTGTGCAAATCGGTAAGACCGAAATGAGGATTTAGTGAAACCCTAGTGTTCTCGGCTAGATCAAACCCATTTCGTCCAACCGAAAGTGGTGTGAATGGTTCTGTTTAGACACTTCGGATTCACCGAATTTTAGACTCGGTCGACCAAATGCATTCTGTGAAAACCTAAAACTGAAATTTGAACTCATTCTTTTGCAAAATCTTCTAGTTTGTGATAACTCTTCTATTCTCGCTTATACCATATCTATTCACAAAGTTGTCACCATGTCGATGCAAGTGACAGCTGTAATGTGTCCGAATCACCAGTTGAGATTCCAGAGGTGCACTAGTCCCGAGGCCAAGCAGCTTTTCCGATGATGGTGAGAGGAGCACACCAAGTGGTTTGCCTCCCGCTGCCACCAGGCTGTGAAGAAGAGAAATTCGATGAAGAGGATTCGACTTTGTTGCCGAGGAAGAGATCACATCTAAGCCAAAGAGGAAAGTGGTTGCCAAAGAGCATCAAGGGCAACAAACCAAGAAAGGCACCAGCAAAGTGAAGAAGTCCACAGTTTCTAAGAAGCTGAGCATGGAAGAAGAAACCTCGAGCAAGGTAAAGAAAACTTCCAAGAGGAAGAGGATTGTACATGATGAAGCAGATGATGATGATTCTGATGAGGAAGCACCCCAGCCTCCTCGGAAGCCTAAGTTGATGGGAGATGCCATCAGGGCAGGAGCACCTACTAAATCTAAGCCATCTGCTTCCAAAGAAAGGCAGCTCAAGCCAAGCCTGCCGCCAAGCCCAAGAAAACAGTGAGAAACATTCCCGCTTCAGAGAAGAAGAAGGACAATGTGCCACCAAATGAGTCGATGAAGAGGCACATGTATTGTCAAACTCGCATGTAAACCGCCATCCACAATGATGCTCATCCTCGAGCTGAAAACATGAAGGAAAGGAAAGACAAAGGTCTCAGGCTATGGAGGCAAGCTGATCCATATGCCACCAGGAGAAGGACAGCTGTTGACCCAAGGTTCCACACCAGAGAGCAACAAGATTTCTATGAGACAGTTCTCATGGACAAGAAGCCCATTGTTGCTGACACAAGATATGTTGACTGGGAATACATCGACAGTGAAGAGCACAGAGACTACTTCCCACATGTGCATGAGAGCTTCACTGCATGTGGTGTTGCTGAGTTCGTTGGTCGAAACCGACAAAGATGGAATGATGAGATGATCATGCAATTCTATGCCACAAGACATTTCTATCCAGATGGCGAATTGTATGGATGATCAAGGCCGTAGATTCTCTTCAACTGTTGAAGAGTGGGCTGCACTGCTGAATGCTCCAGTGCAAAGAGATGATGATGTGGATGTCTATGGAATTCCCAAGAAAAACCATGAGTCAATGAAGAACATGTACAATGAGGTACCAGCTAAGGATGTTGAGATATGGAAGCTCGGCTCAGTGTATCATCTTCAGGCAGGTCTCCCAACCACAAACACGATTCTGAGGCATACCTTGATGCCCAAGTCTGGAGATCATCGCATGATAAGAGGCTATTCTATCAACATGCTGCATATTCTAGATCAGAAGGCACCTTTCAAGGTGATGGACCTGATAGTTGAGACTATCAAGAGGACTGCAGCAGACCAGAAGAGGTCATGTGGGTTTGCCCCGCACATTCAGATGCTCATCAATGCCAAGTTTGGCACGGCACCTACTTGTTGGATAGACCCCACTTGCCACCGCAGCCCGAACATGAGGATAATGAAGTTGTGATGACCGAGGATGATCCCACGCCCTGCTGAAGGTCAAGCTAAGTCCTGAAGCTGCCAAACAAGCTAAAGCTGAGAAGGAAGCAAGAAGCAGCAGCAGCTAAACCCAAGAGCGTTGGAGAACAGCTCCTTGAAGCTACCCAGAGGATTGAACCACGCCTGGCAAAGATAGTGCGCCTCGTGGAGAGTCTTGAGAGGATAGTTGAAGACAAGTTCCATGCTCGATGTCAAGTCGATCAAGTGCAAGTCACCGCCAACAAGCTTGAGGCAGATATCGAGGAAGCCAAGAGGGAGAAGGCAGAGCTCATGAAGGAGATGCAGGATGACCTTGTCGAGATGACTATGAGCAGCCCGCCCGGTTCCCACAAAGCCCAGATCACTGCTATTCCAAAGGATGACCCTGTGGCTATCAGATCAAGACCTCCCACAGCTCCATCGGCCCAGCCCAGCCCAGTGTCCACTCCTCCAGCTCCACAGACTTCACCAAGCCTTTGCAGATGCAGCTATCTCCACTCCATCAACCTGCATAGAGCCGCCAACAGAGTCCCTAGTGACGTTTAGCTCTATACCTTTTGAACTTTTGGTAACTTGTTGCCAAAGGGGAGAAATTGTATAGATCATAGGACTTCGAGAGAGAGAGTGCTCGCTTTTGCTCTTTCGCTTATGGTTTCTTTGAGATACTTTTGAGTTTTCGAGACTTTTCGTGTGTTTGATACTACGCTTGTTTCTACTTTGATGAGTGCTTGATCATACTATGCCTTAATGTGTGCTTAATGCTTATCATATGCTATTCATATCTTGTATGATCATTTACTCATGTCTTGGTGATTGGGTGCATGTTATTCATTCTTATCATTTTGTGCGCTCCACCAAGATGTATGTGACATGGAAGAGTGACCCATGATCCTAATCGATTGTGCATTTGCATTCAAACGCAAATCTTAAATAATGCACAAATTTAGGGGAGCTCTTGCTTATCACATACTTCTCAAAGCTTATTTATATTATTCATTGATTATATCATTTGTCGAAGCTTTGATCTATATGTTGTCATCAATTACCAAAAGGGGAGATTGAAAGTGCAACTAATCCCCGGTGGTTTTGGTAATTAATAACAACATATATATCATTGAACTAATTGTTTCTTGAGAATATTTCGAAAGTTCAGTTGATATGGGTATGGCAATGACTGAAGATGTGGACCCTCAAAATGCTAAGGAAAACATTGGCAAAAGCTCAAGACTCCATTTTTGGTTTAGTGATCCAAGATCACATTGAGTCCATAGGAAAGCCAATACTATTAAAAGGGATGAGGTTATGATGATGATCCGTTGCTCAAAGTGCTTAGTGATCTATCTCCCAAACTATCGCAATCTTTCATTCCAACATATACTCATAAGTAATCTCGGTCCCACCGATTCCATAAACTCACCACACCGAGATGAACCACCTCACCATATACCCAAACCCTAGAAATTTCGGATTTTCCGATTCCAAACTCGGTCTCACGAAACTAGTGTTGCCAACCTTCAGAATCTTCAGAATCAAATCGGTGTCACCGAGATGATAAAGTCGGTCCCACCGAGATTGGCAAACCCTAGTCTTTGGAAGAATCGGACTCACCGAGATTGTATTTTCGGTCCCACTGAAAATCCCAACGCTCACAAGATTTGAACTTTCGGTCTCACCGAGTTGTCAACTTCGGTCCGACCGAGATTGGTCAAATGTGTGTAACGGTTGGATTTTGTGTGGAGGCTATAAATACCCTCCACCTCCTCTTCATTCGTGGAGAGAGCCATCGAAAGAACTACCACTCCTACCTTACATTTCGAGAAGAAAACTACCTACCCTTGTGTTGAGATCAAGTTGCTCCACTCCCACCATATGAAACTTGATTTCTAGCCTTCCCAAGTTGCTTTCCACTCAATCCTTTCTTCCACCACAGCCAAATCAGTGAGGAGAGTTGAGTGTTGGGGAGATTATCATTTGAAGCACAAGAGCAAGGAGTTCATCATCACCAACACCATCTATTACCTTTTGGAGGGTGGTGCCTCCTAGATTGGTTAGGTGTCGCTTGGGAGCCTCCACGAGATGTGGAGTTGAACCAAGAAGTTTGTAAGGGCAAGGAGATCGCTTACTTCGTGAAGATCTACCCGAGTAAGGCTAGTCCTCCGTGGGCGATGCCATGATGGCATAGACAAGGTTGCTTCTTCGTGGACCCTTCGTGGGTGGAGCCTCCGTGGACTCTCGCAGCTGCTACCCTCCGTGGGTTGAAGTCTCCATCAACGTGGATTGACGATAGCACCACCTATCGGAACCACGAGAAAAATCTCCGTGTCTCCAAATTGCGTTTGCTCTTCTCCACCTCTCCTTTACTACATGTGCAATTTACTTTCCGCTGCCATTACTCTAGAATTGCATGTGTAGGGTGATACTTGACTTGATCATCATTGTGAACTTGCTAAAAACTTGTCCTAATCAAAAGGTTAAACTTTTAAATTGTCAAGTAGTCTAATCACCCCCCCCTCTAGACATACTTTCGATCCTACAGTGGGGCGCCGCAGCAAGTCTTCTGGTGATGCCTTGGTTGGCCTTCCCGGCAAGCTCCTCTTGCCGGGGCCTTTGTTTTCTTGGTTAGTACTTTGTTCTTGAATGGCAGTAGTAGCTGTGATGGAGGGTCTTGGCGGGCGTCCGGCAAGCCTTACCGCGGGGTGCTGCGACTGCCCTGCACAAGTTCGGGGTACTAAGGTACCCCTACTTTAGTACACCGACATCGGGTGCTTCGGCACTCGGGCGAAGTGCTGCGTGGACAGCTCCTCCGATAGCGAAGGCTCCCCCTCGAGCGAGAGTGACGAGGAGGAGAGCGACAGCGATGATGAGGGTAGCGGGCGGCGGGATGGCGGGCCCGACTAGGTGTCGGGCGCCGCTTCGTGCGTCACCGGTGACCCCATCATCCGTGTCGCCGGCTCCTTGAACTCCCCGGGGTCGTCTCCTTGGGCGGCTGGCGTAGGGAGGCTGCGGATGGGGAAGAGGGCTGGCGACAAGGCCGTCAAATCGGAATACGAGGGCGTAGTGCCCTCGACAGCGTGCTGACGTCCTGCCGCCCCATCTTCGAGCCCCGCTTCCGGCGCCGCCATCACCGTCCAGCCTTTCGATGGCCCCCAGGATGTTCTCTTGGTGTCTTCTGGCACCTGTAGCTCGCCTAGGTGCCCCTTTTGCCCTTTTCGCCTCCTTGACCTACCTCCTGAAGAGAGGGACAGGAAAGGGATTACGGGCATCTTATCTTTTTAATTTGTAAGCCTTCGGGCCTTAGCCGCATCTAAAACTTGTAATCCTCTCTTTCATGTTTTTCATCCTCTATGGACTGTACCTGAGTGGGATGTTTTTTAAAGAAAAGGGGATGCTTGTTATGTTATATCCTTTACTCAATTCCATCCCTTGTATGTTTTTACCCTACGCTTTTAGGGAACTTGCCGGTGGGAACACACTTGTCATGAAAGGCCGAGTCGGAACATCGGCAACTTGGCCGGCGGTGTTGCTTCTTCGGCAAGAAACCTTGTCGGGCTAGTTGCAAGAGACTTTCATTGTTGAGCGGACTCGAAACAAATTAAGGGCTTAACTTAGCCATTTAGTCGATTCTCCGCCGCATGTGTTTTCCATACAAGGCACGGTCGCTCAAGGAGTATAACTTAAAAATTTAAAATGACGTGTGTTCAGACTTTGACAACTTAGCTTTTTACGTAAATTCGTGTTCAAGCAAGGCTGTACTTCTTTGAACGACGCCATATCCACTTCATTATGGCTCGATTCGCGTCGTCTGATCGACCAAAGAACCACCGCAGCTCCTCGATCCAATTTCTTCCCAGACTTGTGCAGCCCGTCGAAAGTTCTCGGTCTTGAGCCCGCAGCACTTCAGCGTTGCCCTCTCCGCTTGACCGCTGCTTCTCGGGTGAGCAAATGGTTTAAGCAGATCTTGGCGCCAAGATCTTGGACGATCTTGCATGAAGGTGCGGCTCAGAATTGTGTGCCGTTATCGGTGATGATCCTGTTAGGGACTCAAACGGCAAACAATTGACCAAGAACTTGATCACGATCAGGCTGTCACCTTCCTCACTGCCTCCACCTCCGGCCACTTCGTGAACTTGTCGATTGCCACGTACAAGAACTCGAAGTCCCCAGACAGCTCGGGGAAAGGGGCCGAGGATATCGAGCCCCTAGACCAAAAATGGCCAGGATAAAGGGATTGTTTGGAGAGCTTGAGCTGGTTGATGAATCTGTTTGGAGTGGAACTGGCACGCTTCACACTTAGTTACTTGTGCAGTTGCATCCGGAGGGCTGTCGGCCAGAAGAAACCTTGCGGAAGGCCTTAAAGAAGTGCTCTTATGACAATGTGGTGACCACATATGCCTCCGTGTATCTCCGCCAACAGCTCTTGTCCTTCTTCCCGGAAATGCACTTCAATTTCACTCCGTTGAATCTTCTTCAGACAAAGATGTCATCGACAAACTGGTACATACTTGATTGCCGGGCTACTTTTTCTGCTTCTTCTTGCTCTTCGGGAAGTTCTCCTGTTTGAAGGAAATGGACTATCTGTTGTGCCCATGTCGGAGCTTGTGGCTCGACGACAAGGACTAAAGGCGCAAATGTCTGCTCAAGGAACATCCGCTTCTCTGAAGAATCTGGGATCCCGCCGAGTGTGATGCCCCGCAAGCTTGTCGACACAACTTGTCGGGAGCGGCTGCTTCAACGAGACAAACCCTAGGGCTTGTCGGAGCAGACTGCTCCTCAGCACTTTCTGTGTTGATCCCGGGGACCTTCTTGGCGGCAGCTTCGGGGAGCTCTGCCGGAAAGTAGTCGCCAGTAACCAACTTTCTCTTCTTGCTCTGTCTAGTTGATGGTGTTACAGATGGCTGAGTCAGCTTGAGCACAAAAATACTTGGTTCCACAGGCAACTTAAGCGCGGCGCATTTTGACAGGCCGTCTGCAATGTCGTTCTGAGCTCTTGGAACATGTTCCATCTGCAGGCCGTCAAAATGCTCTTCCAGCTTCCTCACTTCATCAATGTAGGCTTCCATCAATGGACTCTGATAATCTTTGTTAACTTGGCGGACGACAAGCTGTGAGTCACCCCTGACAATGAGTTTCTTAATCCCAAGTTCTGCCGCTATTCTGAGTCCGGCAAGCAAGCCTTCATACTCTGCAGTATTGTTTGTTGCTTGCTCCTTGGGAAAGTGCATTTGGACCACGTACTTGAGGTGCTCTCCGGTGGGTGCGACAAGCAACACACCCGCTCCAGCGCCTTGCAGCGAGAAGGCACCATCAAAGTACATGATCCATTCTTTACTTCCTTCCTTGACGGGGATGCTCTTCTCCGGAGTTTCTTCATCGGGTGTTGGCGTCCATTCTGCTATGAACTCTGCCAATGCTCGGCTCTGGATGGTTGAGGTACTTTCAAACTTGAGGCCAAAGCTTGATAATTCCAGTGCTCACTCGACAATCCTGCCTGTTGCTTCTGGGTTTTGCAATATCCTCTTCAACGGAAAGCGAGTGACAACTGTGATCTCATGTGCTTGAAAATAATGGCGCAGCTTCCTCGAGGCCATGAGAAGGCCGAAAAGCAATTTCTGCACATCAGAGTATCTTGATCTAGCCCCCTGCAGAAGGGAACTGACAAAGTAAACTGGGCACTGCACCATCTTCTTCTGTTTCTCTTCCGGCAACTATGCAGATTCATCCTTGTCGGGACCAGAGCTTGACGGGGAAGCCCCCTGCTTGTCGCTGGACTCGCTTGCCGCGGTTGCTGGCTCATCATCTGCCTCCCTCTCCGCTACTAACGCAACACTAACCACTTGATTGGTTGCCGCTAGATACAGCAGCAACTTCTCTTGTGGCTTAGGTGCGACAAGTATTGGAGTGGAGGATAGGTATCTCTTCAAGTCTGCGGTCACGGCCTCTCTACAGAGTCCATTTCATTGGACCTACCTTTTTCAAAATTTTGAAAATGGCGGTAGGCGCTCAAAGCAGACTTAGAGATGAACCTCATCGAGAGCAGCAACGCAGCGGCAAGCCTTCAGACGTCCTTGACGCTGGCCGGGGCTTTAATCTGCTCGATGGCCTTGATCTTGTCGGGGTTGGCTTCAATCCCCCTCTGGGACACAAAGAACCCGAGAAGCTTGCCGGAAGGAACTCCAAACACGCACTTCTCAGGGTTCAACTTGAGATTGATCTTGCGCAGATTTGCAAAAGTCTCTCCCAGATCTTGAACCAAAGTTTCTCTGTCCTTGCTTTTGACCACTATGTCATCCATGTATGCTTCTACATTCCTGTGCAGTTGTGGCTCAAAAGCATGACTGACTACTCTTGCAAACGTTGAACCAGCATTCTTTAGTCCGAAAGGCATTCGTACAAAGCAGTACGTGCCACATGGAGTAATGAATGCGGTTTTCTCTTCATCCTCTTCTGACATGAAGATCTGGTGGTATCCTGAGTATGCATCAAGAAATGAAAGCAGATCACATCCTGCCGTGGAGTCGACAATCTGGTCAATGCACGGCAAGGGAAATGGATCTTTGGGACAAGCTTTATTAACATCCGTAAAGTCAATACAAAGCCTCCACTTCCCGTTCGCCTTGCGCACGACTACTGGAATGGCCAACCATGTTGGATGGAGAACTCCTCGGACGAGGCCTGCTGCTTCCAACTTCTTGATCTCTTCTGCGATGAACTCTTGGCGTTCCACCGCTTGCTTCCTGACTCTCTGCTTGACGGGCCGCGCGTGAGGACAGACGGCAAGGTGGTGCTCAATTACTTTCCTGGGAACACCGGGGATGTCAGATGGTTGCCATGCAAACACATCGACATTCGCCCGTGGAAAGCAAAGCGCTTTCCTATTTAGGGTCAAACGTGGCAATCGATGGTGAAGGTACCACCGTGCCGTCCTCCTTGGCGGCCACTTTCTTGGTCTCTGGTGCAGCTGTCTTTGCCTTCTTGCACTTGCCGGTGGAGCTCGATGGTGCGTCCTCGACGGTAGCGCAGCACTCCGAAGAGGTGCGCTTGCCGGAGTGGGCATCGAGCTACGCTGCGGACTTGGTCTTCTTCTTCTTCCCGGAGCTTCGGTGGCAAGTGGTTTTGCGCTCTGCTGCGGCTGCTGCTTCCCGTAGATCTTGTCAAGTCAGATAAGTGCATCCTTCTTGTCGCCTTGGACAGAAATGACACTTATCGGACCGGGCATCTTGAGCACATTCTAGGCGTAGTGAGAGGCTGCCATGAACTTGGCAAGCGCCGGACGGCCGAGTATCCCATTGTAGGGCAATGGGAAATCAGCAACGTCAAATGTGACTCTCTCTGTCCTGAAATTCAGCTCGCTGCCAAACGTCCATCGGCGGTGTGATCTTCCCTTCGCTTGCTCCTTCCGGGTTGATTCCTTGAAAGGTACCAGTTTCTTGAGCTCATTGTCAGGATCTGGAGCTTGTTGAGCACCGCGGAAGAGATCAGATTTAGGCGGCCCGCCGTCAACCAACATCTTTGTGACCTTGAGGTTGCGGATAGTTGGCGAAACCAACATCGGCAAGCACCCGACCGCAGTGATGCGATCAGGGTGATCCTCAACATCAAAGATGATGGGCGTGCTGGACCACTTTAGGGGTTTGCGCGACTCGACTGACGGTTCTGCTGCATTCACCTCCCGCACCCACTGTTTGAGTTGACGGTGCGAGGTGTGCAGAGAAGCACCGCCGTCAACGCACAAAACCTCCGTCGACTTCTGAAACTCTTGCTCGTCGGTCTCATCCTCATCCATCTCATCATCTTCATCTTCGTCTTTGTCCTTGTCGCGGCCACGGGGTGGTCTGTCTCCTTGCCGCTGCTTGGCCTTGCCCCGACGCCCTCCCCGGGCGGGACGCTTCTTGCCGGATCCTCCGCCACCTTCCTGGGCCTTCTCCTTGTCACGGCGCTCGTATTCAGCTTTTTGTAACTCTGCCATCTGCTCAACTTTCTTGCAGGCTTGGAGGTCATGGCCCTTGGTGCGATGGATCTTGCAGTACTGCTTGCCGGAGCCATCCTGCTTGTCGGCGGCCACCACAGCCTCGCCGGAGTCACCAGCTTTGGCCTTCTCGGTGCCGCCTCCGTTGCCGGACTGCTCGACAACTAGCACATCCTTATCTTTCCTCTTTCTGTTATTCCGCCTCCGGTTCTTCCTTGCCGGAGGGGCGTCCTCACTGTCAGATCCTTCTGCTCCTGTGTTTTCTCCGAGGAGTTTCCTCCCCTCTTCAGCGCGTGCACACTTGTCGGCCAGAGCATAGAGCTCGCTGACATCTCTGATCTTGCACATCGCCATCTCCTCCCTCATCCTGCGGTTACGCACGTTCTGATGGAACGCGCTGATAACCGCGGCAGGGTGGACGTCTAGGATGTTGCGTTGCACCTGGCTGAATCTTTGTATGTACTTGCGTAGGGGTTCTCCTTCCTTCTGGGGAAGCAGATGAAGATCGCTTTCCTGGCCATGGCGCTTGTGGCCACCTGTGAAGGCGCCGACAAACTGATGGCACAGGTCCGCCCACGAAGAAATGGAGTTGTCCGGCAAGTGCATGAGCCAAGATCTGACGTTGGGCTTGAGCATCAAAGATGAAGTAGTTGGCGAGGATCTTCTTGTCGCGCCCGGCATCTCGCACCGCGATGGTGCGAGATGCCGAGAACTCCGACGGATGTATCCCGCCATCATACTTCTCGCACGTTTGGCTTGAAGTTCTTGGTCTTGGGCCTTTGGACTTGCCGCAGCTCACGAATGAACGCAGGGCAACCTATCACAGACGGCAAGTCGCTGGTTCTCGGGCGCATGCATATCAACAGATGGGCCCAGTAGCTGGTCGGTGACGTCGCGCTTCTCTCCGGCGCTCGATGCGAAAAGGAAGCGTCTTCGTGTCGTCGTTTTGGAGAACTTGGCGTTGATCGCGGCGAGCTCATGGTCCGGACGATGCGTGGAGTCGGTGTCGAGGTTGGCTGGCAAGTCGGCGATCTCGGCCTTCGGGTGGGGAGTGCAGTAGTGGCACCCCAGCCGTCTTGTCGGCGTCGGCTTGCGCTGGGCGTCTTGCCGGGCTTCGACGTGCTTTCGATTGCCGGGCTTATCGCCGTTAAGCGGCCGATGAGGCTTTGAATGGTGATCCTCCGATCGTCGATCTTGTCTCGCATCGAGGGTAATCAGAAGCAGTGGGCTCGGCCGGCGCTTCCTCTGGAGTCTTGGGTGGTGGCAGCGAACGACGCGAGGAGCGAGATATGCTCAGACTTCTAACAGTGTTAGAAGGAGCAACATCTCGTCCAGGTGATCGTACCTCGCTCGTACCAACATGCTGACGCGCTTGTTGGCCTTGAGCGTCCCGCGATCCCCCAGCTCGGCCTTGCTCCAACGCGAGTACGGTGTCAGGAGCACCATGGCGTTGCCGATCCTGCACCCCCTGGGAGGGGTGCGGCGTATGTACAGATGCAGAAGCTTGCAGGGCCTTGTCCTTGGACCTGGTGACGACGTGAGTCCCACCGTCGGCGCCCGCCCCTCCGCCGGCGTCTACTCCACCGCCCGCTTGCTCCGGCGGTGGTGGGATCGACGTAGACGGAGTGGCCACCTCCGAAGTCTTCTTCTTCAGTGGCATGTCGATGAAGATGTTGATGTAGCGCGCGCGAAGACCGGATCAGGTTCGCACAACCTCGACGCCCCCCTACCTGGCGCGCCAAAGATGTCGTGGGGAAACGAGCACCTATGGGGCAGGGCCCCTTTTTGGTCCGGCAAGGGAGCGGAGGGCGCACAAAGAGCAGATCGAGGTCGAACACGCGAGGGATTTTACCCAGCTTCGGAGCTCTCCAGAGAGATAAAACTCCTACTGCTGCTTTGTGTTTCTATTCTGTTCTTGCTCGAAACCGTGGGTATGCTGTAGTCTCGAATGAGTCGAACCACTTCTACGCGCGCACGGGCCTCCTTTTATAGTCTAAAGGGTCACCGGCAGTGGCAACGCAGAGAGGTAAAAAAGTAAAACGCGGGTTGGTACAACCGCTATCAATGATGCCCCTACCTAACTCTGACGGCAGGGGACAAGGGCATTTAATGCCTGTCCGGTCACCTGAACAGTGCAGGAAGCGACCGTTAGGGGCGCCACCGATCGCCACAATGGCCTCCTCGTCATCTTCTCTTGCCACCTCGCACCGCTTGGCTGCACAGCTACCCGCCACGTGCACTAGGAGCGATCCTGCGGCGACACGTCGTCGGATGCGCTGGAGCGTGGGCGCAGAGTGGTGGCCTCGGCGCGGCAAGCACCTTGCCGCGGTCGTTATCTTGTCGCACCCGCAAGCTTGCCGCTCGTCGGGTTTTGCCGGGATGCGCGGAGCGTCGTGGCAAGTTTTCTGAAGTGCCTTGGTTGGCCTTCCCGGCAAGCTCCTCTTGCCGGGGTCTTGTCCTTCCCGGCAAGCTTCTATTGCCGGGCCTTGTCTTCTCGGTTAACACTTTGTTCTTGAATGGCAGTAATAGGAATGATGAAGGATCTTGGCGGACGCCCGGCAAGCCTTGCCGCGGGACGCTGCGACTGCCCGTGCACAAGTTCGGGGTACTAAGGTACCCCTACTTTAGTACACCGACAGCTGTGGCTCGAGTCCGTTGAAGATCAAGTCTCCGCGGACATCGGCCGTGAAGTTTAGACTTCCGAATCTGACCTGACGGCCAGGGGCGTAGCTTTCGATCTGCTCCAGATGGCAAGCGAATTAGCCCGCAGTGCGAAGCCACCGAACACGAAGATCTGTCCGGGGAGAAAAGTCTCGCCCAGGACAGCATCGTTGGTTGTAGATGCCACCAAGCCTATCGGTGACGACACAGAGGAACTCTCAATGAAAGCACCAATGTCGGTGTCAAAACCAGCGGATCTCGGGTAGGGGGTCCCGAACTGTGTGTCTAGGCGGATGGTAACAGGAGACGAGGGACACGATGTTTTACCCAGGTTCGGGCCCTCTCAATGGAGGTAAAACCCTACGTCCTGCTTGATTAATATTGATGATATGGGTAGTACAAGAGTGGATCTACCACGAGATCAAGGAGGCTAAACCCTAAAGCTAGCCTATGGTATGATTGTTGTAATGTATGTTGTCCTACGGAGTAAAGCCCTCCGGTTTATATAGACACCGGAGGAGGCTAGGGTTACACAGAGTCGGTTACAATGGTAGGAGATCTACATATCCGTATCGCCAAGCTTGCCTTCCACGCCAAGGGAAGTCCCATCCGGACACGGGACGGAGTCTTCAATCTTGTATCTTCGTAGTCTTGGAGTCCGGCGGACGATGATGGTCCGGCTGTCCGGACACCCCCTAGTCCAGGACTCCCTCACTCATGAACTATCATCCGTCGTTCTTGGTGTTCAGGTGCAGCGCGAACCACTGAGATAGGTTCAACAACTAAGGGCTCTGTGGGAGCAGCCCGATTCTTCTTGGTTTTGTGCTTCTTCTTGGAGGGAGCAACATCAGAGGCTTCAGTATTTTTCCTTTTTCTGGCTTCAGCCTCGGCAGTCCTCGTCTTCTTCAGTTCTGAAGTGGTTGACCTGACCTTTTTCCTCTCCATCTTCTTGGAGATACGTGATAGATCTTCAGACTGCACACTGTCTCCAGGAGGTGCAGTGGCCAGTGGCTTCACACGAGAAGCTTTTGGAGGAGCAGCTGATCTTGAAGCCTTAGCCTTCTTTGGCTTCTGCGGCTTTGGAGGAGGAGCTGGGCCTTCATCAGTGTCATCATCATCATCAGAATGATCTACTTTGGCACCTTGGACCAAGATGTAAGTGATGAGGCCATCAAGGTTGCAGAAGGCACCGATGACATTAGGTTCTACATCACGTGAGCCGTCAGCACGGGGAGCAGAGGGACCAGGGTTGAAGTCTAATCCCAATGACTTCTTGTTTTCCTTGGCCGATGCCTTTGCATGCTGGAAGTTGCGCTTGAAGAAATTATCGTCACGACACCAGAGTAATGACGATGAGTCGGCATTTTCAGGCTGAGGTCCACGGACCATACAAGGATAGAAACCCTGTGCAATAGCTTCAGCTTTGTTCTTGGGTTGAAGGCCTCGATAGAGAATATCACCACAAGGACTTTTGATAGCGTTCTTCTCAGCGTATTCCTGGGTCACAAACTTGTATTTGAACCATTGTTTAGCCCAATATCGTCGAATCCATTGGATTCATGTCTTGCGCTGATGATAATTCTCTTTAGGATCTGTCTTGTAAAGCTCTGCGAAGTCATCAGGCAAATCTCTTGATGTTCCCCCACGACGCTGTCTGCCACCCTTCCTTACTGATTTCTCTGCAGCCATGAACTTCAAACTAAATGGCTTCAACACGTTCAAAGGCTTCAAAGGTTTTCGCTTGCTGGACCAACAGGAACTGGCTTCGGGAGAGTTAATGTGATGCTGTAAGAATTCTGCAAACGAATGCCGACTATGAGAACCAAGGGATTCTCCCATGGACATGTACCTGTGACAGCATTAGAGATGCGAGGGAAGGGGAAGAGTTCATATCCATTCTCAGAAGATTGTGAAGATAAATCAGTTTTGAAGACATTGACCTCATGATGCGAAGACATTCACTTATATGTTGAGAGTTGGTTCCAGATTTGTACGAATCCGTGAATAAGTACAAGTGAGGAATCTAACTAGATATGAAGCTTAAGTGAATATACTAGGCAGTATGAGATGCAGACAGGATAGATCTAACATTGTATAGGCAGAAACCAATTTTGGTAAATAGGATGAATCTTTGAGGATCAAAAAGATGGTAAAAATAGAATTGTATTTACCACACGAAGAACTGCTAGATGGGATGAACCGGAGACCGAGAAGTTCAATCCACCGTGCCCTAACTTGGCGACGGAGGACACCTACGGCGGTGGCAGAGAGGACGATGTCCGCGGCCGGCGTGAGGACGGCGTCGGAGAAGTCGTGGCAGCTAAGCGCTTCGTCGCCGGCGTCGTCGAGAGCTAGCGGTGGTGCTAGGGTTTTGACGAGGTGGAGAGGTGGAAGAAGATTTTCTTTACCGCAGGAGACATGTATTTATAAGGAAGTGTGCGGCACAACGCAATTACGCAGGTGCCCCTGGCGGTTCACATCTGAAGGGCACATGGCAAGCATGCAACATACTCAGAGTTGTCCCACGTTCCCACGCCCGCCAGGTTTGTCGGATGGTCGTTCCGCTTCTCCGGTTTCAAACAATAAGGATGAATCATTTAAAATAGACTTAATGTTTGTCTCTGTGTCTTCTGCTGACAAGGACGCAGAGAAGACATTCGACACTTTCGATAGAATGCATATGATTTGGACAGATAGAGTTTGAGATAGAAAGCATAGAGAGATTAGGGTCCGATCACATTCACTTAGTTCAAAAGATTCAACTAGGAAGACATAGCTATAAGTGAATGTTGTAGAGGACAGAACACTAGTATACATATCAGAAAGCAATCAAATCAACATAGTGAAGAAAATCATGAAGATAAGTTGAAATTGAAGACAAACCAAATGCGAAGACATTGCAAAAATAACGCCATGAGTGAAACACTTCAAACCGAAAATTTTGGTGGTGGCGTTACCCACCGTATAGGAAGTATTAGACCCAGACATGGCGCACAATTATCGTGGCGCTCCGAAGTCAAATTCCACGTTACTGTATTCACACTCAGAATGTAAGTCTTCATTGATTGAAGATATACTTACTTCGTGTGTTGCACATCTAAGTCATCAACATGCATAAGTGTTAGGATGTGTGCCAGATCACAGGACATTTGAGGATTCCAAGATATTTAGCTCACACCGTAACTTGCAAAACCTTTTCTCATCCAAGGGCTTTGTGAAGATATCGCCATTGCTCTACGTGTTGACGTGAATGATGTCAATATCTTTCTTCATGACATGATCTCGAGAAAGTGATGACGAATTTCAATGTGCTTTGTCTTCGAGTGCTGGACTGGATTGTTGGTAATATTGATGGCGCTTTCGTTGTCGCAGAAGAGAGGTACTTGTTTCAGACTGATGCCATAGTCCTTGAGAGTTTGCTTCATCCATAGAAGCTGAGCGCAGCAGGATCCAGCAGCAATGTATTCAGATTCAGCAGTTGAGAGTGATACACAGTTTTGCTTCTTTGAAGACCAACAGAGGAGTGATCGTCCCAGAAAGTGACATGTGCCTGATGTAGACTTGCGATCCACCTTGTCACCGGCATAATCAGCATCCGAGAATCCAACTAGATCAAATTTTGAGCCCTTTGGATACCATAATCCGAGTGTTGGGGTGTAAGCCAAATATCGAAGAATTCGCTTCACAGCTAAGTGATGCGGTTCCTTTGGTGCCGCTTGGAATCGAGCACACATGCAAACACTAAGCATAATATCTGGCCTAGATGCACATAGGTAAAGTAAGGAACCAATCATGGAGCGGTATACCTTTTGATCGAACTCTTTACCATTGTCGTCGGGACCCAGATGGTGTTTGGCTGGCATTGGCGTCGTGTAACCTTTGCAATCTTCCATTCCAAACTTCTTCAGACAATCTTTGAGGTATTTCTCTTGAGATATGAAGATGCCATTCCTTTGCTAACGAATTTGAAGACCAAGGAAGAACTTCAGCTCACCCATCATGGACATCTGATATTGCTCTTGCATCATGTATCCAAACTCATCACTATACTTCTGGTTGGTGCAGCCGAAGATAATGTCATCCACATATATTTGGCACACAAACAGTTCACCATCATATGTCTTCGTGAAGAGTGTGGGATCGAGGGATCCAGGTTTGAATCCTTTGCTCTTCAGGAAGTCTTTGATCGTATCATACCAAGCGTGAGGAGCTTGTTTGAGGCCATACAATTCTTTGTTTAGCTTGTACACCATATCAGGATGTTTTGGATCTTCAAAGCCAGGTGGTTGAGCAACGTATACTTCTTCTTCAATCTTGCCGTTGAGAAATGCACTCTTCACATCCATTTGATATAGCAAGATGTTGTGGTGGTTAGCATAGGCTAGCAGTATGCGGATAGCTTCAAGCCTAGCCACAGGAGCAAATGTTTCATCGAAGTCAATTCCTTCAACTTGAGTATATCCTTGAGCCACAAGACGTGCTTTGTTTCTGACGACTTGACCATGCTCATCTTGCTTGTTTCGATATATCCATTTTGTGCCAATGATATTATGCTTGCGAGGGTCAGGACGCTTGACAAGTTCCCAAACATTGTTCAGCTTGAACTGTTGAAGTTCTTCTTGCATAGCTTGTATCCATTCAGGTTCCATAAAGGCTTCACCAACTTTCTTGGGTTCTGATATTGACACAAAAGAAAAATGCCCACAGAAATTTGCTAACTGTGTTGCTCTTGAGTGAGTAAGTGGACCAGGTGCATTGATGCTATCAATTATATTCTCAATTTGTACTTCATTTGCAACTCGAGGATGAACTGGACGAAGACCTTGCTCTTGCTGATCATTGTCATCATTGGGAGGATTGTCTTCAGTCTGAGCATTGTCTTCAGGTTGGTTAGGTGCGAAATGATAAGTTCCTCTTGAGTTGTGCTTGAAGGCATGATTTCACCAGTTCCCATCAGCTTGATAGATTCGCTGGGTGGAGCTTCGTCTAGTGTACTTGGCAGGAGCTCTCTTTGTGAACCATTGGTTTCATCAAATCGCACGTCCACAATTTCGACGATTTTATAGAGATAGAGATTGAAGACTCTGTATGAGTGCGAGTCCTTTCCGTAACCGAGCATGAAGCCTTCGTGAGCTTTAGGTGCAAATTTTGACTTGTGATGGGGATCCTTGATCCAGCACCTAGCTCCAAATACTCTGAAGTAGCTGACATTTGGCTTCTTGCCAGTAAGGAGCTCATAGGATGTTTTATTCAGAAGCTTATGGATGTAAACTCGGTTGATGATGTGACATGTTTGTATCAATAGCTTGTGCCGTAACTTTCTTGGTGTCTTGTACTCGTCGAGCATTGTTCGAGCCATCTCAATGAGGGTTCTGTTCTTGCGCTCTACGATGCCATTTTTCTGAGGTGTGTATGGAGCAGAGAACTTATGAGTGACTCCCATTGTATCCAGATAAAGATCAAGTCTGGTGTTCTTGAACTCAGTGCCGTTGTCACTTCTGATATGCTTGATCTTGATGCCATAATTGTTCATGGCTCGATTGGCAAAGCGTCTGAAGACATCTTGCACTTCAGTCTTGTAGAGAATTATGTGCACCCATGTATATCTTGAGTACTCATCAACAATGACGAAGCCATAGAGACAAGCGGTTGTTGTGAGGGTAGAGTAGTGAGTAGGGCCAAATAAGTCCATGTGTAACAGCTCGAAGGGTTGAGATGTCGTCATGATTGTCTTCGAGGGATGCTTGGCCCTAGTCAACTTTCCAGCTTCGCAGGCTCCACACAAATGATCCTTCTTGAACTTGACACCCTCGATGCCTATGACATGCTTCTTCTTGGCGAGTATG
Source organism: Aegilops speltoides (assembly GCA_021437245.1). Lineage (NCBI taxonomy): Eukaryota > Viridiplantae > Streptophyta > Magnoliopsida > Poales > Poaceae > Aegilops > Aegilops speltoides. Next base: position 477,350,843 of record CM038147.1, read on the forward strand.
TGCAAGTTCCTCATGCCAGCATGCCCTAGCCTCCGATGCCAGAGCCAGGATTCTGAAGCTTTTGCAAGAATACATACGGCAAGTTGTGGACCTGCTGAGAAATCTACCATGTATAGATCATCTTTCCGATACCCTTCAAAGACTAGAGACTTGTCAGATTCCATTAGTACAAGGCAACGATATTTTCCGAATAGCACAATTATGTTCAAGTCACAAACCATCGAGACAAGCATTAAGTTGAAACCAAGGGATTCAACAAGCATCACTTTATCCATGTGTTGATCCTTTGAGATTGCAACTCTACCTAGACCCAATACCTTGCTTTTACTAGTGTCAGCAAATGTGATGTGACTCTTGTCTGATGGATGTAAGGTTGAGTCCATGAGAAGACTTCGATCACCGGTCATATGATTAGTGCATCCGCTGTCCATAATCCATTCGAAGCATGAGGTGTCATACCTACAAAGGCAGATTAGGAGGATAGGCTTCACAAAGAGTGTTGTGTAGCATAAGCATTTGACGCACACGACAATTATCACAGCTTAGATCAAGGTTAGGACTCATAGTATGACTGGTAAGCGATTCAGATGTGAAATACATAGTAAGACACCTTTGATTATAGGTCCCCAGCAATAGCATCGGACACCTTTGATTACAGGCTGGAGACCTTTCCCTGCAAGAGAAAGTTAATTCTTCTTCACCACCCACATCTTCAGGGGTGGCTTAGAAGCAATGAGTCTAAGTGCAGCATGTGAGAACTTCGGCTTTGGAGCCCTAGCAAATAGCCGTGCAGGAGATGAATGATACTCATATGAATAAGCAGAAAAGTTCTTAGTTCTATGAACATAGCGGTTTGAAGACACACACTCATATTCATAAGTCTGAGTATGGTTTCCCTGCAAAACATTGGCGTTAGGGTGACTCGGTGAGTCTCAGATTCAGTATGAAGCCTTTGGGCCATATGAAGCCATAGGTCTGGGGTTTGTCTTCTTCCTTGGTGGTGTCATGATGACATTCACAGGAAGATTCTCAATACACTGCTTAGGTACCCAGATCTTCTTCATAGGTAGTCCATTCCTGCAGTTAGTACCAATATACCGTGCAAACACTTCACCATTCTGATTCTTAAACAGTTTATAGTTTGCATCAAAGGATTCATCAATGATGATAGGGTTAGCGCAAGTGAAACCAGATAAGGTGGATGGATCTACTGAAGGTTCCTTTGCAGCAACCCATGTGGTTTTGGGGTACTGCTCAGGCTTCCAGTACGACCCATCAACATTCATTTTCCTCTCAAACCCAACACCCTCTTTCCTAGGGTTTAGGTTCAGAATCTGCTTTTTGAGGACATCGCAAAGTGTCTGATGTCCTTTTAGACTTTTATACATCCCTGTTTCAAGCAATGTCTTCAACCTAGCATTTTCATCAGCAATAGTAGTGGTATCCTCTATAGAGGGGTTAGTTACCACATCAGTAGTTGAAGACAATGCAACAGTAGCAGCAGTGGAACATTCGGCAATAGAGGTAGCGTTATCACGCTCAATGCATTTTAGACATGGTGGTTCAAATCCATCCTGAGCGGGACTGATCTGTTGAGCGCGGAGTGACTCATTCTCTTTTTGAAGATCTTCATGAGTCGCTCTCAATTTCTCAAGCTCTTGCTTCCTTTGAAGATAATCATAGGAGAGCTTTTCATAAGTGGTTGAGAGCATTTCATGACGACTTTCAAGTTCTTGGTACTTAGCATGAAGATTTTTTATGTCTTCAACTAAGGACTGTGAGCGTGTCATTTCCGCGTCCAACAGGTCATCGCTTTTGTCTAACAGTTTTTGAGTATGTTCCATAGCTTTCTGTTGTTTAGTTGCAATTTTAGCAAGTGTTTTGTAGCTGGGTTTGGATTCACAATCAGAGTCATCTTCACTTGATGTTTGAAAGTAAGCATCACGTGATTTTACCTTGGCACCACGTGCCATGAAGCGATAGGTGGGAGCAGGTCGTCCTTGTCATCGCCTTGACATTGGTGTGGAAGTCATTGTCTTCAGTGTTGAAGATGGACTTGGCAACATAGGCTGTGGCTAGAGCCAGACTTGCAACGCCAGGGTCGGCCTCCTCTTCAGACTCCACCTCCGCCTCCTCAGAAGCAGACTCCTCCTCTGAATCCATCTCCTTGCCAACAAAAGCACGAGCCTTGCCAGATGAGCTCTTCTTATGAGATGAAGACTTTGAAGAGGACTTGGAAGAAGACTTCGAAGATTTCTTCTTCTTGTCATCAGAATCATATTCCTTGCTCTTCTTCTTCTTCTTCTTCTCATTGTCGCACTGTGGACACTCAGAGATATAGTGTCCTGGTTTCTTGCACTTGTGACATGTTCTCTTCTTGTAGTCATGAGTGGAAGCTTCATCATTTGTTGAGCTAGATCGTGAAGACTTTCTGAAGCCCTTCTTCTTAGTGAACTTCTGGAACTTCTTCACAAGAATAGCAAGTTCCTTTCCAATGTCTTCAGGATCATCAGAACTGCAGTCAGATTCTTCTTCAGATGAGGAAACAACTTTTGCCTTCAAAGCGCGAGTTCGGCCATAGTTGGGACCATAGATATCTCTTTTCTCAGAAAGCTGGAACTCATGTGTGTTGAGCCTCTCAAGTATATCAGACGGATCGAGTGTCTTGAAGTCGGGGCATTCTTGTAATGAGGGCAAGGGTGTCAAAGGAGCTGTCAAGTGATCTCAGTAGTGTCTTGACGATATCATGCTTGGTAATCTCAGTGGCGCCAAGAGCATGAAGCTCATTTGTGATGTCGGTGAGGCGATCAAACGTGAGCTGGACATTTTCATTGTCGTTTCTCTTGAAGCGGTTGAAGAGGTTGCGAAGAACACTGATCCTTTGATCTCTCTGGGTTGAGACGCCTTCGTTGACCTTGGATAGCCAGTCCCAGACTAGCTTCGACGTTTCCAGAGCACTCACACGGCCATCTTGTCCTTTGGTCGATGACCACAGATGATGTTCTTGGCGGAGAGTCCATTGAATGAACTTCTTGACATCGGCAGGGTGACACCTTCACCGTTTTGGGAACGCCGTTCTTGACGACATACCGAGGTCGACATCAATGGCTTCAAGATGCATGCGCATCTTATTCTTCCGAGAGGGATATTCAGTTCCATCGAACACGGGCAAGCAGCGGAGACTTTGATTATCCTGCGATCGACATAGCTAAAACTCGGTGGTTAAACCGAATCGCACAGAACAAGGGAGTACCTTGCTCTGATACCAATTGAAAGTGCTAGTTATCGACTAGAGGGGGGGTGAATAGGCGATTTTTATGAAAGTCTTCAAAACGTGGAAGTTTCAAAGACAAACAATAGAAATGACCTAATTGATATGCAGCGGAAGATAAACTACAACAAGCAAACCATAGTCAAGTATACAATGAGGTGAAAGTACAAAGACTAATAGCAGCTTAGTAGTAAGGATCAGGATGGGAGATAGTATGAAGCCAACTGACGATAGTAGTCAAGCAATGAAGTCGAACAGGTATGACAAATAGGCAATGACTTCACGAAGAAAAACTCCAAGTAAAGGGAGGGAGAGGATAGAACCAGTCACTTGTTGAAGACACAGGATTTGTTGGACTAGTTCGATTCTTTGTGACAACTGCACGTCCCGTTAGGGAGGCTGAGATTCAACTCAAGACCGCGTCTTCACCTTATTCCCCTTGAGCTAAGGACACACAGTCCCCGCCCAATCACTCTGGTAAGTCTTCAAGGTAGACTTCCGAACCTTTACAGACTTCGTTCATCGGTGATCCACAATGACTCTTGGATGCTCAGAACGCGACGCCTAACCGGCTGGAGGATTCACAGTCCTCAAGTGTAATAAGTCTTCAGGTCACACAGACAGAAAGACTTCAGTGATGCCTAACACTCTTTGGCTCTGGGTGTTTGGGCTTTGTCCTCGCAAGGATTTCTCTCTCAAAGGCTTCGAGGTGGGTTGCTCTCAAATGACAAAAGTCGTGCACTAACTCTGAGCAGCCACCAATTTATGGTGTAGGGGGTGGGCTATTTATAGCCACTAGGCAACCCGACCTGATATGTCTGAAATGACCCTGGGTCACTAAGGAACTGACATGTGTTCCAACGGTCAGATTTCAAACACACACGGCAACTTTACTTGGGCTACAAGCAAAGCTAACTCATCCAGCTCTGGATAAGATTTGCTCTCATTGTCTTTGCTCAAAGACATAGGATTTGGGTTGAGCATCACTTCAGTCATTCTGACTTTGTTCACTTGGACCCCACTTAATAGTACGGTGGTTCCTATGACTCAACAAAGAAGAAAAAGGAAACAGCGAAACGACACAGTCTTCGCGCTCCATAGTCTTCACTCAATGTCTTCTCATGTCATAGTGTTCAATATGAATATCTTCACATACCACCATCGTCGTCAATGTCTTCATACATTTTTAGGGGTCATCTTCGGTAGGTAAACCGAATCAATGAAGGACACTACCTGCGTTATCCTGCAATTCTCACAAACGCATTAGTCCCTCAACCAAATTTGTCGCCAATACTCCAAAACCAACTAGGGGTGGCACTAGATGCACTTACAAAATGCCATGATAGGTAGGTATGGTGGCTATTTTGAGGAAGATATAAGGAGGCTTATGTGTGATAGAGCATATCGTATCACGGGGTTTGGATGCACCAGCGAAGTTTGCACCAACTCTCGAGGTGAGAAAGGGCAATGCACGATACTGTAGAGGCTAACAATGATGGAAGGGTGAGTGTGCGTATAATCCATGGACTCACATTAGTCATAAAGAACTCATATACTTATTGCAAAAGTTTATTAGCCCTCGAAGCAAAGTACTACTACGCACGCTCATAGGGTGGAGGTTGGTAGGAGTTAACCATCGCGCGCCCCCGACCTTCACACGAAGATAAAACAATCAAAATACAATGCGCGCCAATTTGGTTACATAGTTAGGAGACCATACGTGCATGCTTCGGGAATCACAAACCTTAACACCAATATCCTTACTAAACACAACCATCTACTAGAACCTCCCACATATATCATCTCTATATCACAAAACTATTGCAAGGAATCAAACATATCATATTCTGTGATCTACAAGTTTTATGTAGGATTTTATGACTAACCATGTGAATGACCAATTCCTGTCATCTCTCTAAATAGATATAAGTGAAGCAAGAGAGTTTAATTCTTTCTACAAAAGATATGCCCATGCTCTAACAAATATAAGTGAAGCAAAAGAGCATTCTACAAATGGCGGTTTTCTATGTGAAGAGAAACAAGCAATCCAAATTTCAAATGGTATAAGTGAAGCACATGAAGCATTCTATGAAGCCATACTCAAAAGATTCAAGTTAAGTGCAATGAGCATTCTATAAATCAACCAAGGACTATCTCATACCAGCATGGTGCATAAAAGAAAAGTGAAAACTAAATGCAAAAGACGCTCCAAGACTTGCACATATCGCATGAACGAAACGAATCTGAAAACATACCGATACTTGTTGAAGACAGAGGGGATGCCTTCCGGGGCATCCCCAAGCTTAGCCGCTTGAGTCTCCTTGACTTTTTACTTGGGGTGCCTTGGGCATCCCCAAGCTTGAGCTCTTGCCTCTCTTCCTTTTCCTCATATCGAGACCTCCTCGATCAAACACTTCATCCACACAAAACTTCAACAGAAAACTCCGTAAGATCCGTTAGTATAATAAAGCAAATCACTACTCTAAGTACCATTGCAAACCAATTCATATTTTGTTTTTGCATTGTGTCTACTGTAATATAACTTTTGCATGGCTTAATCCACTGATAGAAATTGATATTTTCATCAAAACAAGTAAACTATGCATCAAAAACAGAATCTGACAAAAACTAAACAATCTGTAGCAATCTGAACATTCACTATACTTCTGGTACCCCAAACATTCTACCAAAATTAGGAAAAATAAAAATTTTGTATAGAAAGATAGTGCAAAAATAATCAGAACCATTTGACGTTCCAGCAAAACTGTAAAATCGTGCACTACAGCCAAAGTTTCTGTCCTGCACCATACAAACCAACAAGCAATCTAAACATCCTAAAGGCAAATACAATTGAATTGTACAAGGGGATAATTATTTTTGATGAAAATTTTCTGTAATTAAGATTCAAAAAGTTTCCGTGAGCATGAACAAAGTTCAAGGAGCTCTCCCACTTCAACAATGCTTGTCTTTCTCACTTTCACTTTCCTTTTTGAAAAGTTTTGGGTTCCACTCTTTATTTTTTTGTTTTTAGACTATATAAAATCACTCAACAGAAATAAATGACTCTCTAAAACTTCCGGGTAGTCTCCCTGGCAGCGCTTTCTTTAAAGCCATTAAGTTGGGCATAAAGTGCTCAAGTAATGGATCCACCCGGATCCCATGGTATATCAAAGCCAATTTTAATTAACAATGATTTGTGATTTAGTAGTGAGCACAAAGTGACATATATTATGCAACAACAAAGTCTAACTCTCTTCCTATGCATTGGCATGTCATAAAAGAACAATTCATGCACACCAAGTAAAGGCCAATGCATAGTATAAGCAGTTTCTTGCAATTTTATAATATTGGAAACATAGAGAGGTGGAGATATAGTTCCTCTCTCATAATAATTGCAAGTAGGAGCAGCAAGCACAAGCATATTATGTCTATCAAAATTATCATGTACAACGATAAAAGGCAACCCATCAATATAATCCTTAATAAGTGCAAACTTCTCTGATATAGTGTAGTCGGGAGAATTCAAAAAGATAATAGGACTATTATGTGTGGGTGCAATAGAAACAATTTCATGTTTAACATAAGGAACCATAGCAAGTTCATCTCCATAAGCATCATTCATATTGGCATCTTGGTCACAAGCATAGCAAGCATCAAGTTCATCAAAAATGGATATTTCAAAAGAATCAACGGGATCATGACAATCATCATAGCAATCATCCTTCGGTAAGCACGAAGGGAAATCAAACAATGTATGAGTTGAAGAGTTACTCTCATTAGAAGGTGGGCACGGGCAGCTAATCCGCTCTTCCTCCTTTTGTTCTTTGCTCTCCTCATCATCTTTTTCATCCAATGAGCTCACAGTTTCATCAATTTCTTCTTCCATAGACTCCTGCAAAATATTAGCCTCTTCTTGGACAGCGGAGGAGTCCTCAATATATGTTTTAACATAGGCATTAGAAGCATAATTATCATAACAATATTTGAATATGGCAATTTTTTCATATTTGTAGAGAGTAGCATCATACTTTTCAATCAAAGAAGCAATTTCATAGCATCCTTAAAAGCAACAAATTCTTCAATTTGTTGAATATCATAGTAATTATAAACACCCTTAGCATACGAAGATACGATTCCATTATCACTAAACTCACATTGGTAGGGAAGGTGTTTCTTAGGGTTTTCATAACAACAATTAAAATCATATATTTCACATAAATTCCAAGCATAGCATTGCAAACGATGAATTTGATCCAGTAAAAGTTTCCCTTTTTCAGATATACGGTGTCGCACATAACAAGCATGCTCATCTAAAGATTTGCCCTCAACTAAGCTAGTGGGGATTTCAGCACGATCACAAAGGGATCAAAGATGATCCAAGTAAAAATCTTTAGGAGTGTAATATATTTTGAGTGGTTCTTCAACCATTGGTGTAGTAGGTACAACTAATTTTTTTGGTATTTTGCGTTTCCTACCCATAACTAAAGATAGAAAACAACTAAGAACAGCAAATAAAAATTACTTAGTGATAAAGCAAACAAGCACACACGAGAATATTCACCCCACGCTATGACTCCCCGGCAACGGTGCCAGAAAAAGGTCTTGATAACCCACAAGTATAGGGGATCAATTGTAGCCTCTTTCGATAAGTAAGAGTGTCGAACCCAACGAGGAGCTAAAGGTAGAACAAATATTCCCTCAAGTTCTATCGACCACCGATACAACTCTATGCACGCTTGACGTTCGCTTTACCTAGAACAAGTATGAAACTAGAAGTACTTTGTAGGTGTTGTTGGATATGTTTGCAAGATAATAAAGAACACGTAAATATAAACTAGGGCTGTTTAGATAAAGAAGCAATAAAGTAAATATAGCGAGTGTGGAAAAGTGGTGGTAGGGGTTGTGAAATTGTCCCTAAGCAATTGACTACTTTACTAGACCGATAGCAAGTTTTATGTGGGAGAGGCATAAGCTAACATACTTTCTCTTCTTGGATCATATGCACTTATGATGGGAACTCTAGCAAGCATCCGCAACTACTAAAGGTCATTATGGTAAAACCCAACCATAGCATTAAAGCATCAAGTCCTCTTTATCCCATACGCCACAACCCCCTTACTCGGGTTTATGCTTATGTCACTCAAGAAACCCACTATAAGCGAATCATGAACGTATTGCAACACCCTACAACGGGAATCCCTCACGCTTGCGCGACACGGAGGGCGCAATAGGACAGCAACACAACCACAAGCAAAATAAACCAATCATAGCAATTCATCAATCACCGATAGGACAGCAAAAATCTACTCATATATCATAGGATGGCAACACATCATTGGATAATAATATGAAGCATAAAGTACCATGTTCAAGTAGAGGGTACATCAGGTTGCGGGAGAGTGGACCGCTGAATATAGATGGGGGAAGGTTATGGAGATGTTGGTGAACATGATGGAGGTGTTGGTGTAGATCGCGATGATGATGACCCCGGGGGTGTTTCGGCACCACCGGGAGAGAGGGGGAGAGAGCCCCCCCTTCTTCTTCTTCTTCCTTGACCTTCTCCCTAGATGGGAGAAGGGTTTACCCTCTGGTCCTTGGCTCCCATGGCGTGGGAGGGGCGAGAGCCCCTCCGAGATTGGATCTGTCTCTCTGTTTCTCTCTATTTCTGTGTTCTTAGATTCTGCCCTTTCACCGTTTCTTTTATATCCGGAGATCCGTAACTCCGATTGGATTGAAACCTTCGCCCAGATTTTTCTCTGAAAATTAGCTTTCTTGAGGCCAAAGAAGAGCAGTAACCGCCTTACGGGGTGCCCACGAGGGTCAGGGGCATGCCCCTACCTCGTGGCCCCCTCGAGCATCGTCTCGCCTTGATTTTTCTTCCCAAAAATCACAAATATTCCAAAAATATTCTCTGTCTGTTTTTATCCCGTTTGGACTCCGTTTATATGGGGTTTCTACAAAACATAAAACATGCAACAAACAGGAACTAGCACTGGGCACTGGATCAATATGTTAGTCCCAAAAATAGTATAAAAAGTTGCCAAAAGTATATGGAAGTTGAATAATATTGGCATGGAACGAACAAAAATTATAGATACGACGGAGACATATCACTAGTCAGCCTAAGAAGGCTATGAAGAAGAAATCTGCTGTGAAGCCATCTTCCTCTGCAATGCCCTCACGGCCCAGCTCCTCAATGCCCTCACGACCCAACTCCTCGAAACCCTCAGGGTCTTCTGCTCAAGCAAAGCCCTTAGCTGCACCAACAAAGTCCTCAGCACCAGTGCATCTTGCCACGGGCCAACGGATACAGGCTTTTCAATTGCTTCAGGATCTTCAGCAAGTTACTCAGCACAGCCGTAGCTGCTGAAGAAAAAGGTCACTGCTGGACGCGACACAAGGCCAAGTCCTCACAAGAAGCAGGCCGCCTTTGAAGTTCCATCGTCTGAAGACGAAGCTGATGATGAAGAACTGGCTCAAATCATCAGGGGCCGAAAAAACCGGGATGCTAGTGCCAAAGTGATACTTCCATTTTGCATCATGCTTTTATATCGATATTTATTGCATTATGGGCTGTTATTACACCTTATGTCATAATAGTTATACCTATTCTCTCTTATTTTACAAGGTTTACATGAAGAGGGAGAATGCCAACAGTTGGGATTCTGGGCTGGAAAAGGAGCGAATATTAGAGACCTATTTTGCACAGCTCCAAAAGTCCTGAAACTCCACGAAAGTCATTTTGGGAATTAGTAATAAATATTGAGCGGAAGAAGTACCAGAGGGGGCCCACACCCTGGCCACAAGGGTGGGGGTGCGCCCTACCCCCCTGGGCGCGACCCCCTGCCTCGTGGGCAGCCTGGCAGCCCTCTGGTGCCCATCTTCTGCTATATGAAGGATTTTACCCTGAAAAAAATCATAAGCAAGCTTACGGGATGAAACTCCACCGCCATGAGGCGGAACCTTGGCGGAACCAATCTAGGGCTCTGGCGGAGCTGTTCTGCCGGGGAAACTTCCCTCCGTGAGGGGGAAATCATCACCATCGTCATCACCAACGATCCTCTCATCGGGAGGGGGCCAATCTCCATCAACATCTTCACCAGCACCACCTCCTCTCAAAACCTAGTTCATCTCTTGTATCCAATCTTTGTACCAAAACCTCAGATTGGTACCTGTGGGTTGCTAGTAGTGTTGATTACTCCTTGTAGTTGATGCTAGTTGGTTTATTTGGTGGAAGATCATATGTTCAGATCCTTAATGCATATTAATACCCCTATGATTATGAACATGAATATGCTTTGTGAGTAGTTACGTTTGTTCTTGAGGACATGGGAGAAGTCTTGCTATTAGTAGTCATGTGAATTTGGTATTCTTCAATATTTTGATGAGATGTATGTTGTCTCTCCTCTAGTGGTGTTATGTGAACGTCGACTACATGACACTTCACCATTATTTGGGCCTAGAGGAAGGCATTGGGAAGTAATAAGTAGATGATGGGTTGCTAGAGTGACAGAAGCTTAAACCCTAGTTTATGCATTGCTTCGTAAGGGGCTGATTTGGATCCACATGTTTCATGCTATGGTTAGGTTTACCTTAATACTTCTTTTGTAGTTGTGGATGCTTGCAATAGGGGTTAATTTTAAGTGGGATGCTTGTCCAAGAAAGGGCAGTACCCAAGCACCGGTCCACCCACATATAAAATTATCAAAGTAACGAGCGGGAATCATATGAGCGTGATGAAAACTAGCTTGACGATAATTCCCATGTGTCCTTGGGAGCGCTTTTCTCTATATAAGAACTTGTCCAGGCTTGTCCTTTGCTACAAAAAGGATTGGGCCACCTTACTGCATCTTATTTACTTTCATTGCTTGTTACCCGTTACAAATTATCTTATCACAAAACTATCTGTTACATACAATTTCAGTGCTTGCAGAGAATACCTTACTGAAAACCGCTTGTCATTTCCTTCTGCTCCTCATTGGGTTTGACACTCTTACTTATCGAAAGGACTATGATAGATCCCCTACACTTGTGGGTCATCAAGACTCTTTTCTTGCACTGTTTCCGGGGAGTGAAGCGCCTTTGGTAAGTGGAACTTAGTAAGGAAACATTTATATGGTGTGCTGAAATTTACTGTCACTTGTTACTATGGAACATAATACTTTGAGGGGCTTGTTCGGGGTATCTTCACCCTGACCAGTAGAGCAAAGAGTTTCTCCTCAACCTACTGAACCTACTGAAAATGTTTACTTTGAAATTCCTTCGGGTATGGTAGAGAAACTGCTAGCTAATCCCTTTACAGGAGATGGAACTTTGCATCCCGATTTACACCTAATCTATGTGGATGAAGTTTGTGGATTATTTAAGCTTGCAGGTATGCCCGATGATGCTGTTAAGAAGGTCTTCCCTTTATCTTTGAAGGGAGATGCATTGACATGGTTTAGGCTATGTGATGATATGGGATCATGGGACTACAAACGATTGAAATTGGAATTTCACCAGTAGTTTTATCCTATGCATCTTGTTCATCGTGATCGTAATTATATATATAATTTTTGGCCTCGCGAAGGAGAAAGCATCGCTTAAGCTTGGGGGAGGCTTAAGTCAATGTTATATTCATGCCCCTATCATGAGCTCTCAAGAGAAATGATTATTCAAAATTTTTATGCTCGGCTTTCTCTAAACAATCGCTCCATGCTCGATACTTCTTGTGCTGGGTCTTTTATGATGAAGACTATTGAATTCAAATGGGACTTATTGGAAAGAATTAAATGGAACTCTGAAGATTGGGATATTGACGAAGGTAAGGAGTCAGGTATGACACCTAAGTTTGATTGTGTTAAATCTTTTATGAATACTGATGCTTTTCGTGGATTTAGCACTAAATATGGACTTGACTCTGAGATAGTAGCTTCTTTCTGTGAATCATTTGCTACTCATGTTGATCTCCATAAGGAGAAGTGGTTTAAATATAATCCTCCCACTAAAGTAAAAGTAGTTGCACCTATTAAAGTTGAAGAAAATATTATCACTTATAATGATCCTATTGTTCCTACTACTTATGTTGAGAAACCATCTTTCCTTGTTAGGATAAAGGATCATGCTAAAGCTTCAACTGTGGTTCATAAGAGTAATACTAAAACACCTACACCACCTGAGCAAATTAAAGTTGAACCTAGTATAGCTATGGTTAAAGATCTCTTGGCCGATAATATTGATGGGCATGTTATTTATTTCTGTGATGCAGCTGCTAGAATTGCTAGACCGATGCTAAGAAATATAGACCTGTTGTAGGCATGCCTGTTATTTCTATTAAAATAGGAGATCATTGTTATCATGGCTTATGTGATATGGGTGCTAGTGCTAGTGCAATACCTCATTCCTTATACCAAGAAATTATGCATGATAGTACACCTACTGAGGTAGAAGAGATTGATGTTACAATTAAGCTTGCAAATAGAGATACTATTTCACCAATTGGGATTGTTAGAAATGTTGAAGTCTTGTGTGGGAAAGTTAAATATCCTGCTGATTTTCTTGTTCTTGGTTCCCCACAAGATGACTTTTGTCCCACTATATTTGGTAGACCCTTCTTGAATACTATTAATGCTAAGATAGATTGCAAAAAGGATGTTGTTACTATTGGTTTGGGAGATATGTCTCATGAGTTCAATTTTCCTAAATTTCGTAGACAAACCCATGATAAAGAATTGCCTAGTAAGGATGAAATTATTGGTCTTGCTTCTATTATCGTTCCTCCTAATGATCCCTTAGAACAATACTTGATAGACCATGAAAATGATATGTTTATGAATGAAAGAAGGGAGATAGATGAAGTATTCTTTAAATAGGGACCTATTTTGAAACACAATTTGTCTGTTGAAATCCTAGGGGATCCTCCACTACCCAAGGGTGATCCCGTGTTTGAGCTTAAACCATAACCTAATGCTCTTAATAATGCTTATCTTGATGAAAAGAAGATATACCATGTTATTATTAGTGCTAACCTTTCAGAGCAGGAAGAGGAAAGATTATTGAAAACTCTGAAGAAGCACCGTGCTGCTATTGGATATACTCTTGATGATCTTAAGGGCATTAGTCCCACTCTATGCCAACACAAAATAAAATTGGAGGAAGATGCCAAACCAGTTATTGATCACCAATGACGGTTAAATCCTAAGATGAAAGAAGTGGTAAGAAAGGAAATACTAAAGCTCCTAGAGGCGGGTATAATTTATCCCGTTGCTGATAGTCAGTGGGTAAGTCCTGTCCATTGTGTGCCTAAGAAAGGAGGTATTACTATTGTTCCTAATGATAAAGATGAATTGATCCCGCAAAGAATTATTACAGGTTATAGGATGGTAATTGATTTCCGTAAGTTAAATAAAGCTACTAAAAAAGATCATTACCCTTTACCTTTTATTGATCAAATGCTAGAAAGATTATCCAAACATACACATCTTTGCTTTCTAGATGGTTATTCTGGTTTCTCTCAAATACCTGTGTCAGCGGAGGATCAAGAAAAGACCACTTTTACTTGCCCTTTCGGTACCTTTGCTTATAGACGTATGTCTTTTGGTTTATGTAATGCACCTGCTGCCTTTCAAAGATGCATGATGGCTATATTCTCTGACTTTTGTGAAAAGATTTGTGAGGTATTCATGGATGATTTCTCCGTTTATGGATCCTCTTTTGATGATCGCTTGAGCAACCTTGAACGAGTTTTGCAGAGATGCGAAGATACTAGTCTTGTCTTGAATTGGGAGAAGTGCCACTTTATGGTTAATGAAGGCATTGTCTTGGGGCATAAAATTTCTGAAAGAGGTATTGAAGTTGATAAAGCTAAGGTTGATGCTATTGAAAAGATGTCATGTCCCAAGGACATTAAAGGTATAAGAAGTTTCCTTGGTCATGCCGGTTTTTATAGGAGGTTCATTAAGGACTTTTCTAAAATTTCTAGGCCTCTGACTAATCTATTACAAAAAGATATTCCTTTTGTCTTCGATGATGATTGTGTAGAAGCATTTGAAATACTTAAGAAAGTTTTGTTTTCTGCACCTATCGTTCAACCACCTGATTGGAATTTACCCTTTGAAATTATGTGTGATGCTAGTGATTATGTTGTAGGTGTTGTTCTAGGACAAAGAGTTGATAAGAAACTAAATGTTATTCAATATGCTAGTAAAACTCTAGACAGTGCCCAGAGAAATTATGCTACTATTGAAAAAGAATTTTTAGCAGTTGTATTTGCTTGTGATAAGTTTAGACCTTATATTGTTGATTCTAAAGTAACTGTTCACACTGACCATGCTGCTATTAAATATCTTATGGAAAAGGAAGATGCTAAACCTAGACTTATTAGATGGGTTCTCTTGCTACAAGAATTTGATTTGCATATTATTGATAGAAAGGGAGTTGAGAACCCCGTTGCAGACAACTTGTCTAGGTTAGAGAATGTTCTTGATGACCCAATACCTATTAATGATAGCTTTCCCGATGAACAATTAGCTGTCATAAATGCTTCTTGTACTGCTCCATGGTATGCTGATTATGCTAATTACATTGTTGCTAAATTTATACCACCTAGTTTCACATACCAGCAAAAGGAAAAGTTTTTCTATGATTTAAGACATTACTTCTGGGATGACACACACCTTTATAAAGAAGGAGTAGATGGTGTTATTATACGTTGTGTACCTGAGCATGAACATGAACAGATCCTACGCAAGTGTCACTCCGAGGCATATGGAGGACACACACGCTGGAGATAGAACTGCACATAAGGTATTGCAATCCGGTTTTTATTGGCCTACTCTCTTCAAAGATGCCCGTAAGTTTGTCTTGTCTTGTGATGAATGTCAAAGGATTGGTAATATTAGTAGACGTCAAGAAATGCCTATGAATTATTCTCTTGTTATTGAACCATTTGATGTTTGGGGCTTTGATTATATGGGACCCTTTCCTTCCTCTAATGGATATATACATATTTTAGTTGCTGTTGATTACGTTACCAAGTGGGTAGAAGCTATTCCAACTAGTAGTGCTGATCATAACACCTCTATTAAGATGCTTAAAGAGGTTATTTATCCGAGGTTTGGAGTCCCTAGATATTTAATGACTGATGGTGGTTCACATTTTATTCATAGTGCTTTTCGTAAAATGCTTGCTAAGTATGATGTTAATCATAGAATTGCATCTCCTTATCACCCACAGTCTAGTGGCCAAGTAGAACTGAGTAACAGAGAGCTCAAGTTAATTTTGCAAAAGACTGTTAATAGATCTAGAAAGAATTGGTCCAAGAAACTTGATGATGCATTATGGGCTTATAGAACTGCATATAAAAATCCTATGTGTATGTCTCCATATAAAATGGGTTATGGAAAAGCATGTCACTTACCTCTCGAACTAGAACATAAGGCATATTGAGCTATCAAAGAGCTCAATTATGATTTCAAACTTGCTGGTGACAAGAGGTTATTTGACATTAGCTCACTTGATGAATGGAGAACCCAGGCTTACGAGAATGCCAAACTGTTTAAAGAAAAAGTTAATGGCATGACAAAAGGATACAAAAGCGTGAGTTTAATGTAGGAGATTATGTTTTGCTTTTCAACTCTCGTTTAAGATTTTTTGCAGGAAACTTCTCTCTAAATGGGAAGGCCCTTACATCATCGAGGAGGTCTATCGTTCCGGGGCCATAAAAATCAACAACTTTGAAGGCACAAATCCAAAGGTGGTGAACGGTCAAAGAATCAAACATTATATCTCAGGTAATCCTATAAATGTTGAAACTAATGTTATTGAAACCATAACCCCAGAGGAATACATAAAGGACACTTTCCAGAATGTTTCAGACTCCGAAAAGGAATAGGTATGTGGTACGGTAAGTAAACAGACTCCAAAACAGTTCGAATAGCAATTTTTCTCTGTTTTGGAATATTTAAGAAATAGGAAAATAAGAAGTAGTCCGGGAAGGACACAAGGCATCCACGAGGGTGGAGGGCGCACCCTACCCCCCTGGGCGCGCCCCCTGCCTCGTGGGCACCTCGTGCGCTCTCCGGACTCCGTTTTCTTGCACGTTACTTCTTTTGGTCAGTAAAAATTCATTATATAATCTCCCGAAGGTTTTGACCACCGTATCACACAAATATCTTCTGTCTTTGTTTCGAGTTGTTTCTGCCGTAGATTAGAGCACTATGTCATCCCAAGATTCGGAGGGAGAAAGCTATGTGGCTGATTACCTTGTAGACCCCAAGGTCTACGGGGATTTGGAGCATTATGGTTGGACCACTGAGGAAGACGAAGACTAAGAGCCTAAGGGAAAGGAGGAGACGAGCTCAGATGAAGACGAAGTCCCACTACCTCAACCTGGGGACATGCATGTGGAGTTTAAAAAGTCAAGCCTCCCTGAGAGAGTAAAGAAACCAAAGATCGAGTTTATCCCTTTTCATCTCTTGCAGGAGAACAAACAGGAACTATGCAAAAGGATATTAAGCCTTGAGCAAGAGATCGATGATTTAAGGGAGCAAAATTCCATTCTCAAGCGCAAATTAAGGAAGAAGCCTACATCGTCAACAACTCCATCACCACCACTTTCGAAGGAGACATAATCACATGGGTATGGGCACTCCCCTTGGCAACTGCCAAGCTTGGGGGAGGTGCCCCAGTATCGTATCACATCACACTCCTATCTTTACCGTTTTTCTTAGTTCGATCATTTTGGTAATATCTTGATCTAGTAGAATAAAGCTTTGGTATGATTTAGTTTTGAGTTTTGCTTTATGATCCTTCTATGTAATCGAGTCCGTGAACTATATATAATGAAGATTAGTGTTGAGTCAAGGGCTTTACTATCTTGCTATGATCTTGAGGAAATAAAAGTAAAAGAAAGAACAAAAAGAAATTAAGAGGTCATATTGATCTTATGGAAAGTAATGACTTCACATATAAAGAGTATGATGATTAAAAGTTGTTGAGAGTTGGCAAACATAGTTTTGGTTATCGTTGCAATTAATAGGAAGTAATAAAGAAAGAGAGGTTTTCACATATATATATACACTATCTTGGACATCTTTTATGATTGTGAGCACTCATTAAAGTATGACATGCTAAAGAGTTGATGTTGGACAAGGAAGACAACGTAATGGGTTATGTTTTCTCATATCTAAATTAAAGTATATTGTCATGGATCTTCCAACATGTTGAGCTTGCCTTTCTCCCTCATGCAAGCCAAATTCCTTGCACCAAGTAGAGATACTACTTGTGCTTCCAAATATCCTTAAACCCAGTTTTGCCATGAGAGTCCACAATATCTACCTATGGATTGAGTAAGATCCTTCAAGTAAGTTGTCATGTTGCAAGAAATAAAAATTGCTCTCTAAATATGTATGAATTATTAGTGCGGAGAAAATAAGCTTTATATGATCGTGTGATATGGAAGTAACAAAAGCGACGGACTGCATAATAAAGGTTCATATCACAAGTGGCAATATAAAGTGACGTTTTTTTGCATTAAGATTTTGTGCATCCAACCATAAAAGCACATGACAACCTCTGCTTCCCTCTGCGAAGGGCCTATCTTTTACTTTCTGTCTTATACAAGAGTCATGGTGATCTTCACCTTTCCTTTTTATATTTTATCCTTTGGCAAGCATCTCATGTTGGGAAGATCCTGATATATATATCCAATTGGATGTAAGTTAGCATGAACTATTATTGTTGACATTACCCTTGAGGTAAAAGGTTGGGAGGCGATACTATAAGCCCCTATCTTTCTTTAGTCCGATTAAAGCTTCATAACCATAAGTATTGCGTGAGTGTTAGCAATTGTGAAAGACTAAATGATAGTTGAGTATGTGGACTTGCTGAAAAGCTCTTATATTGACTCTTTCTGACGCGATGATAAATTGCAATTACTTCAATGACCGAGATCATAGTTTGTTGGTTCTCATTGAAGTTTCTGATTCATACTTGACATTGTGAATAGATTGTTACTTTAGTATAAGAAATCGTATGACCATATATATATATATATATATATATATATATATATATATATATATATATAAGTTGCTGTTATAAGAATGTTCATGATGCCCCCATGTCCGTATTTTATTTTATCAAGACCTCTATCTCTAAACATGTGGACATATTTTTCGATATCGACTTCCGCTTGAGGACAAGCAAGGTCTAAGCTTGGGGGAGTTGATACGTCCATTTTGCATCATGTTTTTATATCAATATTTATTGCATTATGGGCTGTTATTACACGTTATGTCACAATACTTATACCAATTCTCTCTTATTTTACAAGGTTTACATGAAGAGGGAGAATGCCGGCAGCTGGGATTCTGGGCTGGAAAAGGAGCGAATATTAGAGACCAATTTTGCACAGCTCCAAAAGTCCTAAAACTCTACGAAAGTCATTTTGGAAATTAATAATAAATATTGAGCGGAAGAAGTACCAAAGGGGGCCCACACCCTGGCCACAAGGGTGGGGGGCGCGCCCTACCCCCTGGGCGCGCCCCCTGCCTCGTGGGCCACCTGGCAGCCCTTCGGTGCCCATCTTCCCCTATATGAAGGCTTTTACCCTAAAAAATCATAAGCAAGCTTACGGGACGAAACTCCGCCGCCATGAGGCGGAACCTTGGCGGAACCAATCTAGGGCTCCGGAGGAGCTGTTCTGCCGGGGAAACTTCCCTCCGGGAGGGGGAAATCATCAGCATCGTCATCACCAACGATCCTCTCATCGGGAGGGGGTCAATCTCCATCAACATCTTCACCATCACCACCTCCTCTCAAACCCTAGTTCATCTCTTGTATCCAATCTTTGTACCAAAACCTCAGATTGGTACCTGTGGGTTGCTAGTAGTGTTGATTACTCCTTGTAGTTGATGCTAGTTGGTTTATTTGGTGGAAGATCATATGTTCAGATCCTTAATGCATATTAATACCCCTCTGATTATGAACATGAATATGCTTTGTGAGTAGTTACGTTTGTTCTTGAGGACATGGGAGAAGTCTTGCTATTAGTAGTCATGTGAATTTGGTATTCGTTCGATATTTTGATGAGATGTATGTTGTCTCTCCTCTAGTGGTGTTATGTGAACGTCGACTACATGATACTTCACCATTATTTGGGCCTAGAGGAAGGCATTGGGAAGTAATAAGTAGATGATGGGTTGCTAGAGTGACAGAAGCTTAAACCCTAGTTTATGTGTTGCTTCGTAAGGGGCTGATTTGGATCCACATGTTTCATGCTATGGTTAGGTTTACCTTAATACTTCTTTTGTAGTTGCGGATGCTTGCAATAGGGGTTAATCATAAGTGGGATGCTTGTCCAAGAAAGGGCAGTACCCAAGCACCGGTCCACCCACATATCAAATTATCATAGTAACGAACGTGAATCATATGAGCGTGATGAAAACTAGCTTGACGATAATTCCCATGTGTCCTCGGGAGCGCTTTTCTCTATATAAGAACTTGTCCAGGCTTGTCCTTTTCCACAAAAAGGATTGGGCCACCTTGCTGCACCTTATTTACTTTCATTGCTTGTTACATGTTACAAATTATCTTATCACAAAACTATCTGTTACCTACAATTTCAGTGCTTGCAGAGAATACCTTACTGAAAACTGCCTGTCAGTTCCTTCTGCTCCTCATTGGGTTTGACACTCTTACTTATCGAAAGGACTATGATAGATCCCCTACACTGGTGGGTCATCACAAAGGCTGTGCGGTGCCGCTCTTGCTAGATCCGAAGAAGATCCTTAACTACATCGGTCTTTGGCATAAAGATCCCAGCACACCCCTTCCTGATCTAAACCTCACACCAGGCCAAAGTCATGTGTTGACTGCTTTCATTGCTGAAGAAAAATGGAAGTTTGAGAAGGCCAGATCAGTGAAGAAAGCTTAGTACAGAAAGGAGCATTGTTTGAAGAAGAATGTGCTGAAAATGACTACTGAAGAACTTGTGACTATACAGTCAGAAATCAAAGCTCTCAGTGATGAATTTGACGCTTACAAAGCTGATTGGCTAGGATCCAAAGTTTGATTCGTCAAACTGGCTAAAGGCCTCAAGCCCAATGTTGCTATTGAAGCGCAACAAGAAGTTCCTCAGGGTGAAGCATCTGCTCAGCCCACCGAAGAATATGCCAGCACCGCTGATGAAACTCAGGCTGCTGAAGAAACTGAGAGTGCCAGGGCTGATGATGATATTCCAGCTCCTGATGAAACTACCAGGACAACCACCAATGTTGCGCCTAAAGAACAAGCCAGGTCAGCTGAAGAATCTTTCGCTGTGCCTGAAGAATCTGAACCTGCCAGGGCAACTGACACAGTTGTGCCTGAAGAATCTGTGCCTCTTTCATCTGCTCCTCCTCCACAATCTTCACACATGGAAAACACCCTCCTTCCTTCTGCATCAGAAGCAAAGAAAACAATGGCTACCGAAAGGGCAATAGCTAAGAAGAGGAAAACATCAGATGCCTCAGAGTCTTCAGCTCCGAAGAAAGTGAAGACTTTGACGAGCTCTTTTGAGAACCCCATTGATGTTGTTCCACTGAATGTCATGCCATCAAAGGAAATTGTTCCTTTTGGTGAAGAATATGTCATCAATGATTACATTGATGAAGAAGATCCTTCTGCTGCTACGTCAGAGCAGTTGGATGAAGAAATTAAAGTGGATAATATCCCTTCGCCACTACAGGTATCATCGCCGCTGCCTCAGTTCACTACTGAAGAGGCCGGTGTTGAAGAAGTTGAAACTGACGAAGAGGATGTGGACATTGGGTCTACGACTCCAGTAATGAATGACGATTTTTGGGAAAGCCATCATCCCAATTCTCCTCTGTTCACTCCTCTGCAGCAAATTCCTCAGTTCCCCGTGCACAATGAAGAAATTCACACGGGCTCTGATCAAGGTCAAGCTTCACTTCACTCCATCCCCAAAGAAATTCTAGCCACTAGTGCCGCTGAAATTGAGAAGAAGACAGCAGAATAAACTACTCCAGAGATTCCTCAGCCTGCTCCAGAGGCTGCGCTTGAAATGGCTGTGAAGACTCCAACTATAAATCTTCAGCCCAAGCCACAGAATCCTCACTCCAAGAAGCATAAGTTCAAGGCTGATGACTTCTTTGCTGAGCATCATTTCTTCTCAGATTTCAATCCTTATGACGCTGCTCGTCTTCGCCGCAAGCGCTTCTGGACTGCTTCACAGATGAACTTTTATTCCTCACTGCTGTTTGACAAGGACAAAGTGTTTGACCATGAGTATCTTCCTCATGTGGATATGGAGTCACTTCCGTGCTTTACTCTAGTCCTCAGTGTTCTTCATCATGCAGGGCTGCTCAACTTCTACGTCGACATGTGCGATTGGAATAAAGAGCTAATTCTTTAGTTCTATGCCACTCTGCATCTGATAGGCAATGTTGACGATGTGAATTCATGGTTTTTGGACTGGATGACTGACAATACTCATCACAAAGCTCCGGCCTCTAAATTGCTTCATGCCGTCCTAGTTAGTTCGCCCACTGAAGGAGCTCTGAAGCTATATGAGGAACATGAACTGTCAAATCATCTGATGCAAGTGATGATGAAGCCTTTGAAGGCTGGCCAAGCGCCAAGGACAAATTCCCTCGTTAAGGATCTGCTGTATGTGCCAAGAACTTTCTATTGCATTATGGCCAAAACCCTCAGTCCCATTAAAGGCCACAACTCTGAAGAAGAAGAAGTTGTTGGCATCATGAAGAACTTACTTTTCAACATCATCCATGGTATTCCAATCAACTGTCATGGTTTCTTCATGAGGACTTTGGCCAATGCTGCTTTGTCACCGTTTGAATTGAAGCCTTACGCTCCCTGGATAATGAAATTCATCAGATCAAGGACTTCAATTCACTACAAGGCTGATTTTCAAAATCATCTCAGCTATTTGCCCCCGATCGAAGTCCTCAAATGGACTATTTCCTTAGCTGATGAGAAGGGCAAGGCTGCAGTTATTGATGAAGGCACTCGTATTTTGGATGGACAGTTTCGAAAGGCAGCATCCTACTCCACTAATGATGACTCTGCCATACATGACACTGCTGCAAATGCTTCAAAGCAAAATCCTCAGGCAACAGCTCTGCGTGTGATGATTGATCGTGAGCTGCTTCTAAGTCTTCATCAGAAGGTGGACAGAAATCACAAGTGGGTCAAGTGTTAGTTTGGTGCTATTCTTCACAACATGACAGTCACTCAAAATACTATGAAGAAGAATCACTATTATCTGCATCAAGTCTTTGACCGCACCTGGGCTATTCTTTCACATGTCTACACCAATGATGAACTCAAGAAGATGGACTTCCAACAGGACTTTGACTGGTCTCAGCCACCTTCAAAGAAATTCAAGAAGGTCAAAGTTCCTCCTCTGGTCGTCAGTTCATATTCTTCATCGCACGAGACGGGCAAAGCTGAAGATTTGGACAACATTGCAGCAGGCCCTACTACAACAGACGACCCCAACAACCCTGGCGCTCCTCCATCGACATCATGAAGCAATTTTTCAGGGGCGTTAGTCCTCACTTTTTGTCCCTTTTGGTCATTTGAAGACAAAGAGAGAGAAATTTGAGTTAGTCTTCAAGCGGGTCTATATATGGGTGTTTTTCTGCTAAGTTACAACTCTCGCTCTTCTGAAGTATTTGTTGGATGGAGTTGTAAACTTAAGTCCGATGGTGGCCTGATACTTTTGCTCTGTTTTTCTGCATGCTATTTCCGCTTATATGTTAATGCACGCATGCTGAATTACATCAGTCACCATATTTCATCATGCATTTCAAATTCTTCATTTGATATGTTAAAAGCGTGTATGAATTACAAGATATAGAGGGAGATCTCCATGATATTACAATGTGCATTGCTTTTTTAAAGCAAGTTCCTCACATATGCACATCTCCAAGGGAGTTCTTCTATATCTTGCAATCAAATTCCTCAATTTTGAGCACTTTCAATTGATATGTTTATCCCCGTTGAAAACTTAACCTATTTGTCATCAATCACCAAAAGGGGGGAGATTGTAAGTGCATCTAGTGCCCCTTAGTGATTTTGGTGTATTGAAGACTTATAGGTTAAGGGACTAATATGTTTGTGAGTTACACAAGCTCTATAAGTCGATGAGGAGTTTGATATTTACGATGAAAGTCGACCCCTAAAAATGTATGTCTTCAGCTAAAGACTTTGGTTCTCCTGAAGATTTTAAAAGTGAAGAAATTGGTGTGACCTTGAAGACTTGGATATTCATGCGAGGATTATGAAGTGTGAAGACTTTTGTTTTCATAGTTTCATTTTCTCTTTCTTGAGTCATAGGAAACACCGTACTGTTAAAGGGGGTTGAGGTAATACTAAGGAAACTGACTTCCATGTGATGCTCATCTCAAAATCCTACACCTACCCAATCCTTTCGAGTGTATCCATTGGAAATCTCATATCAGTTCAGTCAATTTCTTCAGTTACAGAGACGAAGATCTTCTGGTCTTTGAGGAATTTGTTCTGACTGAGGAGTTAGGAATTCGCCAGTGCGGATTGCCTACACAGTGAGGATCATGATAGCCCTGAGGAATTCAAACCTCAAATATCCGACCGTTCCTGTGCTACGCGCCAGCTGTCCCAAAATATCTACCCACCTAACGGTCATATCATTGAAGGGCATTTATGTCTTATCATGTCGGGCTGCTCCCTAGGCCATAAATAGCCCCCCCCCTCAACCACTAGTTGTGGCCGCTCCGTGAGAAACTGACACTTGTCATTGAGAGCATCCCATCCTCCGAGGATTTTGAGCGAAAATCATCAAGTGAGGAAAACCCAAACCCAAACACCTACAAACCCAAAGTGATTGAGCATCACTGAAGAGATTGTTCCTGTGTGGAGTCGATGCTTGTTATCTTTGAGGACTGTGTATCCTCCATACGGTTAGGCGTCATGGTCTGAGCATCCAAGAGGAATTATGGATCGCTGAGTGACCAAGTCTGTGAAGGTTTGGAAGTCACCTGTGAAGACTTACCACGAGTGTTGGGCGAGGTCTGCGTGAATTTAGCTCAAGGAGAATATGGTGAGGACTGTGTGCCCTCGAGTTTAAATACTCAACCGCTCCAACCAGATGTACAACTGTCATAGCAGTTGGAACTGGTCTACCAAATCACTGTCTTCACCAAGCCAACTGGTTCCATTTCCTCAACCCTTTCATTTCCTCATTCATGTATTGATGAACCTGATCATTACTGTTTGAAGACTTTGACTGAAGACTTTCTCTATTTTCTCAATCCAATTTCTTCAGTCACATAGTCTTCAGCATGCTTATCCTGTTTTCACGCTATCTGTACTTTGTGCTTGTTTTCATTTCATCATGATGACTATGTTGTTGCTCTGTTATGCTTATACCTGAGTACTTATTCCGCCGCTAGTGTGTCGTTGCTTAGGAATATCTTCACCTAGAAATTCCTCAGTGACGATTTTGTAAAAATCGCCTATTCACCCCCCGTCTAGTCGATATAACGCACTTTCAAATCCCCTACCTTTACCCATGTGTATGATCTTGTTTAAATCTGTTGATCTTGTTTTGTGAACTCATGATTTTGCCTTTGGTTTTGTTTATCTTATTATATAGTCTCCTTCATTTGATCATTTTCAATAGGGGTTGTAGAAGTATCTTCAATAAAAGAAAAATAGAGAAAATTTTGCCCCTCTTGTTTGTGTCGTAACTGGAAAAAAAACAGATGTGAATGTTTCTCTAAAAAGTTCACTTACAGGCTACTCATCCATAAATATAATTGGACATTGTTTAGTGTCATCTAGTTCATGCTTATTGCTATATATTTCTGAAAACTAATACTCCCTTTGTAAACTAATATAAGAGCGTTTAGATCACCAAAGTAGTGATCTAAATGGGTCTTATATTAATTTACAGAGGGAGTACTATTCTTTTCATTCCATCACACAACAAGTCATGCTAAAATGTGGTATGTATGTGCTAAAATGTTGAAGTATACATGCTGAAATGTTGTGTATATATGTGGAAATGTTGAAAAACACATGATGAAGTGTGAATTGGGTAAGGTGACCGAGATGGGTATTTTTACCCGTGGGTATTACGCAGAACCGGCGGAGTACGAGTATGAGAACGGTTTGAAACCTGAGGTGCAGGTACAAGTACGGGTTTGGGTGAAAAATGTTGACACGAGCATGGATTTGGCAGACCATTACCCACACCCAAACCCAGCGGGTGCCATGTTGAGATGGGTGTAGATCCAAGGCTATGTTAGAAAACTTGGCACCTCACATTGGGGAGATGGTAGAAGTTGAAACTAAACTAAATGGTGTAGGAAACTTCTTGTTAGGGTGAGAATTGATGTTCACGATCCCCTAACCAAGTATGTTACAATTACAAGGAATAATAAGAAGGATTTTTTTTCATGTGGGTTATGAGAAGATTCCCAGGTTCTTCTCATCTGGAGTGTGACACTAGGGAACATCTGGAGAAAGATTCCCAGGTTCTGCTCATCTGGAGTGTGGCACTAGGAAACATCTGGAGAAAGACTTGAAGTGCGGAAGCTGGCTTGAAGCTACCCGGAACACATGGCATGGGACGTTTGTATTTGGTAGAGGAAGAGGAGATTGTATGGGAGGCCCATTGGCAAGTCGCGAGGATACAACACACGGTCGTGATAGAGGTGGGGAGTACTATGACTGGAGGAACCAATTAGAAAGGAATAGAGGTGTCGACCCGCCAGCAGGGAAGACAAATGCAGAGCTAGTAGATACAACAACAAACCCTCTAAAAATAACAACACTGTTATTATGTATGATGCAGACAAGAATGCGAGTAACATGCTTGATCTTGGGAGGGAGAGGGAATGGAAAAAAGAGCAGGACCCAACCTTTAAATCTTTTGGGAAAAGGGCCCAACCATTAAATCTTGACGAGATCCCATCATTTGAAAAAAAAAATCTGCACAACGTACGGAAGTGGCATCGTTGGATAACTCGATCACCGTCAAGTAGCACCTAAACGAGTATGGGTGTGAGGGAGAAGAGGGTTGCGGGGATCAATTCTTTCTTTTTCTTTTTATAACTACTTACTACTCCTAATATGGATCGGAGAAAGCGGTGGACTTTTAAAATGAAGGTTGTGCACACTAAGAAAATTGACGATGGGTCTTGAAAAACAGCTAATTTTACATGGTAAAAATTATTTCTAAAAGTTACGCGGCCCGATCAGAGGGAGTATAAAATTGCATGATATTAATCCATGCAAACAATCTACAACTTCCATCAAGAAATAAACTTTCCCGCTGAAAATAAAGCTATTTTTTTTCAGAGAGAGAATTAAAAGAAAGCCTCGAGACGCCACTAACGAAATAAATCCCTTTAATTCGAAATCAACAAACACACGTAAGAGTCAGAGACTAATGATCTTAAAAAGAAATTAAGTCTAATCTTGATAGTAGTCCACATCAATATTACGATCCAGCATACAACTCCTCTCGCGGAACTTCCCCAAAACAAGATATAAGGAGAAAAAAGCCACAATGCAGCTCCCCGCTTCCGTCCGCGATCATGAATCGTAGTTGTAGAGATAATCGATCTCGTCCTCGTCGAGGTAGTACGTCTTGCTGATCTTGCCGTGCTTGAAGTTGCGGCCCGGGCCCCCCTTGGACGACGCTTTTCCCCCCGAACGCGCCGGCGCCGGCTGAGCCTGCGCCTGCCTCTGCGCGACGGCCCCGTACCCGGACGGCGGCGACGACGACGGCCACCATCCCGGTGAGTACCCGTACCGCGCGGCCGGCTGCGGCGGAGGCGCCTCCTCCTCGTCCTCCTCGAGCGCGCGGAGGGCCTTCCTGCAGAGCGCGTCGAGCGCGCGGCTGCCGCCCGGCTTGGAGTGGTTCGTCGGCCTCCGCGACGCCCTGACGTACCCGCCGTTGGCCACCACCACGGCCTGCCCGTCGGCGTCCACGACGTGCGCGGCGCGGCGCTTGCCGTCCGGGTCGACCAGATCGCGGTCGTACACGCGCACCCACCCTCGCTGCCTCCCCTCGCGCCGCATCTTGGCTCGATTCCTTGGTTTGCTTCTGCGGTTCTTCGGTGCGCCGAGACCGGAGCCGCCGGTGGCAGATTTATACGTACAACACGGGCGGGGCGGGCTGTGCCTTCCCTTCCTTGGCGGCCACGGGTTCGTCTTGGTCGTCGGTTCGTGTCGCGGTCGGCAACTTGGGATCCAAGTTTCCGATGGGCCGAGTACAGTTCGCTATTGCTCTGGCCTTTTTTTTTGGTTGTGGCCTAACCTCACAGTGCGCCTATTCTTGTGGCCCATAAGTGGAGAAAAAATAGGAGGCGAATCGCCTCAAAGTTTCTACATTTCTTTTGAGCATCCCTCAAAGTTTCTACATAGGTCGGCCATAGTGACGGGCCATTAATAAATACTTCCTCTGAGTAAAATAATATAGGACGTCTATATAAGTTTACAGAGGGAGGTCTAGTTAAACTCAATGTTGATGCTATGTTTGATCAAGACAGAGGTACTGGGAGTACGGGTGCAATTTTACGTGATGACACAGGTTTTTTCTTGGCTGCATTTTGTGTTGATATTCCGTTCGTGGAAGATGCGGGGACAGCAGAAGCTCGGGGTCTTAGGGATGGGCTTCTTCTGGCTAATGATATGGGCTGCAACAAAATCTATGTGGAGGCGGATTGTATGGAGGTAATTGAGATCATGCAGAACGGCGGAAATTCACTCGGCCCAGCGGCGGCAATCTATGAAGAATGCTCTTTTTTAGCTCGCAATTTTATTTCAATATGTTTTCATCACTGTCCTAGGGAGGCCAATATGGCGGCGGATGTATTGTCTAGGAACTCGGAGACTTCTCGAACAATTGTCTGGAAATCGGAGCCTCCGGGGTTTCTAGTAGACGTTTTATCAAACGATGTATCTTTATTCTCACATGAAATATAAACCGCCATGATGGCTTTCCCTCAAAAAAAAAAGTTTACAGAGGGAGGTACTATATAATTTTATTTTCTATAAAAAGTAAATAATATGTAGGTTGGGTACAAGTTTTAAAAATATTTCTATAAATAAATTCACCAGTAATTTTTTATATTTAAAATAGATGTTCATGATTTCGAAAATAAATGTTGACATGCTTAAAAAGGAAGTATTTATGTATGTTGGAAGAAATACTATTTATTCCAAGACAAAAGGTTTAGTTGTATAATAAAAAGGACTATCCATGACTTCAACAACAAATGTTCACATACTTAGAGATATTCATATACTTCTGAAAGAGATTCATCCTTTTTCTAGAAACAAAATAAATAAGAAAGAAAAAGGTGAAAAAAATTTAAAGGAAAAGGGAAAAATACGAGAGAATTTAAGTAAAAACAAACAGAAATAATAAAGATGAAAAACTCGAACCATGGGCCATGCATGTGTCAAACCCATATATGAGTGCTTAACTGGATTTGCTTAACTGGATTTGCACAGAATCTTATATACACTTGTACACATATCACTGGACTCCATCCAGGCTCCATCCAGGCAACACTTTTTCCCAGTCACAGTCTCCACGCCTCTATTCATGTCAGAGGAGGAAGACCAGAAGATGTAGGTCTGCCTCCTGTCGATGGGTTCCTGTGACTCAGTGCTGGTCGACCCATCGAATGGCATAGGTGGGACCTTTCGTCTCATGCGTGTATTTTTTTTGTTGCACTGTGATGGAATCAGGCTGGCTTGTTTACCTCTTCGGTTAGGATCCGGCTTGCACACCACAATGGAACCGGGCTGGCTCGTTTACCTCTTCGGTTAGGATTCGGCTTGCACACCACAGAATCCGGCTAAAAAAGTGAAACCAAACGGTATCCAAGGACAATCCGTGATGTGTGATAATTGCGGGAGAAGGGGAATGTGAAAAAACCCTTCGAGGAAGCGGTCTTTTGGGTATGCATGGATGAGATGGACGGTGAGATGCATCAAGATGATCCATAATGTGTGATAATTGAGGAAGAAAGGGTGGGCGACAAAATCCTTCAACGAAGTAGTCTTTTGGGCATGAGGGCATGGAGACGAATTGCGAGATGCATGAAGGCGATCCGTGATGTCCAACTCTAGCCAACAGATGATCCACAAGAGCGTTTGTACCTTGGGTGATGTCAAGACCCTGTTCCCAGCGCATCTGAAGCCCATATCCAAAGAACACGACAGGTGTCAACACCGAGAGGTTTAGTTAATTGATGTAAAAAGAAGAGGTTCAGTTAACTGAGGGCCAGGATTGAAGCGGAAGAGACAGGTGAAGATGGACGGCCCAGGCTTCGTTGCTTTAACTATTCACCATCATGTGGTTGCCGACAACGGCATTGTCCCGTTTAAACCAAGGAAAAAAAACTCCGTGATACCGAGCTTATTCACTCTGCCCTGTTACGCCTTATAAAAAACTAGGAGAAAAGAACCCTTTTTTGTTCCTGTCCCCAGTGAAGATTTAACCTATTTAGTGGTGGTGAATCATACACCAAGTTGACTTTCATCTTAAAAAACAGTTTGATTCTCATCTTTGCTACTCCCTCTGTTCCTAAATATAAGTCTTTGGAGAGATTCCACTATAGACCACATACGGAGCAAAATGAGTGAATCTATACGCTAAAATGCATCTAGATACATCTGTATGTGTTCCATAGTGAAATCTCTACAAAGACTTATACTCCCTCCGTCCCGAAAAACATGTCGCGCTGGCATTTTTACAAAAAACCCTTTCATTTTTCCCGACCAAACCCGCGCTCCTCGTTCTCCTCCTCCGACAGAAGCAGCAGCTGCGCTGCTCTCCGCCGCCACTGCTTCGCTGCTCCCCGCCGCCGCAGCTCCCCTTCTCCCCCGCTCTCCCCGCCTTGGCCCCCGCTTCCTGCTCTCTCGCCTTGCCAGCCGCCTCACCTTTCGGCCGCAGCTACCGCTACTTTGCCTCCCCAAGCTCCCCCTTTCTCAAAAATAATCCTTGATTTGGATCCCATGTTAGTCCAACCCACAGCTCTGCTTCGGCTGCGTCGGAACCGCCATCGGAGAGCCCGCAGGCGCCGGATCCGGACCACCAACAACAACCTAAAGGCCGACGAGCAGCCGGGTGTCGTCCTCGCCGTCGACGACGACGGTGCCGCCGACACCGCGAAGCGAGGGAGAGATCCTCCAGTCGGCCAACGTCAAGAGCTTGCGGGTCTCCTCGCCGCCCCTGCCACACCGCAGCTCTTCTTGTCCATTTCTATCTGGCTTGACTGGTTGCGGCGCGGGAGAAGGCCGAGGCCGCGCTTGCCGCGGGGGACGCCGTGCGGGCGGAGGCCCTCTTCACCGAGGTCCGTTCGTGATTGCTCTGGTTCGTCTCTCCCCAAAGCGCCATGGACAAAACTGCAGCTCTCTGACTTGTTTGTGCTGCAGAGCATCGCCATGAACTGCATCTTGTACTGACAGAAAATGTGTTTGGCCGCCAAGTACTCCATCTTGTACTGACAGAGAATGTGTTGTAAAGGTGGGCTGCATCTGGCCTACGGAGGCAGGTCTGCTCCTCCTTGCTGAATTTGCCTGGAGAACTAGCTAGCCTCTGAGTTCTGACAATGTAAATGGATTTACTCTGATGAGTGATGGTTTGGTTGCAATTGTGCAGGTGTAAGGCGCCCTCGCAGTGTTGGGGAACGTAGTAATTTCAAAAAAATTCCTACGCACATGCAAGATCATGGTGATGATATAGCAACGAGAGGGGAGAGTGTATGTCCACGTACCCTCGTAGACCGTAAGCGGAAGCGTTATGACAACGCGGTTGATGTAGTCGTACGTCTTCACGATCCGACCGATCCAAGTACCGAACGTACGGCACCTCCGAGTTCAGCACACGTTCAGCTCGATGACGATCTCCGGCCTCCGATCCAGCAGAGCTCCGGAGATGAGTTCCGTCAGCACGACGGCGTGGTGACGATGTTGATGTACTACCGGCGCAGGGCTTCTCCTAAACTCCGCGACGATATGACCGAGGTGGAATATGGTGGAGGGGGGCACCGCACACGGCTAAGGAACGATCCGTAGATCAACTTGTGTGTCCATGGGGTGCCCCCTGCCCCCGTATATAAAGGAGGGAGGGAGGAGGAGGCCGGCCTAGGGAGGAGGCGCGCCATAGGGGAGTCCTACTCCCACCGGGAGTAGGATTCCCCCTTTCCTAGTCCAACTAGGGATCCTTCCATGTATTAAGAGTAGGAGACTAGGAAGGGGAAGAGAGAAGGGAAGGAAGGAGGGGGTGCGTCCCCTCCCCCTAGCCCAATTCGGACTAGGGCAAGGGGGGCGCACGGCCTGCCCAGGGCAGCCCCTCTCCCTTTCCGCAGGCCCAATAAGGCCCAATACTTCTCCCGGCGAATTCCGTAACTCTCCGGTACTCGAAAAATACCGAATCACTCGGAACCTTTCCGAACTCCGAATATAGTCGTCCAATATATCGATCTTTACGTCTCGACCATTTCGAGACTCCTCGTCATGTCCCCGATCTCATCCGGGACTCCGAACTCCTTCGGTACATCAAAACTCATAAACTCATAATATAACTGCCATCGAAACCTTAAGCGTGCGGACCCTACGGGTTCGAGAACTATGTAGACATGACCTAGAACTATTCTCGGTCAATAACCAATAGCGGGACCTGGATGTCCATATTGGCTCCTACATATTCTACGAAGATCTTTATCGGTCAAACCGCATAACAACACACGTTGTTCCCTTTGTCATCGGTATGTTACTTGCCCGAGATTCGATCGTCGGTATCCAATACCTAGTTCAATCTCGTTACCGGCAAGTCTCTTTACTCGTTCCGTAATACATCATCTCGCAACTAACTCATTAGTTGCAATGCTTGCAAGGCTTAAGTGATGTGCATTACCGAGAGGGCCCAGAGATACCTCTCCGACATTGGAGTGACAAATCCTAATCTCAAAATCGCCAACCCAACAAGTACCTTTGGAGACACCTGTAGAGCACCTTTATAATCACCCAGTTACATTGTGACGTTTGGTAGCACACAAAGTGTTCCTCCGGTAAGCGGGAGTTGCATAATCTCATAGTCATAGGAACATGTATAAGTCATGAAGGAAGCAATAGCAACATACTAAGCGATCGTGTGCTAAGCTAACGGAATGGGTCATGTCAATCGATCATTCAACTAATGATGTGACCTTGTTAATCAAATAACAACTCTTTGTCCATGGTTAGGAAACATAACCATCTTTGATTAACAAGCTAGTCAAGTAGAGGCATACTAGTGACACTCTGTTTGTCTATATATTCACACATGTATTATGTTTCCGGTTAATACAATTCTAGCATGAATAATAAACATTTATCATGATATAAGGAAATAAATAATAACTTTATTATTGCTTCTAGGGCATATTTCCTTCAGTCTCCCACTTGCACTAGAGTCAATAATCTAGATCACATCACCATGTGATTAACATCGATAGTTCACATCATCATGTGATTAACACCCATAGTTCACGTCGCCATGTGACCAACACCCAAATGGTTTACTAGATTCAGTAATCTAGTTCACATCGCTATGTGATTAACACCCAAAGAGTACTAAGGTGTGATCATGTTTTGCTTGTGAGAGAATCTTAGTCAACGGGTCTTTCACATTCAGATCCGTTATGTATTTTGCAATTTTCTATGTCTACAATGCTCTTGCGGAGCCACTCTAGCTAATTGCTCCCACTTTCAATATGTATCTAGATCGAGACTTAGAGTCATCCGGATCGGTGTCAAAACTTGCATCGGCGTAACCCTTTACGATGAACCCTTTTGTCACCTCCATAATCGAGAAACATATCCTTATTCCACTAAGGATAATTTTGACCATTGTCGATGATCTACTCCTAGATCACTATTGTACTTCCTTGCCAAACTCAGTGTAGGGTATACAATAGATCTGGTACACAGCATGGCATACTTTATAGAACCTATGGCCATGGCATAGGGAATGACTTTCATTCTCTTTCCATCTTCTGCCGTGGTCGGGTTTTGAGTCTTACTCAATTTCACACCTTGTAACACAGGCAAGAACCCTTTCTTTGCTTGATCCATTTTGAACTTCTTCAAAACTTTGTCAAGGTATGTGCTTTGTGAAAGTCCAATTAAGCGTCTTGATCTATCTCTATAGATTTTGATGCCTAATATGTAAGCAGCTTCACCGAGGTCCTTCATTGAAAAACTCTTATTCAAGTACCCCTTTATGCTATCCAGAAATTCTATATCATTTCCGATTAGTAATATGTCATCTACATATAATATCAGAAATGCTACAGAGCTCCCACTCACTTTCTTGTAAATCTGAGCTTCTCCAAAAGTCTGTATAAACCCAAATGCTTTGATCACACTATCAAAGCGTTTATTCCAACTCGAGATGCTTGCACCAGTCCATAAATGGATCATTGGAGCTTGCACACTTTGTTAGCTCCCTTTGGATCGATAAAACCTTCGGTTGCATCATATACAACTCTTCTTCCGTAAATCCATTCAGAATGCAGTTTTTACATCCATTTGCCAAATTTCATAATCATAAAATGCGGCAATTGCTAACATGATTCGGACAGACTTAAGCATCGCTACGGGTGAGAAGGTCTCGTCGTAGTCAATCCCTTGAACTTGTCGAAAACCCTTTGCGACAAGTCGAGCTTTGTAGACAGTAACATTACCGTCGTCGTCGGTCTTCTTCTTGAAGATCCACTTGTTTTCTATTGCTTGCCGACCCTCGGGCAAGTCAACCAAAGTCCACACTTTGTTTTCATACATGGATCCCATCTCAGATTTCATGGCCTCAAGCCACTTTGTGGAATCTGGGCTCACCATCGCTTCTTCATAGTTCGTAGGTTCATCATGATCTAGTAGCATGACTTCCAGAACAGGATTACCGTACCACTCTGGTGCGGATCTTACTCTGGTTGATCTACGAAGTTCAGTAACAACTTGATCTGAAGTTTTATGATCATCATCATCAACTTCCTCACTATTTGGTGTAGATGTCGCAGAAACCGGTTTCTGCGATAAACTACTTTCCAATAAGGGAGCTAGTACTGTTACCTCATCAAGTTCTACTTTCCTCCCACTCACTTCTTTCGAGAGAAACTCCTTCTCTAGAAAGGATCCATTCTTAGCAACGAATATATTGCCTTCGGATCTGTGATAGAAGGTGTACCCAACTGTCTCCTTTGGGTATCCTATGAAGACACATTTCTCCGATTTGGGTTTGAGCTTATCAGGATGAAACTTTTTCATATAAGCATCACAACCTTAAACTTTAAGAAACGACAACTTGGGTTTCTTGCTAAACCACAGTTCATATTGTGTCGTCTCAACGGACTTTAGATGGTGCCCCTTATTAACGTGAATGCAGCTGTCTCTAATGCATGATCCCAAAACGATATTGGTAAATCGGTAAGAAACATCATAGATTGTGCTATATCCAATAAAGTACGGTTATGACGTTCGGACACACCATTATGATGTGGTGTTCCAGGTGGCATGAATTTGTGAAACTATTCCACATTGTTTTAATTGAAGACCAAACTCGTAACTCAAATATTTGTCTCCGCGATCAAATCGTAGAAACCTTATTTTCTTGTCACGATGATTTTTCTACTTCACTCTGAAATTCTTTGAACCTTTCAACTATTTCAGACTAATGTTTCATCAAGTAGATATACCCATATCTGCTCAAATCATCTGTGAAGATCAGAAAATAATGATACCCGCCGCCTTAACACTCATTGGATCGCATACATCAGTATGTATTATTTCCAACAAATCTGTTGCTCTCTCCATAGTACCGGAGAACGGGGTTTTAGTCATCTTGCCCATGAGGCACGGTTCGCAAGTGCCAAGTGATTCATAATCAAGTGACTCCAAA
Source organism: Aegilops speltoides (assembly GCA_021437245.1). Classification (NCBI taxonomy): domain Eukaryota; kingdom Viridiplantae; phylum Streptophyta; class Magnoliopsida; order Poales; family Poaceae; genus Aegilops; species Aegilops speltoides. Next base: position 477,386,062 of record CM038147.1, read on the forward strand.
AGTCCATCAGTATGGAGTTTCTTCATGCGCTTTATACCGATATGACCTAAACGGCAGTGCCACAAATAAGTTGCACTATCATTATCAACTCTACATCTTTTGGTTTCAACATTATGAATATGTGTATCACTACTATCGAGATTCATTAAAAATAGACCACTCTTCAAGGGTGCATGACCATAAAAGATATTACTCATATAAATAGAACAACCATTATTTCTCGATTTAAATGAATAACCGTCTCGCATCAAACAAGATCTAGATATAATGTTCATGCTCAACGCGGCACCAAATAACAATTATTTAGGTCTAAAACTAATCCCGAAGGTAGATGTAGAGGTAGCGTGCCGACCACGATCACATCGACTTTGGAACCATTTCCCACGCGCATCGTCACCTCGTCCTTTGCCGGTGTTAAGCAATCCGTAGTCCTGTTTGAGTTGCAAATATTAGCAAGCAGAACCAGTATCAAATACCAGTGCTCTGCGAGCTCTAGTAAGGTACACGTCAATAACATGTATATCACATATACCTTTGTTTACTTTGCCATCCTTCTTATCCGCCAAATACTTGGGGTAGTTACGCTTCGATGACCAGTCCCTTTGCGGTAGAAGCACTTAGTCTCGTGCTTAGGTCCAGACTTGGGCTTCTTCACTTGAGCGACAACTTGCTTGCCGTTCTTCTTGAAGTTCCCTTCTATCCCTTTTGCCCTTTTCTTGAAACTAGTGGTCTTGTTAACCATCAACACTTGATGTTCTTTCTTGATTTATACCTTCATCGATTTCATCATCATGAAAAACTCGGGAATCATTTTCATCATCCCTTGCATACTATAGTTCATCACGAAGTTCTACTAACTTGGTGATGGTGACTAGAGAATTTCATCAATCACTATCTTATCCGGAAGATTAACTCCCACTTGATTCAAGCGATTGAAGTACCTGCACAATCTGAGCACATGCTCACTAGTTGAGCGATTCTCCTCCATCTTTTAGCTATAGAACTTGTTGAAGACTTCATATCTCTCAACTCGGTATTTGCTTGAAATATTAACTTCAATTCCTGGAACATCTCATATGGTCCATGATGTTCAAAACATCTTTGAAGTCCCGATTCTAAGCCATAAAGCATGGTGCACAAAACTATCAAGTAGTCATCATATTGAGCTAGCCAAACGTTCATAACGTCTGCATATGCTCCTGCAATAGGTCTGTCACCTAGCGGTGCATCAAGGACATAATTCTTCTGCGCAGCAATGAGGATAATCCTCAGGTTACGGACCCAGTCCGTGTAATTGCTACCATCATCTTTCAACTTTGCTTTCTCAAGGAACGCATTAAAATTCAACGGAACAACAGCACGAGCCATCTATCTACAAACAAACATAGATAAGCAAGATACTATCAGGTACTAAGTTCATGATAAATTTAAGTTCAATTAATCATATTACTTAAGAACTCCCACTTAGACAGACATGTCTCTAATCATCTAAATGATCACGTGATCCAAATCAACTAAACCATAACCGATCATCACGTGAGATGGAGTAGTTTTCAATGGTGAACATCACTATGTTGATCATATCTACTATATGATTCACGCTCGACCTTTCGGTCTCCGTGTTCCGAGGCCATATCTGCATATGCTAGGCTCGTCAAGTATAACCTGAGTATTCTGCGTGTGCAAAACTGGCTTGCACCGTTGTAGATGGACGAGAGCTTATCACACCCGATCATCACGTGGTGTGCAGGCACGACGAACTTTGGCAACGGTGCATACTCAGGGAGAACACTTCTTGATAATTTTTAGTGAGAGATCATCTTAAAATGCTACCGTCAATCAAAGCAAGATAAGATGCATAAAGGATAAACATCACATGCAATCAATATAAGTGATATGATATGGGCATCATCATCTTGTGCTTGCGATCTCCATCATCGAAGCACCGTCGTGATCACCATCGTCACCGGCGCGACACCTTGATCTCCATCGTAGCATCGTTGTCGTTACGCCATCTATTGCTTCTCGACTATCGCTCTCGCTTAGTGATAAAGTAAAGCAATTACTGAGGCGCTTGCATTTCATACAATAAGCGACAACCATATGGCTCTGCCGATTGCCGATAACCGGTTACAAAACATGATCATCTCATACAATAAAATATAGTATCACGTCTTGACCATATCACATCACAACATGCCCTGCAAAAACAAGTTAGACGTCCTCTACTTTGTTGTTGCAAATTTTACGTGGCTGCTACGGGCTTAGCAAGAACCGTTCTTACCTACGCATCAAAACCACAGCGATAGTTTGTCAAATAGACTCCATTTTAACCTTCACAAGGACGGGCGTAGCACACTCGGTTCAACTAAAGTGAGAGAGACAGACACCCGCCAATCACCTTTAAGCACGAGTGCTCGTAACAGTGAAACCAGTCTCGCGTAAGCGTCTGGCGTAATGTCGGTCCGGCCGCTTCATCTCACAATACCGCTGAACCAAAGTATGACGCTGGTAGGCAGTATAACTTATATCGTCCACAACTCACTTGTGTTCTACTCGTGCATATAACATCAACGCATAAAACCTAGGCTCGGATGCCACTGTTGGGGAACGTAGTAATTTCAAAAAAATTCCTACGCACATGCAAGATCATGGTGATGATATAGCAACGAGAGGGGAGAGTGTATGTCCACGTACCCTCGTAGACCGTAAGCGGAAGCGTTATGACAACGCGGTTGATGTAGTCGTACGTCTTCACGATCCAACCGATCCAAGTACCGAACGTACGGCACCTCCGAGTTCAGCACACGTTCAGCTCGATGACGATCTCCGGCCTCCGATCCAGCAGAGCTCCGGAGATGAGTTCCGTCAGCACGACGGCATGGTGACGATGTTGATGTACTACCGGCGCAGGGCTTCTCCTAAACTCCGCGACGATATGACCGAGGTGGAATATGGTGGAGGGGGGGCACCGCACACGGCTAAGGAACGATTCAGTAGATCAACTTGTGTGTCCATGGGGTGCCCCTGCCCCAGTATATAAAGGAGGGAGGGAGGAGGAGGCCGGCCTAGGAGGAGGCGCGCCATAGGGGAGTCCTACTCCCACCAGGAGTAGGATTCCCTTTCCTAGTCCAACTAGGGATCCTTCCATGTATTAAGAGTAGGAGACTAGGAAGGGAAGAGAGAGGGAAGGAAGGAGGGTGCGTCCCTCCCCTAGCCCATTCGGACTAGGGCAAGGGGGGCTGCCTGCCCGGGCAGCCCTCTCCCTTTCCCTGAGGCCCAATAAGGCCCAATACTTCTCCCGGCGAATTCCGTAACTCTCCGGTACTCGAAAAATACCGAATCACTCGGAACCTTTCCGAACTCGAATATAGTCGTCCAATATATCGATCTTTACGTCTCGACCATTTCGAGACTCCTCGTCATGTCCCCGATCTCATCCGGGACTCCGAACTCCTTCGGTACATCAAAACTCATAAACTCATAATATAACTGTCATCGAAACCTTAAGCGTGCGGACCCTACGGGTTCTAGAACTATGTAGACATGACCTAGAACTATTCTCGGTCAATAACCAATAGCGGGACCTGGATGTCCATATTGGCTCCTACATATTCTACGAAGATCTTTATCGGTCAAACCGCATAACAACACACGTTGTTCCCTTTGTCATCGGTATGTTACTTGCCCGAGATTCGATCGTCGGTATCCAATACCTAGTTCAATCTCATTACCGGCAAGTCTCTTTACTCATTCCATAATACATCATCTCGCAACTAACTCATTAATTGCAATGCTTGCAAGGCTTAAGTGATGTTCATTACCGAGAGGGCCCAGAGATACCTCTCCGACATTCGGAGTGACAAATCCTAATCTCGAAATACGCCAACCCAACAAGTACCTTTGGAGACACCTGTAGAGCACCTTTATAATCACCTAGTTACGTTGTGACGTTTGGTAGCACACAAAGTTTTCCTCCGGTAAACGGGAGTTGCATAATCTCATAGTCATAGGAACATGTATAAGTCATGAAGGAAGCAATAGCAACATACTAAACGATCGTGTGCTAAGCTAACGGAATGGGTCATGTCAATCAGATCATTCAACTAATGATGTGACCTTGTTAATCAAATAACAACTCTTTGTCCATGGTTAGGAAACATAACCATCTTTGATTAACAAGCTAGTCAAGTAGAGGCATACTAGTGACACTCTGTTTGTCTATATATTCACACATGTATTATGTTTCCAGTTAATACAATTCTAGCATGAATAATAAACATTTATCATGATATAAGGAAATAAATAATAACTTTATTATTGCCTCTAGGGCATATTTCCTTCACGCAGATGCCGAGGAAGCGATAAGGATAGCTCTCAAATTTCCTCAAGTAAATTGAACTCTCTGTCTTGTTCATAATATTAAATCCTTAGCTAGCTGTGGCATATTGTTACGAATTGGATGGTTTAGTGTGGCCGTTTTCTGTCACAAACCTGTGCAAATAAGCTTTGCGTTAACTGAAGAAAGCCAGGATGGGTACCTAGTGCAGTGAAGTGAACTGAGAAAAACCATTCAGTATGCTTGACCATGAGCGATGAGTCCATGACTGGTTAGGGGTTCAAGGTTGCAGCTCGTTGTAGAGACAGACATCAACTGATCTCTGTAGAGACAGAGACACCGATTGTTGTTAGATTTTCAAGATGGATTGCATCATCGGTTGTAGAGACAGACATCAACTTCTAGACACTGAGAGACAGACATTGCAGCTCGTATATGCCACACTAAACTTCTAGATATATGCTTGACCAAAAGGACTCACCAAGATATGCCACACTAAACTCCAACAAGATACTCCATGTGTACAGTGTACTACTGAGTTTAGCATACAAAAACAAAACTGCATTCTACTGAGACTTGGTGGGTTTCTTTCTACCTAGCTTAATTAACCTTTCGGTTAGTATACAGGTGATCAATTTGCTCCTCTTCACTATACCCACCGGTAATTAATCAAGAGACTACAGTTGCTAAGAAATTAAACTACCCAAGGCTGTATATGTTTAGATCATGAAGGGGAGATGTATAAGGCTGTACTTATATACTGATAGCTAATTAAAAAGCTGGGATATATATACTGATAGCTAATTAGCCACTGTCCTTTTATTTGTTCCATGCTAAATGGACCTCTTATTTCAAAACTTTAGAACATGTTGAGTCTTCAGTTAACTCCATACAAGGGACTCTTGCTTTTTTACTAAAGCTAGATTGCAATTGCAGTAGAAGATAATCTCATACCATATCATCTACTGATGATATGGGATTAGCAAAGGCCTTGCTTGCCTCATTAGTTGTTGTAGTTGTGAAGCAAAAATTTCAGTCCACTAACCCAAATTAATTCAAATAACTAGAATTAATCCAAATCAATTCAAATAAATCCAAATAACCCAGATAATTCAATTAATCCAAATAACCCAGATAATTCCAATAAATTCCAACAAGGAGTTGATATACAAGGATTAGACAAGGCATACACAAGGGCATGACATAAGGGCATCTTTGTCCCCTCTTGACACAAGATTATGTTGGGGAACGTAGTAATTTCAAAAAGTTTCCTACGCACACGCAAGATCATGGTGATGCATAGCAACGAGAGTGGAGAGTGTTGTCTACATACCCTTGTAGACCGAAGCGGAAGCGATCACAACGTAGAGGAAGTAGTCGTACGTTCTCCTCGCGATCTAACCGATCCCAGCGCCGTTACTCCGGTGCCTCCGAGTTCTTGACACACGTACAGCTCGGTGATGCTCCTCGGGCTCCGATCCAGCAAAGCTCAGGGGAGAGAGTTCCGTCAGCACGACGGCGTGGTGACGATCTTGATGTTCTACCGACGCAGGGCTTCGCCTAAGCACCGCTACGATATGACCGAGGTGGAATATGGTGGAGGGGGCACCGACACGGCTAAGGAATGATCTCAAGGATCAACTTGTGTGTTCTAGGGTGCCCCCGCCTGTGTATATAAAGGAGCAAGGGGAGGGCGGCCGGCCCTAGAGGGGCTCGCCAAGGGAGGGGGAGTCCTCCTCCTAGTGGGAGTAGGACTCCCCTTTCCTAGTCCAACTAGGAGGGGGAAGGGGGAAGGAAGGAGAGGGAGAGGGAGAGGGAAAGGGGGGCCGCGCCCCCCCTCCTTGTCCAATTCGGACTCCTCATGGGGGGGCACCTCCTGGCGCAGCCCTCTCTCTCCCCTCGTGGCCCATTAAGGCCCATTACTTCCCCGGGGGGTTCCGGTAACCCCTCCGGCACTCCGGTATTATCCGAAACCACTCGGAACCATTCCGATGTCCGAACATAGTTGTCCAATATATCAATCTTTATGTCTCGACCATTCCGAGACTCCTCGTCGTGTCCGTGATCACATCCGGGACTCCGAACTCCTTCGGTACATCAAAATACACAAACTCATAATATAACCGTCATCGAAACCTTAAGCGTGCGGACCCTACGGTTCGAGAACAATGTAGACATGACCGAGACACGTCTCTGGTCAATAACCAATAGCGGGACCTGGATGCCCATATTGGTTCCTACATATTCTACGAAGATCTTTATCGGTCAGACCGCATAACAACATACGTTTGTTCCCTTTGTCATCGGCATGTTACTTGCCCGAGATTCGATCGTCGGTATCCAATACCTAGTTCAATCTCGTTACCGGCAAGTCTCTTTACTCGTTACGTAATACATCATCTCACAACTAACTCATTAGTTGTAATGCTTGCAAGGCTTAAGTGATGTGCATTACCGAGAGGGCCCAGAGATACCTCTCCGACAATCGGAGTGACAAATCCTAATCTCGAAATACGCCAACCCAACATCTGCCTTTGGAGACACCTGTAGTACTCCTTTATAATCACCCAATTACGTTGTGACGTTTGGTAGTACCCAAAGTGTTCCTCCGCAAGCGGAGTTGCATAATCTCATAGTTATAGGAACATGTATAAGTCATGGATAAAAGCAATAGCAACATACTAAACGATCGGGTGCTAAGCTAATGAAATGGGTCATGTCAATCAGATCATTCAACTAATGATGTGACCTTGTTAATCAAATGACAACTCCTTTGTCTATGGTTAGGAAACTTAACCATCTTTGATTAACAAGCTAGTCTGGTAGAGGCATACTAGTGACACTCTGCTTGTCTATATATTCACACATGTATTATGTTTCCGGTTAATACAATTCTAGCATGAATAATAAACATTTATCATGTAATAAGGAAATAAATAATAACTTTATTATTGCCTCTAGGGCATATTTCCTTCAGTCTCCCACTTGCACTAGAGTCAATAATCTAGATTTCACAGTAATGATTCTAACACCCATGGAGTCTTGGTGTTGATCATGTTTTGCTCGTGGAAGAGGCTTAGTCCACGGGTCTGCAACATTCAGATCCGTATGTATCTTGCAAATCTCTATGTCTCCCACCTAGACTAGATCCCGGATGGAATTGAAGCGTCTCTTGATGTGCTTGGTCCTCTTGTGAAATCTGGATTCCTTCGCTAAGGCAATCGCTCCAGTATTGTCACAAAAGATTTTCATTGGACCCGATGCACTGGGTATGACACCTAGATCGGATATGAACTCCTTCATCCAGACTCCTTCATTAGCTGCTTCCAAAGCTGCTATGTACTCCGCTTCACATGTAGATCCCGCTACGACACTTTGTTTAGAACTGCACCAACTGACAGCTCCACCGTTTAGTGTAAATACGTATCCGGTCTGCGATTTAGAATTGTCCGGATCAGTGTCAAAGCTTGCATCAACGTAACTGCCACGATGAGCTCTTTGTCACCTCCATATACGAGAAACATATCCTTAGTCCTTTTCATGTACTTCAGGATGTTCTTGACCGCTGTCCAGTGATCCACTCCTGGATTACTTTGGTACCTCCCTGCTAAGCTAATAGCAAGGCACACATCAGGTCTGGTACACAGCATTGCATACATGATAGAGCCTAGGGCTGAAGCATAGGGAACATCTTTAATTTTCTCTCTATCTTCTGCGGTGGTCGGGCATTGAGTCTTACTCAACTTCACACCTTGTAACACAGGCAAGAACCCTTTCTTTGCTTGATCCATTTTGAACTTCTTCAAAACTTTGTCAAGGTATGTGCTTTGTGAAAGTCCAATTAAGCGTCTTGATCTATCTCTATAGATTTTGATGCCTAATATGTAAGCAGCTTCACCGAGGTCCTTCATTGAAAAACTCTTATTCAAGTACCCCTTTATGCTATCCAGAAATTCTATATCATTTCCGATTAGTAATATGTCATCTACATATAATATCAGAAATGCTCTGAGCTCCCACTCACTTTCTTGTAAATCTGAGGCTTCTCCAAAAGTCTATATAAACCCAAATGCTTTGATCACACTATCAAAGCGTTTATTCCAACTCGAGATGCTTGCACCAGTCCATAAATGGATCATTGGAGCTTGCACACTTTGTTAGCTCCCTTTGGATCGATAAAACCTTCGGTTGCATCATACACAACTCTTCTTCCGTAAATCCATTCAGAATGCAGTTTTACATCCATTTGCCAAATTTCATAATCATAAAATCGGCAATTGCTAACATGATTCGGACAGACTTAAGCATCGCCACGGGTGAGAAGGTCTCATCGTAGTCAATCCCTTGAACTTGTCGAAAACCCTTTGCGACAAGTCGAGCTTTGTAGACGATAACATTACCGTCGGCGTCGGTCTTCTTCTTGAAGATCCACTTGTTTTCTATTGCTTGCCGACCCTCGGGCAAGTCAACCAAAGTCCACACTTTGTTTTCATACATGGATCCCATCTCGATTTCATGGCCTCAAGCCACTTTGTGGAATCTGGGCTCACCATCGCTTCTTCATAGTTCGTAGGTTCATCATGATCTAGTAGCATGACTTCCGAACAGGATTACCGTACCACTCAGTGCGGATCTTACTCTGGTTGATCTACGAGGTTACGTAGTAACTTGATCTGAAGTTTCATGATCAACATCATCAACTTCCTCACTATTTGGTGTAGATGTCGCGAAACCGGTTTCGTGATAAACTACTTTCAATAAGGGAGAAGGTATAGTTACCTCATCAAGTTCTACTTTCCTCCCACTCACTTCTTTCGAGAGAAACTCCTTCTCTAGAAAGGATCCATTTTTAGCAACAAATGTCTTGCCTTCGGATCTGTGATAGAAGGTGTACCCAACTGTCTCCTTTGGGTATCCTATGAAGACACATTTCTCGATTTGGGTTCGAGCTTATCAGGTTGAAGCTTTTTCACATAAGCATCGCATCCCCAAACTTTAAGAAACGACAACTTTGGTTTCTTGCTAAACCATAGTTCATAAGGTGTCGTCTCAATGGATTTTGACGGTGTTCTATTCAGCGTGAATGCGGCCGTCTCAAGAGCATAACCCCAAAATGATAGCGGTAAATCTGTAAGAGACATCATAGATCGCACCATATCTAGTAAAGTGCGATTACGACGTTCGGACACACCATTACTGTTGTGGTGTTCGGGTGGCGTGAGTTCTGAAACTATTCGCATTGTTTCAAATGTAGACCAAACTCGTAACTCAAATATTCTCCTCCACGATCAGATTGTAGAAACTTTATTTTCTTATTACGATGATTTTCAACTTCACTCTGAAATTCTTTGAACTTTTCAAATGTTTCAGACTTGTGTTTCATTAAGTAGATATACCCATATCTGCTTAAATCATCTGTGAAGGTGAGAAAATAACGATATCCGCCACGAGCCTCAACATTCATCGGACCACATACATACGTATGTATGATTTCCAATAAATCTGTTGCTCTCTCCATAGTACGGAGAAGCGGGTTTTAGTCATCTTGCCCATGAGGCACGGTTACATAAGTGCCAAGTGATTCATAATCAAGTGACTCCAAAAGTCCATCGGTATGGAGTTTCTTCATGCGCTTTATACCAATATGACCTAAGCGGCGATTGCCACAAATAAGTCGCACTATCATTATCAACTCTGCATCTTTTGGCTTCAACATTATGAATATGTGTATCACTACTATCGAGATTCATTAAAATAAACCACTCTTCAAGGGTGCATGACCATAAAAGATATTACTCATATAAAATAGAACAACCATTTTCTCTTGATTTAAATGAATAACTGTCTCGCATCAAACAAGATCCAGATATAATGTTCATGCTCAACGCTGGCACCAAATAACAATTATTTAGGTCTAAAACTAATCCCGAAGGTAGATGTAGAGGTAGTGTGCCGACCGCGATCACATCGACTTTGGAACCATTTCCCACGCGCATCGTCACCTCGTCCTTTGCGGTGTTAAGCAATCCGTAGTCCTGCTTTGAGTTGCAAATATTAGCAAGAACCAGTATCAAATACCCAGTGCTCTGCGAGCTCGGTAAGGTACACATCAATAACATGTATATCACATATACCTTTGTTCACCTTGCCATCCTTCTTATCCGCCAAATACTTGGGGCAGTTCCGCTTCAAAGTGACGATCGCTTGCGGTAGAAGCACTCGATTTCAGGTTTAGGTCCAGACTTGGGTTTCTTCTCTGAGCAAGCAACTTGCTTGCTGTTCTTCTTGAAGTTCCTTCTTCTTCCCTTTGCCTTTCTTCTTGAAACTAGTGGTCTTATTGACCATCAACACTTGATGCTCCTTCTTGATTTCTACCTCCGCAGCCTTTAGCATTGTGAAGAGCTCGGGCATAGTCTTTACTAACCCTTGCATATTATAGTTCATCACGAAGCCTTTGTAGCTTGGTGGCAGTGATTGAAGAATTCTGTCAATAACACAATCATCCGGAAGATTAACTCCCAGTTGACTCAAGTGATTGTAATACCCGGACATTACGAGTATGTGCTCACCGACAGACCCATTCTCTTCCATCTTGCAGCTATAGAACTTATTGGAGACTTCATATCTCTCAATCCGGGCATTACTGTTGGAATATTAACTTCAACTCTGGAACATCTCATATGCTCCATGACGTTCAAAACGTCGTTGAAGACCCGGTTCTAAGCCGTAAAGCATGGCAAACCGAACTATAGAGTAGTCATCGCTTTGCTCGCCAGATGTTCTTAACGTCGTCGATTGCATCAAGAAGAGTTCGGCACCTAGCGGTGCTTCGGGGCGTAACTCTTACGTGCAGCAATGAGGATAATCCTCGAGTTACGGACCCGATCCGTGTAATTGCTACCATCATCTTTCAACTTTGCTTTCTCAAGGAATGCATTAAAATTCAACGGAATAACAGCACGAGCCATCTATCTACAAACAAACATAGATAAGCAAGATACTATCAGGTACTAAGTTAATGATAAATTTAAGTTCAATTAATCATATTACTTAAGAACTCCCACTTAGACAGACTTCTCTCTAGTCATCTAAGTGATCACGTGATCCAAATCAACTAAACCATAACCGATCATCACGTGAGATGGAGTAGTTTTCAATGGTGAACATCACTATGTTGATCATATCTACTATATGATTCACGCTCGACCTTTCGGTTTTCGTGTTCCGAGGCCATATCTGCATATGCTAGGCTCGTCAAGTATAACCTGAGTATTCTGCGTTTGCAAAACTGGCTTGCACCCGTTGTAGATGGACGTAGAGCTTATCACACCCGATCATCACGTGGTGTGCGGGCACGACGAACTTTGGCAGCGGTGCATACTCGGGAGAACACTTCTTGATAATTTTTAGTGAGAGATCATCTTAAAATGCTACCGTCAATCAAAGCAAGATAAGATGCATAAAGGATAAACATCACATGCAATCAATATAAGTGATATGATATGGCCATCATCATTTTGTGCTTGCGATCTCCATCATCGAAGCACCATCGTGATCACCATTGTCACCGGCGCGACACCTTGATCTCCATCGTAGCATCGTTGTCGTTTACGCCATCTATTGCTTCTATGACTATCGCTACCGCTTAGTGATAAAGTAAAGCAATTACAGGCGTTGCATTTCATACAATAAGCGACAACCATATGGCTCTCGCCATTGCCGATAACCGGTTACAAAACATGATCATCTCATACAATAAAATATAGCATCACGTCTTGGCCATATCACATCACAACATGCCTGCAAAAACAAGTTAGGCGTCCTCTACTTTGTTGTTGCAAATTTTACGTGGCTGCTACGGGATTAGCAAGAACCGTTCTTACCTACGCATCAAAACCACAGCGATAGTTTGTCAAATAGACTCGTTTTAACCTTCACAAGGACCGGCGTAGCCACACTCGGTTCAACTAAAGTGAGAGAGACAGACACCCGCCGGTCACCTTTAAGCACAAGTGCTCGTAGCGGTGAAACCAGTCTCGCGTAAGCGTCTGGCGTAATGTCGGTCCGGGCCGCTTCATCTCACAATACCGCTGAACCAAAGTATGACGTGCTGGTAGGCAGTATGACTTATATCGTCCAAAACTCACTTGTGTTCTACTCGTGCATATAACATCAACGCATAAAACCTAGGCTCGGATGCCACTGTTGGAGAACGTAGTAATTTCAAAAAAATTCCTACGCACACGCAAGATCATGGTGATGCATAGCAACGAGAGTGGAGAGTGTTGTCTACATACCCTTGTAGACCGAAGCAGAAGCGATCACAACATAGAGGAAGTAGTCGTACGTTCTCCTCGCGATCTAACCGATCCTAGCGCCGTTACTCGGCGCCTCGAAGTTCTTGACACACGCACAGCTCGGTGGCGCTCCTCGGGCTCCGATCCAGCAAAGCTCCGGGAGAGAGTTCCACAAGACGACAGCGTGGTGGCGATCTTGATGTTCTACCGATGCGAGGGCTTCGCCTAAGCACCGCTACGATATGACCGAGGTGGAATATGGTGGAGGGGGCACCGCACACGGCTAAGGAGCGATCTCAAGGATCAACTTGTGTGTTCTAGGGTGCCCCCGCCTGTATATAAAGGAGCAAGGGGGAGGGCCGGCCGGCCCTAGAGGCGCGCCAAGGGAGGGGGAGTCCTCCTCCTAGTGGGAGTAGGACTCCCCTTTCCTAGTCCAACTAGGAGGGGGAAGGGGGAAGGAAGGAGAGGGAGAGGGAGAGGGAAAGGGGGGCCGCGCCCCCCCTCCTTGTCCAATTCGGACTCCTCATGGGGGGGGCGCGTGCCACCTCCTGGCGCAGCCCTCTCTCTCCCCTAGTGGCCCATTAAGGCCCATTACTTCCCCAGGGGGTTCCGGTAACCCCTCCGGCACTCCGGTATTATCCGAAACCACTCGGAACCATTCCGATGTCCGAACATAGCTGTCCAATATATCAATCTTTATGTCTCGACCATTCCGAGACTCCTCGTCGTGTCTGTGATCACATCCGGGACTCCGAACTCCTTCGGTACATCAAAATACACAAACTCATAATATAACCGTCATCGAAACCTTAAGCTTGCGGACCCTACGGTTCGAGAACAATGTAGACATGACCGAGACCGTCTCGGTCAATAACCAATAGCAGGACACGGATGCCCATATTGGTTCCTACATATTCTCTGAAGATCTTTATCGGTCGGACCGCATAACAACATCGTTTGTTCCTTTGTCATCGGCATGTTACTTGCCCGAGATTCGATCGTCGGTATCAATACCTAGTTCAATCTCGTTACGGCAAGTCTCTTTACGCGTACGTAATACATCATCTCACAACTAACTCATTAGTTGTAATGCTTGCAAGGCTTAAGTGATGTGCATTACCGAGAGGGCCCAGAGATACCTCTCCGACAATCGGAGTGACAAATCCTAATCTTGAAATAAGCCAACCCAACATCGCCTTTGGAGACACACTGTAGTACTCCTTTATAATCACCCGATTCGTTGTGACGTTTGGTAGTACCAAAGTGTTCCTCCGCAAACGGAGTTGCATAATCTCATAGTTATAGGAACATGTATAAGTCATGGATAAAAGCAATAGCAACATACTAAGCGATCGGGTGCTAAGCTAATGAAATGGGTCATGTCAATCAGATCATTCAACTAATGATGTGACCTTGTTAATCAAATGACAACTCCTTTGTCTATGGTTAGGAAACTTAACCATCTTTGATTAACAAGCTAGTCTGGTAGAGGCATACTAGTGACACTCTGTTTGTCTATATATTCACACATGTATTATGTTTCCGGTTAATACAATTCTAGCATGAATAATAAACATTTATCATGTAATAAGGAAATAAATAATAACTTTATTATTGCCTCTAGGGCATATTTCCTTCAGATTACACAAGACATACACAAGGAGCACCTGACTACATGACATAAGGGCCTCTTTGCCCCCTCTTGACTACATTCTTTCTCTGGCCACTTCTTCCCTTCCCTTCCCTTTACTTTTCTTTCTTTTCCCTTCTTTAGCCAATTCTTTCCTTTCATTTTCTTTTCCTATTGCAATTTCCATTTCTTCTATAATGGCCCTAGTATCAACAACTACCCGATCGTCATAATATACACCGATGATTTCCTGCCAAAGATTCGAATGCGATCCTTGTGCAAGTGGGGCAACTTATATTGATTTCCTCCTTTGTCTTTCATAACTTCAAACATAAGCGCTTCTAATGTGATAAAGCTTCATGCAACTTGTCGGGATCGTAGTTCTCAATTCCTCTTCCACACCTGCATCAGTTCTGGATGTTTGTAGGTGACTGCGATCGGTTAGAGGCGGAGAGAGGTATGGAAGCAGAGATCCAAACAATTTAACTCAGGGCTATTTGGGGCTGTTGTAGCAATCAGATGTCAAGATCAGTTTGTTCCTGACTTCTAAAAGCTACATCATTGGGAAGGACATGGGGCTTTGCATTATCTGTTGGATGAATATTGTTGCTCCCTCGTCATCGTCGGGCCACTTATCCGAATTGCCGGATAACCTTATTGATTAGATAATCTCGCACACAGTGTCTAGTTACTTTCACTGATGTCAACACTTTTGTTCCCTTTGTTCTGTTATGACTTGTCCGCTTCGCCTCAGTCTCTTCAACGAATGCCCAAATGCCAATCTTCCCGTCAAATGTTAGCTCCCCCTCATTGTTATATCGAGGCTTGGCAACAGCTGTTAGGAACATCACCTTCCCAATGCTGTGAGTGTTTGACACGGTGCGCTTCGGCTCAGGTTCTCCTGGAAGTACATAGTAACTATTCTTCACTCTCGTCATGTCAAACCACTTCTTATCGATGTGAACCATATTCGTCATTGGTTTAAACATAGCCCAAGAAGTTGAGATTGAATTATCATCGACCATGGACATACAAAATTTCAATCTCGCAAGCTTGTTCTCTAGTTTGAGGTGAGGCTTCACGGTGCTTGTGATGCGGTTGAGCTCATTCAACTGGAACCTCTTATGTAGGGTCGATTGGGCCACACCTAGAGACCGTCCCAGAGATCGAATTGTCCTTCTTTTATTTAGTGGGATTGTTGAGGTCCTCTCTAGATCTAGCTCCTTTCTCTTTCGGCCGGATCTTCCTGGCTTCTTGCTTGAGACATCTACTTCTTTGCCATCGGCAATTTGCTTTTTAGCCAGTTCCCAGATTCTTTCAACAGATCGTACACTTATGTCCAACAGGTTTGAGACTAGCAGCTTGTCGTCTGGTTGAACAGACCCATCTCTGAGCTCGATTACCAGCAAGGCAAAGTAAACACCATGCCTCTCCTTATCTGACAATTCTCTTCTTTTCTCTTGAAGTATCCAATTCATAACTTCATCCTCATCCTCTTGAGCTTCATCTTCTTGAGGCATCCAATTCATAGCTTCATCGTCTTCCTCTTGAGGCATCAAGTTCAAATCCATATCTCCATTCTCTGCCACTTGAGGTTCCTCCTCTCCAGGGACCCAATTCAAATTAATGCCTTCATCGTCTTCCTCTTGAGGCATCAAGTTCAAATCAATGGTTTCATGTTCTTCCTCTTGAGGCATCAAGTTCAAATCCATATTTATGTGTTCCTGCCATCAATGACAAAAGATGAGTACACCATGGTACCATAACAAGAATATACACACACAAAATGAGTATGCAAGTCAAACAAGAAATAGGTGCCATGGCACCATTTCTAGTTTGGTTGCCACAGTACCCAAACAAGAAATGGTGCCATGGGACCATTTCTATAAATGGCTGCCATGGCATCATTTATAGAAAGGCTGCCATGGCAGCCAAACACTTTGCTCTAACCATAAGCCATTTTCTCTAGTTAGAGTAGTTCACAGAATTTTACTCTAGTTAGAGTAGTTTTGCTGAATTTTACTTGCTCATAGTACCATGCCTATGGTAGAAAAGTGTCAAGAAAAATATACTCCTGTCAATAGAATCAAAACTGATTTATTACCTTTGCATATAAACTACTCCTAGTGAAACTACAACACATTCCAATCAATTTATGTTTGCTTATTTTTGTTTTTTCTCTCTACGGGAAATACTTTGGCATGGTACAGTTTGACCAGCCACAAGACCAAATCAGTTAACCTACTCCCTTTAGTCTGCATCAAGGTACAAATCTTTTAACTGAATTTTAACAGTCTGGTGATGTTTTCACTGACATCACAAGTTAAATGTTTCCTTGCATGTTCAACTGAATTATGGCCGAGTTTAGATATTTAACAAAATTATGACATATTGTGAGGTGGTGCCTTATTCAGCCTGTGCAAGCTTGTGATTTCCTGTGCTGTATGTAAACTGTAATCATCTTCAGCCTACTCCTTCAGTACAAACACCTGACTGACTCTTCAGATTGTGATTCGATTTTCGCAATTGATAATCACCGTAGTCAGCAAGCAATTCAGCATCATTCGGGTTCCTGTATGTAAACCTAACAATGGAGTTTGTGACCTGCATTAGATTATTAGACATCTTTCATGTGTCATGTTTTGGACAGTTCTATTAGAGTTTTGCTTTGGTTCATGCTATTCAACTTACATTCCTTTTTTAAAAGAAAAGCTTACATTCCTTGATATAGCTTGATAAGCCAGCTTCGTAAAATAGATCTGACATTCAGACATGTCGGGGAAAATTCTACTAGCACTTGATGAAATGGCATAGTAAATGGCAGTTAAGCATGTACTCCAAATATTCAGGACAGATCATTCATTCAGATTTAACAAGAAGCTAGTAAGAGTCCTCCAAAATAGTGAACCAGCCGATGTAGCACTTGCAAACCCACAATAAAAATGATGTCTAGCGGCTGATCCACACAAGCATAATTCAGTAGCGCCCACATTGACTTGTAACACTGAAATCTTCAAGCTACTTTCATTTTGTTCTTTGTTCTTCAGTTAACATTGGAGAGTACAGTATTCAGTTAACATTGTTCTTCCTGACGGAACACAAGGAGCAGAGGAGCAACTCCTTACAGTACCTTCTTCTTCCTGATGAACAGGAGCTGTGGCGGCAGCTGGGCAGACGAGCAGCAGCAGTATGGGCAGAGGAGCTCCACCGGCGGGGGAGAAGCAGCAGCAGTATGGGCAGAGGAGCTCCACCGGCGGGCGCGCGGGCAGGGAAGGAGCAGCACGGGCTCGCGCGGGAGATTGACGAGGACGAGCTGGAGATCGAGGAGGAAGCGCGCGAACTCCTAGTCCACCGGATCGTGGAGGCAGTTTCCGGCGAAGCCCGTAGGGGATCGCGACCAGGAGGGATTGCGGCAGCGCACGCGCGGAGGATCGCGGCCAAGAGGAATTGCGGCGGCGCACGCGCGGAGCTCAAGGAGGATGCGCGGGAGCTCGAGGAGGACGCGCGCGAGCTCGAGAAGGACGTGTCGGGAGGTTCCGGCGATGCCCGTTGGTAATTGCGGCGGCGCAGGTCTGGGCGACGGCGGCGGAGCAGTACCTGGCGACGAAGGCGGCGGAGCAGGTACTTCGCGATGGTGGCGGAGCACTTCCTGGTGGGCGGCGAATCGCGCAGCTGGGCGACGCCGGCCGCTGGCGACGGTGGAGGAGGAAGACAGGGGCGGGGACTTGTTTGATACGGTTTTGAAACCACGAGGGTGTTTCTGTAAAATTGTGAATGAACTGTGCTCACGACATGTTTTTCGGGACGGAGTATTTAGGAACGGAGTATATATGTATTCCTGGCATTCGCTAAAGCACAAATGTCATGGCAAAGCAACGAACTGTGCTACAGAAAACGTGCTCCAGAAAGAGCTTATTATTCACGCTGCAGTCCCACATACACAATGAATTGCTGCTTCCCATATCCTGTGTTCAATCAATTCAGCAGCCTGACCTCTCAACAAACCTGAGTTCACTGGGCACAGTGGATTGGAAAGCCGACCACTTCATTTGGTGATTATCAACCGCCGTCGGATCTTCAGGTAACCAAACTTGCCAGCTCCTGGAGACGACCCATCAAAGACGATCGGTTGGTATCCCGTGGCCGCCTTGTACCTTTGCTGAATCTGAAAAATGTCCAAGGGCAAAGTTATAGTCCCACCCACACAAAGTAAAAAAGCAACTATAGCCCAATGGACTGCACGGTGCATTCCAAAACAGAATTGGTACTGCCGAAGTGCGACACAAGGGAGTAAACATTTGGGGGAAGCTACTAAATTCACCGTAGCTCGCAACATCATGAAGCCATCAACATACTATAGTATATGAACTTAATTACCTCGGCGATCTCTTCAGCGCTTTGGAGGCAGTTCTTCCCGATAACACAAACGGAACCACCAGACCCTCCACCCGTAATCTTCGCACCGTACAGATTAGGACCTCCATTTTCCGGCGTCTTTCTGTGCTGCATTTCTTGCACTAGATTAACCAGCCTGTCTGTGCCGTCTGAACCAAGCCCACATGCATTGTAGCTGTAGTGGCACTGCCAAGTGTCGACAATGGGATGTGAAAACGATGTCAGAATTATGGAACACAGTGAAAGGTTAATCCTAAAGTCCAGTGAAACAAAAATATGAGAAAGAATCATCATTTGTGGACGAAACGTACATCTTAGCAAACAAAGTGGTTAAGAGATTCAAATTCACCTGGTACATAAGTTCTCCAAGGGCTGACAGTTGTTCATCTGTATTAGCTGCTGTTAATAATGCTTTGAAGGTCTGTATGCCAGAAAATAGAAGAATGTCAACAATAAAATCAACAAAACTATTTTATTCTTAGTGCTTTGTTTCAGTAAAGAGAAATCAAATGAATGATCATTGCTCGGAGAGAGATTTTAGTTCTCCTCTTTGGGATAATTTACATTATTGTGCCACTTACGATGATACCAGAAAAATTGCAACCATTGCCACAACAGCATGCTGGGAAAACAATGAAAATTTCCAACATAGTGCAGAAAAAAAAAACAATCTGGTGAAAATACCGGACCTCGACTCTGAAGTTTTCATATATGGGATGTCTAGTGGGCGCCTTCACACTGTAAGATCTTGTTGGATCAATTACTGTTACCATGTCATCATGGTCTCCATATTTCTCTAAAAATGCATCTCCAGTGATGGTCTCCGGAATATCTTTTGAATAAGCAGCTTCATATCTGCAATTCATATCTTATTATAAGAAACTACTGTGCATGCAATGTCCAGAACGATTCATGTTTTTGCGAACTAAGTAAAGAAAGTGTGACCTGTGAGGTGGCAGCTTGCACAAATACTCCATGGAAGCTTCAGACTTCAGTACATCCCTTCCCTTTTCTTTATAATCATCAGACTGGGCAGGGGCATCTGAAGTTGAGGATACTGATACTAAGTCGGATGCTGCACACTTAATCATCTTTCGTCCCATATAAGTGCCTACCCTTACAGATCCATAATCTCCCCCACCGACACTGTTATCTCAAGACATGACAGAATACTGCAATCAGATGCATTTCGCCCAACCACAAAAGTTCTGTCCCATGAGGCTGCTAACAGAAAGCTCAACGAGGAAAAAAAACTACCTATGTCGTATGCCAGAGTCTAGACCCCAAAATCGAATATGAGATGGAATCATAACTAATTCCTTCACTTCTGCAGGCTGCACGAAAACTGTGATTGAACAATAGAGAAGTAACATGGTTTCGAATGGAGTTAAGATAAATCAACCAACTTGTGGAATTTAATAAAGACTACTAACCTGGCAGACCATTGCAAGGAGTTTGTTAGCTTCTCCACAAGCAGATGCCATTTGGTCCATGACCCCACATGGAGCTCCAACAACATGATTCTCAACCTGAAAAATCGTAGAACTATAATGCACTTGCCGGATTCTATTTTTACAACCAGACTTTTGTTAAGCTCATACCTTTTGACAAAGCAAAGCAAGATCCCTTGGAGTAATGTTTAAACCTGCAGGCAACAAAATAAAATAGAAAGCAATTTAGGAGATTCTAACAAGGTTAGTCAAGTAGATGGAAGGATTATGGTAAAGGTAGCTATGAGCGATCAACAAACCATAGGCAGCTGCAATAGCAGACATCGTGGCAACCTCCACCGATGCAGAAGAAGAAACACCTTTGCCTTCTGGCACAGCAGAAGAAACCTACAGTTTCGGGACAGAAACTAAATAAGAACTGATTGCATAAAACACATAACATAATCCTCATCGTCTGTCCAAGAGAAGAAAAACGATCAACTAGTATACCTTGTGATTTAGAAGTTCCCTAAATAGAGCTTTCAAAATCATTTTTGTTGACAACAAAAATTAACATGCACATTAATGGAGGACAAGGACAAGCTTATGTGCTTACCAGAATGCTCATGCTGTCAGTGAACTGTACGCCTAGCTCAGTCATCAAGATTAAAATTGTTCCGGCGACATAAGCAGCCCATCTGAGATCGTATATATTTAGGAAATATGTGAATATAATTGATCATTCAGAATTTCTGTAGAAAAATTAAGATACTTACTTTTGTGATGGGTCCTGGCAGAAAAATTCTCTGGCTTTTTCATATGATATCGGTTTGTCACCATCCATAAAATCTGACAGGTCCATATCAAAAGTTGGTGCACGGTTACTCAACTCAGAACCAAATGAAACCTGCAAAATAATGATATTTACATAAGATACTGCACATTCACCAGTTCCATCGGATTTACAAAAGTACAAATTGGGCGTTTTTATCATACAAACAATAATACGGTAATACATATGTTCCGCAGATAACTAAAGAAAATAGTGGCAGCAAATCTTGAGAATTAATGGCAACAAAAAATATTTGAACAATTGAGTAGAACATACAATTTGTACCACAGGTACCGCCCCTGCGTTCTCAAGCTGTCTTGCTTGTACATGCTTCCATAGCTTCTGCTTGCTGGGATGGTTTCTCTGAATAGCAACATGGCAGGCTTCCCGAAGAGGCATCTACTAATGACATCAAATTTTCCATCACAACTAACTAAAATATGACCCGAGAAGAATAATACTGCATTTATTTCCATAATTCTATCTAATTATCTGTGATACTGAATAAAGTTCATGACAAGTCAACGGTTTACTGAAAATATAGCATATATGAAAAACGATGGAATTCTAGGTTTTTGCACAGCATACAGAACTTAAAGATGCAGAATCTGAGCAGAAATCATTTTATTACTCTAGAGGAAAAAGTTGCTTGTTTCAGGCACAACAGATGTTAATGGTAGTCAGGGGACTAGAATATTTGTAAGAGTTAAGTACTCCCTCTGTAAAGAAATATAAGAGCGTTTAGATCGTTAGTGTCATTATCTGACGTTGAATCAGATACATAACTTTCATTTTTCACCTGTAATTGAGCATACCTGCAAAACAAGACTTCCTGAATAGTCTGCAATGCCACCCATGACATCTAACCGCCCAGGCGCTCTTGCTACATATATTTCCCTCTGAAAAGGAACCAATTAAGAGAAAAATAATTATGAAAAAACAAACATTTGTTGGGTATTTCGAATGACTAACTTCAGGTGTCAAGCTAACATAACATACGAACAAGCCAGTAAGACTAGTTACGTGTCAAGTCTCCTCCTATAAAAGCTCGACAAAGTTATATATATCCGTGGATAGAATACTAGTGAACACAGAAAAATTTGGGAACAAGAAAGATCAATCAAAGAAATAAGATTATTGGCAAAACAAAGAGCAATGGTTACCTGTTTGAACATATGTTGCACCACAAAATTGCTATTTAGTTAACATAGTAGAATTTGTGGTCAACAACGTGTCAACGTGAAACCGGAATAATATAAGCAAAGTATCTATCTTACACAATTGACGTCGAGTTGTACTTTATGACAAAACTTGAATCTGGCATGGAAAGTTAGCTCTACATGGTCTGTGCAAACTAAATAGAAATGAGCCATGGGTTACACTGGTTGAACCGAAATAATATGCGAGGATAATAAATTAGCAAATTCCAACATTGAACTTCAGAGCATAGGCAAAAGTTGGTTTATCTCTGAAATCCAGGAAGATGTTATCTGAATGTACAAGGTCAGCAGCAACATGTGGTTCATACGGTGGTATAGTTCACTAAAATTAACACAAAGGACTGAAAGATTAGTACCTCCCAGTCAAAGAGCACAGATGCAGCAGTTCTTTCTCGGGATTGCACCTCAGAATTCTTCAATTCATTTTCAGTAAGTCCAGATAAGCTCTTCAAAAAGGCCATGGTATCTGTTAATCCTTGCAAGTCCCCATGGAGTATCTCAAAGTCTTCACAGCATCTACCAGAACCAAATTTGGTACGTCAGTGAAAGATATTTATCATTGAAAACTACAAACATATGAGAAACGCAAGGATAAACTCACAATTCTGCTGTTTCAATCTTTTCGGTATTTTCTATGATTGGATGGACACCAATTTCTGTGCCATTAAGAGAATACCAGTCAGGAATTCCTACATCTTTCCCAGGAGTCCTTTGTAGTTGAGATCCTAACACTATTGCATCTTGCAATCGTCTTGCTCCATTAAACTGTAAATGCACATAAAATAGGTTGATCGGTAACACTAAAACAGGGCTTCTGAAATGTTGCTTACAACTCTATTCTCGTTTGTAAAATAAAAGAGAACAGAAACATGTGCTCGGTATGTGATGAGTTTACTTGCAGCACAGCATACGTTTCCAACTTCCCAGGGAAAAATGTTTTCCATATGAAGCACGGAAACTAGAGAATGTGGGATGAAGACAGATACAGTTGCATATAATGAGTGGAACAGTGTGCATGGAAATATCTCTATCATAATCACATATTAAAACAGTGAGAATCACACTGATCAGTCAACAGTCGTCCAGAATGACTCACTTTGTCAGTAGCACGCTTCTTTCCAACAGCAATGTCCTGAAGGATCCGAGCAGCCACCTGCATGGACAAGTATTAGCTCATTACAAATATTATGAATTTCAATAACTGAAGCCTTCTTTATGATATAGTTGATTTAGTGAACTAATAATCTATCTTTTGGAACATACATGAGGATTATGCTGGTAGTGTCATAATGATGTACTGCAGCTAACTGTTAATCTTCAAAGGTTCTAATACAATTGACTGCAAGCTGCAACGTGACATAGCCCAATGGAGTGGCACGTTATCTCTCTGGCTGACGATAAGAGTTCAATTCTCATCAACAACAGGCCGGATGGTTTTTTTTTTGTGGATTTCTAGTACGATTTTGAGGACTCGAAACCATGACATGTGTGTAGTGAAATTTTATATGATCACACTAGCCAAATGCCCCTGTGGTCTCCAAATACAATTGGCAGCATAAGTTTTAAGTCCTGACAAGCTAGGATGCAGTTATGCAAAAATATTATAAGATCCCTATTTGAGAGCATGCAGGGGAATTACTTGTCCACCATTTGTTGGGCCATCATAGGTAGGTTGAAGTGTGAGAGCACGGAGTAGATATGGTTTCCAGTGCCCAGCAAGGAAATCCCTTCTAATCATCTCAATGCAGCTTTGGTGGTGCTGAAACAAAGTGGGAGAGAGGACGTCAAATTAAGGCATTTTCAGCACAGCTATACTAACTTACCCCAAGAATATTGTGATGGTAAGAAATGTTCAACCTCAAGCAAATTCCGCAGAAATGGCTCCTCGTTAAAATAATCTCTGCGGACGAACACAAATGGTAGTTTGTATGCCAAAGCTTCACTTGCTGTTCCATACCCAATTTTTCCTATACGAAATTGGGTGAGTATCTTCAAAGAGTTCCTTTTTAAATAATACTCCCTCCATCCCATAATATAAGAACATTTTTCAAGCTAACATAGCTTGAAAAACGTTCTTCTATTATGGAACGGAGGGAGTACCTAGCATTCAACAGTGAATATGTAATGCTTTATTTTACCTAACATACAGTCAGATGCAGCCATAACATCTGGTGTGTAAGTATCTTTCTCAAGCTTAATGAAGTTTGGAGGAACCTCTTGAGAATCAGATGCACCACAGACCTTTTATGGAGAGATTACCAAGTTAAGATAAGCAAGAGGCACAGTTGTTGCAGGAATAGAACTCCATTACAGAAAGAAACATACCAAACAGATCCAGCCATCAGGCAGCCATTCTTGCTTCAGTTTCCATCCTGCTGGCTGGGGATAATAGCACATTGATTTCATTTGATATGTGAGTATGTAAGCGTAGGACCATTCAATACAGAAGATAGCCGGCTTTCAACAAAGCATGGTATGTGATTATATGAAGAACAATGTTCACACATGCATTTTTTCTTCTTGTGAACATCAGTGTATGGTGTATTTTAAGGATTTTACTGTTGCAGGAAAATTGGTTCAAAATGATGTATGTGTATTAATGCGTAATGGCATTACAATTTCAAATAATTGCACAATACGTCAAACTGATCGGTTAGCCTATTTTTTATTGAATACCCTGAGCACTCCTAAATTTTGTCTCTGAGGGTGTGTATGTTTTACCCTTTACAGAAGAGAGTGGTGAAACATGTCTCTTAAACTCACCTGTCCACCAAAATTAAAAATGACCACCTTAGTGCTCTCCGCAATTCCAAGGTCCTTCCTCATCTAACAGATCAAAATAAAAATTAGAAAACAGAGTGGTGCTCAAGCCTGTGGCATATCTTTCTTCAGCAGAAGGACACCAACCTCAGATCTGGATTTGCGCAAACCTCTTACCACCAGAGGCACATCAGTGACATCACGGAAAGCCGGCACTAGAGTGAAATGTGCAGTTCTGATGAATATTCAGAAATCGGGCATAGACGTTTACAAGAAGAAAAAAAAGTGCAACTGCACGTACTAGGGCAATATCCAGGTAGTCGAAGTAAGGTCTCGCAATTGGAATAATCCTCTGCTATCTGTAAATGTTGATGAGATAGTCACATTGAGCAGGTAAAAGTGCCAATGAGCATACGCAAAAAGGGACAGTGTTAAAGACAGCAGCAAAGAGTTGGAACGTACAACATGGAATCAAGAATTTTAATCTGAAGGTCCAAATTTGAAACTTTGAACACTTTGAAAGATACAAATAAGGTAATACAATGATGTGGGAAATAGTGAAAGGGACCTGCCAAACAATAGATCGGTGTTGATACCCAGCTGCCATGATGTATTCTGCATATATGGAGTCCCAACTGCAAATTGTGTGTGGCGAAATAAAATACCAACTTTTGAGACATTTGATACATTTGTTATTCCTAATGCAAGTACAAGTTGAGACTGTTCAAAGAGTCAACATGCAGACAGATAACATCGCCGCACCAACAGAGAGTAGAAAAACAGCTCCACATGATTGTGTAAGGCCGATGATTGCAGCAGAAACAGAGAGGGTTAACTCGTGAGAAATGCTGATAGGTCTAGCAGGACACCGTATAGCATGAGAGGCAAGGTAGAGGAAAATGGTCCTAGTATAATAATAGTTTCAGGCAATGCAGCAGAAACAGAGAGGGGAAACAAAAGCTCACCTAAAATTCCCAATGCACACCGAGCGGATACCGGCATCTGCGGCCGCCCTGCACACCACAGGAACAACATCCGAGACCTATCCCACAACAGCATTCACTTCACAGTTCATACATTGCAGCCATGGCCGAGAGGAATCAATTTTGAATATGGACTGAATGATAGCACAGCAGAGCAGCAGTAGTACCACTAGGTCGGCCTTGACGGAGCGGAGCCACTCCGCCTCCGTCCTCAGGATCGACTCGCGGGGCACCACGGCGGTCTGATGGTACTGCATTTCCGCAATCACATCCCGATGAGAAATTGAGAATCAGTCACAGCACGCGCAGACGCAGGCTAGTGGCGTAGCGTAGGGAGTGAGGAAAATTGGGTGCGGCCTGAACCTTCTCGAGGGACGCGAGGGGGTCGACGGTGAGGGGGTCGGACTGGACGGCGCCGCAGTCGAGCAGGACCTTGCGGACGTGGAGGCCGGGGGAGCGCAGCTCGGCGGTGAAGACGAACTCCGGCACCGCCGTGGACACGTGCACCTCGTGCCCCGCCGCGATCAGGTGCCGCACCACCTGCGAGTAGCCAGGCGCGCCCCGGCCACGCGCACAAACAGAGTCAAATTCTCCGGCGAAACGGACGAGCCGGGATCGCGGTGGCCGAAATGGCTGAGGAGAGTGGAGGGGAGGGGAAGGGAAGGGGCAGGACCTCGATGGCGCGGGTGGCGTGGCCGAAGCCGTGGCCGGTGAGGTAGAAGGCGAAGACCAGGCGACGCTCCGTCGTGCCGTCGGCGCCTCCGGCAGTCGACATTGCCGGTGAATTGGCAGGGAGCTCTGGATCCATCCGAGTGGGATGGGCCGCGTCGGCTGTTGCTTCAAGCGTAACTAACCGGAGCGACCGAGTCCACACTCCACAGCGCGACTACACACAACTTCGCTCTCGACCGACGACCTGTCGACCTCTTCAATCAAAATTCTACAACTACCCCTCAAATCTACATTAATTGTTGCTGATTTAATATCGCTTTATAGTAAATGAGCGACAATTATATTAATATTAAAAGAGCAATAAATACGGTTAGGCAAGTGACATCCTATAAATATGTACTCAAGCTCAAGCTTAAATCCAAACTGTAATAAGAAAACAATTTTATTTAAATTTTTGGTTGGAATTTTATTTAATTATTTGAAAGGGTGGTTAACCCTTCATTTACATCGATTGATACATAAAGAATTAAGCATCACTATTCATAAAGATTTTTTTTGAAATCCCTCCCATATACTATTAATTAATTAAAAACATACAATCGTCCGTTACAACTTTAGGCACGCATGGCAGAACACTATTTATAAGCAAACCATCAGACCTATTATCTAAACTAAACTTTCCAATCTCGTGCATCACCTTATTGGCCCTTCTGTTGATCCGAAATATCTTGAGATTAATCATCATCTTGGAGATACTCAACGCTTCAATTGAAGATCAAGGATGGGAGGCCTGTCCAAATAATCATTTCCAAGAAAAGACGCTACAAAGGAACAATCGGTTTTCAAAATGTTGGGTTTATGAAGAGTAATACCGATATAAAGCCCCGCAAGTGTCACTCTCAGTTCCGCTTCATCCACACTTTTGCAAACCCTAATATAGCCCCAAGAAGAAATGATGACTTCATCTACATGGTTCCTGGCAACTACTCCTATTCTGGCAGCACTAATGGTCTTCACAAAACTTGCCTAACATTGATCTTAATGAAATCTAGATTGAGGGGCTGCCAGGTCACACATTTTCCATCCACATCATTGGTATAATTTACGCCATCCACCCTGTCCTTATCGTTGTTGGTAATCTCCATCTTCATGTTGGTATGACAGGACGAGAAGGAGTCCCGGTAGCTTTCAATAAAACTCATAAAGACAGAGATAGTTTCTTTACCTTTACCAAATATCAAATCATTCCTCAAGTGTCATGCCCTTCAAAACATAAATGTAATTTGCTCGTGCACGGCAACCTTAAAAAATGTGGCTTGTTCGCTGAGCATGTACATATCTATGACGTGTATTTTGAAGTGCCATCTCATCGTTGTAGGTGCTTTTTTTACTACAAACAGTAGGGCCAAAAGCCTCACTGCAATTTTTAATTAATCAAGGCAGCAAAGCCTAAAAAAGTCTTATGAAATCTTACTAAAAGAAGAAAATAAATAAAAAGAGTGGCTTCAGCCTTTAGGTAAGCCAAAGAAGGAAGAAAATAACAAACAACAAAAGAATTACAACTGGCTGTCTAGCCAAAGGTTGAAAGGAGCGGCATATTTCCTTTTGATCCTATGTCCCAATAGGTTCATCTCAAGAAAATAAGTATCTTTTCATCTCTGAAAAGTTGGCTCA
Organism: Aegilops speltoides; assembly: GCA_021437245.1. Taxonomy (NCBI): domain Eukaryota; kingdom Viridiplantae; phylum Streptophyta; class Magnoliopsida; order Poales; family Poaceae; genus Aegilops; species Aegilops speltoides. Next base: position 477,414,294 of record CM038147.1, read on the forward strand.
ATGTGCTTAAATAATATATTCCTTGTGATCCAGATAGCCCAAGCAGCCAGAATAATAATCTCCATGAAGAATGGCACCCTTAATTTCGTCTTCAAATATTGGAAAGCTTCAATCACACATCGATTGACCCTCCTAGCAGAGCAGATATACTCCCAACATCTATGAGCAAAGGGCAACTCCAAAAAAGATGGTGAAGAGTTTCTTCACTTTGACAATCAGTTGTGGCACAATTATATGAGGCTAGAACAAAAAAATTCCTCCTGAGAAGGTTTCTAGAATTCACTCTATCATGAAGGAGCACCCAGAAAACTGGGGCAACCCATGTGTCAGTTGTCTTATCAGATTGTGGTTTTATTGGACACAAAGTGTGCAAAAACGTCCTAGCATATCTCGTCAACGTCTCTCTCCCCTCCATTCCACATATAACAACCACGTGGTGGATCGCTCAACTCAAGATCGAGAAGCAAGCCACCCTTAGTTAGCTTTGTCCAAGAACCAATGTACGCCAGTCTGTGCCGCTCCCCTCCTCTCCCAATCGCCCCCGAGTATACCTGGGCATATCTCGGGCCGGGCCAGGATAAAAAAAGCCCGGTGCTAAAAACCCAGGCCTGAGCCCGGCCCGACCCGGCCATCGGGGCTACAAAATTGGGCCCGAGCCCAAGAAAGCCCGACATGGCCCGGCCAGACTACGACTAAAAACACGTTTTCTATAGGCCCAAGCCCGGCCCGACCTGCCCGTCAGGCTCAGTTTCCAGGCCCGAGCCTGGCCCGATGGCACACTCGGACTCAACCCGGCCCGGGATTTTCGGGCCATCCGAGTCGGGCTGCCCATGGCAAGGTCTACCCCGAGCTTCGTTGACTGAAATCATCGCTGACGTCCATTGTATGCTCGCAATGCCCCGCGCACCCCTCGTGTCCGGAGTAGAACGGCGGACATGGCATGTCGGCGACCATCTCTGGTAGTGGCGGAGCTAGGCAAAATCTGTTGTGGGGCAAAGACAGAATATTAGTGTTTAGAGGTCAAAGGCTAAAAAAAATCATGTTTAAGCCCTCCAATAAAAAATTCTTCTCAAATTGGTTCAGACCGGGTGGCAATGGCCCCTTTAGATTAACACATAGCTCCGGTGCTAGTCACGGAAGAAGGTAATAGCAGCACCAGCGGCCTCGGCCACTTCCTCCAACTCTTCTGCGGCTCCAGCTCATCTGTCTTCGGCAGCCACCACGGGAGTGCCTTCTCCTCTGCATCAGGCACCATACGGCTACACGCCCCCGACCATGGTGGTCTATCGGTCTCCATGCTTCTACGTAGCACCGCCTCCGCC